>CAWUFW010000854.1:0-1200000 GCA_963921515.1 Calotriton arnoldi
CACTAAGACAGTAAAGAGCAGTTTTAAGGTGAGTAATGGCTAATTTAGATAAGATGGTTGTCATGGCAAAGAAGTGAATTGCATACCATTGTCAGTAACAATTGTGGATGGAATGCCTTCCGAGGCAAAGGTGTCTCGTAGAAAATCTATAAGAGTCTCAGTAGTGATTTGATTCACCATCCTAATGACCACCCAGTGGGAGAGATAATCAGTTAATACAAAAGCGAATCTTTTCGTGACACCCTTTCTGATGATAGTACCAATGATGTCTAGTGCTAGTTTTTCCCACGGTTTGTCCGGCATGGGAACCGGGGATAACAAGGCCTTCTCGCTGTGTTTAGTTTTGTAGCTATTGGCACACACGCTGTAGTTCTTCACTTTAGCTTCTATCAATGAACCCATGTTAGGAAAACAATAAAGTTCTCTGAGTCTAGATTTAATCAAACTTCTCCCTAGGTGACCCTCATGCACGAGATCTATGGTCTTGTCTCTCAACCCTTCTGGAGGTATTATCTTGTTGTTCCTCCATATGCAGTCCTGGTGTTGGTTGTTTCCATACCGAACTTCCCAAAATGTACTTATTTCCTGACTGACTTTGCTGCGTACTTTAGGCCAACCCTGTAAGGTGTAGGTTTTGAGTTGAGTCAGGGTGGCATCTTGACTCAAGCTTTCGGCCCACTCTGTAGGGCTTATGGTTGGAGAGTGGATTTCCAAAATGGGATATTCGGGAGTCTCATATTGTTCCTCAATGACTAAAGGTGCCCTGGAGAGGAAGTCTGCAGCTGTATTGAGATCACCCACGACAAACTCTATTTTAAAGCAAAAACGTTCCAACCCCAGTACCCACCTGGCCACCCTAGGTGTGCTATTAATTGGGATTGAACATAAAAATGAGTGGTTTGTGGTCAGTACGCATGGTGAATTTGATCCCCCGTAGATAAAGCGTAAAATGCTTGATAGCCCAGAAACAAGCTAGGGCTTCTTTCTCCACCACCGAGTAATTTTTCTTCGAGTTACTAAGGGGGCGTGAGGCAAAGACCACTATGTGGTTTTTAACTCTGATGACTTGAGAAAGCGTGGCACCGAGTCCTTTGTTGCTGGCATCGGTGGTAAGGATAGTTTTCCTGCAAGGGTCGAAATTGCATAAGTATGGCGCAGAAAGAATGGCACTCTTTACTTTCTCAAATGACAATTGGTTCTCTTTTTGCCATCTGTATGGCGCATGGTTTTTTTGTCAGTTCCCTGAGATTGTATGTTAAGTCAGCAAAGTTCTTTACATATTCTGCAAGGCCTAAGAAGGACAGGACTTCCTGTTTAGATGTTGGCGAGGGAGCTTTCTCTACTGAGACAAGTAGGCTCATCTTAGGTTTGAAGCCATCCTTTGAGATAGTGTGCCCAAGGTAATTGACTGCTCCCACACCTATTTGGCATTTTTCTTCTTTTAAGGTTAAGCCCGCCTCTTTGAATTTTGAGTGAACTTGCCTTAGAGAGGCATCATGCTCCTCAGTGGAGGCACCATATATTAAAACATCATCTTGGAAGCATAATGTTTTGGGTATACCCTCTAAAACATGCTGCATACTTTTTTTAAATACTGCAGCCGCTGAGGCTAACCTAAATGGCAGTCTGCGGAACATGAATGAGCCCAGGGGTATGGTAAAAGCAGTCAATTCTCTGGAGTCTGGGTGTAATTCCACCTGATGATATCTAGTTGTGGTTTTTATAACTAGTTTTTAAAAAAAGTTTTTGATTACAGATGTATCTGACACCACAAGAAGATAAAGAGACGCAAGCGAGCTAATGTTAGCCAGCCCTTGGGGGCCTTTTAGATTTTTTACGCCAGATCACGTGAGCAGGTTTTGATTTTCAATCGGTACGAGAAGTGGCAATATAGTATAATGGAAAATTATAGTTCAGAGACAAATGTCAATATGCCCACTAGGGCAAAATTGCACAATGACAATATGTATAAATGGAAGGGATTTCAAGGCACTGACAATGCCGATTATGTAAGGAGGTTTTGACCTTATGTAACAGCTAGGTAGCGAATTCAAAATAGTGAAAAGAGAAGTACAGTACACTTTTTGATGTTAATTGTAATTGAGAAAACATCAAATATATACCTGTACTAGAATATATTAATGTAAGGGGCCCATTACAAATGATTTTGAATTGTGAAACATTCTAAAACATTAATGGATAGTGAGACCCTGTGTTGTCACAATTTAAATATAAGGAGACATTATGAGGTTATAAAACAGAATAATGTTAATTCTCCTTTTGTTTGGACACTTTTTATGTTTACAATATCCTTTATTGTGAGCTTAACCTGCTTTCACAATTTGGGCGATTGTTGAACTTAAGAGGAGGGTAAAATCGAAAGATAACCATGTGGTGTAACCTTGGACAGTCTGTTGTTCATGTTTGAAGCACTTGAAATCACATGAGGTGTTAAAAGCAGGAAGGAGTTTAATGTCTAATGACTCATGATCAAGGAGCCGAGAGCTCCGAAAAGCGTTGGGCAGTGTTGTTGCACTAATCAAATACACACGCTTGGAAAAGCATGAGAGCCGCAGTGTGTTTTCTCTTCAGTTTGGGGATTATCATCTTTAACAGAAGATTTGAACATTGTTTGGGGACATATATATATATGTGTGTATATATATATAATGTTAGAAATGGGGGTCTGTAGTTGGCAGAGGTAGGTACCTTTGTCCAAATAGGGACCCTTGCTTCTAGTCAGGGTGAGGGGGGTACACACTTTAGATTACTCCTGCTCACCGCCTGGGTAGCTTGGCACGAGCAGACAGACTCATCCCACAGGCAATGCGTAAAGTATTCATACTCAAAACACACAGTAATACAGTGATAACCCAACAAATGGACACCACACCAGTTTATGAAAAATAAAGTATCTTTATCTAAACTCAACAAGACCAAAACTGCAAAAATCCAACATACATGTAATAAGAATATGACTTTATAAAGGTTTCAAACAACTGGGTCCTTAGAAAACTATGGATGCATGATTTCTCACAGAGTACCTGTTTATGCATCAAAATTCTCAAGGCCAAACAGCCGCAGAGATGGGAAGCATCGAGAAACAAAGAAATGCTTCAGTTGCTGAGACCATGGGGAGGCGATGGGACAGTTCTGCTGCACGCAGGAGAAGTAATGCGTCAAATCCGGTCTGTAGGAGGAAGTGATACGTCGACTCCAAGATGATTCTGGTCCGTGCGTGATGCGCCAGGAAAACTTGCGGCACAGGTACGATGCGTGGAAATCTGGGATACGGTGGCAATGGCGTCGAATAACGCTGCATCGGTTCTTCAGCCGCGATCCCTCGATGCGTTGGTTCTTGCAGCAGCGACAGGCACTGCGTTGGTTCGGCAGCAGCGCTGCGATACGTGGAGATTCTTCTCGCACAACAGTTCTGCGTCAGAAAAACAGCGACAAGAAGAGCGATGAGTCGATTTCTTTCGTTCTTTAGGTTTCTTCTAGCTTCCAACAGCAGCAACAACCTCCAGAGGCCCACAACTGGAACAGGCACCTCCTGGCAGATCAGAACTCTCAGCAACAGAGTTCAGGGGGATCTGGTGGTGAAGTCTTTGTGTCCCTGATACTTCAGAACAGGAGGCCAGCACATACAGGCCCTTGGAGATCTTCTTCAAGCAGGTTCACAGCAAAGTTCCAGTCTTTGTCCTTTCCTTGGCAGAAAAAGCAACTGCAGGCCAGCCCCCACACAGCACACAGCAAAAGGGCAGCACTCCTCCTCACAGCTCTTCAGCTCTTCTTCTTGGCAAAGTTTCCTCTTGAGTCCAGAAGTGATCTAAAGTTCTGGGGTTTTAGGACCAATACTTATACCCCAAAATGTCTTTGTTCTCTTTGTGCAAGGGTCTCAGAGCCCAGTCCAAACAAGTTTTGTCCTCACTGGTGCAGTATGACAACAGGGGGTGAAGACAGCATTGTGCAAGGGAGACAGGCCCTATTAACATGCAAGGAAATCTCCTCCCACTACTCTAAATTCAGCCAAGTCTATTCAGCTCAGCTCCGAGTCATCCAGGAAGAGCCTGGCACACATCAACCCCCCAGTGGCTGTCTACAGTGAATGCACATCCCCAGCCCCTGTCACTCCAAAACCAGACAGTCAATACAGAAACAGGCAGAGGCACACAGAATGGTTAAACAAGAAAATGCCTACTTTCTAAAAGTGGCATTTTCAAACACACTATTCAAAAAACATCTTTACTAAAAGATGTGCTATTAAATTCTAAGTTCGGAGAGCCTAAACTTTATTTCTCTATCTTGTACCAATGGGAAGTTATACTTGTAAGATGTTACAAAGTATTTCCCATTCTATCCTAGGGGACAGATAGGCTTTCAATAGTGAAAAATGAAATTGATAGTATTTCACTATCAGGACATGTCACACACACCAGTACATGTGTCCTACCTTTCACATACACTGCACCCTGCCCAGGGTGGTACCTTGGGCCTACCATAGGGATGCCTTACATGTAAGAAAAAGGAATGTTAGGGCCTGGCAAGTGAGTGCACCTGCCAGGTCGACATGGAAGTTAACAAACTGCACACAGACACTGCAGTGGCAGGTCTAAGATACCTCTTCAGGGCTACTCATGTGGGTGGCACAATCAGTGCTGCAGGCCCACTAGTAGCATTTGATTTACAGGCCCTGGCACACTTAGTGCACTTTACTAGTGATTTACCAGTAAATCAAATATGCCAATCAAGGAGAACCAATAGTGACAACAATTTACACTGGGAGCACTTGCACTTTGACACTGATTTGCAGTGGAAAAGTGCGCAAGGCATCTAAGCCATCAAAAACTAAATCCAGCACAGAATCAAAAATACAGGAGGTAGAGGCAAAAACTCAGGGGAAACCATGCCAAATATGCCAAGTCTAACACGTGTCCCCTCCAGCTGAAAGGTGTGGATAACTACCCACCCTCTTGTGAGTTCTCATCACTAAGGCGGAAGATTCTGGACAGACCATCAGCATTGGCGTGTTCTGTAGGGAGATGGACCACCTCAACAGTTTTGGGTTCTCACCCCTCATTTGCATCAACCATCTGAGGGGCCTGTGGTCTGTCAGAACCCGGAAGTGAGTCCCAAACAAGTAGGGTCTTAGCTTCTTCAGTGCCCAGACCACAGCAAAAGCTTTTCTATCAGTTGCACTCCACCTCTGTTCCCTGGGAATTAGCCTCCTACTAATGAAAGCTACAAGTTGGTCCAAGCCCTCATCGTTCAGTTGTGAGAGTACTGCTCCCACACCATGCTCTGAAGCATCTGTCTGCACAACAAATTTTTGGGAGAGGTTGGGTTCCTTGAGCACGGGTGCTGTGCACATGGCAGATTTCAGGGCATCAAAAGCAGTCTGACAGGCATCAGTCCAGAACACTTTTCTTGGCTGCTTACTTGAAGTCAGCTCTGCACAAGGGGGCAACAATGGTGCCATATCCTTTGACAAACCGTCTGTAGTACCCGGTTAGCCCTAAAAAGTCTCTCACCTCTGTCTGGGTCTTGTGGGGCTCCCAAGCCAGAATGGTGTTGATCTTAGACTGCAGGGGCCCCACCTGGATGCTTCCTACCTGGTGCCCTAAGTACACCTCAGATCCCTGCTCTATCTGGCACTTACTGGCCTTGATAGTGAGGCCTGCTTTCTGCAGAGCCTTCAACACTACACAGAGGTGTTGCAAGTGTTCCTCCCAGCTGGAGCTGAACACAGCAATGTCATCCAGGTAGGCAGTGCTGAATTCCTCCAGCCCAGACAGTACCTGGTTGATCAGTCTCTGGAATGTGGCCGAGGCGTTCTTCAACCCAAAGGGCATGACACGGAACTGGTAGTGCCCCTCTGGCATTGAAAAGGCAGCCCTCTCTCTTGCCCCATCAGTCGAGGCAATTTGCCAGTACCCAGACGTTAGATCAAACGTACTAAGGTACCGGACAGCTCTCAGCCCCTCAATGAGCTCATCAGCTCTGGGGATGGGGTGTGCATCAGCACTGGTGACGGCATTGAGCCCATGGAAGTCCACACAGAACCAGGGGCTGCTGGAGGGCTCTATTTTTATTTTATTTATTTTTATTTTTATTTGAGAGGTTTTATCTAGCGCTGGCTAGACCCAGGGGTATCAGAGCGCTTTACATGAGCATTGATCGTTACAGTAAAAACAGTTGTTCAATAGGATAAAAACACAGACAGGCAAAAGAAAAACATTATTAAATTGACAAATAGGCAAAAAGCTATTTACATGAGGAGAGGTTCTCAAGAAAAACTATTGTACACAAAAACCATATTGAATTAGCAAAAGGGCAAAAGGCTATTTACACGAGTAGAGGCTATCAAGAAAAGTAGTTTTTATACGATGACAAGAACACAATGTACAGCTCATTGTTGAGTGAAGGGGGGAGGAGGGGATTAGAGGGTGATAAATCAAAAGAAGGAGGGGGGAGAGGGGAAAGAGTCATGAAGAAGGAAGAGTGGAACCGGAGCGGGTGAAGTTGAATGAAGGGTCAAAGGCGAGGTTATGGACCCCAATATTTGTTGAGAAGGTAAAATTTGAGGTCTTTTTTAAAGCTGAGGTAGGAGGGGTTACAGCTCAAATCCCTAGGGAGAGCATTCCAGATGATCGGGGCATTCCCGGAGAAGGAGCGAGATTGTGTGGTTTTCTTTTTTAACAGGGGGGGGGCGAGAAGTAGAGCATTAGTGCTTCTCATCGGTCTGGAGCAGCCCGCTTTTTTGAGTTTGTTTGTAAGGTACAACGGGGTTTGTTGGTGACGGGCTTTGTGCGTTATGCATGCAGTCTTGTAGGAGGATCTTCCTTCAACAGGTAGCCAATTGAGGGCTTTGAGGGCTGGGGAGATGTGGTCAAAACGTTTACAGTCAGTGATGAGTCTGGCCGCTAGGTTGAGCACAGATCTAAGGGGGGCAAGGTGTACTTTGGGGGTTCCGGTGAGGATAGCGTTACCATAGTCAATTTTGGAGAGAATTAGTGATTGGACAACCCATTTAAAGTCGTCGGATGGAATGAAGGGTTTAATTTTTTTAAGATGTCGGAGAGTGAAGAGAGCTCCTTTAGCTGAGTTTTTTATGTGACTCGTTAAGAGTACGTTTGTTGTCAATAGTGAAACCAAGTGATTTCCCTGAGTTTGATAATTAGATCGAGCAGTTAAGGGCATTAAGGTCAGAGAACCAGTCTTGGATGGGGAGCTGGTTGTTTTTAGGAGAGAAGAGAATGATTTCAGTTTTTTTAGGGTTAAGTTTGAGGTGGTTGGAGAAGAACCAGGATTGGATCTTATTCAAGGAATTGTTTAGATGAAGTACATCAGAGTGGGATCTAATCTTGTAATAAAGTTGGGTGTCATCAGCATAGAGGTGATAGTTGATTCCTGCTTGTTTCAGAATAAGGGTAAGGGGATCCATAAAGAGGTTGAAGAGAGAGGGGGAGAGAATAGAGCCCTGAGGGACGCCTAGAAAGGCAGGTGTAGTGTTAGAGAGGCAGTCATTGATTTTGATTTGTTGTGTTCTGTGTTGGAGATAAGAGGAGAACCATTTGAGGACCAGACCATTAAGGCCAAAGCGAGCTTTAAGTGAGTTAAGTAAGGAAGAATGGTTAACTGTATCAAAGGCAGCAGAGAGGTCAATGAGAATAAGTAGGCAGGACTCACCAATGTCGAGGGACCAGTGGAGGTCATCGACAATATTTAGCATGGCGGTTTCTGTGCTGCATCCTTTTCTGAAGCCGGATTGGAAGGAGTCTAGTAGGTTGAAATTGCAGATGTGATTATCCAATTGTCGGAGAGCACATTTTTCAAGGGCTTTAGATAGAAGTGGGAGGTTCGAGATAGGGCAGAGATTGTTGGGGTCGTTAGGGTCAGCAGAGAGGTTAAGAATGGGAGTGATTTGTCCGAGCTGGAGAGAGTTGGGGACACAACCCGTGGCAAAAGAGGTGTTAATGATAGTAGTCCAGTAAGGAGCAATGATGTGTTTTAGATCTTGGACAAGGTTAGAAGGGAGAGGATCTTTGGTGTGTGATGTCGGCTTGAGTTTGGAAATGATGTTAAGGACTTCGTACTCAGTCACAGGGTGGAAATTATGCCAGGAGGCATTGTTTTTCAGATGTACGTTGGAAAGGATGGATTCAGGAGAAGTTGAAACAGGTCGGTGAGTTGAAGGATTGGGAGGTAGGGGCAGGGTCAACAAGGGAGGTAAATCTATGGAAACGTCAAAGGCAAGTTGGGAGGGCGGGCTTGAGGTAGATGGAAGGATTGATCAATTTTGGCGATTTTATCGGAGAGGAAGTTAGCAATTTCCTCGCATCTCTCTGTTGAGGCCATCAGCTCAATGTTAAACAGTTCTCTGGGCCTATTTTTGGCACGATCAAGTTGTGCTCGAAAGAAGGTTGCCTTTTCATTGAAGATGTGTTTCTTGTAAGTTGATCGGGCGGATCTGAGGAGGGCGAGATGGGAGGGAGAGGGGTGTTGTCTCCATGTTCGTTCGGTCAGTCTAAGAGAACGTCTTTCAGTGTTAAGATCTGAGTTGAACCAAGATTTGGATGGAATATTTCTTAGTTTTTTTAGTTTAGGAGGGGCTAATTGGTCCAAGACATCCTTAACGGTCGTATTGAAATGTTCAGTGAGCTCATTGGCATTATGGGAGAGAGGGGTGAGAAGGAGTTGGGCTTGGAGTTTAGACTTGAGTACATCAGGGGGGATTTGACTAAGATTTCTGGTCCATTTCAAGGGTTTGGTAATTTGTGTAGGGGGGAGAGGGGAATTGGTTACCATCTTAAACAGAATGAGGTGATGGTCAGACCAGTCAATGGGGATGATGTTGTAAAGGGAGGTCGAGTCATTGTTGGTAATGATGGCGTCGAGTGTGGCTCCTTTGATATGGGTTGGATTTTGACATAATTGTTTAAGGTCGTTAATCTCTAGGAGGTTAATGAGGCGCATGACTGTGGGATCCTCAACATTATTCCAATGAATGTGAAAATCTCCTAAGAGATTTTTTGAGTCGGAAAGTGAGGATTGTGTAAGAAAGTCGGAAAATTTGTCAGCGAAGAGAAGAGGTTCTCCCCGAGAGTGGTAGATGTTATGTAGTCGGATTGGGGGAGAGCCCTGTGCAGTGAGTTCGGCACCAAGGTATTCAAATGTTAAGTAGTCTGAGTCCTTTAAAAGGGAGAGTTGAAGTTCGTTTTTATAGATTATAGCTAGACCACCCCCTTTTCTGACGGGTCTGTCTTTCCTAATGATAGAGAAGCCGGGGGGGGGTGAGTAAGTCAAGAAAAGCCGTTGAGTGGTCATTGAGCCAGGTTTTCGTAAGGAAGGCGATGTCAATAGCTTCGCTGAGGATGGTTTCTGATATTTCAGTCGCATGTCGGACAGCCGATTGGCAATTCACAAGCATGCATGAGAGGGGATTAGGGTTGTCTTTGGTAGGATTACAAGGGTGGATGGTGGTAAGTTGGGCTGGGGGTCTAGGGGAGATGGGTACGGAAGGGATTCGGTTAGCTCCCACAATAACTGGGATATTGGCGTATGGGAGGGGAAGATCTGAAATCAAAGGTTTAGGAAGGTAGGAGTTGCAAAGGTCAATGAGGTCAGAAGTGGATAGGTAGCTCACTGCGCGGTGAGGCCTAAGTGATCGGTTGCATAGGGGTGTAGTTCTCCATCGGTTATATCGGGAGATGTTTTGGGAGCAAGAACAGGGGGAATCAGTGTGATTAAGGAAGGACATGGATTTAGGGGCGTCGTAATCCTCTCTAAGTCGTGCAAGTTCAGTCGTCAAGGTTGAGAGATTACGTTCTATGTTTGTTAGTGTCTGAGTTAGAAGATTGAAGGGGAGCTCAGTTGCAAAGGAGGGGGGGATGAAGTGGGTTCCGTATTGGGAGGGGAGGGGAGTCTGATGAGCGGAGGGGGAGAGAGGCCAGGGGGGGGAGTCAGAAAAGTGTTCCGGCTGTTTGGCGAAGTGTAAAGCGTGAAGAAAGGCGGTTCAGTCATAGAGTCAGTCCAGGTGGAAGGAGATGATAATTGGGAATGAGGGATGAAGGGATAAGCCACTTCAGGTTGAGGGGGAGGAATGCAGTTAGGAGAGGGAGAGATTGGCGAAGGGGGGGTAAAGTAGGAAATTCAAGTTGTGGAGGCAAGGAAGTAGGAGTGGGGTTAGGGGTAAGGAGAGGGGTTGGAGGGGGTTGGTCGTTAGAGGGAGTGAGAGTTGGCATGACAGCGTGTGCAGTTGTGACGTGTAGGGGAGGATGGGACAGACCCGATGGGGTGGGAGACAACATAAGGGCGTCAGGCAGTTGGGTTGAAGAAGGGTTTAGAACTGGTTGAGAAAGTTGGTAGGTCAAGGTACTGAAATGGTTCTCAAAGAGGTTGAGGTGGTAATCAGAGGCTTGGATGAGGATATTGCCAGATTTGAATATGGAAATGTCAATTTCACCAGGAAAGGCTGGGGATGGGGTAGTAGACAATTTGAATCCATATGGAATATTACTTGATTTAGTGATTGTAAGGTGGTGAAGGAAAATGTTTTTCCATTTGGAGGGGCGTTTGGAAAAGAAAATGTAGTTAGATTTAATGGGAGAGGAGAGACTGAGGTAGGTATCAGCTATTAATGTTTCAGGGTGACGAATCAGTAATTTATGTTTAAAAAACTTCTTGGCGTTTTTAAAAAGGTTGGAAGGGTATAAGATGTTCCATGAGTTGGGGCTATGTCTGGTGAGAGCAGGATCAGGAGGAGTGAGGCTGGGATAGGGGAGGGGACATGATTAGGTCATAAGATGAAGACTAGGCAGAGAGAAGGAGGGGGAGAGATATAAAGAAAATAAGAAGGAGGGGAGTAACAAAACTGGAGGGTAAATAGTAAGAGAGAAGTGGAGAGTCAATGTTAGGAGGGAAGAAAGGTGTGTTAGTCAGAGAAAAAATAAATGGTAAAAAGAGAATTACAATGAGGGAGCATCAATGATGTGAAGCCTGGAGATATGAAGACGATAGTTGTGGGAGGGGGAGAGGGAGAAGGAATGAAAGAGGATGTAAGAAGGGGAGGGGTGAAAACTGTAGGAAGAATTAATTAGGGAGAGAGGAGAGAGAAAGTGAGGAGGAAAGAGGGCGTACTAAGTCAACGTAAGAGACAGAGGAGATTTGCAAGGTAAGAGAACAAAAAATGTCAATTACTATAGTAACTTAGAGGTTCACGAGTGCAACCTTAGGAAGTTGAATTAAAAATACCTGGAGTGAATTGCCTCGAAGTTATTAGAACATAATCATTTGAACACAGATTATTTGACATCAATCCAGTATGTTAAAGGGGGGCTGAGGACGGCATAGGACAGGGCCTTAACGTCGGCACAAGGGGGAACATCCAAAAAGTCTGCAGCGGGAGAAAAAAATATCATGTGAGGCAATAGAACCACCAAGGTGAGGGAAAAATCAAGTTTGAGAGCGGAGCAGGGGGAAGCACCAGGATCAAAAAAACGACACTTCAGAGTCCAGGTCAGGCACGATCAAGGAGATTGAGACACAGAGGCTGTGGGGTGTCTCCTGCAGTCACTCGCAATTTCAAAGAGGGCTCAGTGGGAGGCACATCGGCAGGGCAAAACGCAATCTGTGTAAGAGGTATGTTGCACGGCGGCAGGATGTGGATCTAGGCTCAGGCAAATCAATACAGGACAGGCATATGGGGGTGCCTTAAACAGCCGGTTCTGGCCGCAGAATTAGTTACCTCACTGGGGAGATCCAGGGGCCAAAACAGCAGGCAAGAATCGTCGTCAGGGAGGAGAAGACACTCGGGAATCATGCAAGGATGTAGGCAATACGGGGGTCAGGGCACAGACCCTGCCTTCCGGTCCGGATGAACTCGGTAATAGTGGGCCCCCGAATGGCACAAGCAATGGCGTCAGACAGGCCGCAAGGAGAACGGCAGGAGGGGACGGCCACAGGCTTCAGGGGGGCCGGGAGCAGCTGGGACAGATGGCCGCCGCAACGTCTGAAACAGGTTGCCAGACAGGAGGAAACAGGGCCCGGGGACTCCGAAGTAACTGGCAATACAGATGTCCCCAACTCAGCCAGAGCAAACCTTAGATAGTGGGTCGGGTCGACACCATGTTGAAGAGGGCTCGTAAGGAGGAACGTTGGACGGTCAACTTAGCAGGAGGGACGACAATCGAGCGCCTCAGCTGGTTGAAATGTCAGGAGTCTGACAAAGTAGGCCATTCATCGTGGCCTCTCTAGGGGACCCAGTCGTTAGCCATCTAGGGGCGCAATGATGTGGGAGGAACGTCGGTCGGGCTAATGCGACAGTCAGAGGACCAGCGAGGCTGAGGGCTGCGTGGTGGCAGGGTGTGGCTCGGGCCCCGATGCTTCGGCGACAACTCAAGTGGAAAATAGGAAGGCCCCAACAAAGACAAATGCTCAGCTGTGGCTTAACTAGGAAGACAAAGTCATTATCATCTTGGGGGAACTCAGTAGGGGGATCGCTGGTTGGGCGATTTGGCGGTAGGAACGTCGGTCAGACAGCTCAGTCAAATGACCGTAGGGCCGATGAGACAGACACCACTCACCGTGGCCTCACTGAGGGATCCAGACGTTCGCCATCTTGGGGGCAAATTCAGGCGGAACGTCGCCATCTTGAGGAGCAGAGTACGGGAGGATCGTCGAGCAGGCAGGAAGCCCGAGGGCCAGAGAGGTCAAGGGCTGAGAGGCGCCAGGGCGTAGATCCGGCCCCGGAGCCCTGTCGGCAGGTCGAGTGGAAAAGAGGTCCCCGAACGGCAAGTTGGTAGCCCGAGCAGTGGGAACCAGGGCAAACACCACTTCAGGTCCATTCAGCGTCGAGGAGGACAAGAAAGGAGACGATGCAAAGCACGCCCACTCAGAGGGCATTAAACCATCAAAAGAGCGGCGTGTCCGGTGGCGGAAAAACACGGCATCGATGCCTCTGGTGGTGGCGGAGTGGCTGTGCGACCGGTCTGGTGGGCTCGATCCTGGCGCGACCGGTCCAGTGGGCTTGATCCTAGCCCAAGGGCCAGAGAGGTCAAGGGCTGAAAGGCGAGAGGGCGAAGATCCAGTCCCGGCACTCTGTCAGCTGGTCGATTGGAAAGGCTCCCCAAACGGCAGGATTATAACCCCAACAGTGGGAAACTGGCCAACATCACTTCGGGCCCACTCAGCGTCGGGGAGGAAAAGAAAAGGAGATGATGCGAAGCACGCTCAATCAGGGGGAATCAATCCAGCAAGAGAGCGGCATGTTCGAAGGCGAAAAGAAACAGCATCGATACCTCTGGTGGTGGCGGAGTCGCTGTACGACCGGTCTGGTGGGCTCGATCCTGGGGATGTGCGGTGAGGTAGAAGTTGAGAGGAACGTCAGATCCTTTGGAGGTCATTCTTGAGGTAAGCCACAAAGAAAAGGTAAATTCGATGATTAAAGGGATTTAAATGTGCGAAGATTTAAGGCTCTATCACCCCTAACGCCAACATCTTGTAAATCTCTTTCTTGCGGCTGGCCATGACTTTGTCATTTACTCTGCAAATGTTATGTTTTACAGGTAAACTGTCCCCAGTGTCCACATCATGGACACACCAATTGGTGATTTCTGGATTCAGGGAGAACAGGGAGGTGAACTGTTCCCGCACCTGGTGACAGTCCCCCTGCTTCTCTGGGGTCAGGGTGGGAGAGAGGTTCACTCCATCCACTGACCCATCATGTTCCTTGGCTGACAGGAGGTCAGGAAGAGGCTCACTCTCCTCTTCCATTCCATCATCTGTAGCCAGGAGAATTGTCACTTCAGACCTCTCAAAGTGAGGTTTGAGGTGGTTCATGTGTAGGACCCTCAAAGGGTTCCTGGGAGTCTGCAAGTTTACCAGGTAGGTTACATCACTCTTGTGCTCCACCACCTCAAATGGACCAGTCCACTTGTCTTGGAGCACACAAGGCTCCACTGGTGCTATCACCCACACTTTTTGGCCAGACTGAAACTCAACCAGAGTGGTACTCTGGTCGTACCATCATTTCATCTCCTCCTGGCTGGCTTCCAGGTTCGCCTGAGTGATTTTCCTAAAACATTGAGTCTGGTTCCTGAAGGCCAGCATGTAGCTGAACACATCTTGGGGGTCTTACCAGGAGTTTTCTCCCAGCCCTCCTTCACCTGACTCAGAGGTCCTCTCACAGAGTGCCCATACAGCAATTCGAAGGGACTGAACCCTAAGGATTTCTGTGGTACCTCACTGTAGGCAAACAACAGGCATGGTAGGTAGACATCCCACTTACATCTCATGGGTTCTGCAAGACCCCTTATCATACCTTTCTAGGTTCGGTTGAATCTCTCAACCAACCCATTCCCTTGGGGATGGTAAGGAGTGGTGAATTTGTACATTACACAGCACTCCTCCCACAGTGACTTCATGTACCTGGAACTGAGGTTTGTATCACAGTCAGAGACCACCTCTCTGGAGAACCACACACGGGAAAAGATCCCCATCAATGCATGGCTCACCACAGAGGCCGTGATTGTCCTTTGAGGGACAGCTTCCAGGTACCAGGAGGCATGGTCCACCAAGACCAAGATAAACTTGTTGCCTGAGGCTGTCTTGGGTTCCAGTGGCCCCACATTGTCGATGCCCACCTGCTTGAAATGGGTGCTCACCACAGGAAAGGGTTGGAGGGGAGCCTTACACTTCCCTCCACTCTTGCCACTTGCCTTACAAGTCTGACAAGACCTACAATGTGTGCCAGTGTGCCTCTGCATTTGGGGCCAGTAAAAGTGGGTGACAAGCCATTGATAGGTCTTGTTGCATCCCAAATGTCCTGCCAAAGGCACATCATGAGCCATACCCAGTAGGAAGGTCCTGTAGCACACGGGTACCACCAGCACATGGGCTGCCCCGGGCTCAGCAACCTTAGGCTCACTGTAAAGGAGACCGTTCTCCCAATAAATCAAATGTGATCCGGACAGACCACCTGCTGCCTAGTCTGCAGCCTACTGCCACAAACCAACAAGAGTAGGGCATTCCATCTGCGCCTTGCAGAATTCCTCCCTGGAGGGACCTCCTCCCTGCTGCCAATGGGTCAGCTTAGGGGTGTCTCCCAGTTCGGCCACTTGCTCCCCTGTAGGTTCCAGGGCATCCCCCTCAGGATCTGCCTCCTCCTGGACCGTGGGAACTTTGGGGGGGGTTTCCCATGCCCCCTGCCCTTCCTTTTTCTGGAAGGCACCTGGGCCACTGTTTCAGGCTCCAGGTTCTCTTGATCACCCCTACTGGCTACCAATGACCGAGTGGTCACACAGGCCCACTCAGGCAGTCCCAACATCTTCAAATGAGCCTGGCGCTCCACCTCCTCCCAAGGGGAACTCTCCAGGTCATTGCCAAGCAGACAGTCAACAGGCATGGATGGACTTACAACGACCTTCAAGGAATCTGAGTCCCCCCCACTCAAATGGAACTTGCGCCACCTTACACAGGCACTCAGAGTTGTCTGTAGCAACTACAGGGTGAAGCACATTGGGGATGACCTGCTCTTCAGACACCCATTGACACCTGACAGATGTCACACTGGCTCCTGTGTCCCTCAGAGCCTCCACCCTCCTCCCATTGATGGTCCCCCACTGCAGGTACTTTTTAGTGTTATCTGGCAGGCAGGTTTCTTGGACCATCTCCTAATAAGATATGGGTCATCACAGCTGGCTCCCCACCCTCACTAGGAACCAACTCCTCCCCCAGCACTACACTAACTAACCCCAGTGACATTGTACAAGTGGGTGCTGGTGGTGCCTTGGGGCACTTGGGATCATTCTGCATGTGACCCTCCAGACCACATGCAAAACACTTGCGGGATCCCCAGTTATCTGGCCTATACTTAGGGGACCATGGCTTCTTAGAACCAGGGGGCTTGGAATCTTTACCCTGGGAACTAGTTTAGGGCCCTTTAGAGAACTCCTTTTGGTTACCCTTGTCCAACCTACTCTTCTGCTGGGGACCCTGCCCAACCTTGGCTGGGTTTCCCGCATACCCCTGGTGGGCCCTGGTACTCGTCCAGCGGTCCACCTCCTGAGCAAGCTTCCTGGGGTCAGTCAGCTTACTATCCATCAGATGCTGGTGCAGCTCTGGAACACAAAAACTACTCAAGTGCTCCCAACCAATACAGTTGTACAACCCCTGGTAATCAGTTACCTTGCTGCCCTTTATCCAACCATCCAGTGCTCTGCAATAAAGGATCACACACTCAACCCACATGTAGGATTCAAGCTTTTTGAAAGACCTAGGGGCATATTCACAAGAACGTGTGATAACTACCGCAAGTGTAGCTTAACGCAACCCTTCACATCGCAGTCCATCGCTGGAAAATAACTCCGTGTTAACGTGGCATTCACAACACAGTGGCACCATGCGATAGACACAAGATAACGTGTCAAATGAACGTGTTAAAACTAACACGACGCAGAAAAAACGCGAAACACGAACGCGAAAATAGTAGCGATGAGGCCAATCGCGATACAAAAATCAGCGATAACCAGTGAGAGGCCTGCAATACCCATGCGTCATGCGTGTAAATGCACAATAAAAGCAGAGTAAAAAAATGGAGAGATGACAATGTACGAGCACAACCCCACATCCGTGACGTAGAACAAATGAGCATCGTCCCGCATCGAATAGGCATCTCCCCACAGTCACAATGTACATTGACATTCAGTCTGCATGTAAACTGCGCAAATGCTGAAACATGCATGTAACACACAGTGAAACCGCATCTCCCCCTCACATTGCAGAGGGATAAGCAACCCCTCCTGCACACAGACGTGTCATGACCAAGACCAACAAATCACGAAAGCGTGGACGAATGTAGGGGCAGTGACTCCCGCTTACGTACATGTTGCCCATGTTGTGGGACCTGAGTCACAGGGGGCATCCCTGCATCATGGTGGGACATATCTGAGCCCAAAAGGAGCTCTGTTGTCACCTGCAGGACACAAATGGCAGCCAAAATGGAATGAATCTGGACACATGTGAAACACCGAAGAGTGGGATTCCTTACTAACTGCGACACACAGAACCGGCAGTTCGAACACGTGACACCCTAAACAGCCTCTCTGCACAGAGGTGACACACCCACCACACATGAACAAATCACAAAAATGACAGCAATACATGTCGCACTCACACTTGCCTGAGTGATGTGCCTGTACAGATGAGAGACATGCACTCAGGGATAGTGTTCTTTGAATGCATTTATTTGCACAAGCTTTGCCTGTGGTCATTATGTACTGTCCCAATACTGCCAAGGACTGCCACAATGTGACGTGCTCATGTGAAGAAATTGTCAATGATGGTGTTCCTACGGGCTGTTCCTGCTGCGGCTGCAGTGGGCTGTGGTCCACCTGCCTCATCCCCATCATCATCGTCCGGTGCATCTGGCACATGTATCCATGGTGCCCTGCTGCGTACACATATGTTGCGCAACACACAACATGCAACGATCATCTTGCACACGATGTCTGGGCTGTACAGGAGCCTTCCACCTGTGACGTCCAGGCACCTGAAACGTGACTTCAACACGCCAAATGCCCCTGGTGCGTTTGTGGGCCGCATTGTACTGCCTCTGGGCCTGTGTGTTCGGGGCTCGGAAGGGTGTCATCATCCAAGCGCAGAGTGCATATCCTTGGTCATCTGTGACAGTGCAGAGAGATATGAGTCAATAGTTGGTTCGGCATGATGTGTTGACAGGCTCCCTGGTTCATTGGTGTGTGATATGTGTGACTTTGTGATTCCTGCATGACATGTACTGCTTGTTGCAAATGAGCGGCATCAATGTGGATTGCGTAGCCTCAATGCTGCTTCTCCCTCCCCCGAGCATATTCAACAGAGTGCGCAGCGCGGTTGGATCACTTGCACCCCTACGGCACGCTATTGTCATGCTTGTCTGCGCATGTCCACAAGCCTGACAACGACACAGTGATGTCCTGCGCTGAAGGTGGACGGACACGTGTGTGTAGGGCAATGGTAAAGACAGGGCAGACACAGATGTAGAGTTCATGCCTGGCTGAACTCATCATGCGGCCGAGGGTAGACCTTTGGCTTGTGCTGCGGAAATAGCGACACACACAACAGTTGGCATGTCTGATCCCTGACCCCCAGCGGGCCTGCGCACCCTCATCTACCCCTCGGCCGAGCCCGTACTCTGGGCGCATGCTACATGGCAACATTGAATTTTGCGTGACGTGTGGCGCCGACACTACACCTGAGACACACGCATTAGTTACTTCCCTGGCAAGGCCTAAACTTAACCATGCCCAGAGCCACCTGTGGAATGACCACACCTCTACGCCGTACTGCCGTACGCAGGTCCACTCCCTCACACTCACAGGGGGGTCTGACACAGCCACATGTCCCAGGTCTACCCCACTGCCTGAGGTGACTAGGTTGCGCCCGCTGTACATGGCACAACGTAATGTGGAATGGCCCGGGGCCCACATGCATACATAATGACCACACAGACACACTGAGATTATCCAAGGAACTGGCTACGGGCACGTGCGCCCGGTACCTTTAATTGCCAGGGCCACACGTCCAGTGACGCCTGTGCTGGATGGGAGTCAGGTAGTGTACGCCACCCCTCAGAGGTTGGTTGGTGCTGGCAACAACTACAACAGTGATCAGACACTCAGAAGTTCAAAGTACAAACAGCAAGGTTCCAGGACTTGAGCTGCACAGAGTTGGTGGCCCCGGATGCACAGCGGCCGGCACAGGCACACCGCCACGGGACGGTGACTTGCGATGCACTGAGGTTGGGCCAGGTGAGCTGAGCGGGCTCACATTGATGTCCAAGGAGAGTGTCGCAGAGTGTTGCGGGGGACAGTGGAAGGTGTCCATCCAGGGCATGATGCAGAGGGCAGAAGCAAGCAGAAACAAGCAATATGGAGGAGTTGAATGCTACAGTCTCCTTTTCCCCACGATGTCAGTATCAGCTACATGATGATGGAGACAACCCCCAGGCCATAGACTCTGACGCCACCAGAGCTCCACCAGAGAGTGTCCATGACTCCCGTGGCACAGAGTCAGTGGCACCAGAGCCGGAAGGGGATGCATTCTTCGATGAGGCCTGTACAATGACATGAAGTCTGGTCGGGGTCCAGCGGCCTGGGCTGCGGCGGACGCACAGGATCGCGGCGACACCGCTCTCGGCGATGGCATCGGCCTCGTGGCGGGATTTGAGGTGCCGCCCTGGCAGACACGTTGGGCATTCCGGAAGAGAACCACACGCAGAGCTACGTGCTTTTTATTCACACCCCTACGCTGGCCTGGCGTACGCCGGGCCAGCCCACTCCGCACACGCTTGCAGGGGGGGACGTCAGAGGCTACATTTCCGAGACCTTCCCCACTGGCTGGGGTGACATGGTTGCGTCCACTGTCCACAACACTACCACCACCAGCTGTATGTGTCGACATGGATATGTCTGTGGTCTGCATACTGCAGTCTGTCCAGCACTTCCACGCCACACTTGGCATTGTGTGCATTCTCATTCATTGGTCACTTGCCTCCTTCGCACATGCCTGCTTCCCACCTCTCCCCGCATACTGCTATTGTGTGGCTGAGGTGCCATGCCGGTGATCGCTCATGTACATGGCTAGCCCAGGTTTCCGCAGTACGTTGTGCAGTCGTGTCTGGTGGGTGGGCGGGCATGTTGTATGTGTGTTTGTAACGTGTGCATTCCCAGGGTTGGGAGTTGCATGATTGTGGATTTGATGTGTGTGGTGTGTTCATTTGGTACTTACCAACGAGCACTGCATTTCCGTAGGTGCCATCCTGGAAGCGCCGGTTGATGATGGACTGTCGGAAGATGTATGAATCATGCACACTGCCTGGGTAGTTTGCGACGACATTGGGGAAGAGTCCCCGGTGGTCGACTACTGCCTGCACATTGATGGAATGCGTGTGCTTTCTGTTGCAGTAATTGTGTGCAGTGTCGGCAGGGGGCACAAGTAGGACATGTGTGCAGTCAATTGCCCCCAACACGTGCGGGAAGCCTGCTATGGCGTAGAAGCCTTGCTTGGTCTCCAGTTGTTCCTGCGCAGTGTGGGGGAAGTATAGGTACTGGGGTACCAAGCTGGTGATGGCATCCAGGACAGGTGTGAGGAACTTGGATAGGGCTGGCTGTGAGACACCTCCGACTCTGGCAGTTGTTGGTTGGAATGTCCCAGAGGCCAACAGGTACAGCACGGCCAGCAGCTTTGTCTGAGGTGGGATGTTGGTTGTCCGCTGTGTTGGTACCGTCAGCCTGTGGGCAATGATGGTCAGGAGGCGGAGGATGGTTGACCTTTTGAGTCTGTAGTGGGCAATGACATTCTCTGGTGTCAAGTCTGTGAGGCTGGTGCGTATCCTGAAGGTCCGCTGTCTTTGTCTGCGCTGCCTCCGTGGTGGTCCGGGGGGGGCGGACCTGGGTGTGGTGGCGGTGGATGTTGTGGCCCTGTTGGGGCTCCGAGCTGCATGATGAGTAGCTCCATGGCATCTGTTGTTCTTCAGGTGTGGCTGTGGGCTGGGATCCCTTTTCTGGCGCAGGTTGTCGTCCGACTTTGCACCAGGTCAGAGCAGGTGTTAGTTTCCTGCTGCTAACGTGCCTTATCGCATGTTTTGTGATCTTATCGCGGATCTGGCTGGTCGTTGAGAATGTTGCGTTGTTGTGTTGTCGTGGATTTTTGCACGGGAACGCCTACTCTGCATATCATTAGCGTTAGTTGCCGGGGTCATCTGTGGCGATGTTTTTTGTGGCTGCTATCGCAGGTAAACTGGTGATATTAGCTCTTTGCACCAGCTTGTGAATGGGGCGATGAATTTATCACGACTTTGGCTGAGATAAAGTGCAGTTAACTCGGCGATAGTTCCTTGAGAATATGCCCCCAAAACTTTTCCTGGTACTGCTCCAGTGTGAGCCAATACCTGAGGCATAAAGCCTCCTTCATATTGGGGTAGGTCAGAGCACCCGCCTCCTCCAAAGGTGTCAGGGTGTTCCTCCCATTGGCCTCAATGTGTCTCTACAGGCCCCCCCAATTCTTCTCAGGGACCCCATTCCTACGCAGTGCTGCCTCATAAGATGCAAACCATGCATACATATCCTCCCCCTTCTGGAAATTCTGTACTAGGTCTTTGGGAGTAAAAACCTTACCCTCTTGCACTGGCTATACGCTGCCACCATTTGTACTGGACTCCGCCTGTTTGACCTTGAGGTCTGGCTCTCTCATGCTCAATCCATGTGCCAAAGCAACTTCTTTTCTTCCAAGGCACAAGCACTCTGGCTCTTCGCTGCCTTTTTCTGGATTTCCATTTCCAATTTCCTTGTCTGGAGCTTCAGCAGTTCCAATTCATGATTCCTGACCCTTTGGTTCTCCTCCATTTCCTCTGGAGACAAAACCATGGAAGAATGATTACTGCCAGGACTAGACGCTGCTCCCCCAACAGGCAAACCCCCATCCACCTCTGCATCATCTGTCTCATCAGCTTGTCTGGCCTCCCACTAGGCCCCTAAGTCCTTCTGTAGCTCCTCTTTCCTAGAGTTGCCCTTCATGGGACATCCAAAGCTCTTGCAGAACTGCTTGAGTTGCTCTACTTTGTAACTACTTAACATTTCAATGTCAAACTCCAATTCTGCAGCCTCACTCGCTGGTTTACCCTTCAGAGACATGGTGCCTGGATACTTCAAGGGTTGGATCAAAAATAGAACCAAAAATAAAACACAGTATGTGGTTGCAAAGTGGTTTGCACTAAACTAGTGATGTACACCAATCACTGTGGGTCAAGTACAAATCCAAGTTCAAATCCTCACCGCTGACCACCAATGTTAGAAATGGGGGTCTCTAGTTGGCAGAGGAAGGTACATTTGTCCAAATAGGGACCCTTGCTTCTAGTCAGGGTAAGGGGAATACACACTTTAGATGACCCCTGCTCACCCCCTGGGTAGCTTGGCACGAGCAGACAGGCTTATCACAAAGGCAATGTGTAAAGTATTTGTTCTCAAAACACACAGTAATACAGTGATAACATCACAAATGCACACCACACCAGTTTAGGAAAAATAAAGTATCTTTATCTAAACTCAACAAGACCAAAATAACAAAAATCCAACATACAAGGTTTCAAACAACTGGGTCCATAGAAAACTATGGATGCGTGATTTCTCACAAAGTACCTGCAGATGCATCAAAATTCACAAGGCCAAACAGCTGCAGAGATGGGAAGCGCCGAGAAACAAAGAGATGCGTCAGTTCCTGAGACCATGAGGAGGCGATGCGACAGTTCTGCTGCATGCAGGAGAAGTGATGCGTCGAATCCGGTCTGTAGGGGGAAGTGATACGTCGACTCCAAGTTGATTCTGGTCCGCGGGTGATAGTTCGGGGAAACTTGCCACACAGGTATGATGCATGGAAATCCGGGATGCGTCGACGGTCGATGTGGTGGCATCGATCGATGCTGCATCGGTTTCTTCTGCCGTGATCCCTTGATGTGTCGGTTCTTGCAGCGGCAAAAGGCGCTGCGTCGGTTCGGAAGTGGCACAGCGATGCGTGGAGATTCTTCTCGCACAGCGGTGCTTCATCGGAAAAACAGCCACAAGAAGAGGGATGAGTCAATTTCTTTAGTTCTTTAGGTTTCTTCCACCTCCCAACAGCAGGAACAACCTCTAGAGACCTAGAACTGGAACAGGCACCTCCTGGCAGATCAGAACTCTCAGCAACAGAGTTCAGGGGGATCTGGGGGTGAAGTCTTTGTGTCCCTGAGACTTCAGAACAGGAGGCCAGCACACACAGGCCCTTGGAGATCTTCTTCAAGCAGGTTCACAGCAAAGTTCCAGTCTTTGTCCTTTCCTTGGCAGAAACAGCAACTGCAGGCCAACCCCACACAGCACACAGCAAAGGTTCCTCTTTAGTCCAAAAGTGATCTAAAGTTCTGGGATTTTAGGTCTAATACTTATACCCCAAAATGTCTTTGTTCTCTTTGTGCAAGGGTCTCTGAGCCCAGTCTAAACCAGTTCTGTCCTCACTGGTGCAGTATGACCACAGGGGGTGGAGACAGCATTGTGCAAGGGAGGCAGGCACTATTCAGGTGCAAGGAAATCTCCTCCCACTTATCTAAATTCAGTCATGGTCTATTCAGCTCAGCTCTGAGTCATCCAGGAAGGGTCCGGCACACCTCAAACCCTCTGGTGACTGTCTACTGTGAATGCACATCCCCAGCCCCTGTCACTCCAAAACCAGACAGTCAATACGCAAAAAAGCAGAGGCACACAGAATGGTTAAACAAGAAAATGCCTACTTTCTAAAAGTGGCATTTTCAAACACACAATTTAAAAACCATCTTTACTAAACGATGTGTTATTAAATTCTGAGTTCAGAGAGCCTAAACTTTATTCCTCTATCTTGTCCCAATGGGAAGTTATACTTGTAAGATGTTAAAAAGTATTTCCCATTCTATCCTATGGGACAGATAGCCTTTCAATAGTGAAAAACGAAATTGACAGTATTTCGCTATCAGGACATGTCACACACATCAGTACATGTGTCCTACCTTTCACATACACTTCACCCTTCCCAGGGGGGTATCTTGGGCCTACCAAAGGGGTGCCTGACATGTAAGAAAAGGGAAGGTTATGGCCTGGCAAGTGGGTACACTTGCCAGGTCGACATGGTAGTTAACAAACTGCGCACAGACACTGCAGCGGCAGGTCTGAGATACCTCTACAGGCCAGGGGCGGCTGGTATTAATGGTCGAAATGGGCGCTGCCCTCCCACCTTGTAGGAGAAAGAAGAGGATGAAAAATAAATAACACTGGGCAGCTTAAAATAAAATTTAAGTTTGCATTTTATTTGATTCATTGTTTTTCTGAGGGCGGGATGAGGGTCCGAACGAATGGCATGTGAACGGACGATCCTGCTCTTTGTCGGGGCGAGGTCTTGCTCGACCTGCAAGCATAAGCTTGAAATGTGACATCAATAGTGAAGGGAGTGGTGATTGTTCATTGCGAGATGCAGAAACCCATTTGGGCGTTCTTCAAAATGGCCCAGGGCGTGTCTGGAGCAGTGCCATTAAAGTAAATGGGCAGGGGCGGGGTAGGTCTATGGAGATAACGAAAGGCTGGGCGTGTCACTGGCCTCTGAAACTGCTGTTGCTCATTTTGATTGGCAGGCTGGGGCCTACTGAAGGAACAACCACGTGGCAGCAGCCAGGGCCGGACTGGGAACAGAAACCGGCCCTGGCAAACTGCTCAACCAGCTCCCCGTGGGGTGAGGGGGAGTGCAGCCGAGCAGTTTGCGAGGGCCGGTTTCGGCCGATTTTGTTACAGGGGGCCGATATTGCCGACACCCGGTAACAAAAACTGCCCCCCAGGGGCCCAAAACCGGCCCCCACCCTAGCGGCCTACCGGGGAAATGCCCGGTGCCCGCTATGGCCAGTCCGGCCCTGGTAGCAGCGTGTACTGTGCTTTTACTGTTGTGTATTGTTTGAAATCGAAGAGAAAGGAACCAAGCAGCAGGATTTTACTGATGGCCCAGAACAGCACGCTCACCCTGAACTGAGCATTTTGCTGCCCGGGCCTTCCAAGCTTTCTGTCTTGCCAGCCTCGAACTGAAGTGCTGGCCTGAGCTGCTCTGCCACAGATTAGAGAGTAACGGTCCGGACCTTCCGAATTCAAACAAGAGGAGCCAGTGCAGCTAAAACGCATCTCTAGCCGACCCCTCCAAATCATCCTGCAATTGAAGGTAGGTTTTATTGCAGTTAAGTTTATTCAATTTATTGTGCTACATATTTTTTTCAAATAAAGGAGTGTGCGCATTAAATGAAAGTTAATATGTTCATGTTCGCGTGAGTGTGAAAAGCTTCAATGTGAAAAAATGCAATGGGGGCTTGGAGTTCTAAAACATGTAACCAATTAAAAGAGAAATTGTGATTAAAGAGGCAGGGGTAGTGACGCCAGCAATGGTTGGTTTAACAGTAGTGACATTACCACCAGGTGCAGTTTGGCAATCATTATTTTCCCTTTGCCACGCATCGTTGTCATATAATCCAATTAATACATCTCAACAGAGGCCAGCGCTGTTTTGATATTCCTGTTTAGCAGCCTGTCGCAGAACAGTGTTTTGAAACAAACGTGCCAACTTAATTCAAGACACAGTTAAAACAGATCGCAAGAACCATGACAATTGTCTATTTCAATTACAGATTTTGTCTAGTTGGGCACAGCTGTCAGAAGTAATGGGTAAGGAACGAGGAGTATTGTAAATGCGTTTTTTTTCCAGATTTCTGACTTTGTATAAACGTGTGAGCCATCTGATGTGTGACCTGTAACTGGACGGTGCGCCGTGCGTGGGTGTACACTGTATATGGGTTCTAAGTGGGAAACACCCATTACAACGATGGTCTTTTCACGCGCTGCCATCGCAACGCGACTTCCACATCGCAGGAGGCTTTAAATCGCATGCCTTTACAACGCATTCACATTTACATTGCGAGCAATGACAACGCGTGGTCACATCGCAGGAGGCTTTAAATCGCATGCAATCGCATGCCTTTAGAAGAAGAAGATGCGGTTACGTAGCCGCGCAGACGTTACTGACACAAGCATATACTTAGACACCCAGAGTAACGCAAACATACACTGGCGCAGACACGGACTGGGAGAGGTCAGACAAATACGGTCAGGCAGACAACAGGATCAACACACGTGCATACTTACACATCCAGAAAAACACAAACATAGACAGATAGACACAAAGAGGCCAAGCAAAGACACACAGGCAGTAACCAACCTGCATACGGACACATCAAAGGGCCAAACAGGCATGCTCGCACACAATAGGTGGTTTATGCGGTTACGTAGCCGCGCAAACGTGACGTTGTTCCGGGACTCGACCAGAGACAGAGAGCAGGTGGAAGGCAGACCTCCGTGGTGAAGGTAAGAACGTTAAATTACCTATATAGTTCTATATACTCTCCCAAACTATTTTACAATTATGAAATGATGTAATGTATTAAACTTGATTAGTTTTGTTTGATGTGTTAAGGTTTTTCCTGTCTGAGGGAGGAGGGGGGGGTGGACCGATCGGTATCTAAAAACTACAACAGTACTCAGCTCTATAGGCTCCACAGGCAGATACCTCTGCTTCGGACCGATCGGTATCTAAAAACTACAACAGTACTCAGCTCTATAGGCTCCACAGGCAGATACCTCTGCTTCAAATCACAAAGAGGCCATGTCTTGCACAAAGAGTGTGCCTTAACATCCCTCTGACAAAGAGTGTGCCTTAACATCCCTCTGTGTATTTGTGGTTATTTTTTGCGGAACTTGATTTTGCTTTAAGTTCCATCTACAGGCAGGCTCTATAGGCTCCACAGGCAGATACCTCTGCTTCAAATCACAAAGAGGCCATGTCTTGCAGAAAGAGTGTGCCTTAACATCCCTCTGTGTATTTGTGGTTATTTTTTGCGGAACTTGATTTTGCTTTAAGTTCCATCTACAGGCAGGCTCTATAGGCTCCACAGGCAGATACCTCTGCTTCAAATCACAAAGAGGCCATGTCTTGCACAAAGAGTGTGCCTTAACATCCCTCTGTGTATTTGTGGTTATTTTTTGCGGTGTGATGTAGTGTAATGTAACATCGATATAGTGTTTAATTCTCTATTGTGGGGCATCAAAACGCAGTATCAACAGGTAGCATGCTACACCGAGGTCCAGAGTATGACTTTTTTTCTGCTCTCTGTGGCTTCTCCACAGTCCTTTCTCTGTGTTATTTTTGTATTTTTGATTGTCTTTCTGGTGCCACTGAACTTTTGCTGCCTGATGTATGTGCTCGCTGTTTGTGAGGCAGTCATCTGTTTTACCCTGCGTTACTATTTTAATTTGTATTCTTTAATGAATGCATTATTTGTTTGGCAGGATGTGTGGTTCTACCTTGTACCTCAGTGACTGTTCCATTGTTTTAAAAAAAATATTTTTTATTGTTGGTGAGTTACAGTTACAGCACCCTATACTAGCACTCAGGTGGTTATATTGAGTCAAAGGGTTGTGCTACCTCGTCTAAATGGTCTTTGCCTTTGAGAGTCATGTGATGTGTTAAGTATTTCCTGTGTGAGGTGAGGTGGGGGGGGGTGGACCGATCGGTATCTAAAAACTCAATGAATAAAGATTATTTAAAAAAAAAAAAAAAAGAATTTCAGTGTTAGACATGGACACGTGCAAAAAAATAAGAATTTCAGTGTTAGACATGGACACGTGCATATCAATCAACAAAGCTAATGTGTAGCTTTTTGTATAGTTCACGAACGCACAAGCATATAACAGATTAACACATGCAGGCAGATCAATGCACCAAAAGACATCAATACAAAAAGAGGCCAATCTCCATAGAGGCACACACGCACATACAGCAACATAGATAAGTAATGCAAGCAGAGACACCAAGAACTGTACCCCTAGGTAAGTGGCCAACAGACAGGCATGAAAGTAAACACAAAAAACAAACATTGACATGCATGCTCACAGTGGTAGGTAAAAGCATAAGTGTGAGTGGGTGGATTGAAGGATTCACAAATATGGGCAGGTAGATAAATAAGGCAGCGATTGAATGAATGAATGAATGAATGGAAAAAGAAAAAAATACTTTGCGTTTATGCTGGCAAGAATTTGAGTTCTTGTGTTTTACCTCCTTTCAAGTAACATGATGTGTTTAATATGTTAACATTTTGTGTAATAACAGTATTTACAAAGTTTAGATAATCTGGGGCGATACATGTACTACAAGTGTTTGCAATTCCAAAAGGATTTAGTGTTCTAACTCGCAGCAGGGAAAAAAAAAAAACGTTGTAACAGGAGCCGACTTGGTGAACTGCGTTGCAATGGCACAAAACAGCAGAGACACTACAATCGCGTGGCAACAGCATGCGCAGTAAATGCGTGCGATGTAATGTCTTTTACGATGTCACAACAGCGTGGTAATTGCTTGCGATGTTCCGGTTTGCGTTGTGTCATCATACATCCGTTCTAAGTGCACTCAGGGCCTTTGGGATCTGAACACCATCAGGAAACATGGGCCCATCTCAAGCCGCAGCAGCACGAGGGTTCAGTGGTGCACAAGATGTGTGCGTGAATAAATGTGTATGCACCCCACTGCTGCAACCCAGCAGCGGGAATTTGTATACAGAGAGGCCTACCCCATAGGGCAGGAAGGGAGGGCCTCACCAGCTAGAGGCAGTGAATGTGGGGGCTGACTGCGATAAAATGGCAGGGAAAGTAGGAGAGCACGCTTGTATGCTTGTGTGTGTGAGGCGGTAGAGTGAGGAGGGTGAATGATGATTGAGAGATAGAACTAGTGAAGGGGGAGTCGGTATAGAGCAAGATCTCAAGTCTGAGGGCAAAGAGCAAGAGAGAGAGAGGTGGGGGAGAGAGACTAGAGGGCAGGAGTGAGGGAGCCAGAGAGAGACATTGAGAGAGAGAGAGAGATACAGAAGAGAGAGAGAGTACAGGGCACGAGAGAGGTAGACAGACTGGGCTGGGAGAGTTGGGGATAGTGACAGAGAGAGAAAGAGAGCGAGAGAGATTGTAGAGGGCACGAGAGGGAGAGAGGAAAGAGATAGGGGCAGAGAGAGAGTGTAGAGGGCAAGAGAGGCAGCCAGAGAGAGAGGCTGTGCCTTGTTAAATAAGATTGGCACTAGTCTGTTGGCACATTGTTCAGAAGCTGTCCTGGAGGATTGCTGTTCCGCAATGATGTGTGTTGAAGTGGCCAAGCACGTGTGCAGATGGAGATCTGCAGTGTAACTGAAAGGCACTTTCTCCACTTGGTGTTTAGAGAATAACATGGGCCCCTACTATGTTTTGCTAACGAGGTGATTAAACCAGGTTGAGAACACTATCAGTTAAAGCATGATTTTCATAGCGCTCCACTGGTTTCAAGGCGCTAGAATTGGGTCACGCAGCAACCTTATACGAAGGAGACCCACCGTCCCACAAACATAACAGACAGTGTGCACTGCACACAAAAAAGCATTCCCAATGCTTCCACACACACTTTTCTATAACCGGTCACCGCAGGATTGGATTGGGATCAAAAGTAAGCACGGGCTATACTGAATAAGCAGCTATGTACGTCATCATATGAAATCTCTTTATTGATGTCAGAACTACACTTTCACAATTGCCTTATTAACCTTCTTGCTTGCTCAAATATGCTTTAAAATGCACCATTTGCCCAAGCTTTTTCATTTTTTTGCAGGGGGATAATCCCCTCAGACCCCTATTACGACAGTCGAGCTTGCTCGCTACAGGTCACTGATCCTGAACTTTTACGCCTCACCACTTTCAAATGTCACCAGCCGCCCCTGCTTCAGGGTTACTCATGTGGGTGGCACAATCAGTGCTGCAGGCCCACTAGTAGCATTTGATTTACAGGCCCTTGCACACTCAGTGCACTTTACTAGGGACTTACCAGCAATTCAAATATGCCAATGAGGGAGAACCAATAGTGACAACAATTTACACAGGGAACACCTGCACTTTGACACTGATCAGCAGTGGCAAAGTGCCCAAAGCATCAAAGCCAGCAAAAACGAAATCCAGCACTGCATCAAAAATACAGGAGGTAGAGGCAAAAAGTCAGGGGAAACCACGCCAAAGATGCCAAGTCTACCCAAAGATCTCTGCTTCTTTTTTGCATAATTTTCAAATTTATGGGGCACTCTATGTCTGAAAGGGTATTCTTTTGACTTATACTGGGTGCTCCCTTGTGTCTACAAAATGCTAAACCTCTCTGAAGAGCTATAATGATAGTGAAACACATGTCACGGGTTGATTTTATTCATTTCAGGTTGGCTTGGATGGTATTTTTCCAGTCCAAAGCTGTAGTGTGTCTGGATTGGTAAAAGGCTTTTGTCATTTTACAGCTTGGCATGAATTGCACTGTGCTAATCCTATGCTTAAAGACTTTGCTATAGAAATGGCAAAAGACTTTGTCCCTTTCTATCTCGGCGTGAATGGCACTGGGCTAATCCTATGCTTAAAAACTTTGATAGAAAAGCAGACATTTGAGGTGAGCAAATTCAGAGTGTCGCTGGTGTTGTAGGGTGCTCTTTACAGGAACTGCTCTCCACCTAAACTTGGGAACTACCCAGCATTCTCTGCGTCATTTTAGCATATTTTATGTGGCACTTAATGCCTGAAGGGATATTCTTTTGACTTATACTGGGGGCTCCCTTGTCTCTGGGCAAAGCTAAACCTCTCTGTAGAGCTATAATGATAGTGAAACACGTGTCAGGGGTTGCTTTGATTCATTTCAGGTTGGCTTGTATGGTATTTTACCAATCCAAAGCTGTAATACTGTGCCTGTAATGGTAAAAGGCTTTTGTCATTTTACAGCTCGGTGTAAATGGTACTGTGCTAATCCTATGCTTAAAGACTTTGCTGTAGAAATGGCAAAACACTTAGTCCTTTTCTACCTCGTCGTGGATGGCACTGTGCTAATCCTTTGCTTAAAAACTCTGATAGAAAGGCAGACATTTTGAGGTGAGAAAATTCAGAGTGCCACTGGTGTTGTAGGGTGCTCTATACAGGAGCAGCTCTCCACCTTAACTTGGGAACTACCCAGAGTTCTCTGCTTCTTTTTTGCATAATTTATGCGGCACTCTATGCCTGAAAATTAAAGCTCCCCTGCCGATGAGAGCAGGGCTCAGAGGTGGTCATCCAGAATCCTGCTACATATTTTAGAGCAAAAGCCAATGTTCAGAAAATACCCCCAAGCTGCACCAACACCATTTATTGTGCTTTTTCTGATATAGCAAGAAGATGGCTTGGTGCTTTAAATTCCATTGAATCAATAGAAACAAAGGGGCTCATTAGGATGGCGGATGGACTGGTGTCCGTCCGCCATCCTGGTGTAAACCGGGACCATCCGCCCTACATGCGGCGGTCCCGCACACCGGATCAGGATGCAACCGTCACCGTGGCGGTCGGATCCTGCATCTTAACATTGCGGCGGCTGCTCCTGACAGTAGCACCCGCCGCGATGCGAAAATGCCATGTTGTGCATTTCACAGCACCACACGGTGCCTACCATGTAGTGCTGTGAAATGTAGGGGGGTACCATGGGTACCCCCCAAGTGCACCCTGGCCTCCCCCAACACAAGGGGGGCCCGCAACGGGCCCCCAAACCCAATCTGCGCCAGCCTTTCCATGGCGGTTCCACCGCCATGGAAAGGTTGTCTCCAGCCTTCATCGTAGTTTGGCGGACTGTGCCTGCTAGGCAACGCCGCCATTTTACCGGTGACGACCGGTCCACCAAGCAATCCAGAGGATTCCGTAGAGGACGGTCTCTGCGACCGCCACGGTCGCGGTGAGATTCCCCCCATCCTAATTTGGCGGGGGAAACTCGCGGTCAGCATACGAAGGACCGCCACCACTTGGCTGGCGGTGGCGGTCCTTTCGCCATCGTAATTGACTCCAAAGTGCAGTTTTTATATAGTGCAGTAGCAGCTGCTATCCAACAAAAGTGGTAGGGCAGCATGGGGGTACAATAACCAAAAAAAACAAAAGCGAATACCTGCTGCTCGCCGCCTCGGTACCTCGGTGCTCCTCTGATGGTAGTGCACACGCTGCCAGACTCCCCTACACCAATCCAGATGCTGCTGTTGTGCTGGTAATACAATTTCCCAGCATGAGAGAAGTGCTGGGATAGGTTTGAGTGGGCTGGTTTTGCGCTCCCACGGGGACTGGGAGTCTGTGCCTGCTATTGTCTACCCACAACACATCTCGTGTGGGAGAGATCTCAGGCCTCCATGGTTGCTTCAGCGCCGTCCTCATGATGGCCCCACCCCTAAGACTCGGCTCGTGAAGAAAAATAAAATGATTGTAAAATAGTTTTATCATTTTATTTTTCATGTTTGCATCTGCTGGAAGGGTGGGCGACGCTCCTCCGCCATAACGGAGGCGCCGATGCTAATATAGTGCTCTGCTGGTAATTGAGCTTTTCATTGACTCTTATGCAATCGATTTTGAAAATGGTATGTAGACTTCCCAGGTGTCACTGAATCTGAGGGTATGACTAGACTATGGTATATGGTCTTGATTCATACATACCTCTATTTCCCACCCAGGAAATGCTTGGAATGTTACTCCAGCCAAAGACTTAAAAGGGAATGGACCCCCCCAGGTTTGGTGAACGGGCTTCTAATAACTCACCAAAAGCGCGCAGAACTGAAACGAAGTGCGGCCCACGCCACTGGATTCGTGAGTGTTCACGGCAGGGTGCCGGTGCCCTCCCCCCCTCTTTTAACCACCGCAGGAGGGGGTTTGTGCAATGCTGATTGCTGCACTTTATAGTGAGTAGTGCACAGATCCGACTGCACAATGCCAGCACAGGAGCCCATGACAACAACTCTCTGGGCCTAGGGAGTTACCGTGGCAAGGGGAAACAATCATTACAGCGCAAGTTGAGATCGGGGCCTCGATGCTAGATAGTGGCCCGAGGGCGTGTATCACGAGCTCCATGGTGGAGATATAACTAACATAAGGCAGTGCCACCTGGTCACTTTAAAAGACACCGTGAGTAACATTTGGAGCCCGAACGGCAGATAGGATCAGTACATTAATAAAGTTAATTTCAACTGGCCGAGAGACTTGAGTCTATCTCCTAGGGATAACCCCGACAGGCCGCGTGGGCGCTTGGTATTGGAGCACCACGGCCAGGCGGCGAGTAGTACCCTCTGGGAAGAGAGACAGCCTCAAGGTGGGGTTTCACTGGCGCGCCCTTCCCCCCCACTGGTGGTACGATCAAGCAATGTCCGGGGACAGGGGGGCAAGGAACACTCATCAGACTAAAATGGATAAATATGCCTCCTCAAAAACTGTAGATACTGAAAGTGCAGAAAAGACCGAAATAAAGAACGCACTTAGACAGGGAGCCGACGACCCCTCCCTGAAAGATATTATGGATGCCATTACCGGCGTACGTGCGTCGCTTGAGAGCAGGATGGACTCAATAACAACTGAAGTAACACTAATACGAGCTGACATACAGAAAATGCGCGACAAGGTCAAAACGATGGAAACAGTCACAACAGATCTCTGCTACAATTCCAAGATGATGCAGCAACAAATCAAAGGCCTGTAAGCAGCAAGTAAGGTGATGGACAGCAAATTAGACGATTATGAAGGAAGGTCACGTAGGAATAACGTTCGAATACTTAGGGTGCCGGAGAGGGCAGAGGGGCCCGCACCTGACCTTTTTGTGGAAGAATTGATTACCAAGCGCCTCCAACCGAAAAATCTCTCATATTTCTTTTCAGTGGAAAGGGCGCATCGAGTCCCCGGGGGCAGACCAAGACCCAGGGCCCCCCCGAGACCTTTTTTGGCTCGACTTTTTAACTTCAGAGATCGTGATGTGGTCTTGCAAACTGCCCGCACTGCTACGCCAATCAAGATCGACAACAGCATCGTAACGTTCTTCCCTGATTTTACTGTGAATGTGCAAAAACAGAGACACTCCTTTCAGGGCATCAAACTTCAACTCAGAGAAAAAGGACTTAAATACTCCATGTTGTTCCCGGCGAGGCTACGAGTGGAAGCGGAGGGGAAAAAATGGCTTTTCGAAACTCCGGAACTGGCACAAGAATGGCTTGATGGATGGAGACTAGTCAGTGGAAATGGCGCAAAGGAAAGACCAATCTCCAAGGAAGTCAGCAATGACAGAGGTACACCCATTGCGACAACAAGAAGGGGAAAACACGAACTAGTTGACATCAGCAACTGACTTGCTAAGTGAAAAACGGATTGGGGGAGGGCTCCAACAACGGATCATTGCAGAAGATGTAAGCAAGTCATCGAAGTCCCCCCTCTTTCCTTTCCCCCCGCCAACTAACCTTGGGTAGTGTGACTTCCAGACTCTTTGCTGTTGAAAATGTATGTTGGGATGCCACTCTTTCCCTTTTTTTCTTTCATCTTCAATGTATGGCTGTGGTGAAGGTAAAGAGACAGCACCCCCCCCACTTTCTTTGTTAGAGTTTTAATATGGGGCGACAGGTGCTCTGCATAGTTGGGGATGGGGGCATTGTTCAGCCCAGATTGCAGGGAAGCAGGGAGGGGGTTTGGTGTTACATTTAGTTCTTATTAGTAGTTTAGATGACATTGCTTTACTGTGGACAAGGGTAACAGACAATTCCTCTGGGACACGTCTAGGACTGGAATTAGCAAACTATTTTCATGTTTCAGTCACAAATGCGAGAAGGAGGCCTGCGCACGTGGGACTCCCCAACACGCAAAGTATAACAGGTATTAAAGAAGATGATTCCGATAGGAAAAAGAAGCATTAGTCTACTGCCTTGGAATGTGAATGGCCTGGGAGATAAGCTAAAAAGGGGGATAGTGCTCCAGTACATAAAGAGACATTCACCGGATGTGGTTCTCCTTCAGGAGATACACTTGATGGGAAACGCATGCAGAGCCCTCACCAGGTGGGGTTATAAATTAGTTACACACTCTGCATTCACAACCGGATCCAGAGGGGTGGGCATAATGATTAGAAAGAACTTCTCAATGTTGATTGAACATACATGGACAGATAAACAGGGTAAATATACCGTGATCTCGGGGCCATGGGAAGGTAAGGCACTAACATTAATATTCTTATACGTACCTCCAGGTCTCCAGGTGTCGGCTTTTAACGACCTAGGGGACCTGTTGCTCACACTCCCCGTAGGGGCATTATTATTGGGAGGGGACTTTAACTCAATAGTCTCAGGACGACTGGACTATCATCCACCAAAGGAGGTCCCATCCTCACGAACACAAACCTGTGACTTTATGGACACTATGGGGCTAGTTGACACATGGCGCACCCTTCACCCCACAGACACCCAATTCACATATTACTTTGGTGCCCACAGGTGTCTTTCCAGATTAGACTACATAATTGTACCTGCAGATCAGATGGGACAAATTAGAGAAGTGCGCCTCTTGGCGAGAGGTATATCTGATCCCTCCCCATGTGGGATCGGGTAGAGATGGGAGAGCAGCAGTCAGGAAGAGTAGCACCAATAAATCCCTGGTCCTTGAAAAACTATTCAATAAAAAAGTCGCTGACAAAAGAAATAGGGCTGTACTTCCAGGAAAATGAGGGGTCGGTGGAGTCAGCACAGTCACTCTGGGAGGCCTTTAAAACAGTAATCAGGGGCCATGCAGTCTCCCAAATAGCAGGGACCTGTAAAGAGAAAACCGCCCAACTAGCCAAGTTGGAGGAGGAAATACTCCGGCTGGAGGGGAGGGCACGGGAAGATGATGTGTCTGACGTCAAGCATATTTTGGAGATAAAGATAAGAGTATAGAGACCTCGCCACTGATGCGGCTCGAGCGCAACATAGGGCCACGAAGTGTAGAATATACGAAATAGCGGACAAAGCAGGGAAACTGTTGGCGTGGCTGGACAGGAGAGGACAGGCCAATGGATTAGTAGCGGAATTGAGGACTGAGTCAGGGTTACACTTGACGGAACCACAAGAAATAGCGCATGGATTTGCTGATCACTTTCAGAACATAGGAGGATTCCTCCAGTCTAGATAACAACCTCATGCACACAGAGGTGGAGCGAGCAATTGGGGAATTACAGTCAGGAAAGGCGATGGGTCCCAATGGTTTACCCATTGAACTGTATAAGCTAGCGCCCAGTAAGATAGCACCACATCTCACTAAGATGTTTCTTGAGAGTCGAGAAAAGAGGATGCTCCCAGCTGACCAGAGACTAGCCACAATAGTGATTATCCATAAAAATGGTAGGCCCAAAAACAAATGCTCCTCATACAGACCGATATCTTTGCTTAACGTGGAGGTTAAGATCCTGGCCAAATTGCTGGCCACCCGTCTCTTGGAAGTAATTACGAAGCTCGTGCATCTAGACCAGTCCAGCTTCATGCCATCAAGAAATACCTTACTTAACCTCCGGCGCTTACACGGAGTCATGGGTAGAATAGAGACACTGAGATGAGGAAGCAGTGGTGGTGTCGCTGGACGCCACCATGGCGTTTGATACAATAGAATGGCCCTACATGTTTGCAGTCCTGAGAAAAATGGGCTTTGGCCCCAACTTTATCAGCTGGGTGGGGCTCCTGTATAGTGAGCCATTGGCACAGGTAGTGGTTAATAACAGAAAGTCAAGAGTGTTTGGCCTAGAAAGAGGGACTAGACAGGGCTGTCCCCTCTCCCCACTGCTCTTCGCATTAATGCTGGAGCCCTTGGTGCTATGGATAAGGAAGGACCCAGTCATGAGGGGGCTATGGTGGGCAGAGGACTGGGAGGATCGTATCTCCTTGTATGCAGATGACATACTGTTATATCTGGCATCACCGAGTGTCTCCTTAAATAGAGCACTTCATATTTTTACGAATTTTGGCAAACATTCTGGATATAAAATAAATTGGTCCAAATCAGTCATTTATGTGCTGAGGGACAGCTTTCCCAAGCTGCCAGAGGGTATGTGATAATGGAGGCGAAAGAAGGGTTTAAGTACCTTGGCATCTATGTTACCAAAGATCCAGTACAATATAATGAACGTAACCTCCTGCCCCCTCTGCTGAGACTTAAGAGTGATGTTCAACACAGGAGCTCCCTCCCACTCTCACTATTGGGGCGCGCCGGTGTTGCATTGTGCATTTCCTTTTCCCCGCTCTTTCCCTTTAATTTCCTGTATTCTTTCTACCCTGGCACCTGCCACACTGTTGTTAGAATTCCAATTAGAATTGGAATCTCTGGTGGTTCTCTGTAAGTGACTCTGCTCTGAGACCTGGACTGAGCAGTACTGTGCCTTCTCCATTAAATTCCTGTTTCCTATATTTTGGACTTCCTGCATTTTTATTTCCGAATTTTACACTGGCGACGAGTGTTAAAAGTACCAGCTACTATCGTAGGCACAGGAGCGGTACAAACTACTTGGATCTTTTCTAACTACTGCCAACTGGATCTGCACTATTCAACGACAACGAATTTAAAGACAACCTGAATGTGGATAAATTAATTCTTATCCACCACCGAAGATTTGAGTTTCCCAATGTTTTTGGATGCAATTTTGACGGATTTACAACAAAACAGCGTTTTCGAAACTCAACCGTTTCCCACGCGAGCAACTTACATCGGCAAAACTTCTCCTGCTTCCATGGAAACCTGAAGCGTCTCGTTCTTCTGCCACTGCACGACGCGAGGTGTTCCACGACGTACTGCATCCTTTCTTCATCTCTGGTGTCACCAACCTACGTGATCACCGCAACGCAGCGTCCCTACGTCATTACGGCGCCGCCATCTTGGAAGTGTTTTTTTTTTTTTTTTTTTCTTGCTCTGTCAGGTGTTCCAGTCACTATCTGGCGCATTTCCTCAACGATATTCACATTCATCGATGCGCTCGATTGCGCATTTGTCCATCTTGGGATATACACTATGTGTGTAACACTTTGGAACTCTTCATATCGTCGATGCGCTCGATTGCGCATTTGTTCGTATTGGTTAAGGTACTTTTATCAGTGATGTTTGGGGAAAACATTTTATTGTTATTTTTTTTTTCTTTCTTAAATTTGCACTTCACGCTGATGTGCACAGCAATTGTATGAATAATTGAAAAGGAATACATATGTGTTAAACTTTATGGATTTTATAAGAGGAAATCCCTAGGTTACTTACATTTTTAATTGTTTTAGCGTCATTCTAGAAGTGGTGCTCACATCCGTGCTTAACTAGACTGTTTTAATAGGGATTTTATACATAGGACCATGCAGTTTGAACCTCCAACCAAGTTTTTACAATCAAAAGGGGATCCCCCCATCCCTTGGATGAGGTGGAAGGAAGAATTTTTAACATACATGAAAGCGATTGATGGGGATAGGATGGGTAATGAAAGGAAGAAAAACATTCTCCTTCATTGTCTTGGTTCAGAGGGGCAAGCAGTTTTTAGGACACTTCCCATGGCTCAAGGTGATCTGGGAACGTTTGATGAAGCCCTTTTACGCATGGAGACCAGGTTTAAACCTACCTCCAGTATAGCACTAAACAGGTACAAATTTTACACTAGATCACAAAGAGATTCTGAGTCATTTGATGATTTCTTAACGGGCCTCAGAACACTGGTGATTTCTTGCAATTTTGGGGCCATAACTGATGAGATGATTAGAGACCAAATTATTGTGAATGTTAAGAGTAAAAAGACACAGGAGCAACTATGGGTATTAGGGAACCCCAATTTGCATGATACCATTGCCACAGCCAAGGCATTTGAGCAATCAGAGAAATGGATGAAAACTATCGAAGATGCAAATGGTAAGGGTGATAAATGTAGCAAAAGTTGTGACGAAGTTTGTGCTATGAACAATACCACCAAGAATTCATCTATAGGGAAGTTTGTTACCAAAAGTGTGATATGTTACAGATGCGGTAGTAACAACCATGTTGCTTCTTTTAAATTTTGCCCAGCTATAGGTAAAGAATGTAACAAGTGTGGTAGGTTGGGACATTTCGCCAATTCATGTAGAGATGACAGGAAGAAAATTTTTGATAGAAATAAGAATTTTAAGAAGGTTAGTGAAGTCTCTTACGTTAGGTACAATCAACCTTGTGAAATTCCTTGTACTAGATGCAACCACTCATCTAACGACGATTCCCAAGTTGAAAAAGGGATAGTTGTCTCCTTGGTGAATGTATGTATGGTTGATGGGGAGACGTTAAGTTCTCCCAAGTGCGTTGTTAAATTTTTGAACGAGGAACTTGAACTCATGGCAGATTCTGGTTCACCCTGGTCCATTGTGACAAAGAGTTATTTCAGTGAGAAATATGGGGGTAAGAAATCCATTGGGGATTTGTGTCCTCCAGATATTGTAGCTCAAGGCTTTGATGGTTCGGCTATTGATTTTATAGGATACATTGCCTCTGAGATTGAGTTTAAAGGAAGGTCAGCTTTTATCAAGTTATACGTTGCAAAAAAGGTGTCAATGTTTTAGGTTGGAGAGACCAATGGAGATTGGGAATAATCCTCAATCCCCGTAACAAAGAACCTGTCATGGTAATCGAGGAAGATGTAGGGGTGAGTGATATTGTAAAGGAATTTCCCAACGTTTTTCTGAAGATTTAGGAAAACTTAAAGGTTTCACACATGCCATCAAGCTCAAAAAAGGGGCATCGCCTGTGAAACAAAAATTAAGAAATGTTCCCATCAATGTCAGAGGAGAGTTAGGTGATGCTTTGAAAGAAATGTTATCTGGTGGTGTGATTGAGGAAGTAGAGTCCTCGGAATGGGTTTCGCCAGTTGTTCTAGCACGCAAACCTGATAAATCTTTGAGATTATGCATTGACCTTAGAGCTCTTAATGCCAATATTCTTATTGATTGTCATCCGTTACCCAACATCAATGAGGTAGTAAGCATGTTGGGAGGGGCCACCATCTTCTCCACACTTGATATGAGGTCCGCGTACCATCAGATAGAACTGGCGAAAGAGTCACGACATATGACAGCTTTTATCACGCCCCATGGTTTGTTTCAATTCAAGAGAATGCCTTTTGGACTGGCGTCAGCTGCTTCCGTGTTTCAGAGGTCCATGTGCCATCTCTTTAAGGACATGCAATCTTACGTAAAGTGTTTCCAAGATGACATTTTAATTTTTTCCCCAGACAAGAACTCTCACACGGAGCATCTCAGAAATGTTTGTAGTACTCTCAAGGAGTATGGTCTTACACTTAAGAGGAAAAAGTGTAAATTATACCAAGATTCTGTTGAGTATCTTGGTCACACGCTGTCCAAAGAAGGTGTTGTTCCGAAAAAATCTCTTATTGATGCTATTTTGAAAGCGCCTGCCCCTGACTGTAAGGACAAACTTCTTTCCTTTTCAGGACTATGTGAATACTACAGTAAATTCATAATGAATTTTGCCACCAAAATGGAGCCTTTGAGAGAGCTATCAAGGAAGAATGCTGAGTTTGTTTGGGGGAAAAGGCAACAGGAGGCTTTTGAGAGCATAAAAGGAGAAATGTTAGCTGCTCCCACACTTAAACCATATTGCATGAATAAGTTGTGTGTCCTCACTGTTGATGCTAGCTTGTATGGTCTAGGTTGTGTTTTGTCTCAACGGGCGGGGAAGGAAGAGTGGAATGTTGCGTTTGCCTCCCGTACCCTTAATTTAACTGAGAGGCGTTATGCTGTTATAGAAAGAGAATTGTTGGCGTGTGTCTGGGGTGTGGAGCATTTTCGAAATTACATTTGGGGTGCACGGTTTGTTTTAAGAACGGATCACAAACCTTTGGTGTCCATTCTGTCTCCTGGAGGAGGTCTTAATGCCACTGCCCGCATAGCTAGGCTTATGTCACGCTTACAGGAGTATAGTTTTGCAGTAGAGTATGTACCAGGGAAAATAAATGTAACGGCAGATTGTTTATCAAGACTTCCATGCAGTTCTGATGATAAATGTGAAGATGATGAAGTGGTTGCGGACATCACCGAAATCGTATCTGGTAAATTTAGTTTCATCTCAGAAGAAATGTGGAAAGGAGCCATGAGTGAAGATGATATCTTGTGTAAAGTTATTGATTACACCAGGATAGGGTGGCCTTCTAAAAGTGAAGTTCCTGCTGAAATCTTTCCGTTCTGGAAAGTTTCAGCAGAACTTGTAGTCGAAGGAGATTTGATATTCAGACAGGGGAAGTGTATTCCTCCTTCGTCTCTTCGCAGCCACATTTTGTCTGTGAGTCATGAGAGCCATTTGGGTATGTCCTCTATGAAAAGGTTGATCAGGTCGGTTTTCTGGTGGCCTGGTTTAGACAGGTTTGTGGACAAGGTTGTGAGGGAATGTTCAGAATGTGTCAGTAGTGAAAAGATGTGTAAGTGTGACCCTGCTCCTCTCATTCCAGTCAAATGGCCAGATTATCCTTGGCAGAAATTAGGCTTGGATATAGCTGGTCCCTTCAATTTCTTGCCACAAGATTGTAGGTTTGCTTTGGTGTTAATAGATTATCATTCAAAATGGCCCGAGGTCAAACTGGTACCCCATGCTACTACTGAAAGTGTCATTATATTTCTTAAGGAAGTTTTTGCCCGTGAAGGTTTTCCCGAAGTTCTTATTTCGGACAATGGTGTGCAGTTTAAGTCCCAGGTGATGTTTGATTTTCTTAAATTTTCCAATATTAGACATGTGACTACAGCATTATATGAACCTCAGGGAAATGGCCAGGTGGAGAGATATAATAGGGTTCTTAAGCAAGACATTTTGTGGGCACGTAATTTTGGTGTCCAGTGGAAGGATAAACTGAGAGAAAAGCTGTGGTTGTACCGCATAACTCCTCACACTACGACTGAAGTTTCACCTTTCCGTTTATTGAGAGGTAGGGATCCCATTTCCAAATTGTGTCCATGGTGGTTCAGAAAAGCTACGAATGGTTGTAACTCTAGCATCAAAGTTGATGATGTAGCTCAAAGAGTGGAAGTTAAACAACTCAAAAGTAAATGTCATTATGATGTCCATATGAAAGTCAAAGAACCTTCTTTTACTGTTGGAGAATGGGTCAGGATACGAAGGCCTGGGTTTGTACATAAAGGTGAAATGAAATTTGGTAGACCAATTAAGATTGTAAAAGTCAATCGTAATAGTGTTGTCACCCAAGATGGCAAAGTATGGAATGTCAGACGTGTTACCAAATGCATTGATGTTATTTCTTAATTTCTCCTCAGGGGAGAAATGTGTTGCATTGTGCATTTCCTTTTCCCCGCTCTTTCCCTTTAATTTCCTGTATTCTTTCTACCCTGGCACCTGCCACACTGTTGTTAGAATTCCAATTAGAATTGGAATCTCTGGTGGTTCTCTGTAAGTGACTCTGCTCTGAGACCTGGACTGAGCAGTACTGTGCCTTCTCCATTAAATTCCTGTTTCCTATATTTTGGACTTCCTGCATTTTTATTTCCGAATTTTACAGCCGTGCTATTCAAAATCATGGCATTACCACGATTCTTGTACATTCTGCAGAACTCCCCAGGTCCAGTCCATGCAGATTATTTTAAAAGTATAGAGGGCGCACAGAGGTAACTTTTGTGGGAAGGGAAACCACCACGAACAGCGACCCAAAAACGAACAAGGGGATGGTATGATGACGGCATAGGGCTCCCTGACAACAAGAGATATTACTGGGCGGCACAGCTAGCACCAATTAATCAATGCATATATAGAACCAATGATGACCCCGGTTACAGAATGGACAGATGGCTTCTCCCGGATGGGAACTATTCCAGAGTGCTCTATGCTAACCCGGCAAAAACAAAATGAACAGGCCCGACCGAACATGCAGTGCAAATATGGCACACTGTAAATAAGAGTATGGAATGGGAAGGGAAGATAACGCAAGCGACCTCCTCATGGGACGCAGAAAAATTAGGCAATTTGAGAAACTCGAGGGGCTTTGATTTGATTGGAATCTCCCGAGTGGGCGATCTATGGAGGAAAGGTGGGGTGATTCCCTTTACCCAGTTGCAAAAAGAGTATGAAATGGCCGAGACAGAAACATTTCGATACTTGCAGGTCCAACACGCGCTACAAGCGGCCATTCCAAAAGGTTGATCGCTTCCAGAGTCCTCCCCTCTCGAAGATAGGATCCTGGAAGAACATATGCCCAGAAAAGCGATCTCAATGGTATATAGAAAATTGCTAAATAACATGCCTGACCCCCTCCTACAGCTTCGCAGCCACTGGGAGAAAGATACAGCGGTGTTGGAAGATGACGAGTGGCAAGTGGCTCTGTCGTCCCCCAAAGAAGTAGCAATTTGATCTAAGTACGGTTTGTGCAGCTTAAGGTACTACATAGAACATATTTATCAAGTACTGCTCTGGTGAAGATGGGCTATAAAGATGATCCTGGGTGTAGTAGAGGATGTGGCCAGGAAGGAACGTTTATTCATACCATTTGGGAATGTGTATACATCCAGCGCTACTGGGCAAAAGTGGCCCAGTTCATGGCAAGCGTGCTGGGAAAACAAATAGAGCCCAAGATAAAATTATGCCTTCTGAATGTGTGGGACCCCACTGACTTACAAGAGAAAGAGAAAACCTAGGTGACTCTGGGGATGACTGTAGCCAAGCGAAATATGGCTAAACTGTGGAAGGCACTCGAAACACCTACACTGGGTACATGGAAAAAAGACATGGATTGGTGCATGGTAATGGAAAGGACGGTGTATGAGTTGCGAGGCTGTCCCAAGAAATGGTCACATATCTGGGGTAAATGGAACGAATATAGAGGGAATATTTGTGAGCCCCCGCAGGCAACAAGACATCCTGAACCGGACACAGACTGATAACACTTTAGGGGAATATATAGTGATAGTAGGGTCAATACCAAGATAGGAATGTTAAGTAAGACTCAATGTAACCACATGGTCATAAGTATTGTTTGGAATTGCATTTGGAATGTATTTAAGATGTCATCAATAAAAAGAATTATTAAAAAAACATACTAATTTGAGAGGTTTTCTTCTATCTCTAGTATAACACTATTGCAGTGGAAGTCAAGGGATACACTTACCCCATAGGCCAAGTGATAGGCAGTCAGCGTTAGGAAAAGGTTCATGTGCTGTTTCTATAACTTGGTAGAGACGTATAACATTTAGTGTGGTGCTCCTTTGGAGGACAAAGCCACACTGGTCTACATCTGTCACCTCTAGGAGTAAAGGTAGGAGTCTTTGGGCCAGGACCTTGCTAAGGATCTTATAATCAGAGGTCAAAATAGAAATAGGCTTGTAAGAGGAAAGATCCTCCGGGGCTCGACCGGGCTTAAGTAGGGACATGACCAACATTTGGCTGAAGTGGAGAAAAGAAAGAATCGTCCCGGAGACCTGCGTTGTGAGCCCTCAATATGTCTATCAGGGACCAACCGGACAGCCAACTCAATAGGGACTTAGCTTGTCTCGCCAAGTCAGCATTAGGCAGAAGGGGATTGGACCACATTAAAAACAGTGCAGGTGTGACCACTTTGACAGAGCTGTGGATACCCTCTGTAAGGAAACATCTTGCACAGCATTCAGTGCATAATTTCTACCCGGAACCACTGTCCTCTGACTCACCTCTCGTATGTGTGGAGTGTGTCACCTATCTTTTAAATGTGGAGCTCTCCTCCCGGCTACGGAGGTCCCCGCACATGTAGGTATACGTTTTAGTAATAAATGCGAATGAGACAGGAGTGGCTGGAAAATGGGGAATATGTACAACTAAATGGGAGGGGTTTAGGCAGGAGTAAGAAGAGGTTGAGGGAGGGTAAGTGATGGTTTTAGAGAAGGACATACATTCTCCCACAAAATAGTAAATCCGTTCCTATTCACAAACTGCACTTCTATAGTTAATACAGCCAAAGAGAGATTCAAAACAGTTGTAAGTGTACTGTCGCTCAGTGCTGGATTAAGTCCAGCACCACACATGGCCAATCACTAGTACTGCAAACCCATCCAGCAAACTTCGCACTAGGACATAATGTCCCTGACATAACGTCCCTATTTTTGTGGTCTGTGCTTCAAAAGGGATGCCAGGCCGCGCCAAGACTGCTGCCCCATGGGCAAATCCAGAGAACGTCGTTGCAAATAGTTTGCTCTCTGCACTTCACACGAAGCTTAGTGGCTTCCGGGGCAGAAAGGTGGATTTCCTGCAAGCACACTATGTTGGCTTTCCTATGGTGTAATTGCGCTAGAACCCTATGACTTTTATGCACTGACCCCAGGCCCCTAACATTCAATGTCAGTATCTTGTAGTGCTGTAAAATTGTTAAAATCTTGCTATTACAATATAAGCTAAAGTGGAGGGGTCATATCCTGCATAAGAAAAGCCGTTACAGACTTGGTGGCCCTTCTGGTGAAAGAATAAACTGTTACCCAATACTAGGTCCAACATGTAAACCATGTTCAACCAAACAAGGTGAAACTAACTAAACATGAAAAACAGATAAACCATCGTGCAATCACATGAGATGGGGAACCAGTGGAAACAGGTAGTGTCCACTCTAGTAGGGAAGATGAGTTGCATATATTCCGATCCGGCTACCCGGGAACCCCAGCGAAAGCAACTAGAGGAAGACATAAAAGTTCTATTATTGTAGTTTCAGCAGCAAATTAAAGGCATAGTAAATACCTATTAAGCGCCCTCTCACAGCCAGAAAAGCAGAAAACAGAGGGAGTGAGAACATCCATCAGAACATTGCAGACAGTTATATAAACAGGAATATACAAGATAAAAGGGAAAAAACACTTTCCTTTACGATCAAATCAAACTATCTGCAGTTTGCAGTATCACAGACAGGAAAAGGGCCATGCTGCCATTGGAGTTGGAGTCCCAGTTTGCGCTTGCTGAAGAGCTTGAAGGAGAGGGCTGACATTTCTGTAAACCCAGCAATGCCATTGTGTTCAGTACGATACCAAAGGGGATGATGGACGGAGCGTTTGAGCTAATCAAACACTCACCCCCAGTCAACTGATCTGGGTTTAATCCATCATCATTCTTTAGCTCACTCCACCACCCCAGTTCAGACATGGCCATATGCAAATCAGTCTGACCCTGTGCCTCATGGGAACAGTCCAGCCCGAACTGCCAAGCCATGTCTTCACTGGACCGGAAACAAGCTTCCTGGGACCGGTTTCTGGCCATTCAGCCGTCATCAGCCAGGCTAGCTTGAATCCAGTGGCAAAGTGAGCAAGGGACCCACGTCTGGGCATACCCTGCCAACTTAGGGCGAACAAAGCGATACCAAAGGGGATGATGGACGGAGCGTTTGAGCTAATCAAACACTCACCCCCAGTCAACTGATCTGGGTTTAATCCATCATCATTCTTTAGCTCACTCCACCACCCCAGTTCAGACATGGCCATATGCAAATCAGTCTGACCCTGTGCCTCATGGGAACAGTCCAGCCCGAACTGCCAAGCCATGTCTTCACTGGACCGGAAACAAGCATCCTGGGACCGGTTTCTGGCCATTCAGCCGTCATCAGCCAGGCTAGCTTGAATCCAGTGGCAAAGTGAGCAAGGGACCCACGTCTGGGCATACCCTGCCAACTTAGGGCGAAGAAAGCGATACCAAAGGGGATGATGGACGGAGCGTTTGAGCTAATCAAACACTCACCCCCAGTCAACTGATCTGGGTTTAATCCATCATCATTCTTTAGCTCACTCCACCACCCCAGTTCAGACATGGCCATATGCAAATCAGTCTGACCCTGTGCCTCATGGGAACAGTCCAGCCCGAACTGCCAAGCCATGTCTTCACTGGACCGGAAACAAGCATCCTGGGACCGGTTTCTGGCCATTCAGCCGTCATCAGCCAGGCTAGCTTGAATCCAGTGGCAAAGTGAGCAAGGGACCCACGTCTGGGCATACCCTGCCAACTTAGGGCGAACAAAGCGATACCAAAGGGGATGATGGACGGAGCGTTTGAGCTAATCAAACACTCACCCCAGTCAACTGATCTGGGTTTAATCCATCATCATTCTTTAGCTCACTCCACCACCCCAGTTCAGACATGGCCATATGCAAATCAGTCTGACCCTGTGCCTCATGGGAACAGTCCAGCCCGAACTGCTAAGCCATGTCTTCACTGGACCAGAAACAAGCATCCTGGGACCGGTTTCTGGCCATTCAGCCATCATCAGCCAGGCTAGCTTGAATCCAGTGGCAAAGTGAGCAAGGGACCCACGTCTGGGCATACCCTGCCAACTTAGGGCGAACAAAGCGATACCAAAGGGGATGATGGACGGAGCGTTTGAGCTAATCAAACACTCACCCCAGTCAACTGATCTGGGTTTAATCCATCATCATTCTTTAGCTCACTCCACCACCCCAGTTCAGACATGGCCATATGCAAATCAGTCTGACCCTGTGCCTCATGGGAACAGTCCAGCCCGAACTGCCAAGCCATGTCTTCACTGGACCGGAAACAAGCATCCTGGGACCGGTTTCTGGCCATTCAGCCGTCATCAGCCAGGCTAGCTTGAATCCAGTGGCAAAGTGAGCAAGGGACCCACGTCTGGGCATACCCTGCCAACTTAGGGCGAACAAAGCGATACCAAAGGGGATGATGGACGGAGCGTTTGAGCTAATCAAACACTCACCCCCAGTCAACTGATCTGGGTTTAATCCATCATCATTCTTTAGCTCACTCCACCACCCCCAGTTCAGACATGGCCATATGCAAATCAGTCTTGACCCTGTGCCTCATGGGAACAGTCCAGCCCGAACTGCCAAGCCATGTCTTCACGGGACCGGAAACAAGCATCCTGGGACCGGTTGCTGGCCATTCAGCCATCATCAGCCAGGCTAGCTTGAATCCAGTGGCAAAGTGAGCAAGGGACCCACGTCTGGGCATACCCTGCCAACTTAGAGGCGAACAAGCGATACCAAAGGGGATGATGGACGGAGCGTTTGAGCTAATCAAACACTCACCCCCAGTCAACTGATCTGGGTTTAATCCATCATCATTCTTTAGCTCACTCCACCACCCCAGTTCAGACATGGCCATATGCAAATCAGTCTGACCCTGTGCCTCATGGGAACAGTCCAGCCCGAACTGCCAAGCCATGTCTTCACTGGACCGGAAACAAGCATCCTGGGACCGGTTTCTGGCCATTCAGCCGTCATCAGCCAGGCTAGCTTGAATCCAGTGGCAAAGTGAGCAAGGGACCCACGTCTGGGCATACCCTGCCAACTTAGGGCGAACAAAGCGATACCAAAGGGGATGATGGACGGAGCGTTTGAGCTAATCAAACACTCACCCCCAGTCAACTGATCTGGGTTTAATCCATCATCATTCTTTAGCTCACTCCACCACCCCAGTTCAGACATGGCCATATGCAAATCAGTCTGACCCTGTGCCTCATGGGAACAGTCCAGCCCGAACTGCCAAGCCATGTCTTCACTGGACCGGAAACAAGCATCCTGGGACCGGTTTCTGGCTATTCAGCCGTCATCAGCCAGGCTAGCTTGAATCCAGTGGCAAAGTGAGCTGGACTGTTCCCATGAGGCACAGGGTCAGACTGATTTGCATATGGCCATGTCTGAACTGGGGTGGTGGAGTGAGCTAAACAATGATGATGGATTAAACCCAGATCAGTTGACTGGGGGTGAGTGTTTGATTTGCTCAAGCGCTCCGTCCATCGTCCCCTTTGGTATCGCTTTGTTCGCCCTAAGTTGGCAGGGTATGCCCAGACGTGGGTCCCTTGCTCACTTTGCCACTGGATCCAAACTAGCCTGGCTGATGACGGCTGAATAGCCAGAAACCCGTCCCAGGATGCTTGTTTCCGGTCCAGGAAAGACATGGCTTGGCAGTCGGGCTGGACTGTTCCCATGAGGCACAGGGTCAGACTGATTTGCATATGGCCATGTCTGAACTGGGGTGGTGGAGTGAGCTAAAGAATGATGATGGATTAAACCCAGATCAGTTGACTGAGGGTGAGTGTTTGATTTGCTCAAGCGCTCCGTCCATCGTCCCCTTTGGTATCGCTTTGTTCGCCCTAAGTTGGCAGGGTATGCCCAGACGTGGGTCCCTTGCTCACTTTGCCACTGGATCCAAACTAGCCTGGCTGATGACGGCTGAATAGCCAGAAACCGGTCCCAGGATGCTTGTTTCGGTCCAGGAAGACATGACTTGGCAGTTCGGGCTGGACTGTTCCCATGAGCACAGGGTCAGACTGATTTGCATATGGCCATGTCTGAACTGGGGTGGTGGAGTGAGCTAAAGAATGATGATGGATTAAACCCAGATCAGTTGACTGGGGGTGAGTGTTTGATTTGCTCAAGCGCCGTCCATCGATCCCCTTTGGTATCGCTTGTTCGCCCTAAGTTGGCAGGGTATGCCCAGACGTGGGTCCCTGCTCACTTTGCCACTGGATCCAAACTAGCCTGGCTGATGACGGCTGAATAGCCAGGAGCCGGTCCCAGGATGCTGTTTCCGGTCCAGGAAGACATGGCTTGGCAGTTCGAGCTGGACTGTTCCATGAGGCACAGGGTCAGACTGATTTGCATATGGCCATGTCTGAACTGGGGTTGTGGAGTGAGCTAAAGAATGATGATGGATTAAACCCAGATCAGTTGACTGGGGTGAGTGTTTGATTTGCTCAAGCGCTCCGTCCATCGTCCCCTTTGGTATCGCTTTGTTCGCCCTAAGTTGGCAGGGTATGCCCAGACGTGGGTCCTTGCTCACTTTGCCACTGGATCCAAACTAGCCTGGCTGATGGCGGCTGAATAGCCAGAAACCGGTCCCAGGATGCTTGTTTCCAGTCCAGGAAGACATGGCTTGGCAGTTCGGGCTGGACTGTTCCCATGAGGCACAGGGTCAGACTGATTTGCATATGGCCATATCTGAACTGGGGTGGTGGAGTGAGCTAAAGAATGATGATGGATTAAACCCAGATCAGTTGACTGGGGGTGAGTGTTTGATTTGCTCAAGCGCTCCGTCCATCGTCCCCTTTGGTATCGCTTTGTTCGCCCTAAGTTGGCAGGGTATGCCCAGACGTGGGTCCCTTGCTCACTTTGCCACTGGATCCAAACTAGCCTGGCTGATGACGGCTGAATAGCCAGAAACCGGTCCCAGGATGCTTGTTTCCGGTCCAGGGAAGACATGGCTTGGCAGTTCGGGCTGGACTGTTCCCATGAGGCACAGGGTCAGACTGATTTGCATATGGCCATGTCTGAACTGGGGTGGTGGAGTGAGCTAAAGAATGATGATGGATTAAACCCAGATCAGTTGACTGGGGGTGAGTGTTTGATTTGCTCAAGCGCTCCGTCCATCGTCCCCTTTGGTATCGCTTGTTCGCCCTAAGTTGGCAGGGTATGCCCAGACGTGGGTCCCTTGCTCACTTTGCCACTGGATCCAAACTAGCCTGGCTGATGACGGCTGATGGCCAGAAACCGGTCCCAGGATGCTTGTTTCCGGTCCAGGAAGACATGGCTTGGCAGTTTGGGCTGGACTGTTCCCATGAGGCACAGGGTCAGACTGATTTGCATATGGCCATGTCTGAACTGGGGTGGTGGAGTGAGCTAAAGAATGATGATGGATTAAACCCAGATCAGTTGACTGGGGGTGAGTGTTTGATTTGCTCAAGCGCTCCGTCCATCGTCCCCTTTGGTATCGCATTGTGTTCAGTACAGCCACTCTGTCCTCTAAGGCGTGTTGTGACAAGGGTGCCGCCTTCGATATTGATCACCTCAGTCGCCTGCGATGATGAGGTGGTCCATTCTCTGCTTTCTGTGGTCTCTCTGATGAGGGTGGGCAATGTGCATTTGGGTAGCTATGCTCTAACCAGTCCCAAGCAGCCTCATCATCATCAAAGAACAATGAACATTCCTCCTGTATTTACTTCAAGTGGGCAGGGAACATTAAAGCATATTGAAGCCCTTTGGATGCAAACTGTCGCTTAACAGCCTGAGAGGAGGCACGTTGTCTCTGCACTTCCATTGTATAGTCCGGGAAAAAAGATACTCTTGCATTGTCCACCCTAATAGGAGTCACATCCCCAGCCTTCTGTAGGAGGTGATCACTGTCCCTGTAATTAAGTATCTGGACCACAATAGGCCATGGTGTTGCCCCCGGGGGAGGACGACAGGTTTGCACCCTATGAGCTCGTTCCACTACGAACAAAGAAGAGAGGCCTTGAGGAGCAACTGTTTTTAGGAGCCATTGTTAAATGAAGAACATTGGGTTGGGGCCCTCTGCACACTCTGAGAGGCCTACTATTCATATATTATTACGGCGGGCCCGACCCTCAGCATCTTCTGCTCTTTCATGAAATTATCAACATCGCCTCTGTAGTTCTGTTATAGCAGCAGAATTTTATGACTATTGGGGGGCAAGTTCCGACAATGTAGTTTCTGCTGTGTGCATTTTGTCAGAGAGCTTGTGGTGGTCATCTCATAATACGCCCAGGTCTGTTGAGAGGGAGTCGATACGATGCTGAATGGCTGGTCTGGAGTCACGTATTTCACGTAGTATTAGGTCAAGCTTGTCCGGTGGAGGTGCCAGGTTTGTGGGTGGGATACAGTCCTCTAAGGTGTAGGTGTAGGAGCATTCGATTGACTGAGCTGTGAACCCTCAATGCCCTGTTTGGACAACAAGCGCATTGACTTAGTGCACCCAATGATGGTATCCTGGAGTAAGTTATGTGGGAGGTAACAGGGCCCAGAAGGTCACTCCCAGGTTGCAGTGGTAGGCTCCAGACGACTACCAAGGGAAACCTGCCCGATCTCCACAGATCTAGCAACCCAGGGGCCGTACAGGCCACCCTTTATAGGCACACAGAAGTCTTAGATGAGACGCTGCCGTTGGCGGCAGGAGACCACCTCCAGCCATGAAGGAGTGCACAGGTCTTGGTACAACAACACAAATGTTCACCTCCAACAGGGACGCCCAGCAGTGCATGGAATACTACACACATGAACCAGCCAGCCACTGTACCCTCAAGTGCAGCAGTTGATAATGAGGCCAACTTATTAGGCCCCAATAGCACTCTCCGTACTTCTTTTGTGCACTCCCAGCAGAGCGTCCAATCAACCTGGCAAGCAGAGGTCCCTGCATTTCACAGATTGCAGGTTTTCGCTCACATGGGCTGCAGCAGTTCAACACTCCCCATTGTAATATTAGGATAATGTGAGCAAGCCGGGTGAAGGTCCGAGGTCAGGAGGCTTTTTATGGCGCCTTTTCCAGTCACACAAGACTGATTATTAGCATCTAGATTTTGGCATTGTGAAAGGTCTCTCCTTCCACACAGCACAAGCATGTCCACGCAGTGACCTCACCAGCCATCCAGACAGGGGTGGGGGGGCACACAATGTGATTATAGGTAAGCCACCCCAATCTCATACTCGAGTCATCAGTACTCACAGTGTGAAGTAAGGCTGGATTGCCCAGTCATTTTCATATCCTATCTCAGCTCCGAGGTCAAGTCACAGGACACACAGACAGGATTCGAACTCTCCCTCATCCTCATGAGAGTACTCGCACCAGTAGTAGCCTCCCCAGAAAGGGAGGGAACGGAGTTGCGCCACCTCATATTTTTCCACCAAATTGAAGGGCCTGGTGGCAATTCACAAAGGTAATTTATGCTTTTGAGTAATTTACACATGTAATTTACTCTTACAATGTTGAGTAACTTTACTTCTTTTGGCTTTGTACAAAATGAGAGTGTAATGTTACTCAAAAGTGTAATTTATTCATATGTGTAAAATGTTAAAATAAGTTAATTTAATGTATCATTATTATTCCCAATGGGCTTTTATTTTAAGCTCCTCCCTCCATTATTTTCTATTGGAGGGGATTGCAGTACTAGTGGCTGGGCATGTGTGGTGCTTGACTTAATCCAGCACTGAGCGACAGTACAATTACAACTGTTTTGGATCGCTCTTTGGCTGTAGTAATTATACAAGTGCAGTTTGTGAATAGGAAAGGGTTTACCTACCCTCCCTCGGTAAGTAGACATAATATCGAAAATTTAATATCGATGCGTAATAATATCGAGTTTTTAATATCGAAAGTCGTAAATATCGATGTTAAATATATCGAAGTACAAAATATCATTTTAGTGTGTTGTAAAAAATATTGTTGTCATAAATGTCGTTTGTTAAAATATCATTATGCAAAAATATCGTTATAGTAATATTTTTTATTGTTATGTTTGTTAATGTTATAATTATAGTTAATTAATGTTATAAATGTTTTGAATTGTAATATAATTTTTAGGAGCGGGATGTTGGGTTTATAGGGGATAAGGGTGGGGAGTGTTTTAAAATATTTCTTAAAAAATATAAAATTATTTAAAAATTTGTAAAATTAATTGAAATTTATTTTTTAGGAGTGGGATGTTGGGTTTATAGGGGATAAGGGTGGGGAGTGTTTTAAAAATTTTGATACAATATATGAAACATTTTAAAAATGTGTAAATTAATTTAAAATTGTTTTTTAGGAGCGAGATGTTAGGTTTATAGGGGATAAGGGTGGGGAGTGTTTTAAATTTTTTAATACAAAATATAACATTTTTTAAAAATTTGTAAAATTAATTTAAAATTGTTTTTTATGAGCGGGATGTTGGGTTTATAGGGGATAAGGGCGGGTAGTGTTTACATTTTTTATTTTTTTTAAACAATACAAGTTACAATAGGAGAGGGATGTTGTGTTTATAGGGAATAAAGTTGGGGATTTAAATATTTTTTTGAATATTTAAAAAAATTAATTAAAAAAAATATATATATATTGTAATTTATTAATGTAATGTGTTAATAGGGGATACATTTGTTTAATGTTTATTTAAATTTTTTTGAATGTAATTTTTTTGAAAATTGATTTTTTTATAAATTAGAGATATTAATTAAATTTAATGAATTATGTATCAAATTTTGCTAATATTAAAAAAACGTATTTTTAAATTTAAATAAAAGATATAATATTTATGATAATATATTAATAAAATATGTTTTATATTTTATAATTATTAAAAAATTGTATATACGGAAATATGTTCTAACATTTTTGTTTACTATTTTAAATTTAAAATTTATGATGTATTTTAATTTATGAATATGATTTATAAATTTGATACTGAGTAACTAAATTTAATAACTTTAGATTTTGGAATTGTGAATATAAAACTATATATGTTTAGTGACCAGAATATTTCATTATTTTATATAAATTTGAGTGGGAATAGTAAATTATATATGTTTAGTGTCCAGCACATTCCCTGATTTCATATTAATTGGAGTGGGAATAGTAAATTATATATGTTTAGTGTCCAGCACCTTCCCAGAGTTAATATAGTTTGGAGTGGGAATAGTAAATTATATATGTTTAGTGTCCAGCACCTTCCCTGATTTAATATTAATAGGAGTGGGAATAGTAAATTATATATGTTTAGTGTCCAGCACATTCCCAGAGTTAATATAGGGGCTGATTACGATTGCGGAAGGACCGCCACCGCCAGCCAAGCGGTGGCGGTCCTTCCGCAATCGGACCGCGATTTTCCCCCGCCACATTACGATGGTGGGGGGAATCATGTTCGGACCGCGGCGGACGCAAAGATCGTCCGCCACGGAACCGCCAGAGGCAATCATTGCGATTGCCTGGCAGAGCTGCCGGCATCCATGAAATGGTGGCGGTGCCAAGCAGGCACCATCCGCCAAATCACGATGCTGTCTCCAGCCAGCCTTTCCGTGGCGGGTGAACCGCCATTGAAAGGCTGGTGGAGATTGGTTTTGGGGGCCCGTTGCGAGCCTCCCTTGTGTTGGGGGAGGTGTGGGTGCACTGGGGGGTTATACATTTCACTGCACCAAGTAGTGCAGTGAAATGCACAACGTGCTATTTTATCATCGCGGCGGGTGCTGCTGTCAGCAGCACCCGCCGCAATGTTACAATGCAAAATGCGACCGCCATGGTGGCGGTCGCATCCTGATTTGGTGTGCAGGACTGCCGCATGTATTGCGGACGGTCCCGGTCACCACCACGATGGCGGACAGACTCAAGTCCGTCCGCTATCGTAATCGAACCCATAGTTTGGAGTGGGAATAGTAAATTATATATGTTTAGTGTCCAGCACCTTCCCAGAGTTAATATAGTTTGGAGTGGGAATAGTAAATTATATGTTTAGTGTCCAGCACCTTCCCTGATTTAATATTAATTGGAGTGGGAATAGTAAATTATATATGTTTAGTGTCCAGCACCTTCCCAGAGTTAATATAGTTTGGAGTGGGAATAGTAAAGTATATATGTTTAGTGTCCAGCATCTTCCCTGATTTAATATTAATTGGAGTGGGAATAGTAAATTATATATGTTTAGTGTCCAGCACCTTCCAGAGTTACTATAGTTTGGAGTGGGAATAGTAAACTATATATGTTTAGTGTCCAGCACATTCTCTGATTTAATATTAATTGGAGTGGGAATAGTAAATTATATATGTTTAGTGTCCAGCACTGTCCCTGATTTAATATTAATTGGAGTGGGAATAGCAAATTATATATGTTTAGGGGCAAATGTATCATCATTGTATTCTGCGAGTCCCTAATAGCGAATTTTACCGATTCGCTATTAAGGACTCACAAAATGCAAAGTATGTAGGTTTCGCAATAATAATTGCGATTCCTACATATTCCTTAATTGTGAATCGCAAATTGCGATTCGCAATTAAGGAATACCTTCCCATTCATTCCTATGGGCCTCTTGGCCCATAGAAATGAATGGGAAGACATTCGCAATTTGCGAGTACCCAATAGGTACTCGCAAATTTAAGCAATTTCAAGGTGCAAGGGTGCCAAAGGACACCCTGTTGCACCCCTGAAATATGCATGTGTGCACATGTGGCGCACATACATGCCCTAAGGGCATGTATGTGCGCCACATGGCATTTGAAAAATGCAAAAAAGTGCATTTTTCTAGGAAATCGCAAATTACCACCAACTTGAAGTTGGTGGTATTTGCGATTCCTTAAGGCCAAATCGCAAAATTTCGGTGCTTCCAGAACTGCATTTAAGGAATAGCAATTTGCGATTCCTTAAATGCATTTGCAAAATAGGGAATCGCAAATTTTGCGATTCCTTATCTTGCGATGGCCTTTGGGGATGATACATCCCAAAAGGCTTTTTCCCGTCCAGCACCTTCCCTGATTTAATATTAATTGGAGTGGGAATGTTAAATTATATATGTTTAGTGTCCAGCACCTTCCCACAGTTAATATAGTTTGGAGTGGGAATAGTGAATTATATATGTTTAGTGTCCAGCACATTCTCTGATTTAATATTAATTGGAGTGGGAATAGTAAATTATATATGTTTAGTGTCCAGCACTGTCCCTGATTTAATATTAATTGGAGTGGGAATAGCAAATTATATATGTTTAGGGGCAAATGTATCATCATTGTATTCTGCGAGTCCCTAATAGCGAATTTTACCGATTCGCTATTAAGGACTCACAAAATGCAAAGTATGTAGGTTTCGCAATAATAATTGCGATTCCTACATATTCCTTAATTGTGAATCGCAAATTGCGATTCGCAATTAAGGAATACCTTCCCATTCATTCCTATGGGCCTCTTGGCCCATAGAAATGAATGGGAAGACATTCGCAATTTGCGAGTACCCAATAGGTACTCGCAAATTTCAAAAGCAATTTCAAGGGTGATAGGGTGCCAAAAGGACACCCTGTTGCACCCCTGAAATATGCATGTGTGCACATGTGGCGCACATACATGCCCTAAGGGCATGTATGTGCGCCACATGGCATTTGAAAAATGCAAAAAAGTGCATTTTTCTAGGAAATCGCAAATTACCACCAACTTGAAGTTGGTGGTATTTGCGATTCCTTAAGGCCAAATCGCAAAATTTCGGTGCTTCCAGAATTGCATTTAAGGAATAGCAATTTGCGATTCCTTAAATGCATTCGCAAAATAGGGAATCGCAAATTTTGCGATTCCTTATCTTGCGATGGCCTTTGGGGATGATACATCCCAAAAGGCTTTTTCCCGTCCAGCACCTTCCCTGATTTAATATTAATTGGAGTGGGAATGTTAAATTATATATGTTTAGTGTCCAGCACCTTCCCACAGTTAATATAGTTTGGAGTGGGAATAGTGAATTATATATGTTTAGTGTCCAGCACCTTCCCTGATTTAATATTAATTGGAGTGGGAATAGTAAATTATATGTTTAGTGTCCAGCACATTCCCTGACTTAATAGAAATTGAAGTAGGAATAGTAAAATACATGTGTTTACAGTTCTGTAATTTGTGAGAATTAATGTAGTGTACAATGGGAATGTTTAAAAATAATAATATAGGGGCCTATTAGGATGGTGGGCGGACCTGGGCCCGCCCACCATCCTAGCGGGAACGGGACCGGCCACCTGCCATGCGGCGGTCCCGCACCCCTGATTAGGATGCGACCACCACCCTGGCGGTCGCATTCCACAGTTTAACATTGCGGCAAGCACCTGCCGCAATGTCAATTTCCATGCACAACGTGGCAGGCACCGCGCGGTGCCTGCCACCTTGTGCATGGAAATGGAGGGGGGTACCATGGTACCCCCCAAGTGCACCCCCACCCCACTCGGGGGCCCGCAACGGGCCCCCAAAGCAAATCCCTACCAGCTTTTCCATTTCGGCATCGCCGCCATGCACAGGCCTTACACCGGTCACATCCTAATATGGATGGCGGTGCCTGCTTGTCACCGTCACCATATTAGTGGCCCAAGTCCGCCCGGCTGGCAATCGGAACGATTGCCGACCGAAGGAAAAGCGGCGGACGCACTTTGTGACCGCCGCGATACCCCCCGCCATTATAATATGGCGGGGGGGTATTACTCGTTACGATCGTTACGCCATCGTAATGACCCCCTTAGCCTGCTAGGCACCGCCACCATTTTATGCATGTAGGCCGCTCCGCCAGGCAATCGGTCCGATTGCCTGTGGCGGTTCCGTGGCGGACGGTCTTTCCGTCCGCCACGGTCGCAGTCTGGATCCCCCCGCCATCGTAATGTGGCGGGGGGAAATTCGCAGTCCGATGGCGGAAGGACCGCCACCGCATGGCTGGCGGTGGCGGTCCTTCCGCCATCGTAATGACCCCCTTAGTGTGGATTTTTGGAGGTGTCTCCAAATACATTGATTAAAATGATAATAGCAACCCTGAATTGCTGTGTGAGGGTAGGTTTTTAGTATTGCTTGTATCATTGACTGCTCAAAGTCAATGATCATTTTTGGGGAAAATAATTATTGGTTTCTTGTTTAATTTTTGTTAATAGTTCAATATAGGTGGAGTTTTGCTTATTTGGAAATAAAGCGTATAGAAAAGGGATGTTTGTGTTTTGATAAAGTGCATGTATAGTATATAACTGATAAAATGGTTTGGGACATATTTTAAAAGTCCCGTCCATCATCCAAGTGTCACAGGTTTGGAGTTTTTGTAAATTAGTAGCAGTTCCAAATAATATTATTCTTTTGTCTGTTGATTTGTTTTCATAAAGAAGAAATTGTTCTTCATTATGGGTAATTGTGAGTTCTGGGGGAAGTTCTACTTCTGCAAAAGTTTTGGGGACAGGTGTGGTGGTAGCTTTTTTAGTTCTAGCTATTGTTCTTTTTAGGGACAAGATGGAGGGCGTTTGGCCAGTTGCATGTTGTGGGATTTTGGGGAGCATTTCTTTAAGTATTTCTGTTGTAGACTTTTCTGATCTAGTGCTAGCTTCTTTTATATCGTCTAAAGTATTTCTAACTTCCATTTCAGCAATGTTAGGGGGGTGGTTATGCTCCCTAACATATAGTACAGTTGTTTCCTTTGTTGCAGCCCTCCCATAACATTTGTTAGAATAGTATTTACTACATTTCGAGTTGACTTTGTCTCCTGTTTGCTTTTCTTGGGTGTACACATACCCCATATAACATAGTAAAAATGTTCCTTTTTGTGAAGTTATGAATTGGGCGCCTTCAGTCAATTTGATGTTTCAAATGCTAAGAAAAATGTATAGAACAATTACTATAAATATTCCTGTACTGCTTTATTTTCTGAAATATATACATTGTCAGTTTTATACTTACAACGTTGAATTTGAAGTCGTTTTCAATGCTGATGGGTTTTCTTTACTGTTTGCCTTTGGTTTTCTTGCTGAGATTCCTGTTGGTAAAAAAAGTAATTTTAATAATTTTGTTTAACTGTGTATTAAGGGGGGGTTGGGATTAATTTGGACTTCTGTTGGGTATTTTACCAAATTGTTTTAATTTATTTCGGTTTGATACTTACTTTATTTGCAACTCGATTTTTCACAGTGTTCTGTAGGTGTTTGAATCTTTTTAGAATTATCTGTAGAGGAGATATAAATTTAAGAAACATATATTATTTATTTTGTATGTAAAAATAGTGCTTTTAGAAGATTAGCAGTAGTATTAGTTTCTAAATGTTATTTTACTTACTTTGTGGAGTAGGAAACCGAGTTTTCTATAATGTAGTCCAGTGTTCTGGCAGCAATCCGGCAGAGTTTCTCCTTTTTCTTTCTTTTTTGTTTGAAGTGTAAAATAATGCTTAATTTTTGTGTGTTTATATAGTGTTTAATTAATTGTTGTTTTAATTTCATTGGTTTATTTTAATAGTGTGTGTACTTCATTGGTTGATATTTATTGTTTTAATTGATTTGGTGGTTACTTTCATATATGGAAAACGCTAATTAAGTTTCAGTTATTGCATTTTTTATTTTAAAGTGGTTTCTTATATTATATGTGAATTATATTGTTTTCGATGATAAATAATATGTGCTTTTTATTTTGGTATAATATTTTAAATAGTAAATAATTGTGTGTATTTAATATATTTTATGGTAATATTTTTAAATGTCTTTACAACATTTTTTAATTGATTTCTTTTGTATGTTGCGTGCGTTTATTAATAATTATATATTATTTGGGGTAAGTTTTGTATGTTTATAAATGTTTTTTACATGTCAATATAATTTTTCTAACGATATTATTAGTGTCTATATTGTGGTTATCGATATTATTGACGCCTTGTATCTTTTTAAACATGTTCGATATTTCTTATAACAATATTTTTGTGTTCGATAATACTGATATCGATGTAAGTGTATTACGATATTTTGGTCTCGATATTTGTGTATTTATTTAAATAAGTATAGTGTGTCGATATTAGTGTATTCGATATTTTTGTCCCGATATTATTGTAGGTCGATAGAGTGTCTGTCGATATTATGTCAGTGATTCCCCTCCCTCAACTCGTTCTTACTCCTCCCTAAACCCCTCCCATTTAGTTGTATATATTCCCCATTTTCCAGCCACTCCCGTCTCGTTCACATTTATCAATAAAACGTATACCTACCTGTGTGGAGTCCTCTGTAGCCGGGAGGAGAGCTCTACATTCAAAAGATAGGCGACACACACAAGTTGCAGACCTCCGCACGTAAAATAGTGAATAACGTTATGTAGTACAATAGAAGTAATATTGATGAGAACCATTGCAGGACAGTTCCTTTGATGATCATGTGCTGGTCCAGTGTGGTGATTACTTTTTGATGATTCGGATATGAGTAGGCAGGTGTATCCTTTATCTGTGATTGAGGTTCATCATCCAACACTTTTAATGCAGCAGTCTCCATACTGTGACCTTTACAAAAACTTGATTGAAAAGGGGCAAGAAGGTCATGTTTGACCTAGAAAGCAGTAAGTTGATTGGAATCAAATCTTTCAGTTACTTTATTTAGCCAAAGTTATTTAGTCCCAGGTTTAAAATTAGAAAGCATATTGGGGTCTACGTTGCTTTCTTTAGAATGGGAGTTATTTGACCCATTTTATGGTGTCTGGGAAGATTCCATTCTGAGGGAAGCTGATAATGAAAGCGCACGATAATTAGGCAACTAAGTAAAATCTAGATTTGAATATATTTGCTGGCATATCATTTAAGTATGGCAGGATTAGGATAAGGAAACACTTGAATGATCATTTTGCAGATCATAAGAGCTGTGTGAATGCTAGAAAAGAGAAAACAACACAAACTACAAGTCCTAAGAGGCCTTCCTCAAGGGAGATAGTGAGTGTCGAAAATGGGTTGTTGGAAAAACGCGGGAAAGACGAGGCCGCTATCTTGGAAGTGTACGCACTTATGGGTCAGACCTGCCATTTACGGGACTTGTAGGCAGTGGGATTCAGAAGACTCAGGTAAGCATGCAGTAGCTGCCTGGCAAAAGTTTGGATAGTTATATGGATTCCTGCTTTGAATGTTTGTTACCATGTTCATTCCCTGCACTTGTATTGCGTTTCTAATATACAGCTTCCGGGTGTAGTGGGCTAGGCAGGAGAGTTCCCTTGTTTGTTTTTCTCTCACCGTTTCAAGTAGTTAGAGACTCTGTGGCATCTGTATCCCAGTCGGTGTTAAGCACATCAAAGCACCATCTGATACAGAGTTTGGTAAGACCCTAATTCTATTACTTACGTTGTTACCTTTCTGTACCCATGGTTCTGTGATATTTGCTTCTTAGTTTCTTATGATCCAGTTCCAACAACACCACTTACCTGTGCTGTTCTCTTCCTGAAGTTCAGAGAGTAGATGAGGATCACCTGTGTTTCTCTTTTTCACTCCCATCCTCCTTTTCTTCTCTGACTATCAGTATGATCTAAGTACCATTGTTGCAATCATTAGAGAGGGGCCAGGAGGAGTGGGATTCTCATTAGAATGACAACCTGACTCACAGAGCTTGACTTAATTTCTTCATTGCATCATTTAGATAGTGATCAGGTATTAGATAACATTTACTCAGGTGCCTGTCACATTTAAACCAAGTTGATGCAGTGCTTGGTCATTCATCCACTTATCTGGTAACATTATGATGTATTTTCTTAGACAACCTATTTTTTGTCATATTCTTTGTGAGAAAAGGACACCTTTTTTGTGTTTTTTCTCCCCCAATTTGTGTAGACTGGTGCTGCTTTTGGTTGACTCTGCGCACCGGGACATAGCTTACTAGGCCCCAGTGTATTTGCACTGACCCCTAACACATGTAAAAAAGTGTCTAACTCCTAATTGGCATATTTCATTTTCTGATCAGGCATTAGTATACGGTACTCAAAAAACACCCAAGGCATAAAAAGTTAAATTAGAACAAGTGTACACAATCACTTGTGACCTGGCCACACAGCTTGAAATTATTTCAACGAAATTTAGAAATTAATACTTCAGTGTACATTCAATGAGAACATATTTAAACAATTAAACTGTAATTTTTATCGTGGATCACTGCCCACTTATATTGTGACAATTTCACACAGAACTATATTCAATAAATCATACATACAATCATTCTTTTGAAAATAACATTCTTGATTGTTGTTGTTTATCAAAATTGGCGTTCCTTGAGGTACATTGATGTGGATGCCCAATGCATTTCGGGATGGAGATCCCTTGTTCAGGGTCCTCTGTAAACATAAGTGATGAGAATGCTCTTTAAATTGTAATTATATATACAGGAAGGAGGTACTACATGTTAAGTGTGTTGTTGGTAGACTATAGTGAAGTGCTCATTAAATACCCATTATAAAGTGTAAAGTTGTTGGTTTGTGTACGGAAAGACAAGACCTCCATCGACCCGACAACATGTTCAAAAGTCACCACCACACTAAAATAGTGACACTGGAACACTGATAGTGGAATTGTAAAACTGAATAAGAATATCCAAAAGAGTTCGCCAGTTGAAAAAATGCACCTGTCATGCAAATGAATGAAGAGGCTGTATGAAAATCAAGGAGTAACCACCTACTCGAAGTGAACGTTGTAATATCGACAGGTGTAAACAGTCTTCACAAGTGCAGGAACATAAACTAGAGAGTGATGTAATAAGTGTAGTTGAATAAAAGATAAACCCTAATGAAACGAAAAACAACAAATGCAGAATTCATAATACCTTGAGCTGTTGCTCCACTGTGGGAAGCCGTTATTTACCGAAGCAGTTCAACCTATGTAATTAAGGCTCACTGTATCTGCCGAGTAATGGTTGAAAGTAGATGTAATCTCATGTATGCTCATTATGCGGCACAATGTTCATATTTACAGCGTTAAACTAAAAATTGTTACCCGGAAAGGAGGAGTGTACATCTGTACGTGGAGCGTTGCATGTTGAGAGTGATTATGTTCATCGACCGAGTACCCGAGTTGTTAAGTAACAACTGGAAATAGAAACTGAACTAAATAGGTGAAATAATGCCATCGCGAAAAAAACACGGTCTCCATCTTGGAAGAGTTCCGAAATTGTAATGCTACAAAACTAAACTGCCACTACAAAAAATACAAAGTGAAGCTTCAAGAACGGTGTACAAGATGAAAAATATAAAAGTCACGAAGGGGTGAATACTATCTGAAGAGCTGATGTAGTCTTGTGTGTGTTCATTATACAACACACTGCTCATGTTTATGGCGTTAAATGAAAATTCTTACCCAGAAAGGAATAGTGAACATCTGAACGAAAAGCTCGCATGTTAAAAGTGATTATGTAGAATCGGCTGAGAACCCCAATTGTGAAGGCAACAACTAGAAATAGAAACTGGACTAATTAATGTAACAATGCCAACGCGAAAAAACGAGATCGCCATCTCGGAGGTGTTCCGAAGTTGTGAAGCTGCAAGACTGAATTACCATAACCACTATTGACAAGCTAGGAGTACAAGTTAATTTTGAATTGACATATTAATTCATTTCAAACCAGGGTGTGCGCAACACACAACAATTATAAAAAGTTAAATTTCACATCTGGACTACTGCACTTATTGTGCCATCCACTAGTTTGACATGCAAAACATTGCTTTGGCCCTACCAGTGTAGCCTGACTGTTGCAATTTAAACCTGCATACCAACCTGTCAAAATAAACCATTTTTGACAGAAGAAAACCTTACTTTAAAGCATTAATAAGTTACTCCTTTGTAGGCTTTGCAGCCACAATGCAGAGTGCATGGTATTTAAAAGTAGGACATGTACAAATGTAACATTAACACGTCCTTACAACGCCTAGCACCCAAAAGCTAATTTCAATGTAGCAAGGCTGGCTGTCGCATTAAAAAATACTGAGAACCAATATTAAATATTCATTCTGCGGATTTGGACCAGCAAGAAATATGATTAAACCACTATTTTTATAATTTATTAAAAGCCCAGCTTAATAGTGAAGTGAGATTTTTAATCAATATTAAGGAAAAGTAGATTTAAGAATGTTACCTTTTCTCTGCCTGAAGCTCCTGTAAACTAATATGCATTAGCTCTCTCGTAGTTGCCCAGTGAGTGGTTAGCCCTGATTTGGTGTGAAAATTGCTTGCAGAGCAGAGACAGTGGTCTGGGTGAGGGGAGGTGTTTTTTAACCCTGGGCGGTGAACTCCGCTCCGCTCACGGAGTTTGCGGAGTTTCCCGCGTTACGCGGAGCTTGTGGAGTTCTGAAAAACTCCGCTTCGCGGAGCGGATTTTTTTTCCTCGCTTGCGTTCACCAACGTCAAGTTGGCAGGCGCGAGCCAGGAAAATCCACCTCCCGGCGAGATTTTTCCTCGTACGCGATCGCCAACATCAAGTTGGCGAGCGTGAGCGTGGAAAATAAACCTCCCGGCGAGATTTATCAACGCGGGGGGGGGTCAGGTTTTTTATTGCGAGTGGTCGCATATGCTCGCGACCGCTTGCGTTGAGAAACTGCCCGTTCGCTTTGAGAAAGCTGCCGCTCGAGTAAAAATCTACTCGAGCGGCAGAAAAGGTAAGCTTGCGCTGTGCATGGTGCTGTTCGCAATGATGCACAGTGCGGACAAGCATCCGGCACTGTGCAATCACCGCGAACGGCATTTTTCTACCATACTCCGCCGCTTGCGGAGCTCCGCGTAGTGCGACGGAGTTTTTTTTGCACTTCGCGTAGCTCCACGTAGTGCAGCTCCGCGGACTCCGCCCAGGGTTAGTGTTTTTGTTTCCTGGCAGGAAGACCAGTTGGGTTGTGCTGAGTAAAGTAATGTACTTCAAAGGGACTTCCACTGTCACAAGCAGAAGTCAGATGACACCAGGACAGGCTCCATCCTTGTCTTCCCAGTCAGGCAGACACCAAACCCAAGTGGGGGGAAATCAGCCCCAGAAATGGTATAGAGTGACCACAGATGAAGGGCTACTCATTACCCTAACCGCAACTCTTGGTGGTCACAAAGGCTCTGCACAAGGAGGGAAAAGGTTCTCTATCTTGGATTTAGAGAGTCAGGGGCACAGTGGGATTGTTTGCACACGGAAACAACTTCAGAAGTGGGCAGAGCTACCCCTGGGAACTTTTACCCTATTGGTCAATGAGGGTCCAAGAGACACCCCCACTCACAAGCTAGTGCCAGACATAATGTGGCACACCATGACCGTTCTTCAGAACAGAACAGGACCTGTGGATGAACAGAGGAAATCTGAACCTGTTGTCTGTGACCTGAGAAAAGCCCAACAAGAAAGTAGACTCCAAAGATCAGTTGCCTGGCCTCCTCTTTGACCACAGGGACACAAAAGCTGCAAGAAGCCCACTTTCCATGAATTGTCCAGCTGACCAGTTTAATCTGGACCCAGCTGGTGGCTTCTGTTGGAGTGTGTCCTGACCCCCAAATGCTGTTCGAGGTCCTGAAACCCTTGGCTGGTGTCAGAGTGTACGCCTCGTGCCTAAATCTAAAAACCTATAGCATATAAATGTTTTACTAACTTTTTTGCCTGAAGAACCAGTGAGGTTCCGGGAGCAACCTGCTAGGTGATCCGCCAAGAGCGCCTCGCCGGTGGGCCTGAATTCATCGCAGCTCCTGCCACGTTTTTCACCACAGGAGTGAATCCATTTCAGCAGGACCGACACCAACTGGCATATTACATTGTTGAACCCTCCTCAACTACAGCCTGCAGCTTTGCCCCACTGAGGAAATCTGGCTTCCAAAAAAGAGTTTAAGTCCAAAGGTAGAAATGCTTATCAAGCTCGATGTCGAGCAGCATCTGATGAATGTTGATGACTTCCTGGGCACAAACTCAAGACTCTTCCTGCTCTGAGCTATTCCTGCTGTCACCGGCAGACCACAAGCTCATCATCAGATTCAGTTTGCAGCCTTGCCTCGCTGTAGACTCTCCCTTCTCTGAACTTTTCTAAGTATGAAGACAAACTTCCAAGTGGGATGAATCTGACCAGTGTATCTGAGTCACGATCCATTGTGGTCAGCCTTAAAACTTACCCTTGTCCCGGTCTAGCGTGGCCAGTTGCCCGTGTTAGACGCTCTGCGGGTTTTGCTGCTATTTTTATTTTTCCCCCTTATTGAATGTTTGTTGTTTTGGTGTCATTTTGTTAATTAAATTATTCTCTAGTTTTGTAAATTAGAGTGGGATTTTTATTGTGTTGTGTTTTCAACTTTCAACTGTTTTGGTGATTCTTCACACATTTTCCTAAATTAAGGCTGTCTCTTCTGTGACATAGCTGCCACTGGTTGACCTGAGGTTTGAATTACCTAAACCTTCACTGATCCTAACAAGAACAGACACATTATTACTCTTAGTGGCCTCCCATCCACCCCAACTAATTATCCACTTTCTCACAGTTATCAACTAATTACTTACAAAGAATGAATATCCTGGTGACAGATTACTGTCAGTATAGTGATTAATGGTTTACATGGTAACAGAACTGCTAATGTTTTGTAACACATACTTGTGATGATTGTAATGTTAATACATACTGTAATTATCATCAAATGTTTCTCAATGAAAAGAAATATTTAATAATGAAACAAATCTCCATACAATTTCCCTAAACTAATTAAAATGTAGGAACTTGATTCTGAACATCAACCACAGCCATTAGTACGTTGATTTCCCAATACTGCATTGTTGCTCTCTGCTGAGTTCAAGCTTAAATGTTAGGAAATGAAATATTTTTTGTGCAAGCTGGTGTATGTGAATTCACTGTTTTCTGTCTGTGTATTCCTATTTAAGTACAATGTTGTTCATTTTCAAATGGTGCGAGTTTCAGAGCATCTCTATTCCTTGGCCTATTCACATGCTCTTCTACATGCAAATGATTTTGACACTACATTTTTACAACTTGCCTGTAGAAGGCTTCAGGTGTGTATTGGAAAGCCGAGCTAATGTAATCAACTTTGATGTAGAGTGAGCTTCGTGTCCCACTCTTGCTCATGGTTGAAAGACTTTCTTCTCTTGTTCACAACTCTGTCCATGATTTGATACTCCACCTTTTCTTGTGTTTGTCCAGCCCAAGAACTATTTCTGTTTTAACTGGATGAGTTGTGTTCTTCCACTGATCATGTCATAACCTTAACTTTTAGAGCATGTGGACTATTTTCTCCCCCTCTGTGTGCCACCCTCAGCGCCTTCTGCCCACTCCTTTTAGAATTTATTAGCCCCCCCAGTACCAATTGCTGTATCAGCAGACTGCCATCTTTAAATCGATTCAAACCATGACAAGATAACAGCACATACTCAGCGGCCTTTTTGGAATGTTTTTTTTTTGCTTTAAAAAATCAGTCAAAGATGGCTCCCACACTTGCACACGCACACACACAGAAAAAAAAATGCAAGATGGCCACCATGCATGCTCAGGTACACCCAGCAGATTTCTTCAAATGTTTTTCTTTGGTTTTAAGAACATTAATTCAACAAGCATTTGCAATGCAATCGGTCTCGCCTTTAGGACCTTATATGTATTTAGCTATGCAGCCCATTAGCTTGGGTGCTGAAACATCTATTGTTCTTTAACATGGAGGGAAAGTAAGCACCAAACTGCGTGACATGCCAGGTATGGGAACACATGGAGAGAAATATTGCCTTTCAGTGGGAAATGGTATAGTCCAAAGCTCTGTTTTTAAATTAAAATCAGGGCCTTCGGTGGTCATATCACTAAAAATACAAGATTTGAAAAAAATATTATTGTCTACGGGTGCTCGTGGAAGACAATTTCTCTGGACTGGAACCTAGAGAATTATTAAGTGATTCTGGTACTTTAATGACCTCTGCTGGTCGTTTTCTATCAAGAAAGTTTAATAGAGGCAGATGCCGGAAAAATAAAAAAAAGGAAGTCCCTCAGCAAAAAGCAAGTCTGGTATTTTACTGACCTCTACTGGTCGTTTTTTATCAAGACTGTTAAATAGAGGCAGTGGAACGAAGAAAGCAATTCTGGCATTTTACTGACCTCTACTGGTCGTTTTCTATCAAGACAATTAAATAGAGGCAGATGAACAAAACAAAAATCTCTAAGCGGAAGCAGACAAGTCCTAGGTTTGATCTCCAGAGCCCACAAAGTACATAGACATTTAAGTATATATTAAAGTATATACAAGAGGTCTCGAATGCTCGACCTAAAAATGGCAGATGTGTCTGTGTGTGTGTGTGTGTGTGTACATGAAGCTGCCATCTTGGATGGTTATTCTTCATCAAAACAAAACCATTCCAAAATTGCTGCTACATATTCATTGGCATAAATGTCAGTCATCTTTGAAAGATTTTTCTTAAAACAAGAGAAAAACATTCCAAGGTGGTTTTCGTGTACAGGCACACACAAAAGGCAGCCATCTGGGAGAAAAACAAGCATTAAGTGTCACAGGCAAAGCTTTTGGGCTTTGCCTATGCTTGATTTAGATATGTTTTCGTTTTTCCATCTTTTCCAAGTGTGTTTGCTGCGCTATATATTTGAATTCCTGTTCTTTTGATTGACAGGCTGCATATTCTCCCCATTCTACTGATGTTCCTACACCTTTATTTTGTGCTTCTAATGATTTGTTGCTCAGTTCCTCAGTTTTCTTCAGCATTGTTAACACCAATCATTTTCCTCACTGTTGAGAGTATACATGCCTCACACTTCATTTGCATTTAAACTTACTTTTGCATACTTGAGCAGTTCTATTTGTGGGTTCTATGGTCTATTTTACTTTACATTTGTACATTTTCTGCTATTTTTGTATTAAATGTTCGAACTGTATTAAAATCTTCTACTCCTTATTTGTACAGTAATCCATTTTTATAAATGGGCTCACTGCTTCAATATAGAATGTTGGTGTACGGTGTCAGTGCTTTAAATGAAAATATATAAGTGCAGGTACTCAGGGGCATATTTACAAGCCCCTTGTGCCACTTTTGCGCCGCTGTTGCGCCACGCATGTGATGCAGCGGCGACGCAAACCATGCGCAGGTTGCGCTATATTTACAACGTGACGCATCTAGGGAGATGCAGCACGTAGTAAACCCCTGCACCACATGAAACCTGCGTCAGGTTTCATGTGGGCGTACCGGCGCAGGGGGGGGCGGCGTTCCGGCGCAGGAACGCCTCGGAAAAGTGACGTAGTGAAATCTACAAGATTTCACGCAGTCACTTTTCCGACGCTGGTGCGTCAAATCCTTACGCCTGCTTCAAGCAGGCGTAAGGATTGACGCACCATGTTAGGGATAGGAAAGGTTGGAACAGTGCTGGAGTTGCGTCGCGCTTGCAACACAACTTCAGCACTGCGCCAACCTTTCGCCGGCAGATGCGTCACGCATCTGCTTATCCTTGCGCCACGATGCGCCGCATTGTAAATGCGGTGCATCGGACGTGGCGCAAGGGTAAACTTGCGTGACGCATTTTCCCTGGCGCATCCCTGTTGATATGCAGGGATGCGCCAGGGAACGTAAATATGCCCCTCACTATTTAGAGTACAACTTTGCACTGGGAGGTTCCGGTACTCTCCTACTAAATACATTGCCTCAGTGCTGAGAAGTGCAGGTACTCTCCCATTCAAATTTAAAAAGTGCCGGTACTCAGTACTATACAGTACCTGCCTATTTAAAGGACTGGTTGGTGTACTTTTAAGTCCTTCATGTGGAGTTTAAAAGACAATACTGCGATCAATTAATTGCCATCTCCTGTAGTATATTAATAAAGATAGTCATGAAAAGTATTCACATTTGTATGCACACTACAATAGACTGCATCCAGGGTACATTTATTCTAGGGAATTATGGGATTTATTTTAAATTTCATTTGTTTTTTTGGTTGTCTTTGTTTGATGTCTCATAGGTATTGGTTTCGGTGTTTGTATGATTTCTTTATTCAAAAATGCATGGTTTTGTTCAAGTCATTGGAGTTTTTTTTTCCAGTGGCAGCCGGCATTACGGCAGAATGGCGGGGCGGGGGGCAGGGTGTGCAGGTGAAAAATAAATAAATAAATAAATAAATAAAACCACTTACTTGCCACTCGACGCATCGGCGACTCAGTGCTCTTCTGCTGCTGCACAGGCTCCTAGGCTCTTCTGCGGCCAAACCTGACGCTGCTCTAATGTTTGAAAGCAGAGTCAGGATTGGCCTGAGCGCTGTGAATTTGCGCTCCTGGGGAGACTGGGAGACTGGGAGTAAGGGCTTTGCTGTCTCCAACCCAGCAATGCAGTTGGGGTTGGAGACAGCTCAGTGCGCATGTGTGTTTGGCCGGCCTGAGACGGCCTGCCAAAGCCACATGCGCACTGACAACAGTGCTGCGCACCACTCTCCCTCCAACCTCACAGCCTGTCATTGTCTGCCCCGCCCCCAAGACTCATTCATGCTGTAAAAAAAAAACGATGATAAACCTGTGTTATTTTCGTTTTATTTTTCAATTTTTGGCAGGGTAAGTGATGCTCCTCCGCCATAGTGGAGGAGGCGCCGCTGATTTACCCACAGTTACTTTTTTCTGCTCATTCTGTCCCGAGATCAATTATTATTTAAGCGAGAGCTGTTCATCTCTGTTTTTTTCTTGTCTATTCATAGCTTGAGAAAATACAGAATTATATAACAGCACTCTCCACTTCCATCCTTTATAAACACAACAGGATTTCTTTTATGGGCATGTTCTACAGTCATAATACAGATTTAAAACACGCAGTCTGGTGTTGGTATGTTACTGTCGGGGGTTGAATTGGGGTCTTGAGTGCAGCTTTTGACATTTATCTACCAAACAAATCCCAACATTAAATCATTATAACTTAACACCGTTTAAAGTTAGTGTTCTATATTCTTATTAACTATGAACAGGACCATAATAAAGTACAGTGACCGCATACAAAAAATATATAGGTCAATTACACAAAAGCATTTATAAATTACCTTAAGAAACTCATCAAAGACCTTCCAGCCAAACAAAATTTGGTACACTTTGTGCATCTTCCCCAAAAATGCTTAACTAGGGAAGAATTTATTTCAGGACCTAGCAGCTGCGCAAACAAGCTTTTTATTATGATGTGATAAAAGTTGTGTACACTGCATACGCAAAGGGCCCCCCAAGAGCAGCCCCTTGAAACCCCTGTGCACTATCACGTCAGTTTTGTAGGGGGCAACGCTTCCGAAAATCCCGACGATTTACCAAAAAGCCCAGTGGCAAAGATCAGTTTTTAATAGACTCCTAACCTTAGGATCTACATTTTCAAGGAATGGCCCCTTCATGAAGTAAAATCCCTACTGTGTGAAACCATTAGCAGTCTAATCAATCTGTATGCTATGTGACTCCTTTGAGAGAAATCGTGTAAAAAGCTGAGAATGTGAAATGCCTTCATATCACTGTTTTCAATTTGTAAAGGACTGGTAGCTTGTATGAAATCCATGGTGGAATAAATCTCCCACAGACACAGTAATAAATGAATATCATTTATATTATTGTACAGGAGATTCTCATTTGGAAATGATTTCTTGAGAAAATGAGAACCTTCTCTCTACACCTCTTAAACAGATGTAAATTACTAAGAGATATTCTTTCATGTATAATTGTAGAATAATCTGAAAGTAGAGCGGCTACATCAAATTTCATAAATGAAATATAAACTTGTGTTCTTTCATCTCCAAATCTCAGAGTCAAATGTTCATTCTGAAGCGGTATGTCGAAATAATCTGCGGGGGGCTGTAGTCTGGTTCCATAACAAACATTCCTTTATTAGTTCGACATGATAATTCTTTAAGATACACTGAACTGCCAACGCATTTCAGTCCTACACACACGGAAAACCATCGGGGCTGTTAAACAAAAGCAAGGAAAATAAATACACTGTAATCTTAGAACATAGAATTCCATTAAAACATATTGTCTATATGTTAGAAATGGGGATCTCTAGTTGGCAGAGGTAGGTACCTTTGTCCAAGTAGGGACACTTCTTCCTAGTCAGGGTAAGGGGATACACTTCTAAAATAACCCCTGCTCACCCTCTAGGTAGCTTGGCACGAGCAGACAGGCTTATCTCAGAGGCAGTGTGTAAAGCATTTGTGCATGCATACTGTAACACAGTGAACACACTACAAATGGACACCACACCAGTTTAGAAAAATAAGTAGAACTTTATCTAAACCAAACAAGACCAACAACGACAAAAATCCAACATACAATACTGTAAAAAAGTTACTGTGCAAAATAACCTTTAAATTGCAGGAATAACGTGAAAAACACAGTTCCTCCGACTCGGTAGCTCCTTTGGGGGCTACCGCAATACTGAACACAACAGAGTCTAACAATTTTAGCCAACCGTGTCGGTACGGGTTAGCTAAAGCATCATAAGACTCGGAGTCGGTACCTTTCTTGTTGTGGCCGACACGATGGTACGAGCCAGTCAGGAGCAACCGTAGCGGTTGCCATGTGAGATGGAAGCGTTGCAGCGTGCGGTGTCCTCATGGCTCAGTGCAGGCAGCGGCTCGTTGACGGAGTCGGTGAGACTAAGACTTGCGTTGCAGGGTGAGACGGTGCTCGATGCAGTGCTGGCAGGTCACGGTGCGGCGACGGAGCTGGTTGATGGTTGAGTCGGTGACGTCTGTGCAGAGTGTAGTGAAGCGGAGTGTGGTGCCCACAGAATGCGGTGCAAGCAGTGGCTCGGTGGTGAAGTTGGTGAGACCAGGGTTGCGTTGAGAAGCGAGGCGGTGCTCTCTGCGGTGCCTTCAGGACATGGAATCCTGTGACGGACTCGGTGACGGAGTCGGTTGCCCTTTTCTTCTGTGGCGACTGGAACCCTTGGAACCAGAGACGGTGCCCAGAAAGATGGTGAGTTCTTTGCTGTTCCTGAGACCTCTTGAATAGGGGGCAAGCTCCATTTCAAGCCCTTGCAGATACTTTCTCAAGCAGGATACACACCCAGTTCCTCTCCTTGGCAGAAACAGCCACTGCAGTCCAACCCCAGACAGCAAACAGCACTGGGGCAGTACTCCTCCTCTAGTTTCTCCAGCTCTTCTCCTTGGCAGAGGTTCCTCTTGAAATCCAAAAGTGATCTAAAGTTCTGGGGTCTGGGCCCCAATATTTATACCTCAAAATCCTTTGTTCTCTGGTAGCAGAGAAGCCCTGTGCTCAGTGAAAACCAGTTCTGTCCTCTCTGGTGCAGCTTCCTGGCAGGGGGTGAAGATAGCATTGTGGAAGGCAGACCAGGCCCATTCAAGTGAAAGGAAATCTCCTCCCCCTATACTAAATGCAGCCCAGGTCTATTCAGCCCAGCCCTGACTCATCCAGACTCTCTGGAGCCACTGCACATCCCCAGCCCCTGTCACTCCAAAGCCAGACAGTCAATGCACATCCTGGCAGAGGCACACTGGATTGCTAAGCAAGAAAATACCTACTTTCTAAAAGTGGTATTTTCAAACACAGAATGTAAAAATCACCCTCACTAAAAGATGCATTTTAACATTCTGAGTTCAGGCATACTAAGCTTTATTTTCCTACCTTGTTCCCAGGGGTAGGTATGTTTATAAGATGTTATAAGCAAACTCCCCATTCTATCCTATGGGAACAGGTAGTCTTACAATGGTGAAAAATAAAATTGGCAGTATTTCACTATCAGGACATGCCACACACACCAGGGCATGTCCTACCTTTTACATACACTGCGCCCTGCCCACAGGGGTACCTTGGGCCTACCTTAGGGGTGACTAACATGTAGGAAAAGGGAAGGTTAGGGCCTGGCAAGTGGGTGCACTTGTCAGGTATACATGGCAGTACCAGACTGCACACAGGCTCTGCAATGGCAGGCCTGAGTTACATTTACAGGCTGCTTATGTGGGTGGTACAATCAGTGCTGCAGTTCACTAGCAGCATTTGATTTACAGGCCCTGGGCACACACAGTGCACTGTACTTGGGACTGACTAGTAAATCAAATATGCCAATCATGGAATCACCAATCCATAACAATAAATACAAAGGGAGCACTTGCACTTTGGCACTAAACAGCAGTGGCAAAGTGCCCAAAGCATCTAGACCAGCAAAACGAAGTCCAACACACAGCAAAAACACAGGAGGCAAAGGTAACAATACAGGGGAAACCCACACCAATGATGCCAGGTCTAACACTATACAATTAAAAACAAACGCTCGTGGAGACTGATAAAGCCTTCACTCCTAATTCGAACTCCATTGTTAACATTCTGACCAAACAAATATACCATTCAAGAGCCGTACAAAATAGAAGGAGCTTGTGAGTAAAAAAAAAGTTGCAACACGCTACCAACTCACTATAATAATCATTGCTAAATCGCTGTCAAACCATAAGAAGCTGTAACATTAACATGGCCATTTACATGTGCTTTGATCCTACAACAGAATCTAGACAAAAGCATCTAGTATTAATGTTTGTGGGGTCACAATGTACTTTTAACCGGAACCCTTTTGTGATAGATAAGACATTAAATGCCTGGCATACTCTTTTTGAATCATAAACCTTTAATAAGAAATAATCACCGTGGTTCACATTTATATTAATATGGTCATTTGTCCATCTTGTCCTATTGCCAGCTGTAATTGATCATACAATCACTTACTATTATAATTAAATCACTAATCTCGATTATTCCCTCAGTACAGGATAGATCATAAAAGATGGACATTTTTAGTTGTGTTAACTGCAACCCAAATGGTAAGTATAAGGGTTCACTATCTAGGACAAGGCTTAGTTTACATACACTAGTAAACAGTCAAATTGATATTAAACATGTAATCATGTCAAGGACGAGCGCCCTTTATAGTGTGCATATGTGCAATCATACTAGTAATACTTCTACAAGGACACAAGGAACCAAATTGGAGTGATCCCACTACAAAAAATGGGAAGACAAAGAATATGTAACAGAATGTCTTGCTTAGGGCTCACGGTTTTATGGTATTTAAATAAAATGTTTTCTGTCTGTATTTATCTGTAATAATCCATAAAAACTGAAAACCGGGAGCCTTATTAATAAGTTATGAAGGAAATGATGGTCTCTGATGGGGGAAGTGTGAACCTCAACTTCCTCGGTAGCTAGTGAATAACCATCAGTTGGTTGGTTTTACTAGAAAAAATACAGTTTTTTTAATTGTTCAACATTTAAAATTGTAAAAAGAAGCACTCCTTAAGCTGTACTATTTTGGATATTTGAAATTGAAGCGGTGTTCCCAAATGACGCAACGGCACAGTGAAAGTGAGGAAAGTGGGTACAAAGTGCTCTAGTGCTATACAATATTGTTAGACCGGGCCCTTTTTGCAGGTTCATCCCCAAACCTTTTGCATTTTGTCTCCTATTTTTCTGACCCTGTTTTCATTGGCTATAGGATTCTAGGCACTTTACCACTGCTGATCAGTGCTAAAGTGCATATGATCTCTGTGTAAATTGTGAATATGATTGGTTTTCCATGATTGACATATTTGTTTTACTGGTAAGCCCCCAGTAAATTGCACAGTGTTTGCCAGGGCCTGTACATCAAATGTTACTAGTGAGCTTGCAGCATTGGTTGTGCCACCCACATGAGTAGCCATGTAAATGTGTCTCAGACCGACCACTGTAGTGTCAGCACTCACAGTTGTAAACTGCCATGTTGACCTGGCAAGTGCACCCACTTGCCAGGCCCTAATCTTCCCTTTTCTTACATGTAAGGCACCCCTAAGGTAGGCCCAGGGTACCCCCAGGGGCATGGTGCAGTGTATGTGAAAGGTAGGACAGGTACTGATGTGTGACATGTTATGATAGTGAAATACCGTGTATTTCGTTTTTCATTGTTGAAAAGACTGTCTGTCCCATAGGCAGCTGCACTGTAACGTTTCAAATGTGTAACTTTCAATTGGTACAAGATAGAGAAATGGAGTTTAGGCTCTCTGAACTCGGTTTCGCCTGCACAGAGCTTGCGCTGTGCTTGACAAAGCTTTTGTTTTTAATATAAACTTAAAAGGGGCTTACATCCCACCTCCTCTCTTTCCTGGCTTCTCATTGGTTCCTGTGCGTGCCACTTACCTTTCCTCCATTTCTTTTGGCTGTAGCATATTTTCCTGCATTTAGCAATGCTTGGTCCTCGTCTGCTTCTCTTATCAGTTTCCCATAGCCGAACTACTGTCAACATCCGCTTTGGTGGAACTATTTTTTCATAACGTTTTAACTCTTTTTGCTTTTTTGTCTTGCTGCAGATTTATATAGCAAATTATCATCCCGAAAGATTAAGTGATTTGCACAGAATCACAGGCTGTTGCACCACAGAGACTGGAACCGGGATCCCCAGCTCTAGAGTCCTCAGCTCTGGCCGCTGTGCCACATCCTCTCCACTTCCTTGTTGTTTGTCAGGGAGCACTTTCCTTCGTCCCGGTGGATAATTAATAAAAACAGATTTTTATTCATTGCATAGGCGAAACCTATGCATTACCAATGCTTATATTACATGTCCGGGCTCTGGACAAAGCACGCACTACCTAGTGCCCATGGGTCACAACTTAAATTTTTCAGCCACCCATATTCTGGAGACCAACATTGCCCAAATTAAAAGCTGTTAGGGTGCTTAGGTTCTAATATGGCTGTCAATCTATACAGGCACTTAAGGCTATCATGTATTTGGTAATTTATGCATATGTATACGTGTGGTACCTTGAAGTGGTCGTTTTGCGGTCAGGAACATCCCACTCTCACTTCAACATCCTGCCAAACGTTCATGAAACACATGATGTACAAGCCTAATTCTAACATGGAGGGCTGCCAGCACTGCAAGGCTATTTTTTAATTCTCATTTCTATGTCAGTGACAGATACTCCACTTGTCCCCCGAAAAACCTTGTAAACAGGAACCGGTTTAGCGCTTCCGGAAGCATTCCGCTTTCTGGCTCCCATCTCTTCTGCTGCTACCAGTGCCCCGAACACAGCTGCCAGGTGTGAGACATTGCCCATATACTACTATTTCTTACCACATGAACCTGCCCTCACCACTTTAGTTATGCCTGCTTCGACCATCAAATCATGCATCCCTTCTTTCAGTCATCCACCTGTTTATTTCTAATTCCCCTCACCCCCACCTCCTCCCACCTCATTCACGCTTTCTTAACTTTATACTGCTCAACAGCTCACCCAGCTAAAACTTAAAAAAACAAACTTATCAATAAATACATGGGTGAAACCTAATGCATTTACCAATGCTTGTTAAATTGTGTGTTTAAAAATGCCACTTTTAGAAAGTGAGCATTTTCTTGCTTTACCACTCTGTGTGCTTCTGACTGTTTGGGTATTCGCGTCTGGTTTTGGAGTGACAGGAGCTGGGGATGTGCATTCACTTTAGACAGTCACAAGGGGGGTTGAGGTGTGTCTTGCCTTGCCTGGGTGACTCATCGCTGGGCTGAATAGACATGGTCAGCATTTAGAGTGGTGGGAGGAGTTTCACTAGACTCTCTGCTTCCAACAGCCGTGCCCCTTCAAGTTCCGGGAGCGGCGGAGTCCTGGAGTCGCATCAGGTGTTGGGCCTCAGGAGAGACCACAACACCACCCAGGGGACGCCTCGTCAAGAGGGGCACAGGGACACGCCCACCTTCCCCACACCAGCGCAACATCCACGAGCAGCGCCGGAGGCATAGGGGGAGGCAGTTACTGCCTCCAGACGAGCAGCCCGCATGGGACCTGGAGAGGTCCCCACCATATTCCGCAAGGTACCAGGGGCACGGGCACCCTTTTTCAGTTCCACATCAGTGGAGTCAGCAGGAGCGACATCACACATTCGTGGCAGCTGCACCTCCCCAAGTTTACATTTGCAGGGAACCAAGTGAAGTCTCCCGCCCTCCCTGCAGTGTGTTAGGGAAAGTACAATATACCCTGTAAAAACAGCGCAGGAGCGCTGTGGCCTCATGTTTAGCAGGAAACACTGGTAGTTGTGGTGATTTATATGCCCCGAGAGGCCTATAGTGGGTCATATGCGGGCTACCTGCTGCATTTTCAGGCCTCAATGTTATGATGTAGGCATTATACTGGCCAAAATAACAAATATTATGTCCAGGAGCTGTATGATGTTTTCATAACGTTTTTATGATATGTGCAACTTATGAGTATTTACCTTATTGCACTACATGTGATGTTATGACAATTGCCTAGTTGGCAAATTGATTTATGATCTATGTATTGTTACGACAATTGGCTAGTGGCAAAGTGATTTATGTGATTGTGGTCTAATGTGTTTTATGTATAATACAAAGGATATCTTTATATAACCTTGTGTGGAGTCTCTTTTGTGGGGTGCCTAGTGTGTCACCTATGGGTGAGTGTGTTGCGCAAACGCTTTAAAAAATTGCCTCTGGAATAAGCCTGACTGCTCTGCCAAGTTACCAATTGGGTGAGCTGGGGTTATCTTGGGTGTGTAACTCCCTTACCCTGACTAGAGTGGTGGTTTCTGCCAGGCTTCGGTGCATACCCTAGCCAACTATGGAAAAATACTTTTATTCGATTTCATTTAAAATCATAAAAGATGATACAATTTACCCACAGAATACATAAAAAATTATTAAACAATAATACTAGTTTGAATATGACATTGCATACTCATTAAAATATATTCTAAAAATGATGTTAAAAACAATTTTCATTAATTGCATATGGGCATATGATGTCCGGCCCTACTTGAGAAAACAGGCTTCTAATTTATTTGGGTTAAACTGAACGCAAGCTATCATAGTTTCATCATTTGTAAATAAAGTGCTGCTGCTATAGTCATGTGATCTGCGGGGTTTTGATTTGAGTAAACAAAATGATTCTGAGAAGACATGTTCGATTCATCTATCACTCTTTGGTAATTTGTCTGCCGCTAGGCTCAAAAACTTTATCGCCTTGCATGCCAGTTGGACTGTCGAGCCTCCTATGCATTTTATAACGGCAGCTCCTGCAAGTCCTTATTTGTTCTCGCTTCAGTGTTGGCTGTAAAAGGGTTTTCCAAAAATGTAATGGTGCCGGACAGATACATAATAGGTGGAGTAGTGATTCGTTTCCATGCCCACAAAGGGGGCATTCCGTAGTGGGCCAGGACCGTTTCCATTTTGGGGTAAGGTCTTTAGATGGATAAGCTCCCAGTCTCAATGAAATCAGGTTCAACTTTTTTGTCTTGAAAAGTGTTCCAGCAGATATGGTTGGGGTTTTAGAGTAATATATGTTGGCATCACCACCCACCCATGGGTTTTGAGGGCCAAGGATGCTTTGTCTATTAGCTATGATTGCCGTTTAGTGGCTTTGTTGGTTATTTGTTTGAACTCGGGATAAGCTGATATTGTGAGCCAAGCGTCCACAAACTTGAAAGCAGAAAGTGATTGATTTAAAACAAAATATACTGAGTTATTCAACCTGAATTGTTTTTCGACCTCCAGCCAGCAATGATGGGCTAAGGAATTTTCCTCTGCTGCCCTCATTCTCCAGTAATATTTGACGTGGGCCCCTTGACTTACCAGTATCTGATTTTTTTAAACCGAATTCCAGTTTTGTCTGGGCTTGAGATATGTGGAGTGAGATTGAAAATAGTTTCTTGAAGAGACTAGATTGTGCAGTATTTAAAATTGGTGAATCTTTGGTGTTTAACAGTTCCGATCCATACGAAATTGAGGGCAAGAATTTTGCTGCAATGACCGTTAATAGATGGTGTGTTGAGAAGTCGCTGAATTTTTTCTGCAAGGTTATAAATGCGAATAGCACTTGTTTTGCTTTTGCTTGCTGTAGTGCCAAATATTGCTTATAGTTGAGATGCCGGTCTAATACTTCCACCAGATATTTGTATATTTCCACCTGGTCCCAAGATGTTACTGTTTATCGGCCAGGTGAATTTAGGTTGTTTTTTGTGAGGACTGGAGAAGCACATAACCTACGATTTTTGGAAGTTAATGACTAATTGGGCAGAGGATGTGTATTCTGCTAGCTCGGTGATCAGCGGCTGTAAGCCTCGTGGCGTTTGGGATAGCAGAACAATGTCGTCAGCATATTGCAGGCTTGCTATTGGGACATTACCCAATTTTGGGGGTCTCCTTGTGTTAAACGGGGATAGTTCTCTAGATCAGCCGTGTAGATGTTAAACAGGCAAGGAGCCAAGACGCACCCCTGTTTTAAGCCATTGGTGGTTGGAATTGTATTGGTTAGACTTCGACGGTTTTCAAATTTTATTTGGACCCACGTACTTGAGTAGAGATTGATGATTGCATCCATCAATTTTGCGGGAGCTCCCCAAGATTTCATTTTTGCCTATAGTTTGGTTCTGGGAACCTTATCGAAGGCGGCTTTAAGATCTACAAAGCACGCATTCAGGAAACTTGATTTGGTGATAGCTTTTTTGGCCAGGAACGTGACTGCAGATAGATTCATTAGGGTGCTCATCCCTGCGCAAAATCCCGTTTGCGTTTTAGGGATTAGGTTTATGGTGTTAACCCAATCCTCTAGGTCTATCAACAGGTTTGAAGCATATATCTTAGCCTCAACATCGATGAGCACTATTAGTCTGTAATTGGTTGGGTCTGAGCGCACCCCTGTTTTGTATATCGGTTGTGAGACACTTCCTCGCCATGAGTCTGGGATGGTACATAAGCAAACAGGGGTGTTAGGTAGGTGGAAAAAAAGCTAGATCTTTTTTAAATAATGCATTTGGCAAGCTATTGGGCCCAGGGGCCCCATCGGATCTTTGTTTTTTTATAGCATTCAATACCTGCTTTTGCGTGATCTATAGATGGAATTCCATTGGATCGATCCTTGTTGTTTTCTGTGCTCCCAACTGTGCATTATCTTTTAGGTAATTATCTTGGGGCTTAGGGGGATTTGTCGTTATTGGTGGACAGATTTTGATGTCTGTTTTCGACTTGTTTTTGAATGCTGGGGCCTTGGTACTCGTTCTCTGGATAGAGGCCAACTGAGTCACTTTCAATGTTTCATTGATAATTGTTACGCCAGAGTAAGACATCTTGTTGTATGTGGCTGCTATGTGGGCTCTCCAGGTGTGTTCCGTTATATCTGAATTAAAGCGTCAGTTTTTACCATTTAGTAGGATGTTGATGTTCGCCCAGAATGTTTTTTTGAGTTTCTTTGCTGACTGTCTTGGATCATTTTCATCCAAATCTGCTCGTTATATGTACGCTTTGCAGCCCTAATTTCCTTTTTTAGATCTCTTTTCATTTTTGCGGTTGTTGCAAGTGAGTGCTGGGTTGGTTGTAAGCCCTGGGATGGCATTGATCTTAGGTGTTTATTTAGTTTTGATTTTTTTATCCTTAGGTTGTGTGTATACCAGGCTGCACCAATGATCCCGGGTGCTTTATTACTGGTGGTGCATTCAGAGAATTTTATGGTTAAATTGGTGACAAAAGCCTCCCAGGCCTCTATCCCGAGTTGATTAGCATGGGTTGGAGCCAGTAGAGTGGAGCAAGTCTCCATAATGGCACCTATGTTGTTTTCGTTCCATGTAAGTCGTTTTAAGTTATAGAGGTGGGTTGGTAATGTAAGAGATTTGGCTTGCAGAGACCTTTCTTGGATGTTAGTTAATATAAAGGTTTGAGGATAGTGGTCACTTTCTGTTCTTTCCTTTATTTGAAAGTTGGAGATATAAAGGAACAGATCTGAGTCCGCCAAAGTAAAATCGATAGTTGCACCAGTTTTGTCCATTACTCTTGTAAATGCTGCTGGGCTATCCGAGGGCCTCGTCCATTTAGTGTAAACAATGAGAGTTCTTCCAGTAATGCGGCGCATTTCTTGCCCAAAGTGTCACATCTTGTTGTGTTGCCCTGCCGTGCTTGTATGTAACCTGCTAGATTTTTTTCTTGGTCTTGCAATAAATTCATATTGAAGTCCCCTGACAAAATTATGTTAGCGTGTGGATAGGTGAGTCTAATTCGATGTCTTCATATTCCCAAAGGATATCAGTTGGGATGAAAATCAATAGGCCGCCTTTTGCCCTTCCGTACTTTGCCTCTTTTATGGCTGGGTTAAGGTGTTCTTTGTAGCCTACAATTGGGAAGTTTGTTGACAGCCAGGTTTCCTGAAGTAGAAGGATATCATACTTTAGGAGGAAATCCACAAGGTCGGCGTCGTCGAGTTTGGGGCCAAATATATTCAAGTTCCAGGAGCAGATCTTTCAGCCCTGGACTGTTTTGAGATCCTTACCTGTTTTGGTTCATACTGCTCCATGTTTCATGTTTAAGGGTCTCGCCTGTGGGTTGTCCTTGAGATTAGGTACTTGGGGTTGGGGTATTGTAATAGTAATTTGCCTTATGGTTTAGCCATCACCTTTCATTGTACTGAGATTGTCAGGCCCTTTTGCTCCTTTTAATACACCCCTGGTTTGGATGGACTGTTGTAATGGGCTTGGATAGCGAGGTAACTCCACCTCTTTTAGGTCAATGCCCCATTTTGCGAAAGACTCCCTGGGCCGCCAGATCTGTTCTATGGTGGAGTGATCTGTCCAGGTTGCTATCGTGATTTCAGGCCTGGGGTTGGGTTTAAAGTCAATTCTTTCCAGGTCTCCTGACTTCATGTTCCTCAGAGATCGGAGGGCTTCTAGCAATCTTAATATTGCGCTTCTGTTCAATATATCATGAGCTCCCCTCAAGATGTAGTGTGGAACCAGCTCTATCTTTTCACAGCATGTGGTTCTGGAATCGGTTGGTCATATTTTGGCACGGTCAATCAGGGTCTCTGTTGATGCTTCTATGGTGCCTTGACAATGTATGGCTACTTGTGGGTATTGTCCTACGGAGTTTTGTTGGGTGCTTTCAAGGTTCTTTGCTGATAGGGCCTCCGAGCCACTCGAGATTTGTGAACTTATCTTGACTTCTTTACGATTACTCATCTCGGCTGTAACTCCTCTCCAGCTTGTGGCTGCGTCCTGATGACTAAATTCACTTGCTTTTGTCATTACTTCCTTTGGAGTTGGGTTAGATTCATTTTTTGAGCCCCCTTGATTATAGTATTGGTTGCCTTGCGCATACCCGGGGGTTTAAATATGTCGTATATTTTACTTGTTGATAACATTTCACTATTTTGTGGTTTAGGGCTTCTTGAGATGGCAGCCTCTTTCATAGTTGTCAAGGTGTGGTCCAATAGGCAAGTAGCATCCCTGATACTTTCTTCTCCTAGATATTTCTCGTTTTTTTCATCAGTATTCTAGATGAGCGTTGTCTTTTTTGTCAGCGGTGAATATGGGTATTGCTTTTTTAGTTTGTTTTTCCTTGCTTTCCTAAAGCGTTTTCATTCCCTCTTTGTGAGGGAAGTGTGCGAGTTTGTGTGTTTGATGCTTTCGTCAGCTTTCCTTGGTGGGTTATGTTGTTTGGGTGATGGTACTGACCCTTCTGGTTGTAGTTGTTCATTCAGTTGTTCGAGCTCTTCCTTAGCATCAAGTGAAGTTGTGCTTGCGCTTTCTGAGGACTTAAGGATCTCTTTATTTCTTGAAGTGTTGCTCCCTAGAGACTGGGGACTGCCGTGGCCTTCTCCCTTGAATTCCCAATCCCTAACTAATGTGGGGTTTGTTTGAGTTTCCCTGACTACCCCCAACAGCTCTGTCATTATAATTGGTACACTTCCAAGTTTGTCGATTATTTGGGGACAATGGCACGTTTGATATGTAGTGTCCTGGTCTTGTTGTACCTTCATTATCATGGTATTGAGAGCGTGCATCTTTTGTTCTATCCCCTGGATGTGGATAGCTAGGACATTTAATAGCTTGACTTGGGTGTCTAGCTTGTCAGCATGGTATGTCATGGTGGTTTCAATGGTTTCCATGGTTGTTAGACTTGGCATCTTTTGGCGTGTTTCCCCTGTCTTTTTGCTTTCTGACCTCCCGGCTTGACTCTGTTTTTGCTGGTTTAGTGTCTCTGCGCACTTTTTCACTGCTGTTCAGTGTTAAAGTGTAAGTGCTCCTATTGTAAATTGTGATTATGGATTGGTGTTTCCATGATTGGCATATTTGATTTACTGGTAACCCCCTAGTAAAGTGCACTGAGTGTGCCAGGGCCTGTAAATCAAATGCAATTAGTGGGCCTGCAGCACTGCTAGTGCCACCCACATGAGTAGCCCTGAAAAGGTAACTCAGGCCTGCCATTGCAGAGCCTGTGTGCAGTCTGGTACTGCCATGTTGACTTGGCAAGTACACACACTTGCCAGGCCCTAACCTTCCTTTTTCTTACTAAGGTAGGCCCAAGGTACCCTTGTGGGCAGGGTGCTGTGTATGTTAAAGGTAGGACATGTACTGGTGTGTGTGACATGTCCTGGTGGTGAATTACAGGGTTTTTTACCACTGCAAGGCTATCTGTCCCATAGGAAAGAATGAGAGTTTTACTTATAACATCTTGTAAGCATAACTTCCCATTGGGACAAGATAGGGAAATGGAGTTTAGTATGTCTGGACTCAGAATGTAAAAATGCATCTTTTAGTAAAGATGATTTTTATGTTCTGTGTTTGAAAATACCACTTTTAGAAAGTAGATATTTTCTTGCTTAGCCATCCTGTGTGCCTCTGCTGGGTTTGTGGATTGACTGTCTGGCTTTGGAGTGACTGGGGCTGGGGATGGGCAGTGGCTCCAGAGAGTCTGGATGAGTCAGGGCTGGGCTGAATAGACCTGGGCTGCATTTAGAGTAGGGGGAGGAGATTTCCTTTTACCTGAATGGGCCTGGTCTGCCTTCCACAATGCTGTGTCCACCTCCTGCCAGGAAGCTGGGCCAGAGAGGACAGAACTACTGGTTTGGACTAAGCACAGACACTCTCTGCCTGAGAGAACAAAGGGATTTTGAGTATAAAGGCCCAGACCCCAGAACTTTAGAACTCACTGGAATCAAGGAACCTGACAAGAAGAAGAGCTGGAAGAGCTGCCAGGAGGAGTACTGCCCCTTTGCTGTGTTGTTGCTTTGTTGGGTTGGCCTGCAGTTGCTGCTTCTGCCTTGGGCAGTGAAAGGACTGGACTGAACTCTCTTTACTTGTGCTGAGTATCTCCAAGGGCTTGAAATAGAGCTTGCCTCCTGTTCTGAAGTCTCAGGGACTGCAAAGACTTCACCATCCTCTGGGTACCGCTTCTGGAACCGCTGTTTCAGTTGCCACAGAGAAGGAAAAAGCAACCAACTCCATCACCGACTCCGTCGCTGGCTCTGTTTCCTGATCACCCGCACAAGGCACCGTCCACATCTTGCACTGCAACCCTGGTCTTGCCAACGATGACGACGGATGCCGCCGCCACCGAGCTGCTGCTTGCACCGTGGCCTGTGGGTACCGCACTCCGCACCGCCTCGCTTCGCCATCCTGGTCTCACCGACGCTGTCGTTGCTGCTGACTTCGACACCCGTGACCACATCGTGGCTGGGGGCATCGCTCGTAAGTCTCACGAAGCACTGCCTCGTCCCACACAGCAGTCTGAGCCGGCTGACGCCAGCTCCCACTAACTGGCTCTGTCGCTTGCACCGCAACCTGCCAGCACCGCATTGAGCACCGCCTCACCCTGCACCGTAAGCCTTGGTCTCACCAACACCGTCTGGATGATCATCACCGAGCCGCTGCCTGCACAGCATCGGGAGGGCACTGCACCCTGCACCGCTTCCATTTTGCAACACAACAGCGACGGTTGCCACGACCGCCTCGCACCAACATGCCAGCCGAAACGAGAAAGGTACTGTTACCGAGTCTGTCCACGGTTCCGCTGGCCTGTACCGACGCGGTCGGCTGGAACTGTTAGACTCTGTTGTTTTCCTCATGGCGGTAGCGCCGGATGGAGCTACCGCCTCTTACGAACTGTGTTTTGAGGTATCTCTGCAATTTTAAGGATGTCTTGCAAAGTATATATTTTTAAAGTACTGTATGTTTGATTTTTATCGTTTTGGTCTTGTTTTGGATATATAAAAATATTGGATATTTTTCTAAACTGGTGTGGTGTCCTTTTGTAGTGCATTCACTGTATTATTGTTGGTTATGTGCAAATGCTTTACACACTGCTTCTGAGATAAGCCTGACTGCTCGTGCCAAGCTACCAAGGGGGTGAGCAGGGGTTATTTTAGGAGTGTAACTCCCTTACCCTGACTAGGAAGAAGGGGCCCTACTTGGACAAAAGTGAAAACCCTTACCAACTAGAGACCCCCATTTCTAACAATGGTGTTTAACAGGTGGGGCACACGGAGGGTATTGAAGAGTGAGTGGCTACTTCTGTCAGGGATTGATCCAATTGGTCCTTGATGTTTCTTGGTTGTGCGTTTTTGCGTAAGTCACATGATTCAATTGGAAGGGCTGCCATAGGCCCATTTGGATTTTGATGTGGCGGTTCCTGTTCTATTTGCTGGCAGTTTTAGATGATTTGAATGGTGAGAAGAGGATCTCAAGATCTTGTTTGCTGGTTGATAGGTGCCCCAGTTGTTCCGATGGTTTTGGGTCTGCCGGTAAATTAGCTGGTGCAAACGGACTTAGAATGTTACCTTGCCAGAGCACTGGGTCATCATTGGATTTTTGGTTTGGAGTTTGATGATGCTGTTGGGCTGGCTGAGCCAATTGACTGATTAGAGGCTCCCAGCTTGGGTCTGGCTGAGTGCGAACTAAAGCCTCTACAAGCTGATGGTGGTGCCCTTGGAAGTTGGGAAGTAGGTGTGAATCTTTGTGTATTTGTGTGCCTTGGTTGATTACTTGCTTGCTTGCATTTTCTCTTATGGAAGATGAAGGATCTTTTTGTTCCATGCAATAGGTATCTGTGTTTTTGTTGTGCTTTCTACATGCCTCGATGCCTTCGCTGTAGGTGTTGTTGTTATTATTGCTTGGTTTGGCTTCCTTGTATTCCTCGTGATTCTCAGGGGAAAGCCTGCAACATACTTTTAGAAAGTCTGTGATAAATGTCCGCTTGCTGGCTTTGACACTTGGGCAATGCTTGGTGGTTGCGGTCGGCTCTCCTTCCTCGACTTTGACTTTGTCTGGGTTGATCTCCGACACTGAATCCTGTGACTTGTTAGTTTTTTCCACATCTCGTTGGCCCCCTTTTTCCCTTTTGGGTTTTCCTCGCGTTTTATTTGCAGCACCTCTGTCTTTTCCTGATCTCATAACGGAGGAGCTTGATCCTGGGTCCCGGGTAATGGCGGCTTGGAACTTGATACTTGAGAATCTTACTTGCTCTGGATCCGGCCTCGTTAGTTGCTGCCACAAGGATCCCTTTGGGGGAAAGCTAAGCTGAAGGTAGAAGGCAAAGGGTGCTGTCAGATTCTGGGGATAAAGTCAAAGGCACTCTCCTTTGCAGTTGCTTCCTAAACAAAGATGCCACAGCCTAGAAGTGGAAGTTGAAACGTGGTGTGCTTTGTGAATCACTCCCGTTTTCTCTCACGTCTTTCCCCATCCCCTAGCCCCAGCCTCTGTGCTCCTCTCACTGAGGCTGTCTTTGCCCCCAGTGGGTACTCGGGGATTTTGTTCTTGGGGTTTTTTGTTTTATCCTTTCCTGGTGCTGCTCTCCCCTTACTCCCCTTGCTCCTTAGGGGAGAGTTGCCGGAGGGGTAGTGATTCACCCCCTTTTTTTCCTTCTTTTTTTCAGGGGGTCTTTAGGCGCTTTGGGCTCTGGGCACTTGAGAGGTCTTAAAGGCGCAGGTTTGGGCGCTACTGCCCCTCCACTATCCCCCACTGTCTCCCCTCTGCCTCCTTAACGGGGCTCCTAAGACTGTCTGTGCTGTCTGCGCTGTTAATGCGCTGTTGTTGCGCTGATGTTTATTGTTTTGCAGAAGGGTGGAGGCTGGGGCACCAGGAGTGGGGGCAAGCAGGGCACACAGGGCGGGATCGCAGGCTGCACCCAACCTAGTTGGGCCGCCTCCACGATGCCGCCGAGGGTTCACTCTTACTGCGGCCGACTAAGAATGGCAGCCGCACTTGCCACTTACTGCATGGTCTTGATGCGAGGCGCTGGACCCTCGTGCCATGCACCACGAACCACTGTGAACGTGCCCTCCCTGCTCAATGCAGCGGAGGAGAGTGCCAGAGAAAACTTTCGGCAGGCGACCTGCGGGCAGCTCGCAAGGAGCAGGGAGCGGAGAGCCACCTCGCCTCGCCACTCCTCGGTGCCTCGCCCACTCTACATCTGAGTCTGCGTCTGCTCAGTCTGGAAAAAGCTCTAGCCAACCAGAATTCCTATTTCTAACAAATATATGCATAAATAGTGACTGTAGAGGACACACAGGTGTTTGATACATAATCAGACAAAGAGTTAAAGGCTGCTAGGTTGAATAAAAACAGTACACTTTTATTGTGTCAATGTTTTGACCCTCTAGGATTCTTTATATAGGGTCATTGTAGGAAGCTGTCTCTGTATATACTATACCAAAATGAGATATAGGGTGCACAGAGTCCAGTGGAGCCCCAAAGGTAGGCGGAGGTAAACGTAGATAGCACCTTACTCTCTATTTGTGGTAGTGTGGGCGAGCAGTAAGGCTTTATCAGAAGGGAGTGTTAAGCATTTGTTGTACACACTCAGCCAGCACATGCTGTCACACACTCAAAGACTGTACTCAGATCAATTTGTTTGGATAAAAAATATAATATAGTTATGAATATTTTCAAGAACCAAGCAAGCCTGGCACAGGTAAGTGTAAGTGATACTTTTCAAGTCAAGTTGAACAATACAAGCAAGCTGAATTAAAATGACTTTCTTACAGGTATGTAAATACTTTGAATACAGTGGAAATTACTGTTAGATTACTTTTTATTACTTTTCAGATTACTTTATGGATTACTTTTTCTACTCAGTGTGATATGCCTATATATCACACTGGGACATTTCCTAGAGAAAAGGTAAAAAAAGCAGTTTTTAGATATTTGCAATTTTTCAAGTTCTCATACAAAGCCAACTCCACACAAAACAATTTTCAAGAAAAGCAGTCAATGCAATCCTATGGAGGAAATTGAGTTATCGGTTTACAGGTAAGCAGTTATTGGTGGGAGTTGGTATTCTGGGGTTAGAACCAGGGTTCCCCCATGGTCGAGGATGCACTCTCAGAACACCCTCAGCGGCACTGGGGCGGCTGGGTGCAGAGTGCTGAGGCCCAATGTTATCCAATGGGGGTTAGGGGGACTCCGTTTGGTGGCTGCTCACAAGCAGGCCACAAGGTTGTGGGAGCAAAGCTCCTGGTGTTAGGCTCAGGGCAAAAGGGGATCCGAGTTAGCATGCAAAGTACACCCGCAATGGCTCAGGGGCGGCTGGGTGCAGGGTGCTGTTTTGGCATCTGGTGCCCTGTTGATTTCAATGGGGATTTTACGGTTGCAACAAACACTGCAGGCTCGGAGACGAAGATCTTCTGGAGGTGACCACCAGTTGGAGAGGTAAGTTGAGATGCCTGGGGATGCTGGGACACCATCGGTGGGTCACCCAAGGCCGTGGGACATCGGGTGCAGGGGCTTCTTTAGGCGTCGGGTTTTCTTACCAGCTCCGGTCGGGGTCGGGGGGATCCTACAGAAAGGGGCTGCAGGCGTCGATTGGAGATTCAAGGCAGGTCAGAGATCACCAGATCTCAGGTCAAGATCACTGGGGAGACCTCCTCATGGTGTTGGGCCACTTGAACTCGGGCCGTAGGCGTTGAGTGCAGAGTGGTGCAGACTCGCGGATTTGGCTGGTGTCAGAGTCTGTTGTTGAGCAAATCTGGTGCTCACAGGAGACAAAGGCTTGGTTTTGGAAGGCAGGGCAGGTCCTTCGGGTTATTGTGGGCTGCTGGCTGCAGGACACACCAGGATTTCGCTGGAGCAGGTTCGATGTGCAGACAGGCCAGTAGGGCTGGGGCCAAGTCAGTGGGCGTCCTCCTCTTCTTAGTTCAGCACGGCTTCTTCGGTCCTTCTTCTTCTCTTCTTCTCGTCGGTTCTTGTCTGCGGAGGCAAGGTTCAGGGTTGCCCCTAAATACTAGATTTAGGGGCGTTACAGGTAAGTAAAGGTCGGGACCAATGGGTCCCTTCCTTGGGGTGGGTACACCCCTATTATGCCATCCTCCAGAGGGAGGGGGGCATATGCCACTCACTGGCTGGCTGGGTTCCCCCATCTGCAAGATGGCGAGGACTGAGAGTTGTGCTTTTCCTCGCCTCCCTCACCTGAGGGGTGGGCTTGGCAAAGGTGAGCACACCTCCCTTCCTCACTTGCTTTTCCCACCAATTCTCATGCCCAAAGTGGGGGTCAGACCCGGTGGGGGCCAGTTGCTGGAAGCAGCAAATGGCTGGGGTAGCTCACAAAGGCTGCAAGCCTTTGAAGCTTTCCCTTCGTGGACCCTGCCCATCCTGGGGGAGGAGGCTTGACACCTCGTCCCAGTATGTGCATTGTTTCAGACCCCCGAGAGCAGCAGGCTCTCGACCCAGGGTTCCAGAAACATATCTGGTGGTGGCTTCTGGCGAGCAGCCACTCAGCCAGGGCACTAGTGTTAGGTCGTTTTTCAGGGGGCATCTGTAAGATGCCCTCTGAGTGCATTTTTCATTAAATCCCACACTGGCATCAGTGTGGGTTTAATGTCCTGAGAAGTTTAATAACAAACTTCCCAGTTTTCAGTAAAGCCATTACGGTGCTGTGGAGTTCGTAATGACAAACTCCCAGCTTCATATACTGTTAATGGAATTACTGCACTTGCAATGTCTAAGAATTGACTTAGACACTGTAAGGGTACAGGGCTCATGCACCTGTACCCTCACCACTGGTATAGTGCACCCAGCTAGAGGAATGGCTGACCTATGCCAGGACAGTGGGTTGTAGGCATGGCACACAGGGATGTGTGCCATGTCGACTCTTCACTTTGTTCAGCACCAAAACACGCAGCCTTCAATGGCAGTGTGTGTGTATAAAGGTACATGGCTTCCAAGGTTGGCACAATAAGTGCTGCAGCCCTTAGAGGCCTTCCCTGGCCACAGTGTCCTTGGTACCTTTGGTATCATTTGCAATGGACTGACCTGTGGCCAAAGAGTGCCACTTGGGTTTTGTCTTAATGCAGTTTTAGGGAAAGAACATAGGCCCCGGGTACCTGTCTGGCTGGAACCCAGGGCACACTCAGTCAAAGTACAGCAGCAACTCGGCAAAAAGTGGGGGCAACCATGGAAAAAAAGGGCACTTTCTTACAGTCATCATCAGGGCAAAGAATGGGAAACAACCATTGGGTGGTACTCGTGTAGTGAATATCAAATACTACATTCCAGAATTGATCTGCTGCTTTAGTTGGATGTAGATCAGTGAACTGGTTTCCGGGTATAATATCTGTGACCCACTTCAAATATTAACAAAGCCACTTCTCTGCTGAATGGACGCGGGTGCCGGCACTCAGCCTGACTATCACTCACATTGACTGATGCAGTGACCTGTTAGAATTGGTTGTAGGTTTTGATCCCCTGGGCTGCCGTTTTTAACTAAATTATCTCTCTTGCTGACTTAACCCAATTGGGCTAGTACTGAGATCCATTGGTCTAGGCTTGCCCTTTCCGATTCCTTATGGTGGCACTTATCTAATTGGGGTTACCATTCTCTGTAACACTGAACAGAAACCTAGGGGCATATTAGCAACGAGGCGATAAACAATTATCGCCGCTTTTGCGTCAGTTTTCGGACGAAAAGCGGCGATAATTTTATCGCCTGATCAGCAAGGTCACGCTATCGCGTGAATCCTTGCATTATCGCCCTTTCCCCCGACGCCCATCTTTGCATCTCTAATGAGATGCAAAGTGGGCGTACCCCGGATGGACTACGTTGCAAATATCGCTGATGTTCACATCGCGATATTTACAAGGCAGCCCACATGATTTTAGCAGAGGTTAGATTTCGGCGAAAACGGCTGTTTTCGCCAAAATCTAACGTCTGCTAAAATCCTGACTTAGCCATCCCTAACATAGGGGGTGGATTCTGCTGATACGACCACAGGGTCGTATCAGCAGGTTATCGCTGTTTGCAGGGAACATCGCTGGAAAACCAGCGATGTTCCCTGCAAAACGGCGATAACCTCGCTATCTCTGGAATTTTTATCGCCCTGGAGAAGCGCGTTGTTAATAACGCGCTACCAGGGCGATAAATTCCAGAGATAGCCTGCGTTAGGGAATACGTCGCAATCACGGCCAGCGATAATTATCGCTGGCCGTTGATAATATGCCCCCTAGTGTTTCCAGGCAGAACTCATGTCTGTGGTAGTTCACGATTTGTTTGTACCATCAGGAAGGCACGTACCTTGAACACTACTCGTTTCATGGTTGATGGACTCTGTACATAAAACCTCCACAGAGTTGAATTATATTTGAAGTGAGTCACAAATATGGAAAACAGTTCACTGACCTGCATCTGACCGTAGCAGCGGATCCATTCTGGAATGCTCTATTTGACATTCACTGCATGAGTAGTACCCAATGGATGTTTCCCATTCTTTGTCCTGATTATGAACCTGTAGAAATAATCCCAGAGGGTTGAACGTAGACAAAATAATAGTGTACTGTTTTTATGTGATTTAAGAGCCTTAACTCTATGTCAGAGTGTGTATCAAACACCGGTGCATCCTCTACAGTCGCTATTTATGTATATATTGTATAGCACTGGAGCACTTTATACTCACTTTCCTCACTTTCACTGTGCCGCTACATCTTTTGGGAACACCACTTCAATTTCAAATGGCCAAAATAATAGAGCCCACTGGCGTAGCAAGGGGGGGGCGGAGGGGGCGATACGCCCCGGGCGGCACGAGTTTCGGGGCGGCGGCTAAATTAATCGCCAGCACACCCTCCCCCCCGCTCTTCAGCGTTCGGCGGTGGCAGCAAAAGGCAGGGACCGCCGCGGGCGGCAGGGTCCCTAGCTATGCCACTGATAGAGCCTAAGGAGTTCTTCTTTTTGTGCTTTTAAAACTTTAACAATTGAATAAAACTGTACTTTTTCTAGTAAAAACCAATCAACTGATGGTTATTCACTAGTTATCTAGGAAGTTGAGGTTCACACTTCCCCCTTCAGGGACCATTTTTTTCCTTCATCACTTACTACCCAGCTCTCAGGATTACTGGGTTGCCCCTTGTTTTACTAATAAATAATATCGCATAATAAGTTGTCACAAATAAATCTCTTGAACTACAACCAAAGTATACAAAGACACATATTATGTTTTCAATGTGTTTCAAACACGTTTATCAACGTAAAACAATAATCGCTATATCACCATCTTAAAAAGGGGCAAAAGTACTCACTTGCATCTAACACGTCAGATTAACAAGCCCTAGGGGAACTCAAGTTAGTAAGTAACCCAATCTTTCTCTATTTAAGTCCTCACATAAGTTCAGATTGAATCATATATTATTGTGATACATATTCCCTTTAAGATAGAGAACAAAGTTGGACATGGACAATAAAGAGTTTACTTGCCAATTAACCTGTGTCACCACACAAAACATGTTTTTTTACAATAAAGTCTCCTGAGTCTTTTTTAAAATGGGGCATTATTTCACCCAGGCTCCTGCTCTTCTTTATAGCTTTGTCATAATGTTGTTAACATGTTTTATAATGGATATCTTCTGAGACTCTCCATCTATGTAGCAATCAATTTCCTCTCCACCGTACAGTGTTTTGCAATACATCACAATGCAACCCACTACTCCCTCCTATATGTACCCCACTAAACATCTAATGCAACCACATGACCGTTAGAAGCACTCTAAAATAAAATCCAAATAGGTAGAAAATGTCTTCATTGCCATGATAAATGCTGTGTCCAATATAAATTTGTAAGAAAGTGATTAATTAATTGGGATGGATGGTAGTCCACATTAGGGAATAAAGTCACTAACCTGTTAGGTCCAGACAAAGGTATCAATACTTTAAACCTCAGCTCATCCCTTGATAGCTATGACACAGAGAAGACAGGCTTAATTTAGAGAAAAGTGTAAACCATTAGGAAGTACCAAAACAGTTGAAATTCGAAACACAACACAATAAAAATTACACTTCAATATATAACAATAGAGAAAGATTTAATAAACAAAATGATACCCTAACAACAATAATCTAATAAGGTGACCTCGAGATATGATTTTTTAAAGAGAAAAATGCCAAGACAAGATAAAGTGCCAATCAGTAATCGTTGTTTGCAGGTTAACTAATTGTATTAGGTTTTAGGGCTCATGTACCAGGGCTTGACAGCAATAAAATTCACCAAAAAATGGGTTGACAGCAGTAGTGGCCACTCGTATTGCTGAGTGGTGGGGCAGGGGGAGGGGGAACGGGAACACTCACAAAAAAACCCTGAACTATAAATAAAGAAAATAAGACTTACCTGCTCTGACAGCAGCTGCATTACTCCCGATCCTTGTGTCCCGTCCAGGAACTGCTGGACGGACACTGTGCAGGCTCCCAGCTCCCAATCCCAGCGCTGTTCACATGCTGTGAATATTTTTCCCAGCCTGTGAGCAGCACTGGGATTGGTCTGAGCGCCTTGGTTTGGCACGCAGACATAGACTGGGAGCCTGTGTTGGTTTCTCCACCCAGCTGTAGCACACAGCTTGGGTGGAGACAGCTAAGTGCGCATGAAGGTTTGGCCAGCCCCAGAGGGCCGACCAAACCATCATGCGCACTTGGCAGTGCCCACCACTTCCCCCTCCTCCCATGGTGCTGCAGCATCAGTTTGGGAGGCCATGCCCCTCCCTTGGCATTCAGCCTGCAGGGCTAAAAATAAAATGATAATATGTTTTATTATCATTTTATTTTTGTCCTTTACATCTGCTGGCTTTCAGCAGGTGGGAGATGCTCCTCCCTCATAATGGAGGAGCTTGCCCTGGGTGACAACACAAAAAGGGACATTGTCTCACACTTTCTATATTTAAAACCTTTACTGCTTTTTTTCTGGCACATTTTAAGGCATTCCCCATTTTGGTTTCACATGCACTCCAAATTTATATTGTTTCAATGAAATGCATGGTAGCACAATTAATTCACTTGCCTGCCATTGATATGGGCTTTAAGTGGTGCAATGATACTTTATCGCATCTAAGAAATTCTGTGACAAGTTGCCTCCAGCAAAAGAAGGTTATCTTTTTCTGGAGGAAAATTTGCAGCCTGGGCCCAATTTAATGATATTGTGCACTGCCTTTGTTTGCGCCACAGCGCACCTTTAAACAGGTGCACCCTGTTACAATAAATTCACTGCCTCCAGGGCAGCTGTGAACTCCAACTGGCCTGGGGGGCAGCACATTCAGTGGAATACGGAGTGGCAGTTTCAAAGCTGCTCGTGTTTGACAGTGCGGGCGGCAACCCGCCGGCACTTTGAAGAGGGGAGAGAGATCCCCTTGCAGGCAGGTACAGTGAGTGACTGCATCCGCCTGCAGGGGAGTATCTGTGCAGTCCATGGGCTGCCCTCAGAGGGTGCACTGACATGTTCATCTCTTCGTGGGAGTCTATAAAGTGGCGCAAGAATGCCCTCTTATGATAGCGCTAGTGCTACATGTGCGCCAGCACTATCATTATTACCGAAGTCCCCTTCTGTAATACCTCAGTGCTCTGGGGGTGCAAAAAGTGGGCTCACATGCCTGTTGCGCCCCCAGGGCACTAACCGTAATACAGCCCCTGATGTTCTAACCTGTGATTACGCTAAATTGCACACCTAATGTTCCCTACTAAATATAGCGTAAGCGATCGATCTTTTATTTACCTACTAAAAGTGGTTGAGGGGAGGGAACAACTCTGACAGATATCAGCAAAGTCGCCATGCCTGAAAAGACCACCAACTCCAAATTGCAGTTTGATTATTTATTATAAGGCCAAAAACAATTGGATGTAAATACATCTCAATAGCAAAGTATAGAGGTACAGAAAAATTAATACAGAGCCAAGTTTACGAATATAAGTAATTCGGCCCAAAAGACAGATGATTATAAATTCCAAAATCACAACGCAACACAGAATAGATGCGATATTCAGTTCTTGGCTCATTGAAAGAAATCAAAATCTTTCCCTACACTGCTCTACATGAGGGCCCTTCCTGTCTCTCTTCTATCATTCCCCAACGGTGTCAGCACGTATTGACTTCCTAAGAAGTACTCACGTCAAATGGGTCGTTTTGGCTTATGGCTATGGAGCTTGCTCTAAGATGCTCCTTCTCCTCCGAAAGCTAGCAGAAGTCTGGTCTCTCTGTCCCTGCGCATCATACAAAAGATGGGATTCAACCCACAATACGTCATTCTTCTTAAAACTTTCCATTGCACCTCTATGAAGTAGCTCTTTTTTTTATTATAACACAAATTTAATTAATGATATCTTCTTTCCAGTGGCAGTGGCTTTCAGACAGACCAGATACGCAAGGCATCCTCCTTTCTCGCTTCCCAGCCATCTTCAAAGACATTCCGGGTCTCTCCTTAACTCTGAAAATAACGATGTGTATTCTTTCACCTGCAGTAGGATGAGAACATTCTACTTTCGAACACAACAACATTTAATTATTTATTTCTCAAGAGCAAGGAGAATCGAAACTTATGACTTTGGGCCTATAATTCAGGCAACTTAAACTAACCACAATTACGGTGTATAGAAATAATATCGTCCTGCATATTATGCATGAAGGAATCGTAATACATACAAAGTTCTACTTAAATGCGTTCACTAGTTTTCAACATCAAATGATTCAAATAAATGTTTCTTAATAGTCGTAAAACACTGCAAACAATACGAATACATGAGAGTGCGTTTAAACCATGAGTATAGTGCACTCATACAAAATAGAGTGCTATCAGCGCTCTATCAGTTCCCCCCTCTTATGACTAGTGTCATAACATCAACTTTCTATTCTTCAGTAGTTTTTCTCCTTGTAGAAGAGATCGACCTAAACAGAAGCTGTAGCTTGCCGTCCCTGTCTGAATCGTTCTAACCCCTTAAGGTGCTGGTAATGACTGTCCTGCAGTCGTTCAAGTTGGTGCTCTCGCTTTCTCGAAACAGTCTCCTGATATTGTGCCCTTTGCCATGTGTAAGCCTTGATGGCTCCTAGTAGGACAATTATACAAATGACAGCTATTATAATAGGCTTCAAGATATATCCCATTATTCCTTGTCCCAAACTTCCAAACCAACTGCCTATCTTGCCAAATCCTTTCCCCACTTGTTCCCAAAGTCCTTCGGTAGCCATCTCACGTAACTCTTGGTGTATATCTGAAATATTGTTGATATATTTCCTTATATCCCGACTGTTGTCAGGAATATAAGTACAGCACTGTTGAACTTTCAATAATTTGCAGACTCCTCCGGCTTTTGCTAGCAGCACATCTAGGGCAAGACGGTTTTGCAAAACCATAGCCCTTATCGAAACCATCTCCCCATCTACAAGTAATAAAATCTGAGCTGTATTTATTGAGAGCTTATCCACTAATGTTGCCAGCTTTCTGATTTTCAAATCATTCAGAATCACACCCATACTCGGTATCATAGCCCCAAATATGTCTCCAATCACTTCTCCTGCACTTACACTCCGTTTTCCTCTGTGAGGTCTTTTTCTTTCTAGGGGCCATAAATCATTCACATGAAAAATCTTGGGAAATACCACAGCCAAATAACAAGTGCCATACCAATTTTTGGGCAACTTCACATAGGCATTCTTTCCACACACAAAATACACATTGGGCACTATTGTTATTTTGTCCAATAATGCTTTTCTAATTGATTCTTCGATCAAGAAGACGTGCTCACAATCACTTTCACCCACAAATATCTTATCGTAGTATGTGGTCGGGTGTCTAATACACAACTTCCCCTTCTGCTGGAAATCTAAAGCTATGGGTCCAAAACTCCCCTTTGCTTTATGATCTAATTCTTCTTTAGTCCATGAGGTAACCTTGTGCTTTGGATCTGTTCTAAATAGAGTCTGTCTATGCCGATCTTCTATCTGATCTATACATTTCTTTTCAATGTCAGTTAACATACAGGTTAAATTGTGTCTATGGGCATAGGACGTATCTAAAGTAATGGTAGGCACGAAATACTTTGACATTCGCTCTACTTCCTTATAATAATCATATTTATTCATGTATTTAAGAACTGGGACTTCCGAGAGTACCACATCATAATTTGAGAAATAGTACTCGAAGTGTGCCTTGCTATAAAACATGCTCAACAACACACTACATGTAATGCCATAGGTCAAAGGCAAATGATGGTATCGAATGCCTTCTTCTACTGAGGCTGGTAATTTCATACACACATAGCAATCCTTCGCTTCCATGGTATCCACATACTCATACAATAATCGAGCATACGCATTCAAAGTGAAATCACCCTTTGACAAATCAACATGTAATCTACGACTGGTTTCCTTAATCATTTCTAGATCCCTTGCGGATGCATCCTCATCTATCGCAGAGATTGGTGTAGTGAGTGTTGCCTGTACCCTATTCTGTCCTACATCCTGAGATCCAACTAGAGATGCAACGATCACCACAGTTATAACAATAAGCACCACTACAATGAGGGTGCCAATGATGCACTTCTGTTTGCGTGTTGATTTTTCGGACACCATGGTTTCTACTGATCCGTTCCGAAGCACAAAAGGGAAAACACAGTCTCTTTCTGTTTTCTTTGTTTTAACAATGTCTTTCTCACTTCTCTCCTCCCATGCAGTTAATGTCAAAGTTCATTCGATTGATACTAAACCTATTGAAGAGATGTAGTCAGCCCTATTCCTCACTCCATCATCTACTAGAAAGTTCCTAATTTTAAATCTTCCTAAACTGGGGTCTAAGTTATCTTCTTTCTAAGGCCTAATGCTTTCTTTGGTTATAATTCAAGCTTCATCGTTAATGTTATTTGATCCAAGTATTTCGAGGACAAGTTGCAGAATCTCCGCACGAATTTCTCCTAATTCTTGCGCGGTGAGCTGTCGGCCAAATGAAGGGAAGACAACCTGATTGAGGATCAGGTAACGTAATCCACTCAACCTTGGAGGATTTGGAACTTGCAGAGTTAGTGTTCCAAACGCTTCTACGCCTGGGACCAGCAACTGTATTTCAATCGAGAGGGTGTCCCCTCCGTAGCTCACCGTACCAGCTCCCAACCTCCCGGACTTCGCTGGGCTATGCATCTGCAGCCAGGTACGTCCACTCAGGGGATGCGTATCTTCAAGACGCTATCCTTTCTCTTCTGGAGCGTCTCAGACCATCCGGTCTTTCTTCAGCGTCACTTTGATCTGATTCAGATGTTTCAGGAATCGGAGCGAGATTTTTCTCAGATGCAAGCCTTATATTCAGCCTTTTTTTTCTTGCTGGCCACTTTTCCGCTCTGGCATCTGCTCTCCTCTCTTCCTCTTGATCTGATCCTTCTGCAATAGACCGCTCACCTTGATCTGGTGCAAAGTTCACATCTGCAATATCATCTATTTCAGGATCTGGGCTCACTTCAGGAGCACTCAGCTCTCGTCTCTCGTGCTCACTTGGCTGTTCCGTTTCATCCGAAACTCTTACAGCTGGGCCTGTGCCTTCGTCGTTGTCTGTGGCAGGTCCACACACGCTTCTCAGAACCAGGGGACTCTCTTCCTCCGCAGGCGCTTGAACTCGGCGAGTGTGGGAAGCGTGTATCCAGTTTGACAATCCTCCACAGTTCACAGCGGTACTTGTGACCAATATTACCTGATATGGTCCTCGCCAGCGAGCATCAAGTCAACTCTTCCTCAGGTGCTTGCGAACTAATACCCAATCACCTGGATTAAGATCATGCAGCAGGTCTCTTGAGGTGGATGCAGTCGCAGCCTCGACCTGGCGGGATACAGAAGTAACCACATCAGCCAGTCCCTTACAATAATCCAACACTAAATCATCAGTGATGTTTATCAATGCTGTAGCTGGCACCATAGGCAAACGCATAGCTCTTCCGGTCAAAATTTCGTGGGGAGAAAGCCCTGTTCTCCTATCAGGGGTGCTACGCAGACTCATGAGCACCAGAGGCAGCGCATCTGGCCATTTCAATGAAGTTGATGAACACACCTTTGCCACTCTTGACTTGATGGTGCCATTAACCTGCTCTACAAGACCTGAAGCCTCCGGCCTGCAGCTACAATGCAGTCTCTGATCAATGTTCAAAGCAGAGCACAACAATTTCATGATTTCACTGTGGAAATGAGTTCCTCTATCTGTCTCCACTGATGTCGGAAATCCATATCTCGGGATCAATTCTCTTAACAACAACTTGGCTACTGTGAGACTGTCACATCGTCTAGTTGGATATGCTTCCACCCAACGCGAAAAGATACACACCACCACCAAAACGTATCTCAACCTATTGCACCTCGGCATCTCAATAAAGTCTAATTGTATCCTATTGAAGGGACCTCCAGATCTTCCAATGTGACTCAGTGCAACCACAGTTCTCTTTCCAACATTCATTTGTTGACAAGTAACACACCGGTGACATACCGCTTCAGCCCACACACGGAAGCGTGGATTAAACCACGTCTGCCTAAACACTCGCACCATAGCATCTCTCCCAGATGAACTGCTCCGTGGATTTGCCTTGCCATTGGGCTCAGTAGACAATTCGGTAATACTGCTCTCTCATCTGTGGACACCCAAATGCCATCGTCTCTTTTTGTGCAACCTGCTCTGACCCATGAAGCAGCTTCCTCTTCTGGGACTTCATCCTGCAACCGCTTCACCTCATCACAAGTATCGGCTATAGCTAACATCATGCTGAGCTCGGTCTCTTCTGTGCTCTCGCCTATATATTCTCCATTGAAAATACAAGCATGTTCAGCGCAAAATCGTGCTACTTCATCTGCATAATTATTGCCCTTAGTGACAAAGTCTTCTCCTTTTCCATGAGCTACACATTTAACGACTGCTATCTCTTTGGGCTTCTGCAAAGCTTCCAATAGTTGGCGCACATACTCGCCGTTACGTATAGGTGACCCTGAGGACGTTAGAAACACCCTCTGTGACCATAACTGCCCAAAGTCATGAACCACACCAAATCCGTATTGACTGTCAGTATACACAGTCACTCGAATATCAGCTGCAATGATACATGCACGTGTCAAAGCGACAATTTCGGCCACCTGAGCAGAGAATACTCTATTTAAACAGGCAGCTTCCACTACTCCCATGATGGTGCACACAGCAAACGCTGCTCTCAAATACCCTTCATTGTCTCTTAAACATGAACCATCAACAAAAAGGATCAAATCAGATTGGGGCAAAGGTTCATCGACAATGTCAGGTCTGGGTTTGGTAGATAGGTCAGTAACATCTAGGCAGTCATGCTCTTCACAATCCTCAACTCCTTCCTCTTCCGGAACAGGTAACAATGTAGCAGGGTCCAGGGTGGTACAACGTCTCAGGGTAACATTTTCAGCGGCCAAGGTAACCTACTCATACTTGGTAAGTCTGTTGTTGGTCAGATACTGTGTTTTCGTTCTTGTCATCAACAATTCTACAGAATGGGGCACATAAACAATGAGCGGATAACCCATCACTATGCTTTCACATCTTTCAATGCTGACACCGGTTGCAGCAACAGATTTCAGACATCCGGGCAACGCAGAAGCTACAGGATCTAAAGTAGCTGAGAAGTAAGCTACTGGTCTACGGGCACCCCCATGTGTCTGTACAAGGACTGCTAACGCACATCCCTCCTTTTCACAGCAAAAGAGCGAAAACGCTTTGTTATAATCCAGTATTCCGAGAGCTGGAGCACGACAGATACTTTCCTTCAGCTCACGGAAGGCTTTCAAGCACTCATCATCCCATGGTACTGGATCATTAACATCCTTTCGAGTCAGTTTCAACAGAGGCTTTGCTTGCAATGAAAAATTTGGGATCCACTGTTGACAATAGCCGACCATTCCCAAAAACATGCGGACTTCTTTTTGTGTTTTCGGAGTTCCCATTTGCAGAATCGTCTCTATGCGATCTGGTGACACCCTTCGTTTTCCTTTCTCAATCCGGTGACCTAGGTACTGAACTTCAGACAAACAATCCTGCAATTTGTTTGGAGACACTTTATGTCCATTCTCTGCCAAATGATTCAGCAACGCCACAGTGTCAATCCTGCAAGCATCCTCAGTCTCTGAGGCGACCAAAAGGTCGTCTATATATTGCACTAAGACTGAGTTTTGGGGCATCACCAGTCCTTCAAGATTCTTTTTCAGACTTTAACTAAAAATGGAGGGGCTTTCTGTATACCCCTGAGGAATTCTTTCCCATGTTAACACACGATCGTCCATCCTAAACGCAAGTAAAAACTGACTTTCTTCATGCAATGGTAGGGAGAAAAATGCATGACACAAATCTATCACTGTAAACCATTCTGCTTTGCATGGTATCTGGAATAGAATAATAGCTGGATTCGGTACCACAGGACAACATGGGATCACAATTTAATTAACCCAACGCAGATCCTGCACTATTCTGTACTTGCCACTTGGCTTCTGCAGTCCCATGATAGGTGAGTTGTAGGGACTTCCTCTTATCTCCTTAAGAATACCTTGGGCAATCATAGTCTCAATCACAGGTCTTATTCCGGCCACAGTTTCTGGAGTCAATTTATATTGTGGCGTTCGTGGGAATTCAGCATTGGGTTTGACCTGTATCTTAACTGGCTCAACCCCTCTCATCAGACCTACATCCTCGCCCGTAAAATCCCACACTTTTGGATCAACTGAGTCTCTCAAGTCATGTGGCAATTCTGCTATTGTGAGCACCACAAACATTTCTGCACACAGACTCATGTTAGCCATTTTAAAATCAGCATCGTCATCATGTGTTTGCAATTCCACACCTCTCGGAGTGCACGATATAGTACAATTGAGCTTGCACAGAAGGTCTCGTCCCAAAAGATAGACCGGACTTGAATTGCACACTACAAATTGGTGTTTATCCCGAAATGGTCCTATTCTCACGGGTAATTTGTTTGTTAATGGATTGGTCATTTTCTGATTACTAACCCCCACTACTTGAATCGATTGTCCCGAATGAGTTAAATTTGGGACTACTTCAGTTCTCACCTTGGAGCGAGCAGCTCCAGTGTCTAATAAGAAGGTAACAGGATATCCATTCACATCTGCATCTACAAACGGCCCACTCTGATCTACTTCTAGGATCGAATCTAAGGTGCATTCCTCATGCACCCCCCTCTGACACTCTTGTAAATCTTGATTTTGATCAAATCTATCTCGTATTTCAAAATAAGGCATCTGATGGTATAACTGATTATCCATGGGTATACTAGGAGGTTGAGGTACTTGCACTTGTGGCTCATATCCTCCTCCATACATAGATCTGGGTCTTGTCACAGTATTGACAGTCTCGGACAGCTGTCCCTCTCCTTCCATTTGTATCTATTTTGCTGGATTCAATCTACACTCGCGCTTCCAATGCCCGATTTTGTGACAATAGTGGCAGGCAGTGACCCTTTTCTGTTGGGCCACCCATTCACTTGCACCTGGATCCATTCCTCTTCCTCTACCCTGACCAGGTTGGGTCACCATCTGTTGTCCCATTCCTCTTCCACCTCCTCTACCTATCGCTCCTCCAATCCCTTGCGTCATATCAGCGTTTCTCAACTGCACCAACATCAACTCGTCCTTCAATTTCTTCTGTGTCGACTCCACTTGATCACTGCAATATTTAGCATAACGCAGAATCTCGTCCACCGACTTATTCTGCCAACATATCAAGTGATGCTGTATCATCAAACTAATATCAGATTTCAGTCCCAACACAAACTTCGAGACAAATTGTCCCATATCTTTCTGTTCAATTGTATCCAATCCACTATGCTGCTTAAAAGCTAACAACAATCTTTCGTAATAATCATGTACCGATTCCTTAGAGTCTTGAGTGGTGCGATCAATCTTCAACCAATCAACAATCTGAGGAGCTACCTTTGATTGCAACCATGTAATCACTTGCTCGTATTTTCTCATTACATCAGGTGAAGGACCATGAGTCAATGAATCTCTAGGTGGCTCTGCAGTAGGCCACTCAATGGCAATCTTACATGCCGCCCACAAATCCGCCGGCACTACTATATCAAACAAGGTGTTTAAATCAATCCACAATACTTTCCAAATCTTTACAAACCGATCTATTTGCTTGTACCACTCAGCAGGTTTTTCCCTCAGCCGAGGAAAATCATTCGTAAATGCTGCTAAATCACCCCTGCTCCATGGCACATGTCCATACCCTCCATTCTTTACCTCCCTGAGGGGGAAATTTCCTGCAGCTCCCGTCCCTCCACCCGGAGGCGGAGTATTTCCTATTCCTGTCTTGAAGCTTTTCTTTTTGGCCCATCTTTCTTTCCATCTGTCAAATTCTTTCCATGTCCGCATCCCTATCACTAGTTCTCTAATTTGTGCTTTTAATCCAATCGTTCGCTTCTCTTACAAATCCTTATCTGTGTCATTTAATCTGCAAGAACCCTGTATCATCTTGGTCTTTGACAAATCAACCTCATACCTTTGTGCCAAAAGCAACAATGCATCATAAGCTCGTTTGGCCTTTCTTGTCATGTCCTTTGCTACGAACAGTAGTTCGCTTGAGTCATACGTTTCAATTCTGTTCAGAGGTAGATTACCTTCAATCACCTCGTCTAGTTCTGCCTTTAATTGTACCACATTGAGATTTGGCGCTTTTATTGCACTTTTTAACACTTTCTGAATTTCCTCATTTCTTGTATCTTCCCTGTCACAGCTTTGGGTTCTCTGAGGAACTGCACCCTCTTCTATCTTCGAAGCTGGGCGTCTATCTCTTTCCCAGCTTCGACTTCTCCAATGGACACTTGCACAAATAACCTGTGGCCCAAACAGTACTCTAGGCGCTTCTTGTCTCTTCCCTTGGCATCATTGACTCTCTCACTGGTTGAACCCACATTCGAAGGTCAGACCTAGAATTCGCTAGAGCTCCTGTCCGTCCTCGTTCTAACCCACTATCCATTCTTGATGGATCAGCCGTAGCTGGCAGTGAAGTACTAGATTCCACTGGCATCCGACTTAAACCAGTCCCACTCATTGCAAGGCTCCCTCCAGACATTGTCTCTTCCCCTTCACTTATTTGCTGTTGACTGTCATCGGTTCTTTCTCTAGGATTATATATCAGAACCACCGGCCCTATTGTGACTGGTACCGACAAAGCATCTGGTAACTGCATGTTTCCTGTACTGGCTCAGGGTTTGGATACCTCATTCCTCCAGACCCTCCCGGAATGTGTACCATTGTAATCTTGCCTCTTACTCCTGCCGATTGTTCCTCTGAACCCAGTTGTCCCACTCCTAAAAGCTCTTCTGATGGGCGCAACCTCTCTGTCTCTGATCTAGAGTCGCACGGTGGAGGACGTTCCGCTAGCAATCTATCGAGGAAGCTGTCATCTGTATCACTGTCCTCCTCTGTCGTCTTTTTCCCTTCAGCCCCCTCTTCTAACATATGAAATGGGTACAAGCGTTCTCCCTCTATGGTGTATACTCTCCATCTTTTCAACTGGGCATCCCATCTAGCATCCTGATATGCCTTCATTGCTTTCCTCATTCTTCCTCGTGAAGCCTCTCTCCTTTTTGCTAGAGCAGCTCTCATCCATGCATCTTGGTCTTCTCTTGAGTCCGCTCACCAAAACTTACTGCTCCGCACATGTCCGGACCAGTAAACCAAAAACCACATTCACTCAACATACATCCCAACTCCGCAAGACATCACCCACTTACTCATCACCGCATTTTAACACCACAATTCCTTTCATACTCACGCCACCACTGTTTCCGCCGCACCATCAACGTCCGCCGGTCTCCGCCGTCTTCCACTCCACTTCAGGGCTCTTCGACCTTCAACCCTACCCCTGATTACTCCCCTCACCTTAGAGATAAACCACCTTAGAGGTAAACCATCCTCTGCTACCATTTGATTACGCTAAATTGCACACCTAATGTTCCCTACTAAATATAGCGTAAGCGATCGATCTTTTATTTACCTACTAAAAGTGGTTGAGGGGAGGGAACAACTCAGACAGATATCAGCAAAGTCGTCATGCCTGAAAAGACCACCAACTCCAAATTGCAGTTTGATTATTTATTATAAGGCCAAAAACAATTGGATGTAAATACATCTCAATAGCAAAGTATAGAGGTACAGAAAAATTAATACAGAGCCAAGTTTACGAATATAAGTAATTCGGCCCAAAAGACAGATGATTATAAATTCCAAAATCACAACGCAACACAGAATAGATGCGATATTCAGTTCTTGGCTCATTGAAAGAAATCAAAATCTTTCCCTACACTGCTCTACATGAGGGCCCTTCCTGTCTCTCTTCTATCATTCCCCAACGGTGTCAGCACGTGTTGACTTCCTAAGAAGTGATCCAGCGGGTTACTAGCAACAAGCATTCATACACCGAATACTCACCTGGGCCCATTCATTCATACTACGCTAGCAATTTCCGCTGGTGTGTCAGTTGTACTCTTTAACAATATCCCTGCTACCAATTACTTTTCTGATTGAAGAGTAATGACTTACCAATGGACCCTTTGATAATTGGGAAGTTTAAAATGAGTGACATTCATTACAGTTCATAAACTCTGAAATAATCACTGAGTCAGGAAGTTTTAAAATGTTTATCTAAAGATTTAGCAGAGTAAATTACAAAAACCACATAATACTTAATCGTATATCAAGGATGAAGCAATACTATATAATCACTTATTAATCAATGACGGTCCCTCAGAGAGAAGAGGATAGAGACAGCAGTACAGCTAAAGATTTCGCTTATAGTTACCTAAGAGTGTGAGAACCAAACCCCTTGGCCAAGGAGTTGGAAAAGGGTCCCAGAAAGGATTAAGATCAAGACCCCCGGACCAGATTCAAACGGGACAGGTGACCTCTCTATCAATGACGCCTGCGTCGTTCCCCTCTCTGTCACTTCGCTCCTCCTCGATATCTTCCGCGTCTTCTTTCTATGGAATCCGCCGCCCCCACCTCAGGACCTCTCTGGACAGCGGTTCAGTCTGCTCGGTTCTGCAATAGCATAGGTTCTCTGCTACCGCATCTGTTCATCTGTTCTCTCAGCTCCTGAGCGCCCTAATGCTAACTAATTAGCTAATTCTATATCTATTATACTCTTCTATACCCAGGACCTCCCCTTAATGTTTCAAAATTATGAGCCCACTACTTCTGATTGGACGGGGACAGGGGGTTGATCCTCACACCATGTCAATTTAGTTCATTTTCTTTAAGCCCATTGTTATTAAATACCGCCCCTCACAATTAATACATTTGCTTTATTTCCCACCCGTCTCACGACAAAGTTTGATACACATCATATACAAAATGCTGCATTTTGCAAGAACATCGCGGATGTAGTGGAGTTGGCCACCAGGTCACGGCCTTGGATGACGTCCAAGTTAACTTCATCGCTGTGCCTTGTTTTTCAGGGCGCATGCGTACTTCTCATTGGCTTCAAGCTGCCCTTCCGTTAACCCAGGCCCCATTTTACGAACTAATAAAAGTCAAAGAAGAAAACATTAAAATCACAAATAAATGTCTTCACTGTATACCCCCTACTTCTACTCTATTCCCATTTAATTATAAATCTATCCCGCATTAATAGCGTTAAAATACCACAGTGTTAACTGCAGCAAATGCGCAAGCTTTAGCACGTGTGAACATTAAGCAGCCATTTTAACACACACTGCGCAGAAGCAAAGTTTTCCCTCCAAGCAAAGAAAGACGTCATACCACGTGATATGGTTGACACATGCGAAAAGAAATTCCTGCGCTTTAGCGTCCATTTTGGATTAGACAAGCATTACTTATTAGTTAAACACATAAGCAAGCTTCACTTGGATACTATATTCGTGTATGCATTTTATTAGTAAAGACATTACAAAGTTTAATTAATTAATATTGTGAGAGGATTGCTTACGAGCAAGTCTCATTCTGAGTTCTTGCTCCATCAATCCCCTCTCTGATGGCGTTTCTGAGCCATAAAAAATTACCCACAACCAGATGCCAACTTTCAGCATAAAATTGCATCAGCTTCACCTTTACACTTTCTATTTTTATCATCTCCTTTCAGTTTCTTGTATAATTCACTTTTCAGATCTTCTAATTCAATTTCATCAAACTTTCGTTTCTTTCCTTTTCCTGTCACTCTATACGTCTCATTCTTTCTACAACATTTGCACCATATCATTATTGACAATACTATTATTACTATCCCTACTAAGGGTACTAATATTTGACCTAAAAGTCCTTTTCCTACATTAGCAAACCAGGTACCAATTGACGTAATGCTATTTGTCAATCTTTCCCATACACTATCAACTTCCAGTGGTTTTAATTAGTTTTCAAGTTTCGTTATATTCTTTATATACGTTCCAATTTCTGCACTTTTGTCAGGAATATATGTGCAACAATGTTTAGTTTTCAACAATTTACAGACTCCGCCCTCTTTTGCTAATATTATATCAAGAGCAAGTCGATTTTGCATAACCATTGATCTAATCGCAACCATCTCCACATTAATCATTAGAAAACCTCCAGCAGTATCCGTTGATAAACGATCAACTACTGTAGATAATTTACATATTTTCCTTGAGTTCAAAATTATTCCCACTGAAGGTATCAATGCACCAAATATATCACCTATAATTTCAGAAAAACTAGGGGGCATATTAGCAATGCCTGGCGATAATTATCGCAAAGCGCAATTAGCGCTTGGATAATTATCGCCAGGCATCGCCGATTTCTATCGCGGAGTTAGCGTGCAATCAGCAATGCTAATCTCCAAAGCGATAGAAACCTTGGAGAACAGTGTGAATATCGCCTGAAAACAGGCGATATTCACACTGTTCCCCAGTTCTGCTTGCTGATAGTGCGAGGGGACTTAGCCATGTAATCCACCTCTCATTGGATTACATGGCTAAGTCAGGGTGGGACCAGGTGTTAGCAAACCAGCGCTAAACGTGTTTAGCGCTGGTTCGCTAATCACCGCCCCTGCCTCGCTGATAGGCGTTAGCGACCTCAGCGACTGTTTCCAGTCGCTGTTAGGTGGGAACGCCTACTTTGCATGCCATTAGCGATAAATATCGCTGGCATGCAAAGCGGCACCCAACCCGGTCGCTATTGCCTACAAGCTGTGGCTAACAGCAGTTAGCGACAGCTTGTTGATAAGGCGATAATATTATCGCCACTTTAGCGGGAAAAAGTCCCGCTAAAGTGGCGATAATCGCCTTGCTAATATGCCCCTAGCTCTTTTACTACGTGTTAATTCACTATTATTTTCATTGCTCCCAGTGTTTCTTTTTACGTGGTATATTTTTGGAAAAACTATTCCAAAATAACAACTTCCATACCACCGTGCAGGAAGCCTAAAGTAAGCCTTATTCCCACACACATAATAAATTCCAGGAAAAACTGAATCTGTTCCTCCTTTTAGTCCCCAACCTCCAAGAATTAAGAAATTATGTTCACAGTCACTGGTACCGATGAAAATATTGTTATAATCAGTCTTTAACCTATGCAGACAAATTTTCCCTATCTTTACAAAATCCAGATCCATAGCAGCTTGAGCCTTGCCAGGTGTGTAAATACCCTCTTTCTCAGCCCAACGTGGCAGATGAGCCTTATGTTCAGATGCTTTCTTTTGGAAATCTTGTCTTCGATTTTCTACTAAGTTCAAAAATATCTTTTCTTCTTCATGTAACGAACATGTTAAATTGCTTCTATGTGCATGTGTTATATCTATCGATTTCATCGTTAGGAAAAATTCTCCCATAAATTGTGCATCTTCACTACTAAGCACTGGGTTCATATTCTTTCGAATCGGAACCTCAGAAAATATCACATTTATATCTGAATAATAATACTGAAGTCTGCCTGTTTTATAAAATAAACTAGTTAATACACTACATGATATGCCATAAGTCAAAGGCAAATGATGATATGTTAACCCTTCTGCTACTGATTCAGGTAACTTCATACAGACATAACAATCACTAACTTCCATTGTATCTACATACTGAAACAATAATTTAGTGAAAACATTTAAACTAGTATCATTATCTGTTACCACATGATGAAACTCTGGTTCATCTTCTGCTTCTAATTTTACTCTATCACTTTTCAAGTTATCTATCCTTCCCTTAGTATCGTTGTTAATCTTTTTATCCATTATCATAAGGTAAGGAATTGCTACAATCACAACTAACCATACTACAAGCACCACTACCAGACTACATATGCATATAGCACAGCATCTTTTACAACATTTCCGTTTCGGTCTCCCAGAAACTCTGTCGTCAGGCATTTTGACAAAGAAGATTTCTCTTCTTTTCTTTTTCTTTCAAGTCTATTACGTTATCAAGGTGGCTTTATTTCTTTCTCATAAGTCAGTTCCGCACTTGTTCCTTCGTCGCCACTTTCACTTGACTCTGAACTCTCATAGTCTTCAAGTATTATATAAGTCCAATCAGGACCTTTAAACTTATTGTTCACAAGTTTAAATCTTTTGCTTTTTCGTTTTTCAGTTCCACTTGTTTGTCCAGTTAGGCTTGTTACTTCATTTACTTGTTCAGGATCTTCACTTCTTGTTTCTATATGGTATTTTACTCTTCTAATGACACTCCTCCAATGATCACCTTTTCTGGCTTTCTTTGTTTGCACTGTATCTTCACTTCGTATGTCTTCTTCAGAAGTTCTCTTATTTTCAGGTTGTGGCACAGTTTTTTTTCTTCGTTCTCAGTTTCTTCTTCTATCTGTTCTTGCTCAGATCTTGTCGTCGGTTCTTCAGTTGCTCGAGTGTGAGTTTCTACTAACTGACCCTGTTCAGGATTGACGTCTTCATGCTTGAGGTTTCCCTGCTCGCTGTTTTCTTGATTTTCTTCTTCCTGAACGTATTTTTCTTGTTCTAACTGGTTCTGATCAGGGCTTATTGCACTTTGTACTTCTGCAGCCTGACCGCATTCTTCTAAACCTGTCTGTCCCTGCTCAAATTCTGTTGTTTCGTTGTCGATTTGAGCCCAATTTCCTTTCCCTATCTGGTCCTGCTCAGGTTGTCTTATTGTTTCAATTTCCTCTTCCTGTGCTGCTTCTTCTTCACCTATCTGGTCCTCCCTAATTTCTTCTAATTTTGATCGGCTTCTTGTTCTGTTGTAAACTTCTGGTATATCATCCACTGGTATCCAGTCCTGACTTGTGCTCAGTTGTTCTTCTTCAGCTTCTCTCGAATCTCTCACCTGGGATTCTTCAGCTGGCCAACCTTCAGCTTCCTCGGTTATTGATGCTGACTGAGGATTTTGTTCTTCAGGATCTGGCACCCTTTTGGTGTGGCTTACATGAATCCAATTAGGCAATCCTGCACATTTCACTGCTGTGTTCGTAACTAGTATAACCTGACAAGGTTCACCCCACCTGTGTGATAAACACGTTTCTCTGGTGTGATGCTTCACAACCACCCAGTCTCCAGGGTTCAGATCATGCTCTTGTTCAGGCTGCCTGGAAACTGCGTCTTCTCCAACCTGGTGAGAGACAGAACGCACTAGGTCAGCCAATCCTTTGCAATAATCTAGAACCATATCATCAGTTATGTTCAGCAGTTTATTTGTAGGTACATGTGCTTGTCTCATTGCTCTTCCCATGATTATTTCATGGGGACTCAATCCAGTATTTCTATCAGGAATGCTTCTGAGTCCCATTAAGACAAGAGGCAATGCATCTGGCCAGTCTAGCGATGTTGATGCACACATCTTTGACAGCCTTGATTTTATTGTGCCATTCATTTGTTCAACCACTCCAGAAGCCTCTGGGCGGTACGGACAGTGCAATTTCTGTTCAATTTGAAATGCTTCACAGATTATTCGGATCACATCGTTATTAAAGTGACTTCCTCTATCTGATTCCAAAGTTACTGGGAAACCGAACCTAGGAATGAGTTCTCGTAGCAACAGCTTTGCGACTGTAATACTGTCATTCCTTCTGGTAGGGTAAGCCTCCACCCACCTTGAAAACAGACACACTATGACAAGTACATATTTCAGTCCTTTACATGGTGGTAACTGTATAAAATCTAGCTGCAATCTCACAAAGGGACCTTCAGCTTTTCCAATCTTTCCCAAGCCAATTACTGTTCACCTTCCCGGATTATTCATTTGGCAAGTCAAACACCTTTGGCAAAGACTCTCTGCTGCAGCCCTAAACTTTGGATTATACCAACATTGTCTGAAAAGTCTAATCAGGGCATCTCTCCTTACATGTGTGTCTCCATGATACATTCTGGCCATTTGTGAAATCAGACAGTCGGGCATGACTGGTCAGCCATCTGTGTATACCCATACATCATCATCTGTTCTTCGGGAACATCCGATTTTAATCCAAACATCTCTTTCACTCTCCTCAGCGTCATCTTGCAGTCTTTTCACATCATTCCATGTTTCAGGAGGTGCACATAGCATAAGTTGGCAGGTGATTCCCATCCTTTCAACCTTTTTATTTACTGACAACCTGTTTTTGGCACAGTGTTGAGTCACCAGATCTGCATATCTGTTACCGACTACCACCCAGTCATCTCCTGACTGGTGTGCGGCACATTTCACCACTGCCAATTCTTTTGGTGATTGTATTGCTTCCAATAATTCTTTTACAAACTGTCCATTTTTGATTGGGGATCCTGAAGAAGTCATGAAATCCCTCTGCATCCACAGTTGGCCAAAGTCATGCACAACCCCGTACCCATATTGACTGTCCGTAAATATGGTTACTCTTAAATTTTTCCCAATTTTGGAAGCTTTGATCAGAGCAATTAATTCAGCTACTTGTGCAGACTTGACTCCTGGTAAATAGGATGCTTTGACTATTCCAGTTAGTTCACACACAGCATAGGCTGCACTCAGTTTACCATCCTCATGCCTTAAGCATGAGCCGTCCACAAACAGCTCCCTATCTGGATCTTTTAATGGTGTTTCCTGTATGTTAGGTCTTGGTTTTGTACACAATTCTGTGACCTTTAGACAATCATGTTCTGGATCGTCCTTAACTTCTTCAAAAATTGGATCTGGCAATAACGTAGCAGGATTCACAATAGTGCACCTAACTATGGTCACATTTTCAGCACCAAGAATAATTCGTTCATACCTTGTCATTCGACTAGGTGTGAGATGCTGAGTTCGAGTTCTTGTCAACAAGATCACAACTGCATGTGGGACAAATACTGTTACAGGATATCCCATTACTATTGACTCACTTTGTTCAATGCTCATACAAGTAGCAGCAACTGCTTTCAAACAGCCTGGCAATGCTGTCGCCACTGGGTCCAATGTAGCCGAAAAATATGCTATAGGACGCCTGTCTATTCCATGTCTTTGAGTTAACACTGAAAGTGCACAATTTTCTCTTTCATAACAAAATAGTGCGAATTCTCTTGTATAGTCAGGCATGCCCAAGGCAGGTGCCTCACATAATGCATTTCTTAATTTTACAAATGCACCAGCACTTTCATCATCCCATTCAACTGGATCTTTGGCTTTCTTTTTTGTTAACTGAATTAAAGGCTTTGCTAGTAGTGAAAACCCTATAATCCATTGTCGACAGTATCCTACTATTCCAAGAAACATTCTCACTTCTCTTCGTGTTTCTGGCATTTTCATTTTCTTTATTATTTTTATTCTGTCAGATGTTATTCTTCTTGTTCCTCTTTCAATTTGGTGTCCCAAATATTTAACTGCTGTTGTACAAAACTGCAGCTTTTCAGGTGACACTTTTTGTGTCCTTCCTCAGCCAAATGGTTGAGTAATGCAATTGAATCTTCAACACAATCATCACGAGTGTTGGATGCTACTAGTAAATCATCAATCTACTGCACCAGGACTGAACTCCTGGGCAGCACTAATTTCTCTAGACACCTTTTCAGTATTTGATTAAAAATGGAGGGACTTTCTGTGTATCCTTGAGGAACACGATTCCATACATAGACATGATTTTCAAATTTAAACGAAAAGAGATATTGGCTGTCTGGGTGCAATGGTATTGAAAAGAATGCTTGGCATAGATCAATCACAGTAAACCATTCTGCACTCCAGGGTATCTGGTATAGGATTACTGCAGGATTTGGTACTATAGGACAACAAGGTACCACAATTTTATAAATTTTTCGCAAATCCTGGACAATCCTATACTTTCCACTAGGCTTTTTCAAACCCATGATTGGTGAATTACAAGGGCTACTCATAACTTCTTTTAATATGCCTTGTTTTACCATTCTGTTATTTTCCTCAACAACTCCTGCCTTTACTTCTGCACTCATTTTGTACTGTCTAGTATTTGGGAAAATTGCACCTTCCTTTACAGTGATTTTCACTGGGTCTATTTTGACCATAAATCCTACTTCTTTCCCAGTGTAATCCCATACCTTGGAATTTACTGTAGTTCTTAGTTCTTCTGGTAATTCGTTTTTCGTTATCAAAGAGAACATCTCATCTATTTCTGTACCTTGCTTGGCTATCATGAACTTATAAACATGATCTTCGTCCGGGGTCTGTATTGCAACACCATCCGGTGTGCAGAAAATAGTGCAATTCATTTTGCACAGTAAGTCTCTTCCCAATAAGTTTACTGGACTGGAATCACACACTACAAATTGGTGCATTTCTCGGAAGTTTCCTATTTTTACTTCCATTGGCTCATTAAGGGGTGTTCTGATCTTTTGATTAGCTACACCTACAACCTGTATAGCTTCTCCAGAGAGAGGAAGGTATGGGATGTCTGCTGTTCTCACAGTAGAACGGGTAGCACCAGTGTCCAAAAGAAAAGTGATATCGTTACCTCTTACTTTCCCTTCAACATATGGACCTGACTGATCTACCGGTAAGGATGCGCCAAGTACGCACTCCTTCTCCCCCTCTCTTAGGCACCGTCATTGATGGTTATACGGATCAAATTCGTCCTGTAAAAGAAACTGTGAAGTTACATAATCATCCTTACCACTTCTTCCTTGATATCCGACGTCTGTACCGTGCTTTGCTCTGCTTACATTACCCTGTATAGGTGCAGGTGGCAACTTACTCTGAGGATTTACACCCTGCTGTGAGTCATTCTGCGTCTGTGGATTTAAATTATTATTTGGGCCATTATTATTTCGAATCTTTTTTCATTCATCCTTCCAATGTCCCAAATTTCCGCATCCATGACAAGGAAATTTCTTTTTAGCCTCTTCTCTATTCATTCGTCCTCTCACTTTACCACCAATTCCTGTGTCACCATTCGTTCCAGAATCTTTTCCCTGATTATCAGTTGGATTATCCAAATTAATTCTCTGTCGCTCAGCCATTTTCACCTGAGCCCACATCACCTTTTCTTGTAATTTCTTGTGCCTATCCTCAATATCGTCTCCACAATATTTTGCATATTTCAAAATCTCATCTATGGGCTTCCCTTGCCAGCACAACATGTGCTGCTTAATCATTTGACAAATCTCTGGCTTTAAACCATAAACAAATCGGTAGACAAATTGACTCATATTTTTATCTCCAATGTCCTCAAATCCACTATACTGTTTGAACACCTGTAATAGACGTTCATAATAGACATGTACCGATTCACTTGCTTCTTGGGTAGTCCTGTCTATTTTCACCCAATCTGTTTCTTTCGGTGGTATTTTCCCCTTCAGGTAAGTTATTACCTGCTGATACTTTTTCATTACATCACTTGATGGAGCACCTGTTTTTGTATCTCTAGGATACTCTTCACTCAACTGTAATTTTACAATCTGTCCACAAATCGGCAGGTACCACTATGTCAAACAAACCATCCAAATCCTTCAACAATACCTTTGACACTTTCACAAACCTCTCAACCTGTTTGTACCATTCAATTGGCTTTTCTCTCAACTTTGGAAAATCATTCGTAAATGACAGAATATCTTGTCTACTCCATGGAACATGAACGTAACCTCCTCCAGGTACTTCCCACATCGGGTACATTTGATCTACTTTTCCTGTTTCCTTCAATAAATATTCAGAATTCGATCTATTGTACCGTGCCTCTTCCTTTTTCTTTGTCCATCTAGCTTTCCATTTATCTAGATCTCCCCATTTCTGCAATACTAACATTAATTCTTTTACTTGTAGTTTTCGACCAGAGGCATTCATGTTTTCTAGGTCTTTGTCAGTAAAATCTGCTCTATAGGGCTTCTGTAACACTTTTGACTTCCCTATTTCAATCCCCATCTGTAAGGCCAAATCTGATAATTTCTCATGAAATATCTTTACATTTCTAGTGATGCTTCTGCATACAAACAATAGTTCTTCTTCATCATAAGTATTTAGACGATCTACTCCCACATTTCCTGCTATCATTTCTTCTAACTCGACTTTTAATTTGTAGATGTCCATGATCTTTGGGGGTGAACTCTGTATGTCTGATCCTTGTGCCCACCTTTCTAAGTCTTCTGGCGTTACTACTGTGGCACTCTTAGTTCCAGATGATGTTACTATATTTACATCTTTGGAGCAACCAGGTGTTATTCTTCTAGGAGTACTATTTACAGATCCTCGAATAGGTAAATCCATTAAGGATATCATAGATTCACAATCACTGATATGGTCATCAATTATTACAGTTTCAGGTTTGGGAATCTCTACAGGTGTAGGCATGACTAGAGGTTTCGGATAATTTACTTTGTCACCATATAAAGGAACCACTGGACCAATTGTTACAGGTATGGTCAGGGAATCAGGATGTACATTCAGCTGTGTTATTTTCTGTATCAATTCTGCTCTGTTTCTGTCTATAGCCTCTTTTTCTTTATCCTGAAGTACCCTATTAACTGGTGGATTATGCAATACTTGCGGTACCAATGGTGTTCTTAATATTGGTGCACTTGGGGTACCTCCACTTTTCCCTTCCTGATATGGTGGCGGGTTCTTTAATATTTCTTCCATAAATTCATCTTCAGAATCTCCAAACCTTGTCAAATGTTTTGTCTTTTCTGTGCATTTGCTCCCTAACGACTCTTCTGTCATAAATACTGGATACAAACCCTCAGTAAGCATCGCTCTTCTCCACTGTTTCATCTGACCGTCTCTTGACTCATTTTGGTATCAGGAAAAAATCCCCTATAACCCCTACTGCTTCTTGATCGGTCACGTTCGAATGCCTCTGTTTCCCACTCTTCTAGGGCTTCGTATTGAGTTAATCTTGGTCTGGGTTCTAAATCATTCATTCTCATTCTCAAATTTTGAAGAATTCTCCCATTGAAAGTACCATTCTCTGGGAATGCTAATATTCCATCATTTTTGGTATATTCTATCCAATTTTCCAACCATACACAAGTATGATAACCTCTCTCCATCATCATGAATGAAGCGGGCGTTTTTGCTGGTGGAATGATAATTCCTTCTCTAGTTTTGATAGGTTTATCCTTCTTAAAATAATTCTTAATCTTTTGTAAAAATGACATTTTTCTCTTTTCTCCATACATTTTGGGTAAATATCTATGTATCGAATTATATTCGGCAAAACCTAAGAATCTCCTGTCTGGACGGGTTCCTGTTAAAGTCGGATCACGTTTCCACATATAATCTCCACTATTCACTAAGATTTCGGCTTCTATGCTGACAACCAATTAAATTCCAGCTAACATTTTTCTCTGAACCAATCTTAGCGCGGCTTTTCAGTGACGTCTGTCTGACGACCCCTCCTTTACAATCTGCGCTTCTCTGTCCCTCGCTGTTTCAACCAATCCCAGCGCGACACCTGTGACGTCAGTATTACTCCTGACTACTGACCCCTCCTTTACAAGAGTCGTTCCACGCCCGCTGTTTCGACCAATCCTAGCGCGGCGTTTGTGACGTCAGCTTCCTCTCCGGCAGCTGACCCTCCCTTTACAAAATCGTACGCAAAACTTTATTTTCTCTACGCTTCTTATTAAAATTCAATAACAACATAAAACATTCGCTATCGTGCCAGTTTCACTAAATTGAAAAGGATAGTTTCTCTGACACTTTAGTAAAACCTTTCCGTTTACTAAACATACACTACGAGTAAAACCCTTCCGTTTACTCTTCACGTAAGCTTCAGAAATACCTACTACTCCTTCAATGTTACCCTTTCTAGGTGATATAACATCAAATTTTCACCAGCGTATTCCTTTGCTGTCACTCACACGCACAGAGTCCCTAACAAGTACTGATAGCCCTGCTTAACTTTTCAGTACTATTTCTGCCTGACAGATAACCTCACTGCAGTATGGCTTCCACTTACCATCCGCTATTCAATTTTCCCCCGGGGTTTCTAGACAACATAAAACAAGACTTTTGAACAAACGGATGTTAGTTTATAAAAATAAAATTCTCATTACCCAATTAACAAAGTGCAACCATCCTCTGCTACCAGAAAACTGATCCAGCGGGTTACTAGCAACAAGCATTCATACTCCGAATACTCACCTGGGCCCATTCATTCGTACTACGCTAGCAATTTCCGCTGGTGTGTCAGTTGTACTTTTCTGATTGAAGAGTAATGACTTACCAATGGACATTTGATAATTGGGAAGTTTAAAATGAGTGACATTCATTACAGTTCATAAACTCTGAAATAATCACTGAGTCAGGAAGTTTTAAAATGTTTATCTAAAGATTTAGCAGATTAAATTACAAGAACCACATAATACTTAATCGTATATCAAGGATGAAGCAATACCCAAATAATCACTTATTAATCAACGACGGTCCCTCAGAGAGAAGAGGATAGAGACAGCAGTACAGCTAAAGATTTCGCTTATAGTTACCTAAGAGTGTGAGAACCAAAGCCCTTGGCCAAGGAGTTGGAAAAGGGTCCCAGAAAGGATGAAGATCAAGACCTCCGGACCAGGTTCAAACGGGACAGGTGACCTCTCTATCAACGACGCCTGCGTCGTTCCCCTCTCTGTCACTTCGCTCCTCCTCGTTATCTTCCGCGTCTTCTTTCTATGGAATCCACCTCAGGACCTCTCTGGACAGCGGTTCAGTCTGCTCGGTTCTGCAATAGCATAGGTTCTCTGCTACCGCATCTGTTCATCTGTTCTCTCAGCTCCTGAGCGCCCTAATGCTAACTAATTAGCTAATTCTATATCTATTATACTCTTCTATACCCAGGACCTCCCCTTAATGTTTCAAAATTATGAGCCCACTACTTCTGATTGGACGGGGACAGGGGGTTGATCCTCACACCATGTCAATTTAGTTCATTTTCTTTAAGCCCATTGTTATTAAATACCGCCCCTCACAATTAATACATTTGCTTTATTTCCCACCCGTCTCACGACAAAGTTTGATACACATCATATACAAAATGTTGCATTTTGCAAGAACATCGCGGATGTAGTGGAGTTGGCCACCAGGTCACGGCCTTGGATGACGTCCAAGTTGACTTCATCGCTGTGCCTTGTTTTTCAGGGCGCATGCGTACTTCTCATTGGCTTCAAGCTGCCCTTCCGTTAACCCAGGCCCCATTTTACAAACTAATAAAAGTCAAAGAAGAAAACATTAAAATCGCAAATAAATGTCTTCACTGTATACCCCCTACTTCTACTGTATTCCCATTTAATTATAAATCTATCCCGCATTAATAGCGTTAAAATACCACAGTGTTAATTGCAGCAAATGCGCAAGCTTTAGCACGTGTGACCATTAAGCAGCCATTTTAACACACACTGCGCAGAAGCAAAGTTTTCCCTCCAAGCAAAAAAAGACGTCATACCACGTGATATGGTTGACACATGCGCAAAGAAATTCCCGCGCTTTAGCGGCCATTTTGGATTAGACAAGCAATACTTATTAGTTAAACACATAAGCAAGCTTCACTTGGATACTATATTCGTGTATGCATTTTATTAGTAAAGACATTACAAAGTTTAATTAATTAATATTGTGAGAGGATTGCTTACGAGCAAGTCTCATTCGGAGTTCTTGCTCCATCAGAAGTACTCACATCAAATGGGTCGTTTTAGCTTATGGCTATGGAGCTTGCTCTAAGATGCTCCTTCTCCTCCGAAAGCTAGCAGAAGTCTGGTCTCTCTGTCCCTGCGCATCATACAAAAGATGGGATTCAACCCACAATACGTCATTCTTCTTAAAACTTTCCATTGCACCTCTATGCAGTAGCTCTTTTTTTTTTTATAACACAAATTTAATTAATGATATCTTCTTTCCAGTGGCCTTGGCTTTCAGACAGATCAGATACGCAAGGCATCCTCCCTTCTCGCTTCCCAGCCATCTTCAAAGACATTCCGGGTCTCTCCTTAACTCTGAAAATAACGATGTGTATTCTTTCACCTGCAGTAGGATGAGAACATTCTACTTTCGAGCACAACAACATTTAATTATTTATTTCTCAAGAGCAAGGAGAATCGAAACTTATGACTTTGGGCCTATAATTCAGGCAACTTAAACTAACCACAATTACGGTGTATAGAACTAATATCGTCCTGCACATTATGCATGAAGGAATCGTAATACATACAAAGTTCTACTTAAATGAGTTCACTAGTTTTCAACATCAAATGATTCAAATAAATGTTTCTTAATAGTCGTAAAACACTGCAAACAATATGAATACATGAGAGTGCGTTTAAACCATGAGTATAGTGCACTCATACAAAATAGAGTGCTATCAGCGCTCTATCAGTATGGTAACCTTGTTACTGCAAGCTATTACTCATTCATTTGTGCATTAACCATAAATACAACGTTAGTACCCACGAAGAAACATTGTTATTACATCATGCTATTTACCCACGAATTGATCACTCTAACTTAACTGAGGGCTAGTGTGTCATAGGCCTACTGCTAGGGACTATTCTCCTTACACATGACTGCGTGTGCGGTTGTATGCGGAGTGAAAGTTGAGGGTTCCAAGAGTTCCAATTGTCTTCTTTTCATGGACATTTTATTTAGCCCTGTGCCAGCTTTCTACTCAAAGTCAAATTTGTTTTGTTTTTGCAGGACCTAAAATGTTGATTTCATTGTACAAACGGAAATTACGTACTTTGGACAAACGTCATTTTATAGAGTATGATTGAGGCCCGGCAATTGAAACTCATGCACAGGCCGGCTGTGAAGTGTGAAGGAGTGCTTGGCAGTTTACCAACGTCTTGCGGACGGAGGAACGGATGGCTCAAATCGGTATGCCTGGCAACACTTTTCTAGAAGAAAAAGAGTACGAGTTTGAAATCTGAGTGGCTTGTTTAGACATAAATAGAAGGTTTCCTCCCTCGGAAGGATACTGCAAGCAGTGATCGCATGATGCCTCGGCTCTGACTGAGAAATGCTGTCAGTGGAATCGGGGAGAAACTTTTTCAGCCTGTTGCCATAGGAACACGCGTGGAAGGGAAACAAAATGAACATCTTTACTGTACAAGATGAAAACAATTTGGAATACCTTTGGTTGCTGAAATACGTCTTGTAGGATGCCTAATGAGATTTGGGGTACATGACATCACTGGTACCGGTTGCCATAGAAACGCAATACAATTCTTTATTAGCCCATGGATCTGTCAGTTGCTTGGTTTGCTTTACTCTCTGTTTGGTCCCAACTGTCAAGGGGGCTTGTGAGGCTTACTTTGTTCATTTTGTTCTGAGCTCATTTTCTTTGGGGATCCTTAAAATAAGAAGGGCTAAGCCGAAGCGCAACTTAGGAGAAGCAGCGGCAGCCGAGACAAACGTCCTGTGATCCTACCATTTTTAGGTCGAGCCTAGAGTCAGCGCGCATGCGCTGCTCTAGGGGAGACTTGTTGTAGTGGAGAATGTAATGGAAGCTCCGCCCAATCTTTGCCCATATTTGCCATTGGCTTGTGTCAGTGTCCTTCGTAAATGCTGGCATATGATTTGTAAACAGGCTTGTTAGTCCCTCCTTAGTACCACCTTGTCTCCATTTGTACCCTCCCATGGTGACTGGCCCTTTTACTTCGGATGTTACACGGTCCGTCTTCTTTAGTTTCAGAGCACTATTTACTTTAATGAGTTTCTCCTGTAGGCACTACGTGCTCTGCTTACATTGAGCGCGCCATGCGCGGACAATAGCGGCATAGGTCTCGCATTTAAATGCAAGACCTATTCCATTGCAAATATCTTTTTTCCTGCCTGCAGCGCTCTCCCCCATCGCTTTTTATTTATTTATTTATTTAACTAGCACGGCAAGCCTCAGTTGGATTACTGGCAGCCGTGCCTTTCGTTTGTTAGTTGAAGACAGGCATTCCGAGGGCGCCTGTTCTGTGCACTTCCCCCTCCTCTCCTTACGAGATGCAGAGGAGCGCCTGAGACCCGGGGCACTGTTGGACAAGTGAATTTTCTCTTAGGTGAGCAAAATTTAAGAGGGGAGTCGCCTATTGTGTCACCTGCTCGGCCTGGGGACAATGCAGTCCCAGAGCAGGCGAGGTGCGAGCTCCCCGGCCTGCAGGCTTTGATCGGGTCCGGCCTCTCCGGAGGGTGCTGGCGATGCTGCCAGACTCCTGGCGCCATGTAGCAACAAGCATTTCCAAGGCAATAGGTCTTGCATTTAAGCAAGTTTGAGCAATTGGCATTGTAAATGACAATGCCTTTTATTTATGTTTTGGTTTTTAAAACATAAATAAAAGGCATTATCATTTACAGTGCCAATAGCTTTAACTCGCGTCAATGCGAGACCTATTGCATTGGAAATGCTTGTTGAGATGATGGAAGTGTGACTTGCGAGCCTTCTAAGTGCTGGTATGCATGGACATCATTTAGAGGCCGCCAGGGGCGCTGCTGCGACCCTTCACATGTCCCTTGTGACCCCTGGCACTGCCTTTGCGAGCCCTAGCGCCAGCAGTGGCAAAATCAGTGGCAAAATCAGAAGCTGGTCGTCCTTTTGGACGTCGGTGGGGGCTTCGATCACCTCGTTTTTTTCAATTCTTTATTATACTAATAGTGAATAATATTACATTTTTCGCAATTAGTTTAATAAAAAAAAATGTAGTACAAATAGCTGGAATATGACTTTCCCTGGCAGCTGAGGCAAGTAAAAAAAATGATTTTAAATGTATTTATGTTGTGTGCATGCTTTCAGTTATGAGTGCCTTTATGTAAGAGAGAGTGTGTCTATGTGTGAATGTATGTGCATGTGTAGGCAGAGCGTGTATATGTATGCGTGAATATGTGTGTATGTATTAGCATAAGGATGTGTGAGTGAAAGTGAAGGTCAAGGCGCTGAACAGAATTTGTTGCGGTGGAGAAGAACATAGTAGGAGCTATCACAATGTAAGGCCGACCCCTTATGCACCTTGGGCAGATCGGCAAGCAAGTAGGCCCCGGTCTCCTGTCGGTTCTCAGAACACTTTTTGGCTGAAAATTTTCTAATCCAAGTTTTATGTTTTTGCTTTTTGGGCACTTTTAGCACCACTTCCAAGGGTCCAGGACTAGGTGGGCACCATTTGAGGGGAAGACTAACTTCAGGCAGGGTCCAGGAGCAGGATTCAAATTGTGGAACTTTTTGTGTCCAAGTAGCTCAGAAAGGAGGCTCGCTAAGTGACCTTCCACCAACGTCATATTCTGTGCATGGACACATTAAAAGAGCGTTCTACTTGATCAGAAGACGTGTACATGTTTTGGATCATGCATATGAAGAGAAAGATCTGTGTGAATTTGGTTGGAAAGATATTGATGGGGTGCTAAAACCTATGAAATGTCTGAAGCATCTACCCACAGAACTTACACTTACATGTACTTGCAAAACCTGTGGTACAAAAAGATATCCCTATCGATATACTCTTCTCAAATGGTCAACATTCTGTAAATGTATCACAAGCGATTGCCAAAACAAATAAATAAAATGAACTATGAAAATGTGTCTAAAACAAGAGTGATAAACATTATTTTTTTCATATTCAGATCATTAACATTGTTTGGTGTATACATAAAAGGATTAAAAACCATTATTATTTGTTTCATTTCTGTATATGTCTCTTCTTCCTCTATTTCAGACACCATTTTTGAAAATGGCAGAAGGGTTGCTCTGAGGCGTTATTTTTTGTCTCTATAAGACTACTTAACCCCCAAAACTCATGTTTTGACACCAAAATGAAGTATATAGGCCTCATGGTTCCTGGAATATTACATAATCACTGCAACACAACTGGCATTTTTAAAAATGTTGTCTAGAAAATTCGGCCTGGGTCAGCAATGTCTTCCCAACCTAAATGACTTCTCAAATGATCCAAAAACACAAATCAAAATCAAAAATCTCTGGACAACTATTTTTTTACAGAGGTATATCAGGGAGCCGGGATTATTTTTTCTAGGCTATGTTCCAAGCTCAGCCTTTGTGTAGAGTGATGTTCCTCATAACAGGGTCATCTTCAAGATGCAGCACTCACAACAAAGGTGCATAGAGGTGTGAACATTCAACACCTGGTTGCCAACAGTCACACATGAGAGTGCTCAGGAAGTGAGGCAAAAAGCCGGACTCACCTAAAGGACCCTTAACGCTCTGAACTACAGAGACTGCAGTCCCACCATTCACCCTACCTTCTACTAAATGGCAATTCTTAGGAATGCTAATTAGGAGTTCCTTACATCAAAATGGCCTATTTGAATTTCTAAATGGCACCCTAGCTCCTTTTTCCCCACTCTGGTGTCTAGATCTCCTCCCTCTAGCTTCAGGGATGTCAGTAACACACTTCCATTGTCTGGAAAAACAATCTTACCTTCATCATGTGTACATGAGCAGGCCAGGGGCTTCCAAATTGGATCTCACAGGACTCCATTACTCTGATTTATTCATGCATGCTATGTATGCACCACACAGGCCATGCACATAAATACAAGCAAACATGCACTGGGATGTTAGCTTCATGACCTCAGTTACCGTGCAGCAGTAGAGCCATAAACTTGGGGGCTGGTAGGTCTTAACTCATGTGACACAGATAAAAAGGTCTCGCCATAACAATGGAGTCATAAAACATGGTACTGTGCCACCATCGCTCACCTCTCATGCTATTCCCCTAATAGGGATGCTTTTCCACTGTCCAACAAATGAGGGCATACTTTGTGTGTCCCTCCAGGGCAAGGACAAGTCCAGGATCTTACTCATGCCAATGAATATGCCTGGGCTCTCGCACTCACGCTAGGTTAGCGTTGGACAGGGACCAATACGACAACTGGGATACCTGATACTCACAGTTGGGCACTCAGGGCAGGGGGACACAGCTGTACATAATGTAGTGTGCATTCCTGCCCCAACAGATACTTTCAAAGAACTTTTTGATACTTGTCATCTTCCAGGTGCTAAATCTCATAGCTGTGAACTTTCTGGGTAATTAGACTGATCCTTCTGAAGGGGGCATTGTGTGTACGTTCTGTATAAGAGGACACATTTACGTCCTGTTAGCAACACAGCTTCCTTCCTATTGCTTCTCTCACCTGTTTCCCCACTCCATGCTCCATCAAGATAACCCTCTTGCAACAGTGTTTCTGGCTAATGGTGCATTCTCGCCTGGCCAATTGCACCCCTGATATGATCCACACCTGCATGAGGGTTTCTCCTGAGTCTATTTCCTTTTTGTCTCTAGAGTGCCCGTATGTTCTTTTAAAGGGCACATAAAATTAGGCCATCACTCTGTCAGCTCCTGTCAGCCCTCAGAACCGTTGGGCAGGCCCATTTGCTCTGCCCCTCATTTTATAGCTCATCCCTGTTCCTTTCCTGCAGCATAGCCGTGAGCTTCAACTTCCTTCTTCTCTATATATTCACTCCTGTCAAAGTCAATATCCCAGAACACATCTCCAGTCATGTTTGAGGTTCCAATGTAAATCATGCTAATTTACCTAACTGTATTTTTCCCTCTTGTGCTTCCATTATATTTGTTCTCCTTTTAAGAGTGTGTCTGGAATGCTGGATCACTATTCAATAAGCATATTACTACATTGGATATATTTCTTACTCTTAATCTGCAGTTTTTGTGTGTTGCTGAAACTTGCTAGTCTTCCTCCGATGCCTCATTTGATTCTGTTCCATATACTTCTGTTTCTACTTTCTCTCACTTTCCTTAGCTATACTGCCCAGGAAGAGGTTTCAGTCTTCTTTTTCATCCTCAATTAGCTCTTAACACATGCCTCATTAATTGTCCTTCTAAGTCATCTACTGCATTTTATTTTGTTTCTTTCACTAAGCCTGTTCCACTGTTGTTCTTTATCTACAAATCCTCTGACCTTCCTTGACTTACTTTGATGAACTTGATCATACAGTTTCCCATCTTTGTGGTACTTCACTTTTTCTTCTTGGAGACTTACATTTTTATGTTATTGACGAGATATCTATGTTTCCTCTTCACATCCTCACTGAATCTCTCAACCTATTTCTCTTGCCGTCTCCATCCACTCTTATCCATGATGCACTCTTGGATCTTCTTGTTTTTCCTACCTCATTTTAAGCCTCTCCTTCCTCTCTTTTTGGTGCCATCCATCTGAACAACTTTTCATTTCAGCCATGCTCTCTGTTTCTCTACCCCACTATTTTTGTTTCTTACAGTCCCACCCACTATTGATGCAATTTGAACGATATAGCTCCAGTCTTACTTGCTCCTGCTTCTCTTGTTCTCTACACTCCACTCTTCTCTCTCCTCAGACGATGTCACTTCTTTGTTATCATTTTTATCCTACACTTTGATTTATGTTTTTGCTCCCTTCAAGTTTTGTAGTCCTACCTGGAAGACCTCTGGACTATTGCTCCTACCTGAGCTTTCACTTCTTTGCACCTCTACACACAATTTTGAGTGTGTATGGAATAAGCATTGTACCGCTGATCTCCTTCTTTCTTTCTGTCAGCTCATAGTAGGTATGTATCTAAGCCCAAATCTGCCAAAGCATCTTTTTTTCCAGACACTAAGTCAACACCAAACTGATTGCTCTCATTGCCTGTTTTATACTCTTAATCACCTACTCTGCGATCCTACACTGACCCTTCACTTCTTTCTTCTCTTCTTTCTCCTCATTTTGTAGATGACTTTGCTGCCTATATTACTTCAAAGGTCTCTAACAGTTGTAATTCTCTTCCTTCCTTCTGATTTTGTTGTGCAGGATTATAGGAAGCTGGCTCTCTATATAGTGTACTAAAAAGCACACTATTAAGAGAGTCCAGTGGCTCCCCAATTTGTTTGCAGAGGCTAAAGTAGATAATGCTAACGCTCTCTTTTGTGGTAGTGTGGGCAAGCAGTTAGGCTTATCAGAGGGTAATGTCAAGCATATGTTGTACTCACAGAGGCAGTAAATGTGGCACACACTCAAAAATGAATCTCAGACCGATTTAGAAAAACAACACTTCTGTTTCTATATATTTCAAACTCAAAAACTTTGTTTCAAGGTAAGTACAGCTTTCGATAAAAATATTCACAGGTAAGTAAATGTTCAAACCTGTGCACTTTTACGCACAATCCAATCCTATGGTAGCAAACGTCAAAGATGCATCAAGGTGGGTACAGTTGGTTTCCGGGGATTACCTTCTGAGATCGGAGTAGTAGTGGGCCAAGGTTTAAAGTCCTACCAGAAGTTCTTCAGGAACTGCCCAGGTTCTGCTGGGAGCAGGGTACTGGTGAGGCTGGTAGTTGGCGCTATGGAGAAGGGGGTCCACCTGAAAAGAGGCTACACATGGGTACTAGTGGGCAAGTCCGAGTGTTCCCTAACGGGAACTCAGGTCGCAACGGGTCTTGGAGCATGGGGCTTAGCCAGTTCATCAGGACCCGGGCCGGGGGGCAGGGGAGCAGAGTGGTTAGGTTGGCTGGGCTGGATGCGCAGAGATGCACCTCACAGTCAGGGAAAAACAGCTGGCAGGGGCAAAATCAAAGAAGTTGGGTCACTCTCAAAGTGACTCTCAGTGATGCAGACATCCCTCGATGGCTGCTTGGTCCTGGTGCAGAGAGAATACGAACTGGACTGCTGATGTTGGTGTTTGGTGCGGGGCATCCGGTACCCTGGGGGTTGGTGCTGCACAGTTCTGGTTGGTCCTGGTCTCTTCACATTCGGTGGAGAGACAAATCTGACCTTCCAGAGAACAAGTACCTTTTCATGGTAGTCTGAGGCGTCGGTCGGGCTTGGGTGCTGTGAGGCGGTGGACCAGACTCTGCTTGTTGGGGTCCGCAGGGGCATATATAAGTTCACCTTTAGATATTACCAGTGCACAGGGAAGTCATAACGAGTAAATTGGCTGGACAGTCATCATTATGAGTTCCCCAGCTAAATGATGGCTTCACTCTACCCCAAGGTGTTTGGTAGCAAACACCTTGTCATAATAAATCCACACTGATGCCAGAGGGCATCTTAGAGTTGCTCTCTGAAAACCTATGACTACTAGTGTGCTGACTGACTGGTCTCGACCAGCCTGCCAAAATAGACAGGTTTTGGACCCCCTGAGGTGAAAGCCTTCACTCTCGGAGGACAGGAACAAAGCCTGCGTTGGGCCGAGGTGTTCACACCTCCTCCAAGCAGGATGGGCATTCCAGGGCTGAAAGCTTCAAAGGCCTGCACCTTCATTATGTGACCCAGACCTCTCCAGATAGTGGCGTTGCACCCCCCTGTCCTGAGCCCCCTTTTTTGCAGAAAGACAGGCGGGGAAATTAGTTAGATTAGGAGGTGTACCAACATTTAGCCAGCACCACCCCTAGGGTGGGCCATGCTGATGTGGACCCAATTTTCAGATTCCTCCATGTTGTTTTGGAGGGAACACATTGGCTACTGCCTGTCACTCCCCATAATGCCCCTAAATTGAGTATTTAGGTGGCACCTCTGAACCCAAGAACTCAGATTTGGCGGATCAACAGAAGAAGGACAAAGAAGAGTCACTGCCTGGCGAGATCTGCAGCATACACCTAAGCCAGGCAGAACCCACCACTCTAGTCAGAGTAAGGGAGTTACACGCTGAAGATAACCCCTGCTCACCCCCTTGGTAGCTTGGCAGAGCAGTCAGGCTTTTCCCAGAGGCAATGTGTAAAGCGTTTGTGCAACACACACACACCAGTGACACACTAGGCACACCACAAAAAGAGACTCCACACAAGGTTATATAAAAATATCCTTTGCATAATACATAAGACCAAGAATCACATAAATTCCTGTGCCACTAGGTACTTGTCTTAAAAAATGCATATAAATCGCATGTGACCAAGAATCACGTAGATCACTGTGCCACTAGGCACTTCTCATCAACATAACAGTTAGTTTCCGAGGTAGATATTCATTAGAGGCACCGGTAAAAAGAAAAAAAGAAGAAACAACACTTCCCTGCAAGGGAAGTACCAGAACGCTTTCTTGCAACATTGCGGACCCTTTGACCCGGCTTGGCATGTGGTACCTTACCGGCCAGTCACAACCTGGGTGGAGACAAGAGTAATTTAGAGGCCCCCAGCGAGTGCTACCACCAAACGTTTGGTTGTGGGTCATGCCCCCGTCTCTCTACCCTAACTGGCGGCTGCACGCATCTCAGCGGTACTGTAGTGAGGGCTCAGCGATGTGATGAGGCAGGGGGAGAGGCACTCACCCGGTCTTTGGGCTGGGGCCAGCAGATTCGGCGCCCCAGCTGCACTGTGCAGGAGGCACGAGGGGTTTCCTTCTCCTTTGTGCGGCAGTCGCCGTAGAACATCCTCGAGGTCCACACTGGGCGGGGCAGCGTCGAATCACAGCTGTTTTCCCTGGCATTGAGAGGTTGCTAGGCAGCGCCTAGTGTCCTGTGGCATTGGTGGAGCAGCAGCCCAGTGATCTCAGATTCTCTTAAGTAAATGGACTCGGGCCCAAGGTGGTGAGCGGGATAGTGCCCTAAGCAGGCTACTTTCTCTTCACGGCACAACACAGAGAGCTCACCAAACTCTCGGCAAAAATGCCCACCGCACTGGGGCAGGCCAAAACACGGCACTCTTGCAAGTTCTGAGCACGCTGATTGCTGCAGAAACTGGGCATTTTAAACGCAAAGCCCAAGGAGCACTGTGCAAAGAAAACCTTGGGAATGCAGAGCACATGGAAAATTTGATCTACCTGAGTTTCCACAAACAGGAGGCCAGCGCACACAAGCCCTCGTAGAGTCCATCATAAGCAAGATAAAAAAGAGTCAGTCCTTTTGCCTCCACCCCAGACAGAAGCAGTAACTGCAGGCCAACCCACCACTTACATAAAGAAGGCAGCGCTCCTCACACAGTCCTTCCGCTCTTCTTCTTGGCAGGGTTCTCTTGTTCTTTGAAGTAGTCTAAAGTTCTGGGGTTTAAGGTCAGTTACTTATACTCCATTTTGTCTTTGTTTTTCTTTGTGCAAGGGTCTCTGAGTCAGTCCAAACCAGTTCTATCCTCACTGGTGCAGTATGACTACAGGGTGTGGAGACAGCATTGTACAAGGGAGACAGGCCCTATTCAGGTGCAAGGTAAACTTCTCCCACTACTCTAAATATAGCCAAGGTCTATTCAGCTCAGCTCTGAGTCATCCAGGAAGGGCCAGGCACACCTCAACCCCCCCAGTGGCTGTCTACAGTGAATGCACATCCCCTGCCCCTGTCACTCCAATACCACACAGTCAATCCACAAACAGGCAGAGCCACACAGAATGTTTAAATAAGAAAATGGCTACTTTCTAAAAGTGGCATTTTCAAACACACAATTTAAAAACCATCTTCACTAAAAGATGTGTTATTAAATTCTCAGTTCAGAGAGCCTAAACGTTATTTCTCTATCTTGTCCCAGTGGGAAGTTATACTTGTAAGATGTTACACAGCATCTCCCATGTTATCCTATGGGACAGATAGCCTTTCAATAGTGAAAAACGAAATTGGCAGTATTTTACTATCAGGACATGTCACACACACTAGTACATGCCCTACCTTTCACATACACTGCACCCTGCCTATGGGGGTACCTTGGGCCTACCTGAGGGGTGTCTTACATGTAAGAAAAGGGAAGGTTAGGGTCTGGCAAGTGGGTGCATTTGCCAGGTCGACATGGAAGGTCACAGCTGCACCAGACACTGTGGTGGCAGGTCTGAGTTACATTTGCAGGGCTACTTATGTTGGTGGCACAGTCAGTGCTGCAGGCCCACTGGTAGCATTTGATTTACAGGCCCTTATTTTTATTAATTAGCACTTATTGAGCGCATGGCTACCCAGAGGCATCCCAGCGCTAGAGGCAAAAACAGACAAAGAAGGACGGCTACCAGTTGTACGCTGGAAAAGCCAGGTTTTAAGACATTTCCTAAAGGCAAGGTGGAAAGTCTCTGAGCGCAATTTCAAGGGAAGGGAGTTCCAAAGTTTAGCCGTGTTGTATGAAAAAGATCGACCCCCGCTACGCATCCTATGAATTTTTGGGACAGAGGCCAGATTTTGATTCGCCGATCGGAGGAGTTTCCTAGGCCGATACGCAGTAATGAGGGACTGGTTAATGTGGGGGCCTATACCCCTGAGGGTCTTGTGGGCGGTACATAGAGCTTAAAGGTAATCCTTTCCTCTATGGGTAGCCAATGTAAGGTTTTTAGAATGGGCATGGCTGACTGCATTCTGGCCGAACCCGACAAAAGTCGGGCAGCGGAATTCTGTACCACCTGAAGCTTCCTTATGGTGGATTTGGGCGCTCCTAGGTACAATGAGTTCCCATAGTCCAGGCGCGAAAGAACTAAAGCCTGAACCATGGTTCTCCTTGCCTCCGTGGGAAGTAGGGGGAGGACTTTCCGCAGCATTCTGAGGATGCCGTGACAGACCCCTGACACTGCCACTGCTTGCTTGACGAATTTAAGTGACTTATCAAGCCACACGCCCAAACTCTTTATTTTAGTCTTTGGCACCGGGGGAGGCCCCAGACAGGTTGGCCATGACAATTTAGGCTCCTTATTAGATGTGTTGCCTAGATACATGATTTCAGTTTTGTCTCCATTAAGTCTGAGACACGAGTGTTGCATCCCGGTGGCTACCTTCTCCAGGCAGGATTCTAGGTCCGATGGAACATTGAGCGGGTTGTTTAGAGATACCACCAGCTGAGTGTCATCTGCGTATGTGACAACCTTAATTCCATACGGCTGGACGACCTCAGCTAGTGGTCTCATATATACATTAAAAAGCGTGCGACTCAGGGAAGATCCCTGAGGCACTCCATAGCTAAGCGGTAGAGACCTGGAGGTAGCATCACCCGCAAAGACCTGAAATGTCCTGCCACTGAGGAAGGATTGGATCCAGGAGATAGCTCCCCCTAGCACCCCAGCCCTCCTAAGCCTTTTAATAAGGATGTTAAAATTAACCGTATCAAAAGCGGCGCTGAGATCAAGGAGGATAATGGCCGCTGCTCCTCCCTGATCAATTATCTTTTTAGCTTCTTCTACTACGGCAATCAATGCGGATTGTGTTCCAAGTTGAGGGCGGAAGTGCCCTGGCACACTCAGTGCACTTTACTGTGTACTTACCAGTAAATCAAATATCCCAATCAGGGAGAACCAATTGTAATAACAATTTGTACAGGGAGCACTTGTACTTTGACACAGATCAGCAGTGGCAAAGTGCCCAAAGCATCTAAGCCAGCAAAAACGAAATCCAGCACAGCATCAAAAATACAGGAGGTAGAGGAAAAAAGTCAGGGGAAACCACGCCAAGGATGCCAAGTGTAACACCTATGCCTCTTGCAGTGCTGGTAGGCCTGGCACACAGGGATGTGTGCCAGGTCGACTCTTCACTTTTATCTGCACCAAAACACGCAGGCTGCAGTGGTAGTATGCCTGGGTTTGGTGAGGGGTCTCTTAGGGTGGCACAATATATGCTGCAGAAGACTTACAAGTGAGCCAGAGGTTTGCTAATTGTTGAAACAAAGCTACAGTTTTGGGAAAGGACACAGGCGCTGGGAACCTGGTTAGCAGGAACCCAGTGCACACTCAGTCAAAGATGAATCAGAGTCAGGCAAAAAGAGGGGGGTAACCATGCCAAAGGGGTACTTTCCTACATTATCCGTCTAGCAAGTGGCAGTGTCCTATGGCCACTACTGTCACTGCCCAGCCACAATATCCCCAGTTCTCACCAAACTGAATGTCTTGAGTAGATGAGCAGAAATCCTCCATGCAAAGGCATCAATTTATACCACTGATCTGCTACAGCTTGGTCTGGTACATAGTGATCTGAGGGCTGACATTTGTTGAATCGACTTGGCTACTATGAGACATTTGGAAATCATAATAGCTATGCTGTGCCACCAGAAAATACCTACCTACAACAGCGGAACTTTAAAACGGCCGTAGAATTACGGCAGACACAAACGCCAAACGCTGTGTCGCGCCCCTGAAGCTACCGAAGCAGCCGAAGCTGCTGCTGACGCTGACGCGCCCTTGAGGCGAGGCGAAGTGAAGCCAAGCCACCGAAGCGGCCACCGAAGCTGCCGCGCTGCCCCCTCGAGGCGGCCGAAGCTGCGCAGAGACCGACTGACTGCAGCTTTGTTTTTCTGCCTCCCTGCTTTCTTGCTACTCGGAGGCAGACGTGACCAGGCTCCAGCTCTGCTCAGCTCAGAGGCGCATCCACACGCAGTCCACAGCCCGGTGAGTCAACGGCCTGCAGCGGTACTGCACCTTGCCCCGGCATACTCTCCCCAGCATACTCAGCGCAGGGCCTCCATCTCCATCTTGTGACATAGGCATCTTGCGTCAGAGGGGGCACCAGAGGGGGTAGGGGAGGGTGCGCGGAGCCTGCTGTCCTGCTGTCCTGCTGCTATGGGGGGATACGGAGGGAAAAGGCAGTAAAGAAGGGGAAAACCCCAGCAGGACAACCCAGCATGACAACCCAGCAATAATCCAGCAATAACCCCCAGAGCTGCATAGTGAGAGAGCGGCGACGGGGGACAACGACTCGGTACAGCCGATCTGGGATAGGCAGTAGGCAGTAGGGCGAGGGGTATGAGCTCAGGGGGGGCTTTCCCCCTCTGTGCAGAGCGAGCCGGGGATTTTCGCGGAAGCGGCCCGGCTAGGCTGGGTGCAGCTTGCGGCGCCCTCGTGTGCTCCAGCTCGGGTCCTCTCCCTCTATCCCTCCCTCTATCCCAGCAGGAGCTCTTACTCATAACCAAAGCAAAAACCAGCCTCTGCCTAAAGAGTCCAAAGAGTCGCACCAGCCTCTTAGCCCAGTGCCCAGGCTGTAGAGGGACAGGCGAGGAGAAGTAGGCGGGGGGGGCAGGACCGCACAAGAGTCCCCCTACAGAGTCTCCCAGCGTCCCCCAGCGTCTCCCATACTAACGACCTACCAACTTATCAGTTTCCACTACAAAAGTCAAAAGCCAATAAAAAAGTCAATAAAACTAACAAAAAGCACCAGCTCCACTCAGCCCCACTCAGTCTTTGTGGCATAAAGCCTGGTTCTGGGACCTCAGAAGCACCGACTACCAGGAAGCGCAGCAAGTGCAAATCTCAAGTAACCCTAAGCACTACACAGCTAAGCAGATGAGGTCAGGAAGAACTAGACGGCCATCCCCCCCAGGACAGGAGGGAGAAAAGGGAAGAAACAAAATGCAAGCGCCGAACTACAACTCATATCAACAGTCTTGGATCAAAAGGATATGTCAGCATCATCCGGACCCACGCACGTAATTGATCCAAACCAACCCAAAATGTACACAAAATTCAGTTTCTTAAGGGATGCAGGAGCTGTTTTCTGCTCAAGCAACGCCACCCTCAAAGGTCTGCAAACCCCACTTCAACCGCTACAGCTGCAATTGCCTGCCCCAAGTACATCGTCATCAGAGGAGGTCAGCCCTGCCAACCCTGGCACCAGGCTCCTAAAGGGCCCTTTAGAGCCCGGCAACGCCATAGTAAACGTGACAGCTAACCAACATACCGCAAAACTCAGCTTAACAGCTCAAGAGGCGGGCGGTACCAGGAGATCAACATGCACGGCCGGCCTCAAACAACCGGATAGCCAAAGGACTCTGCCGTCCAACACGGAAAATAATCTGACTCCAATACGGCTTCCGGGCCCCCTAGGATACTCGACACTGTTGGATCAGTTGCAACAACAACACCGGCAAAAAACTCAAACTAAGCCTCGATCCCCAACTAATCCAGTGTCGGAACAAGCAGCAATAACACCCCCTCCGGCTCCCGAATTCGGGCCCGCGTGCTTCGGGCCTCCCCCAACACTAACTAGCCAACAGGGCCTCCTACAGAGGACCCCCTCACAGGAAGATTCGGACCACAAAAGAATTACACAGCTCTCACCACCTGGGGACAGTGCCACTATGACTAAAGGTGCGAGTGACGCCACTGGAGATACAGGGAGAGCGACAGGGGAACAAACTATGGATATCAAGCTCAGCCCTATACAGAGCAGGATGACCAGTACCTACAGCACTCCTGCACTGACACAACAGCAAGACAACACAAAATCACCAACCACCTCATTATCCCTTGCTCAAGAGAGCCCGCTTACTCATCAAGGAGGACTATGTGCTGGTTCCACGGACCTAATTCAGCAAGAGGAAGGAAAGGCGATTATCTCCTACCTGGATACACAAGAGTGGGAAGACATGCTCGCCTTATATTCACCAGACCAGTCACAAAGGGAACTCCTCCCCCAAGTGCACCAACGGGACCCACCACCCGCGGAATCCATCAAAAACAAGTCAAAGGCTAGTGCTACCTCGAACGAACAAGCCGTCAGTACTTGGGCTTCTCTACTAAACACAATACAACTGGCTGTCGAAGCACTTCAGTACCAGTCAGAAAAGATGGAGATCCAGCTCTCACTATTGAACACCTTGGCACTCTTCATGTCAGGCATCAATGAGAAAGTAGGAGACCTGAATGGCCTGATAAAGAGAGCTCAATCTGACGCTCGCCTCAGCTGCAGCTGCAGCCAGATCGGTGATAAGCTTGCCACCCTGCCCTCAATGCTAACCAGCATGATAAAGGATTTAAAATGTGCAATCGCTGGACCCACAAGCAATTGCCAGGACAACCATAACACCATGCAGGGCATGGGCAATGGTCAACCAGCAAATCATTTAAAAAGTAAGTCGCTCCAAGGCAATTCACAAGAGACCACTGAGAAGATAGGCGGGCCTTGCAACGGAGGAGCTCACAGTGAAATGATGAAAGACCAACCAGAAGGGGCTCAAACCTCGAAGCTTAATGCTAAACACCGCCGCCAACAGGAAAGGGCGCCATCAAAAGGCCACCGCAAATTCAACAGCCTATTTCTCAATTTTCTCAGGTCACTATAATAAACGGGACATCAACTCGGGCGAAGCAAGCCCACAAAATCAAACCCCACGCCTGCTTAACAGCCCTAACAAACAGTCGGAACAAGGAGGCAGCTCACCCTTGCCAAATATAGCCAGGGCACACGCGGAAAATAGGGAAGAAAAAGGACAAGGAATCAAAGCTAACCCCTTGACTAAAAAGCCCTGCAAAGGCTACCGACACCACCCACCGCACTGCCAAACTTCTATAGGAGAGCCCTGCACATCTTCCAAAATCCTTGAACACCCCAACAGTCAAATGCAACTGCGGAGTGCTCTGCGGCCCAAAGGCTGGCAGAAATAATGGGCAAAGTATCCTACAAGAATCTAAGTAACAGGCACAGTGGAGAGCGTCCAGATTGACAAAACTGGGTCAAATCAGGATACTGGGCTCACAGAAGACGAACATGCTTCCCCATCTACCAAAGACCACTCAAGTTGGAGGAACCCAGACAAGGAGGCCCAGCACAGTGCGCAAGCCATACAACAGTCACCCTCTGATCCAACAACAACCAAAACAAATCCATGGAATTCCATGCTAAGACCATCCAGCAAACGAGTGGAAACCCAGTCAAAAGAAGTAACTAGCCTCACTCATCAACCTCTACCAACGTCCACTGCTATGGACCATCCGCCGGTATCACAACAACCAAGAACCACGCGGCAAGAAACTCAGGCTATAATTTTCCACCCCCTGTATATTTCCAAAGATTCCAGGACACTCTAAATAGAGGCAACATCATAAGATTAATCAAGGCAATTCCAAACCTCATGGGCCTGTGTTCAACGGACCTACTCTCCAAGGAGTTCATCCACACTGCGAACCCTCTAAGGCCGGAGGCCACAAAGGCAACATGGAAATCATGTAAGATTGCAGAGAAAATCCTAGCAGAACAGGTTACCGTTCAAGACTGGGGTATCGACATCTTCCCCTTCCAAAAAACAGGGTATCCATCACCCTTATTACCACTCAACTCCAGTCCGGCACCAACAACACTTCATGCATACACAAATTCCGTGCTCAGAGGGGCTCTGGGACGATCCCCACAAAAGAAGGCTAGTGGATCACCGGACTCACAAGAAAGATTACGGATAGCACCAGCCTCTTGGAGCCAATCAGTACATAATGAACTAATCACCCGAACTCTAACCATATGTGCAGAGGGGTACTGACGCTACTCACAGGACGAAGGCAACAGCAGAGCAAAGGAGACGCCACTCCGACTATGCTTGTGGAACATCAATGGCTTATCAACAAAAATAGAAGATCCGGACTTCAGGAGATATATCAGTGCCTTCGATATAATCATGCTGCAAGAAACCTGGCTCACGGACCCACAGCACATCCAGGGTTTCATGTGCTTTGCCACACCAGCTACAAGGCGTGGCAAATTCGGTCACCGGTCTGGGGGGCTTGCCACTTACGTGTCTACGACAAGTATACCATCAGCAGTGCTCGTGGGCTCGACCTCAGCAACAACTATAGCAATCAGAATCACCATCTTCCTCCAGGGCGAAGAAACAGAGGTGGGCCTAATCAATACGTATATTCATCCTAAACGAAAAGCGAAAGACTCAAAAAAGCTTACGGAATTGGTGACAACGTATGCTACCGAGATGAAAACTACAACGTGTGTCTTGTCAGGAGACCTAAACCAATATCTTTTTGGCACTTCCAAGGGAGAGGAGGTTCGCATACAAACTGAAATCCACAACATTCCCACCCAATGCGCACCATCACACGGAATGAAGAATCGCAAGAAAAGCCGCCTCCTAGCAGATTTATAACACCTAAACCTCCGAGCGCTCAATGGCAGATTCATCGACGACTCACCTCCTGTTGAATCACACTACTCCGCAACAACAAGCTCCATACTGGATTACACGTATGCAAGTCTTTGACTGTTTCCACACATCCTGGGGTTTAGAATGGGGGACAAGGGGGAGAGCGACCACCGCCCACAAGAACTGCAGTTAATTGCCACTGTATGCAGCTCCATCAAACAAGACCTAACCCTGGGGTCCACTTACACCTCCAACTTAAGAAGGATCAAATGCACCGCAACTAACACAGATCCTCAGGCAGAAGCTGCAATCAAACTTTTTAAATCTCTTGTGACAAGCTCAAAAGATCAAATAGCCCAATGGGGACAGTTTACAGCCACACTCTTAGAATGATATGTTGCCACTTCAACCAAAAAAAAACACTCTCAGGCCATGCGTCAGAAAAGCAGAATACCGAAAGGGCAAAGAGATCGCCTTAAGCTCCTTAAAAAATCATTAAACTGCACAATGTGCAGGTTGAGAAGACTTCCGGGTGACGCTAGAACACGCTCACTCTTGAGGGACCAAAGGACATCACTCAAAAAATTGAAATGGGACAATAACAAAGACAAGGAGAATGCTACCTGGGCAAAACTTTTACATGATTTAAACCACAATGACAGCGCCCGTTTCTGGAAAACCGTGAATGGGTTAATCCACCCCCATCATGAAGGGATTTCGTCACATATCTCGGAAGAAATCTGGGTGGAATTCCTCACCAAGCACTTCAATAACCAAACAGGAGGTGCCAGAACACAAGATCCCAATAGTTGGCCAATAGAAGAACAATTCGGAGTGCGCAACAAAGAGACCCTGGAGCTGAACATGCTAGCCATAGAAATTACACCTCTTTGCGTAGCTAGCAGCCCACAGTCGCTCACAATAAAAAAGCAGATTGCAAAAGGGAGGAGAGAAGGGGCACCAGGACCGAACGGTATCCCTCCTGCACTGTTCAAAGCCAAGTTGGAGGATTGGGCTGAGATCCTGCAACCTCTTTTTCTGGAAGTCAGGCTTCTGAACAGATTACCCGATTCATGGAAGGGCTTGACAATTGTGCCAATCCACAAAAAAGGAGATGAGGCCGAACCAAGCAACTATCGGCTAGTAGCCTTGATAGATAATGAAGCAAAATATTTTGCAGGTACCGTTTTAGAGGAGCTCACAACTTGGGCAGAGGCAAACGAGATAATACCACTAAACCAAACTGGCTTTCGCAAAACAGCGGGTACATCAACTAATATTCTCGCAATCTCCTTATTGATTGAAGCAGCAAAAACATCCAACCTTCCTTTACATCTATGCTTTATCGATTTCAGCGCAGCATTCAATAATGTGGAGAGGGGCAGACTGTGGGGGAAGTTGGCGCGCTGGGGAATCCCTCAGCCCATCTTAAACATCCTGTCACTTCTCCACACAGACACCTGGGTGCAGGTGAAACTAGGCGGTGGCACTTACCTCTCCTCAAAAGTCCCCACAACCAAAGGCCAGAAACAGGGTTGTGTGCTTGCACCCACCCTGTTTAATCTGGATCACTGACAGAATATCGAGGAGAAGAATATCAACCTGCCACAATATCGAGGTAAAAATATCGAGTGACAGAATATCGACTTCCTACCTACAAACAGGTAAGTACAAAAATATCGAATCCTAAATATTGTTGTTAATAATATAGTTTGCTAAAATATCGACTTTTTTAAATGTCTTAAAAGTAATATAAATATAATTAAGTAAAACATACTTAAAAATGATTAAAAAAGGTTAAAATTAATAAATAATAAATGTAATGTAAAAAAAAGCATTTTTTATATATATTAACTTAATAATATTAAAAAATAATTCATATTTTTAATTATAAAACTGTTAAAAACATAATTTAAAATATAATTACATATATATATAAATAAACCTATAATATAAATATAAAAATAAATTATATATAATAAGTTAAAACATTAAAATACATTTTTTTTTTTATTATATTTGACACTACATAAAATATAACAATACTGAAAACGGTGCATAGCGTAGGGGATAAAATTACTATTCCCACTCCAGCGAGTGGTACAGTAGGGAAAGTGTTGGATAGCGGGTGGATAAAAATTACTATTCCCACTCCAGCGAGTGGTACAGTAGGGAAAGTGTTGGATAGCGGGTGGATAAAAATTACTATTCCCACTCCAGCGAGTGCAACAGTAGGAAAAGTGTTAGATAGCGGGTGGGTAAAAATTACTATTCCCACTCCAGTGAGTGCAACAGTAGGAAAAGTGTTGGATAGCGGGTGAGTAAAAATTACTATTCACACTCCAGTGAGTGCAACAGTAGGGAAAAAGTTGGATAGCGGGAGGGTAAAAATTACTATTCCCATTCCAGTGAGTGCAACAGTAGGGAAAGTGTTGGATAGCGGGTGGGTAAAAATTACTATTCCCACTCCAGCAAGTGGACCAGTAGGGAAAGTTTTGGATAGCGGGAGGGTCAAAATTACTATTCCCACTCCAGTGAGTGCAACAGTAGGGAAAGTGTTGGATAGCGGGAAGGTAAAAATACTATTCCCACTCCAGTGAGTGCAACAGTAGGGAAAGTGTTGGATAGCGTGTGGGTAAAAATCACTATTCCCACTCTAGTGAGTGCAACAGTAGGGAAAGTGTTGGATAGCGGGTGGGAATAATATACTATTCCCACTCCAGTGAGTGCAACAGTAGGGAAAGTGTTGGATAGCGGGTGGGTAAAAATTACTATTCCCACTCCAGCAAGTGGAACAGTAGGGAAAGTTTTGGATAGCGGGAGGGTCAAAATTACTATTCCCACTCCAGTGAGTGCAACAGTAGGGAAAGTGTTGGATAGCGGGAAGGTAAAAATTACTATTCCCACTCCAGTGAGTGCAACAGTAGGGAAAGTGTTGGATAGCGTGTGGGTAAAAATCACTATTCCCACTCCAGTGAGTGCAACAGTAGGGAAAGTGTTGGATAGCGGGTGGGAATAATATACTATTCCCACTCCACCAAGTGTAACAGTAGAGAAAGTTTTGGATAGCGGGAGGGTCAAAATTACTATTCCCACTCCAGTGAGTGCAACAGTAGGGAAAGTGTTGGATAGCGGGAAGGTAAAAATTACTATTCCCACTCCAGTGAGTGCAACAGTAGGGAAAGTGTTGGATAGCGTGTGGGTAAAAATCACTATTCCCACTCCAGTGAGTGCAACAGTAGGGAAAGTGTTGGATAGCGGGTGGGAATAATATACTATTCCCACTCCACCAAGTGTAACAGTAGAGAAAGTGTTGGATAGCGGGAGGGTAAAATTACTATTCCCACTCCAGCGAGTGGAACAGTAGGGAAAGTTTTGGATAGCGGGAGGGTAAAAATTACTATTCCCACTCCAAATAGTGCAACAGTAGGGAAAGTGTTGGATAGCGTAGGGGTAAAAATTACTATTCCCACTCCAAAGAATGCAACAGTAGAGAAAGCGTTGGATAGCATAGGGGTTAAAAATAACATACGTATAAATTAAATAATTTTTGTAATTAAATGATGAATTATTAATAAATTAACAATAAATTTATTGAAAATACCAATAAATAAAAATTAATAATTACTTTAATAACATTAAATTGCTTCCCACCCTATTCCCCAATAAACACACAACCCACTCCACATAAAATTTCTCATAATTAATATAATTATCAATTAATCAATTAATATCAATTAATTAGCAATTAATAATTAATTAGCAATACATTAATTATCAATCCCAATAAATAATAATTAATATAAAACAATTACCAGATAATTAATTAACAATAAATTAATTAGCAATACCCAAAAATAAAAATAATAATTACTTCATTACAATTAAATTACTTTCCACCCTATTCTCCTATAAACCCACAACACGCTCCAATAATAATTAATACAATTAATATAATTATCAATTAATCAATTGGATGGCAAACAACTCGAATCACCACAGGATTACAAATATCTAGGAGTCATAATTGACAAGGAAGGAACATTTATGTGCCAAAAAGAAGAAATAAGAAGGAGAGGGCTGGTTCTAGCACTTTCGATGAAAAGTCTTGCAAACAAACTGATGGGGCCGACACTAAGCCCGCTTTTGAAGGTAGTCCAGGCCAAACTACTCCCTACGATCACCTACGGCGGTGAAGCATTGCAGGGGAGAGATGCCAAGGTACTAGACAGCACGCTGATCAAAGCTTACAGGATCATGTTTTGCCTCCCGCATTACACTTCACCGGCTCAAATAAGGTTGGAGTTTGGTCTCCTACAACAATCCCTGGCCAGGCATGGGTCTTACGTCATCTGCTGGCACAAGATCAGAAGTTCCACCCCAAACATTTTAAATCAACTGCTGTGGCACGAAATCCAGCATAGGGAAACTTCCCAAGCGAGGAGCTACCTCCAGACATCCTTGGAAATTACCAGGCTCACGGAACTTTGGAATACTCAACTCGGACATCCAACTTAAAAAAAATTGGCCTGGAAATGTATAAAGCATATTTCCTTGGTGGAGGACAAGGCAACTTTTTCAAATAGATCTCATGCCTGAGTGACCTTAAATTCTTACAAAACACTTGCACCGCAAAAGTTCTTTAATAAGGGCTATCCCAAAGTGATAAAAATCCTGGGGCATATTAGCAAGAACGGCATTAAAATTATCGCCGCTTTAGCGGCAGGAAACTGCCGCTAAAGCGGCTATAATGGGCTTGATAATATGCCCTTGAGAATTCCAATAGAAGCCCAGGATCACAGCAGAACATGGGCTTCTATTGGTATTCTCAAGGGCATATTATCAAGCCCATTATCGCCGCTTTAGCAGCAGTTTCCTGCCGCTAAAGCGGCGATAATTTTAACGCCGTTCTTGCTAATATGCCCCGAAATTCTTAAGGCATAGACTGGGCATCCTCCTGTGCACCCAGCATCTTCCACCATGGCTGAGGGCTACAACCCAAAGCACATGTAGGCTGTGCAACACCAACCAAGGAGACATCTTACACTTAATCTGCACTTGCAAGGAACTACATCAAGAAAGGTTACAGCAACTAAAAGCACCCTTTAAGCAGGAAGGCATCCGCACCAGGAGACAAGCGGTGGTGGCCTGCATCAATCCAGGAAATACGCAACTGAACTGCAGATTGGTAACATTTCTTATGTTGGCCGAACAAAAAATGCCCAAAATTGAATAGCCCAATTACGGCCAAAAAAGTATGAAGCTCCTGTGGTGCAATTGACTCACAAACCGGGAGTGGCTTTCCTCAGGGGACGGAGCACTAGCACTTTTCTTGAATAAATCTTGAGCAGGCACTAATAATTGAATAATATGCACTATATGGCATTTTATCACGTGCAAGCCCAGCATCAGCAAGGAATAGCGTCTGCACTGCACTTTATCTTGCGATCCAACGAATCTCGCCATTGCCTGCACTGTTAACGTTTTTTTAATGTACAGTATCTTTTAGCATGTGTTTTATGGATTTTATTATTGCATAATAATAATTCTACTGCATCTTTTTAAACAAATGTTGCAATGGTTTTTAGTAACTATGCAAAATAAAAATAAAACTGGAAACTTGGAAATGTTATATTCTACCATCCCAGATCATAGTTTATTGGGTCATTTATGATGCGATCAGTCAAATGTGTAATGCCAGAACTCATTGACAAGGTAGTGTTTAATGGAACTGCACATTTTATCAGTCCCATTTGCTTTGCCTGGTAACTATTCCATTTAGCACTGCTTATGTTACTTTGCCTTTATTGGTAAATGTTGTTAAATATGTGGTAGTCCCTATGTGTCACTTTGCCTGTGTGCCAACGTTTTTCGTCGAGGTGTGAATTGGTATACGACGTTGGAGAATATGAAGCTTGGATTATGATATTAGAGTTCAGAGACAAGCTTTCTCTCTACCTCTGATGATGTTTGCTCCCTACTTGGATCTAGAGACTCTCAGATTCAAGGATGCTGACATCCAGAGGTCATTGTCAGTGTGGTGGTTTTAATGATGGCATATTGTTTGGGTGGAATGAAAAGGAAGAAAATGAGACAGGACCACCTCAATTATCAAAGCAGAACGATAATTACATTTTATAACATGCTTATGGCTAGATGAAAGGGCAAGGTTGCGTCACTGCCAATACATTTTTGTATTTTTCAGGGTTTTAGCTATGCTTATATAGTATTCCTGCACCATCTTTTATTTAATGGCAGGTTCTGAATGAGGAGGGAGGGATGGATCCAGCTTTGCATAATAAAGATTTAAGTTCAAAGGCAGAACTGGTCAATGCTTTTCTCTGACAGACCTGAAAGGACCGAACATGAGGTTGACGGAGAGGTAATGTTTTTTGTGAGCCGTTTCTAAATTATTTCTGACATGTCAATGTACCAGGACAGTACATAGGTCGGCTGTGGCTTTAATCTGCATACTTACCACAATAACAAGAGAATGGATGACAGACAGACATCTTGACATTCGGTGCAGCAGAGGCTGAGGGTGAAGTGAGCATTTGACACCTGCGGTTTCATGGGGTTGAGAGAGAGAACAACAAGATGCCCTTTAGTAATGATTCAAGACTGTCAAAATATGTGCACATATATTCAGGCTGCATCGTTTTCTGGAAAGGAAAGTGTAAGGAAGGATACATGCAACACAGCATGTATGAAGTATGATCCAATTAACTAAAGGTCCATTGGTGATACTTGGGCTGGCAGATGCCGCAGCTTTGAAGATGGTATAGATGAAGTGGCCAGAGATGTGAGCTGGAAGGAAGAAAAAACGAAGGGAAACACAGTGAAAATGGAGGGAGACAAAAAGTGCTTTATAGTCAACAATGGCTCTATTAATTGACTCTGGAAAAAAAATGAATAATCAGTTGTAAAAGTTGCAGTATGTTTCTAATTTGTTTGCCTCCCTGTTGGCACAGAACCTGCACATAATGAATCGGAGGGTGTTCAAAATGTGCTCTCTGGATGTTTCTGCACTGTAGTTCTTAGGATTATCTATTGTCATGGTTGGAAGAGCAAAGAGGTCTTTAGTGAGTGTGTTCAGAAGGTAGAACCCAAACTTTTTTCACTGATGAAAATGGTGCAGAAGACATAAAGTCAGCAGTATCCAGTTTAGCCCAGAAAATGACACTTGCACCCATGGCGCGCTGACATCATTACATTGAAAGTGAAAGTGAAATGAGCTGATCGGTTTGATCCAGCGGTAATTTCACGTTAATTTCTCAATGCAAAACATCATTTACCTCTAGTTTACCGCTTTAAAGGTGATGGACCTTTGCCACCATGTTATCACCTTCAGGAGACTTTACATAAACATGAAAAATCAAAAATACTATTAAATTTAAGCCAATAGAGTTGTGAGTATTTTTAAAGGGTTTTATTTTCTAGTCAAAAGTTAAGTTTCTCTGACCCTTTATTCATTAGTCAAATATCAATCAGGTTACAGAATTGGAAAATAGGAAAAATAGAATTAATACAGAACATATTATAGGTTGCATACAAAGCACTCCTTAAAGGAGGGAAAACCCCTAATTCTATGTTAGTCAGAACTCTTTAAAGAGTTTCAGGAAAAATATAATTCAAGAGTGAGTTTTGCAAGGCTAATCAATAATTAATAATTAGCAAAAATCTCCCATAAAGAGAAATAAATGCATAAGACAAAAACCTGTCCTGATCTCTCAGCTGCTCTCTCTTCGCTGGTCTGTTCATCTGTCTCTCTCCCTCTCCATTGTCTGACAGAGAGGCTGATCCTTGAAAATGCCCCTCTTTCACAAGACCACAGAGGAATGTGATCTGCCTTGCCAAAAATATGACGTGCAAGGACTCTCTGAAAGAAAATATGAGCAAGACCCCCACCTCCCTCTGTCTCTCCTCGGACGCAATCTCCTCCCAGGCTGCACCCGCGACGTTCACATACCTAACCCATATGATGTCTGGTCAGATCTGCTCCCTCCTCATCTCTCCTCTAAGACTGACACGCCCCCTAAGGGGTCATTATTTATACTCTAATTCTTGGCTGACTATACTAATAATGTTGCAGTTTCAGTAGAAACTCGCACTGTGATTGGTTAGCATAGGTGACATGAGGGTCTCATCATCCTGTTCTCATTGCAAATCCAACCCATACCGGTTTTAACAAAGGAAGCGTTAAGGCTTAATACCGTCATATGTATCACCATCAATAATTATACAATACTGCAACATCTAAGCGTCAAAAATGTATCAGTCTATTTCCGCTTTGCTTTCACATCGCACGCAGGGATGACACTCTCCCACAAACACTGGTACATTGGCACGATGACAGGAGTGTACAGTTCATTATGGCCTTGACCCATGTGTCTTCACTTGAGGCACTTGGCAGTTCAGGCAGCTGGCACAATCTTCTGCGCATGCGTCTCGCATTCAGCACACTGCTAACAATTCTCAGCCATGCTGGATTCTTAGGCAGCCATTTTTATTGTGGGCCCAAATGTATACTAAAGTAAAAACAAACACAAAAGAATATTAATTTATGAAGTAAAGCCCATTATGTTCACCTCCCACCATTCTAATACCCTGTATTAATTATTACCTAGCAAAAGCTATTAATTTAAAGCAGCTTTTCTATTATTTGTGCACCACATGCAAAATGTGCAATGTACAACATAGCATAAACATGCTCTAGTGCAAATTTTCAAAGAGCAAACAATTAATACATACTCATAGCAACATGCTCTAATGTTTTAAATAGCTTTTCATGCAAAATGCGTTTGCCCCATATGTAGTGTTGGTGCATGGTTGATTAATTAATACACATTATAAGAAGATGTGTTATGAACTGAATATGCATTGTCTAAATATGCAACAAAGCCAAAGTCTCTTGAGACGGGAACAGGGAGTTGATTACAAGGAAAAGGAGCTGGGAGGAGAGAACACATTCCATGCTTATCTTCAAAGCTAAGAGGAAACTGAAATCACGAGTTTCTCTACACTGCAAAAACACATGTTAATTTAGCACAAGCATTTCAGACTGAAAGCATTTTGACTAGGCCTCATTTCATGTCTTTCACTTTGCATGCACCAAAAGTGCCCCTTTTAAAAAGCATTTGACTAGGCCTCATTTCATGTTTCATGTGCCATGTGTTTTCACTTGCACCAAAATCTGCGTGCCATTTTAAATGCAGTCTGTCTGAAACACAAAACAGAGTGATGCTTAATCTTAATTAAATCTGGGCTACATCAGGTTCATTGGAAAAAAGGATCTGTTTTCGGTGGAAAAATGCACTGCGTCTATGTTGCGTTTTTCCAAATTTGTAAAAGTCTTGCTAAGGCCTTGGTTAAGTTCCTTTAGCATTTTTTAAAAGTTTAAAAGCCTACTTTAGTTAGGGGTAAGGGTGCCTAGAAGGGTTTTTGTACTTTTAAAAATTCCCTGACTTTAGTAATACAGGCAGCAACCCTTGATTAATGGGACTAGGGTAGAAGCCCTGAGGCGTACAGGTGCCAGTATCACCATAGAGACAGAAACCTGGTTTCCCCAGGACAGTATTTGACTGCACAGACATATCCAGAGTCCAATGCTCATAATGTAACTATGGTCCATTCCATGGCTATGGTGACTTTAGAATGGGGAGGGGTTACTGGCCTGAAACAGGTTGTGGTCTCTTCTGCAATCCCAGTTGAATGTCTGCTAGGGCTGAGGTAGAAAAGGAAACCCATGCAGCCATGCTGGGAATCCATGAGTTGGTGTGTGTAAAAACCCAAGTACAGGGCAGAGCACAGGATGAAAAATAAGTGTTGGGGTCTGGAATAATGGCCTAACCTTCCAAAAGAAAAGGTAAGAAGATTGGGGGACCAGCTTCTGTACTCAGGACCCCTCTGGGGGACCAGATACTGTAGCTCAGGACCCCTCTCTTCAGGGAGAGGACCTGTCACCCCAGAGGGAACTGAGCTTATGGAACTTGAACCTTATCAGGTTGAGCTCCTGGGACCAGGGGGATCCTCTAGGGAACAATTGTGCCAAGGAGAGATGACCTGTCCTACTCTTGAAAGCCTACAACAGATATCTGCTGCACAGGAAAAGGGAGATGTCAGTAGCTCCCACAGGAACTACTGGGAGGAGGGACTCCTTTATACTGAGGCCAGAGACCCCCAAACCTGGTACCGCTAGAAGAGAGGTAGTGCTTCAGCGGTTAAGAGAGTTTCTCCTCACATTGGCCCATGACATCCCCCTATCTGGGCATCATGGCCAGACTAAAACTTGGAATAGACTAGTTAGCCATTTCTACTAGCCAAACATGCCCCAGAAGTTGAAAGAGTTTTGCAGCTCCTGTGCCACCTGTCAAGCCAGTGCCAAGATAGGTGGCAATCCAAATGTCGCCTTAAACCCACTACCAGTGTTTGGGGTTCCCTTTTAAAGGGTAGGGGTGGACATGATTAGTCCACGTGAACCTCCCACAGCATCAGGAAACAAATTCATACTCATAGTAGTGGATCATTCTGCCAGGTATCCTCTGGCAATTCCCGTTCAGACTACTACAGCCCCTGCAGTAGCCACGGCCCTCATTGGTATCTTTACCAGGGTAGGAATTCCTAGGGAGGTGGTTTCAGACAGTGGTACAAACTTAATGTCCAGTAACCTAAAACACATGTAGAATGAGTGTGGAGTGACCAATAAGTTCACTACACCTTATCACCCACAAACCAATGGCCTTGTTGAAAGGTTCAACAAGGCATTGAAAGGAATGATCATGGGTCTCCCTGGATAACTCAAAAGGAGATGGGACGTCCTTTTGCCATGCCTACTTTTCACCTACAGAGAGTTGCCTCAGAAGGAAGTATGGTTTTCGCCCTTTGAACTTCTGTATGGCCATAGTGACCACTTTGTCTTGTGAAGGAAGGTTAGGAGAAGCCTCTCCATGAACCTAAGCAAGATATTGTGGACTATGTACTAGGCCTACGTTCCAAGATGGCAGAGTACATGGAAAAAGCATCCAAACATCTTGTGACCAGCTAAGAGCTCCAGAAGCTCTGGTATGACCAAAAGGCTGCACTGGTGGAGTTCCAACAAGAGCAACAATGTTTGGGTTTTGGAGCCTGTGGCACCAAAGGCCCTCCAAGATAAATGGAGTGGTCCTTACCCTATTCTTGAGAAGAAAAGTCAGGTCACCTACTTGGTAGACCTGGGCACTGGCAGGTCCCCCAAGAGGGTGATCCATGTGAACTGCCTCAAACATTACTGTGACAGGGCTGATGTAACAATGCTGATGATCACTGATGAGGATCAGGAAGCAGAGAGTGAACCTCTCCCTGACCTCCTCTCTTACAGTCCAAAAGTGGGTCAGTGGATGGATTTAAGCCTCTCTGCCCAACAGCAGGCTGACTGCAGGCAAGTCCTGCGACAGTATGCTGGACTCTTCTCTTTAACCCCTGGACATACACACTGGTGTACCCATGATGTGGACATCAGAGACAGCTTGCCTGTCAAAACAAAGATCTATTGGCAGTCTGACCAAGTTAAGGAGAGCATCAAAGCTGAAGTAAGCAAGATGCTGGAGTTAGGGGTATAGAACCCTTTGAAAATCCCTGGGCCAGCCCTGTGGTCTTAGTCCCCAAGCCTCACCCACAGGGGAATTGAGGTTTTGTGTGTACCACAGGGGTCCCAATACTGTCACAAAGATAGATGCTCACCCTATACCCAGAGCTTTTGACTTAACTGCAGGGTACTGGCAGATTGGCATGGTCACGCAAGCACAAGAAAAAATAACATTCTCCACACCTGATGGGCATTATCAGTTCACTGTTATGCCCTTTGGCTTAAAGAATGCCCTTTGGCTTAAAGAATGCCCCTGCCACTTTCCAAAGGTTGGTGAATCAAGTCCTTGCTGGGCTGGAGAGCTGTAGTTCAGCATATCTAGATGATATTGCTGTCTTTAGCTCCTCCTGGTAGGATCACCTGGTCTACCTGGGGAAGGTTTTGCAGGCCCCACAATCTGCAGGCCTATCAAGGCATCCAAATGCCAGATAGGGCAGGGTACTGTTGTTTACTTGGGCCACATTGTAGACGGAGGCCAAGGGCAACCCTTACAGCCCAAGATCCAGACAATTCTGGACTGGGAAGCTCCAAAAAACACAGATCCAAGTCAGGGTATTCCTTGGCTTAACTGGGTACTACACAAGGTTTGTGAAGGGTATGGTTCCATTGTGACACCCCTCACAGAACTCACCTCCAAGAAGATGCCCAAGAAGATAAACTGGACAGTTTGTTGTCAAAAGGCTTTTGACACCCTGAAAGAGGCAATGTGCTCAGCGCCAATTCTCAAAACTCCAGATTACTCTAAGCAGATCATTGTTCAGACTGATGCCTCTGAGCTAGGGATAGGAGTTGTCCTATTCCAAACCAATGATGATGGCCAGGATCAGTATGTTGCATTAATCAGGAGGTTACTCCCAAGGGAGCAGTGAGGAGTACCATAGAGAGGGAGGCCTTTGCTGTGGTCTGGTCCCTGAAGAAGTTGAGACCATACGTGTTTGGTACTCACTTCCTTGTTCAAACTGACCACAGACCTCTCAGATGGCTAATGCAGATGAAAGGTGAGAACTCAAAACTTTTGAGGTGGTCCATCCCCCTACAGGGAATAGACTTCACAGTGGAACACAGACCTGGGATTTCCCATGCCAATGCAGATGGACTTTCCAGGTTATTCCACTTAGACAATGAAGTCTCTCTTGGGAAAGGTTCCTCGCTGAGACCTGGCCCAAACCCACATCCACTCCAGACATTGCTACAGCGATCCCCGATGGATATAAAAGCACACACCAGGTCCGCACCAACAAGCTGGGAGGAGGAACAGCCATCATCCACACGGAGACAATCCAATGTACCACCTCCACCGACAATATCACCACCCCCATGGAACATCTCAACTCCAATCTCCACACAGACAACAAGAGAACCATCAGAGGCACCCTTGCATACCTTCCCCCAGGCCCGCGCTCCAGCTTCCGCAACACCATTGCAGACTTCATTGCACCCTAGCCTTAGACTCCAAGGACAACATCTTCTTTGGCGATCTAAATTTCCACATTGACGACCCTAACGACAAAAACACTGCACACCTCCTTGACAGTATGAACAGCCTTTGATTGACCCAGATCGTCTACGACCCTACACACGCTGGACCCAATTTTCACCTCCAGCAACAGCGTCAAATACAGCCATGTCACAGAACTCACATGGACCGATCACTCCATCATCCACTTCAGCATCTCCAGCCACAACACCACCACCACCAGGAAGGCCAACGCCCCCCCACCATTGGTGGAACAAAATCTCAGAGACCAGCTGGGCGAAGGCCCTCAACACCTCCAACCTTGCTACCACCACCAACCTCGTACAGGGAGTGAAAAACTTCAACGCCTGGCTCACCAATTGCGCAGACAGCATTGTCCCCGCCAAGAGCAACACCCAGAGAAAACCCTGAAAAAGGCCAGCTGGTAAACCCAAGAACTCAGAACAGCGAAACAAGACCCCAAACAGCTGGAGAGGAGATGGTGCACCAGCAAGGACACCTCCGACAGGGCAGCCTTGAAGACCTTCATCAAATTCTACCGCCGCCTGCTGAGGGCAACAATGAAGACTACCCTTGCTGCATGCATCAAAACCAGCACCAGCAACACCAAGGAACTTTTCAACATTGTTAAGGAATTCTCCAACCTGGCTGCCAGAGTAAACAACATCACATCCTCACAGGAGCTGTGCAAAACCTTGTCCACTTCTTCCACAACAAGATCGCAACCACATACAGAAACTTCATACCCACACTTACGCACTTCCTTGACAGATATGCCACCACTGTAACCGACACAATCCACACACTGACCACCTGGAACATCCTCTCCACCAAGAACAACACCTCCACTATGAAATCCATCCACTCTGGAGCTCCCACAGACCCATGCCCGCCCCACATCTTCAACCTCGGAAACTAAAGGATCAACAAGGAACTCACCACCCTCCTCAACACCTCTATCACCACCACAACATTTCCCGATGCCTGAAAACATATCGAAGTCAGACCACTACTCAAAAAACCCTCCAATAACACCAGCAAACTCAAAAACTTCTGGTCAATCTCCCTGTTCCCATTCCCAGCAAAGGAACCGGAAAAGATCATCAACAATCAACTCATGACACATCTGGAGCAGAAGCAGCTACTCAACGCCTCCCAATGCAGCTTTCACAGCACCGAAATTGCCCTGATCGCAGCCACCGACAACATCTGCCCCCTCCTTGATCAAAGAGAAACAGCTGCTTTGATCCTCCTCAACCTCGCGGCAGCCTTCAACACTGTATCCCATCACACACTGAGCAAAAGACTCAACCGCATCAGCATCCAAGGGGACGCTCTCAGATGGATCCACCTTCTTCCTCACCGGAAGAACCCAGAGGATCCACCTCCCACCTTTCACCTTTGAACCCAAGAAGATCACCTGCGGTGTCCCCCAGGGCTCATCTCTCAGCCCCTCGCTCTTCAATGCATATCTGACCCTGCTGGCCAATATCTTCAGATCCCGCGGTCTCAACGAAATTTCCTACATAGACGACACCCAACTCATTCTCTCTCTCACTCACCGACGACACCACCACCATCAGAACCAACTTCCACAGATGCATGACAAATGCCCCCGACTGGAAGAAGAACAACTACCTGCAGTTAAAACACAGACAAGACGGAAGTACTGATCTTTGGCAACAGCAGCAACACATGGAACAATTTCTTGTGGCCATCAGACCTAGGACACACACCCACTCCCTCCAACTACAGTAGAAACCTCAGAATCATCATTGTCAACAAGCTCACTATGAAATCACAGATCAACTCTGTCTCCCCTGCCTGCTTCCTCACTCTGTGCATGCTTAGGAAGATCTTCAAGTGACTACCCCTAAACACTGGACGCACTGTGACACAAGCCCTCATCACCAGCCGACTGGACTATGGCAATGCCCTCTACATAGGAACCGCCGCACACCTTCTACAGAGACTTCAGACCATACAGAACGCTGCAGCCAGACTCATCCTTTGCTTTTGCCGACAAACCAACATCACACCCCACCTCAGGAAACCCCACTGGCTCCCCATACAGAAGAGATGCCAATTCAAGCTGCTGGCCCCTGCACACAAGTCTCCACACAACCAATGACCTGCCTACATTAACCACCGCCTGACCTTCCACCAACCATCGAGAAGACTACACTCCACCTCGCTTTCACTTGCCCATACATCTACCGAAAAAAGTGGAGGATGCTCCTTCTCCCACATTGTAGCAAAGACCTGGAATAGCCTCCCCGCACACCTCTGGACCATCACCTCACTTCTGGAATTCACTTCTGGAATTCTGAATGGCCCTCAAGACCTGACTGTTTGAATAAGCCTCCGGGCCTGCAAGTGCCTGGATATCCGATTGGGTGATTAGCTGCGCTTTATAAATCCTGATTGATTGATTAGTCTCATACTCTTTTGTTTGGGGGGTTGTGTAGGAAAGTGTCCCTTTTTGCATGGTTACTCCTCACTTTTTGCCTTACTCTGATGCATCTTTGACTGAATGAGCACTGGGTTCCTGCTAACTAGGTTCCCAGTGCCTGTGTTTTCCCCAAAACTGTAGTTTTGTTTCCACAATTGGCACACCTCTAGCCCACATATAAGTCCCTTGTAAAAGGTACTAGTGATACCAGGGGCATTGTGACCAGCGAGGGTCTCTAAGGGCTGCAGCATGTATTATGCCACCCTAAGAGACCCCTTACCAAACACATGCACACTGCAGCCTGTGTGTTTTGGTGCAGATAAAAGGGAAGAGTCGGCCTGGCACGCATCCCTGTGTGCGAGGCCTGCCGGCACTGCAAGATGCATTGGTAAGTCACCCCTACAGCAGGCCTTACAGCCCTAAGGCAGGGTGCACTATACCTCTTGTGAGGGCATAACTGCATGAGCAGATATGCCACTATAGTGTGTAGGTCCATTCTTAGACATTATAAGTGCAAGATAAAGCCATACCGAGTACATAGACTGGGAGCTTGTCACTACGAGTTCCAAGCTCCATGTTGGGTTCACCAAATTCCCAGATGTTTGGTACCAAACATCTCAGATTAATGAGCCCAAACTGATGCCAGTGCTGGATTCATTAATAAATGCACACAGAGGGCACCTCAGAGGTGCCCCCTGAAAACCTACTGACCTACTCGTGTGTGCTTGACTGGTCTGCACCAGCCTGCCACTTCTAGACATGCTTCTGACCCCCTGAGGTAGGAGCCTTTTGCTCCCGTGGGACAGAAACAAAGCCTGCTCTGGGTGGAGGTGCTTCATACTTAACCCCAGTATATGTACACAAGGGAAACCCAAAGATCGTAAGGGACCAAGGGTACTGGAGTAATTCTAGAGACAATGGCCCCTTAACAAAAAATTAAATACAGTTGTTCTGGATACAAAAATCAGTTCCATAAACAGATTCAATGATCAGAATTTTCAATTTTATTACCACAATTCGATCAAAAATTTGAATTACCCCAGCCGGAATAATTTCAAAAACCAAGAGAGCAAACAAACAATGAACTGAAACAAACAAAGAGCAAAAAAATAATAATGCACAGAAAACCTGGTGTTAAAAACTGACAATAAAAGACATATAGACATATACAGGCAAGCAAACAGTGACCAACATTAATATAACACCTTTAGGTCACTTCTTATTTAAAGCAAAACACTACTGCACCCAAAACAAAAATACTGCAAAGCATAGTGTGCCTGGTCAGAGTGTATGTCGACGACGTTTCCCAAAATTGCGGCGGATTTGGGCAAAGCAAAGCATATTGCTATCGGATCAGCATGACACAAATACGTTTTAATTCAGGACCACTTCTCTATTAAGGCATTGATTCCCACTTGTGGTTTACTCTCGCAGCGTATTGAAAACGTGTGTCGATAGAAGCAGCACTAAAATTGATCGTATTGTTATATGGGTATATATTTGGATTCCCCCCAAATCCGCCGCAATTTTTGGATACAACAGTGCACTACCTTGAAGCTGCTTCATCTTCGTATGATACTCATGAACAGGCCCTAATGGTGTTGAAAAAGCCTGTCGTTTGTTTAATTACAGATTGTTGAAAAATCAGGTGCTTCATGTAATATATCAATTGATACCATGCCAGGCAACTGATCCTCAGTCCTGATGATGATCCCATATTTTTACAGGATCGAAACGTCGTCGACATACACTCTGACCTGGTACACTATGCTTTGTAGTATTTTTGTTTTGGGTGCAGTAGTGTTTTGCTTTCAATAAGAAGTGACCTAAAGGTGTTATATTAATGTTGGTCACTGTTTGCCTGCCTGTATATGTATATACGTCTTTTATTGTCAGTTTTTGACACCTGGTTTTCTGTGCATTATTGTTTTTTTGCTCTTTGTTTGTTTCAGTTCATTGTTTGTTTGCTCTCCTGATCTTTGGTTTTTGAAACTATTCCGGCTGGGGTAATTCAAATTTTTGATCGATTTGTGGTAATAAAATTGAAAACCCTGATCATTGAATCTGTTTATGGAACTGATTTTTGTATCCAGAACAACTGTATTTCAATTTTTGTTAAGGGGTCGTTGTCGCTAGAATTACACTTAACCCCAAGCAGGAACAGCATTGAAGGGCAGTGAGCCTTAAGGGCTTCCCATCCTTTGTTATGCTGACCTGGGCCTCTCCAGCTAGTGGAGATGCCCAGCCCCCTGATTAAGCCCCACTTTTGGCAGCAAGGTCGGCAGGAAAATTAGTAAACAAGAGAGGTGTGTCCCTGTCAGCCAGGACCACCCCTAAGGTGCCCTAAGCTGAAGTGATCCCCACCTTTGAAAATCCTCCATGTTGCTTTGGAGGATTTTAGGCAATAGGGTTAGGGGTATGCTCCCTCCACAGAGGGAGTGGACATACAAAGGGTATAGTCACACAAAAGGTAAGTAGCCCATTGGCCGTTACCTTCTGACCCCTGTAATGCCCCTAAATTGAGTATTTAGGGGCACCCCTGAACCTTAATCCTTAGTTCCTGATGACCTACGAGGAAATGAGGACAAAAAAGAACCTTGTAGCCAAAGAAGACTGAAGACACCCACTGACTTTGCCCAAGCCCTACCAGCCTGACTGCAGCCCTCAATGAGCCTGCAAAAAACCGACAACTCGTCCACAGCGCAGCAGCCTCCAGAGCCTTCTGGAAGGACTGCTGCCTTCAACAAAGATCCGAACTCCTGAGAACAGCGGCCCTGTTCAACAAGAAACTCCAAGAAAGGTATCTGTGACCTGTGGAACAGCGAAACCCCGCTTTCAGATCCACCACTGCACCTGACGCCTCCGGCCTGAGTCCAAGTGGCCCACCAGTCCCAGCGATGTACCCCATTGACCCACAGCCCTAGTTTACTGTTGGCTGACCCCTCCTGGACTCCACGACGACACCTGCCGCCTCAACATGAAGGACCCCCTAACTGCGACCCGCTCTGGGAAGGCTTTTCAGACCTCAATGGACACTCCTGGGCCTGCAGCCCCCAGGCCTTGGGGAATCTGACCGACAGTGCCCAGGTGACCCACAAAATCCAAACTTACCTGCCCAACCACTGGTTTCCTTTAGCCAGCATCCTGGTCTGAGCCTGCAGCCTTTGTTTGTGACCCATTGATTTGTATTGGGCGCCCTACGTTGTGTTGGCACTCTGCACCTGGCCGCCCCTGTGCCGCTAAAGGAAAATGTTTGGTGCTGCCTCGTGCGCCCCCCCCAGTGCTTGTCTTAACCCTGGAGGTAGACCTGCAGCTCCGCTTTACTTACCTGTAATTAGCACACCTTTGAGTGCCACCTGGCTCCATTGGTTAATGTTGGACACTCAACTCCAAACTTGGCCTCTGCACCCGGCCGCGCCAGTGCGGCTGGTGGTTCAGTCTTGGTGCTCAGTTGAACCTTGCCCTGTATTGACCTAAAACCCAGAAGAATGTGTTTGTAAGTAAAGTACTTACCTGAAAAATTGCATTCTTGTTTCCTCCTATAGGATAACATTGCTCATTTGAAATTATGTGTATGGTTTCTTGATCTGCAAAGTACTGTCATTTCTAAAATACTGTATCTAACTTGCTGAACTGAAGTCCTGCACTAAGTATTCATATACTGCATGGAAAAGTATTGCCAGTTTGAAAATTGTACTTACCTGCAACTAAGTTTCTTTGGTTCTAGTAATAAAAGTAACAAAGTAATATTTTTACAAACAATTGGTCTCGGATTCAGCCATTGAGTGTGTGTAATCACTTCTTGCCTGAGTGTGTATAACAAATGTTTAACACAGCCCTCTGATATGCCTGACTGCTCGTTCACACTACCACAAAAGAGAGCATTAGTATTATCTACTTTAGACCCTGTAAAGCCTCTGGGGATCCAGTGGACTCTGTGCACACTATACATTACTTTGTTATAGTATATACAGAGACAGCTTCCTACAGCAATCAGATGGCTGGGCTACCCTGAAAGCTACAATGAGGGCTCATTTGCTTCCTCGAGCCTAGCCAGGGTGCTGAGAGATCGTGTGTGTTCGTGCCTTTGGTCGCCCTTTGTGACTCAGTGTGCACGGATTACAAGAACGGGGGATAGCCTTTCTCTGGATTACTGGGGACAGGGTACTCCAGACCCCCTTGCAGTCCATCGATTTTCAATCGGGTGCTGCCAGGGCCTGGGCCAGCCTGCTGTGGCCCTCAGGGGCCGGGTCCATGCCTGCCTCCCAGCCCTGCCCGATGGGCCTTTCCTCTGAGCCTGCGTTCCCCGTAAGCAGGCAGGGACCTGAACCGGGGAGGGTCCAGCAAACGCTGTATACCTCAATCGATTGGCCCTGCTTGGTCCATTTAGGGATGGACTGCTTGACCAGCCTCGGCTGATTTTTCAAGCAAAGTGCTTCCACCCCGCCAGCGTCTGTCCGACTCAAGGGCCTGCCATTTGTGGAGGCACTTCCTCTATACAGTAGAGCAACACTTTGAACGTACCTTGCGGCCCCGGATTCCTTCCGTGGCTATGCCTGTCTGAGGGTCGATCGACTGTCTATCTCACCGGGGCTTCCCTAGGGCACGGCTGGGGTATTGCAGGGTAGCTCCACTCCCTTCACCCTCCCACAAGGTCAGACCCCCAATCGCCCATCGCATGATCCCTCCCCCAGTCCTGTTGTGGCGGTATCCTGCCAGCATGCCTAGTCTTACCTCCTGCCTTGGTGGGTTGCAGGCTGGTGACTGGTCCTCCTCTGGCATGCCCTGGGGTGCCTGATTCTATGCTGTGCGTGGCTGTTCTGTGGTGTCCCACGACTGCCCACTCGCACCGCCTCGGGCACCCACCTCTGCGACCAGGTTCTGGAGGGGACCTCCCCCTGCCCGGCCCAATCCCCGATCCTGGAAAAAGTGTGCACTGCTGCTAACTCGGACTCTGCAGCCCAGGGGCCGGTGTTCCATGCCTAGGCATCTGACTATGACCTCAGATCAGACATGGCGTCTCACTGAATTTAAGCATATTACTAAGCAGAGGAAAATAAACTAACCAGGATTCACTCAGTAATGGTGCATGAAGAGGGAAGACCCCAGCGCCAAATCCCCGCCCACCGGAGGGCGCGGTAAATGTGGCGTACAGAAGACTGACTCCTCAGTGCCTCTCAGGGGGCCCAAGTCTTTCTGATCATGGCTCACCCGCATATGGTGTTAGGCCAGTAGCAGCCCCCAGAGCGCCAGAATCGGGTCTTCTCGGAGTCAGGTTGCTTGGAAATGCAGCCCAAACAAGTGGTAAAGTCCATCTAAGGCTAAATACGGGCGCAAGACCGATAGCCAACAAGTACAGTGAGGGAAAGTTGAGAGAAGCTTTGAAGAGAGAGTTCAAGGGGGTGTGAAACCATTGAGAGGTAAACTGGTGGTATCTGTGCAGTCCACCCAGAGGATTCAACATGGCGGGAAGGTCGGTCGCCCGGGCGGTGGATCCCCTCTGCGGACCTATTGCCCGGGCACACCCTGCCTCTGCAGAGTACATTTGCTCCACGGCAGTGCACCATAACCGGCTCTGGGTTGCTGGGAAGGCTTCGGGTGGCATATGGCTCTCTGCTCTGGCAGAGAGTGTTACAGCCCCCCTGTCAGAAGCTTCTCTGTGTCCGTGTGATCAAGGTAAATTTGACCGCCTTCGCACCCTCCCCCAGCAACTGCTCCCAGCCCCTCTTGGGGTGCAGCGTGGGGAAGGGGGACCGGGCCCCCTGCTCCCGGTGTGACTGTCGACTGGGGCAGACTGTGCTCAGTACACCCCGACTGTGTTGTGCCGTAGAGCAGGGAGATCCACACCAGGCACCAGGAGTATGCGGCGATGTTGGTTACCCACCTGACCCATCTTGATACAAGGGCAAGGAGTTTGACACATATACGAGTCGGAGGGCTAAGCTAAACCCTGTGGTGCAAAGAAGGTGAGGGCCAGTGTGCACCGGCTGAAGTGGAATCCCACCGCAAAGCCAGCAGCGGACACACCACCGGCCGATCTCGCCCGCTAATTCGGGAAAGTAGAGCATGAACGTGTGTGATAACACCCGAAAGATGGTGAACCATGCCTGAGCAGGACAAAGTCAGAGGAAACTTTCGTGGATGTCCGTAGTGGTCCCGACATGCAAATCGGTTATCTGACCTGGGTATAGAGGCTAAAGACTAAGCAAACCATTTAGTATCTGGTTCCCTCCAAAGTTTTCGTCAGGATAGGTGGCGCTCGGAACCCCCAGTTTTATCTGGTAAAGCGAATGATTAGAGGTCTGGGACCGAAACGATCTCAACCTATTCTCAAACTTTGAATGGGTAAGAAGCCCATCTTGATGGTGTGGAGCCTAGCATGGAATGCAAATGCTGATGTGGGCCACGTTTGGTAAGCAGAATTGGCGCTCCGGGATGAACCGAACAACGGGTTAAGGTACCCGATGCTGACGCTCATCAGACCCCAGAAAAGGTGTTTGCTGGTATAGGGAGCAGGGCGGTGGCCATGGAAGTCAGAATCCGCTAAGGAGTATGTAAAAACTCACCTGCCAATTCAACTAGCCCTGAAAATGGATGGGGCTGGAGCATCGGGCCCATACCCACCCGTTGCTGGTGCTGAGAGCTGCAGGGGCTAATCCACAACAAGTAGGAGGGCTGCTGTGGTGCATACGTAAGCCTGGGGCTAGAGCCCAGGTGCAGATCTTGGTGATAGTAGCAAATGTTCAAATGAGGACTTTGAATGCCGAAGTGGAGAAGTGTTCCATGTAAATACCAGTCGAACATTGGTCAGTCAGTCCTAAGAGATGGGCAAGCGCTGTTCCGAAGGGACGGGTGATGGCCTCCGTTGCCCTTGTCGAATCAAAAGGGAGTTGGGTTCAGAGTTCAGACCCCGAACCTGGAGTGGTGGAGATAGGCACCCTCACGGCATCCAGTGTGGTAACACAAACGATCCTGGAGAAGCCAGCAGGGAGCCCTGGGGAGAGTTCTCTTTTCTTTGTGAATGGCCATGCACCCTGGAATGGGTTCGCCCTGAGAAAGGGGACCGAGCCTTGGAAAGCGTTGCTGTTCCCGCGGGTTCCGGTGAGCTCTCGCTGGTTCTTGGAAATCTGGGGGAGATGGTGTAAATCTCGCACCAGACTGTACCCATATCAAAGCAGGTCTCCAAGGTGAAGAGCCTCTGGTATGTTGGAACAAAGTAGGTAAGGGAAGTCAGCAAGTCAGATCCATAACTTTGGGATGAGGATTGGCTATAAGGGCAGGGTTGGTCAGGCCTGTGGCGTGAAGCGGGGCTGACCACGTGCTGCGGCTGGATGATGTGTCGCCCTCCGGAGCGGCTGCGACTCTGGAAGTGAGCCGGGCCCTTCCTGGAGATCACCTCAGCTGCGGTGGTCACCTCTCCTCATGCCCCTCCCTGGGCCACAGGGCCGGTGTTCTGCCTTGGCTTGCACCTAGCAGCTGACTTAGGACTGGTGCAGACCAGGGCAATCCGACTGTTTACTTAAAATAAAGCATCGCGAAGGTCCGAAGCAGGTGTTGACGCAATGTGATTTCTGCCCAGTCCTCTGAATGTCAAAGTGAAGAAAATCAAGGAATTCAATGAAGTGCAGGCAGGGCGAGGAAAGGCCAATTGATTCGCTGCACTGATGGCAAGACGGAACATTCAATGAATGGGGGTGCAGCTTTCCCCGCGCCCCTGGGAAGTAATACACAATGTCTGGTGCGCATTTATCTGAGTCACACCAGACAATCCAGTCACAATGAACTACGAGTCGGGTTCTCTATACCTCCCTGAAAATGAGGCACAACATCTGGTGCTTGATGATACAAGTCGCACCAGACAATCCGGTCATAAAGAATTGTAAAGTTGGGTTCGCCATACCTCCCTAGAAATGAGGCACAACGTCTGGTGCACGATGATCCGAGTCACACCAGACAATACAGTCCCAACCAAACAAGAATCAAGTTCGCTGTACGTCCCTGGAAATAAGGCACAACCTCTGGTGCGCTATGATATGAGTCACACCAGACAATCTGGTCACAACCCACGGTTGGGTTTGCCGTACCTCCCTGAAATGAGGCACAACGTCTGGTGCACAATTATATGAATCGCACCAGACAATCCAGGGGCGTAACACAGGCCCCTGCTGCCCCTGCGGTAAGGGGGGGCCTGAGCTGCAGGGGGCCCCTCAGCACAGTACTCAGGTCTGAGAGCTCCGGATTAAATCCAGAGCGGGGGCCCCTCCGTGTACCTGGCAGGGGGGCCCCCTTCAACTTTCATTACACCACTGAGACAATCCGATTGCAATCAACTTACAGTCGGGTTCACCATACCTCCCTGGAATGAGGCACAACATATGGTACGCGATGATACGAGTCTCACCAGACAATCCAGTTACAATCAACCCACAGCTGGCTTCGCTGTACCTACCTTGAATGAGACACAAAGTCTGGCGCGTGATGATATGCTTGCACGAGACAATCTGGTCCCACACACACAGTTGCAAGTTTAGTAGTACCGCACAAGTTAGAATGAGGCACTACTATGGATGCACCCCCTATCCGAGGGTAGCAACCTGTGATTGGACACAGCACACAATGTGTATGCAGTCGGCGTGTTGCACGAGAGAGATGTGGCACGGATGACGAAGCGGACCATTTTGAGTCCCGCAACCAGTGAATCCGCTCACCACCAATGAGAAGCTTGTGCGTGCTGAGGCCTTACGATGCAGGGGCATCACTCCTTACATGTGGGCACAGTTTGGGGGCTCCACACATGGCAATCCGGTCTTCAGGCACAATAATTAGTTCCATGCTCACCCCGTGCCGCAGTCAGGATCCAACAGACAAAGTAGGTGCTTGAGAGGGTACTGCTCTCCAGGTGAAACATGTATGTGGTGTAGGTCTCTCACAGGAGGTCTTTGATGTTCCTGAGAACTCTACAAAGAACAGGGTGCATGGAGAGCACACTTCAGGGTGCCACACAGCAGCAGGTAGTCAGCCCAGGCCAGCCACTATTCAGGCAGGGTGAGCAGTCCCTTCCAATGGCAGTCTCCTCTTTGTGTACAACAGATTACTCTGGCAGTGTGCACCACGTCCACACCAGTGTATCTCTGCCCTGCTGAAGTATGGCACCAGTATTTATACTGTAGTGTGCCTTTAAAGTTGGGGGTGGTTCAGAGGGTTTCCATTTGAACCACAGATTTCACCTCTAAATTTCACTAATACAGTTAATGGGGTAATCCTGTGTCCCTCAGAACCTGGGCATGTATAAAACAATCTATACTCGGTTCAGTCGGGTAGAAAATTTGCTTTGAACATATGCAGTATTAATCATGCAAAAATGAGTCTAATACATTTCGACTTCAGGATGGAACACACATAGATGAAATTGATTTTGATATAAAAAATAGTTTTTTACTCTTTGAGTCATGTAAGTCTGTCAAATTCAATAATCACCAAATGACATCAGTAACATGAAGATAAAGTGAATAAAGTGCAACAAGGTGACGTATGTGACTGAGTGAAATTATACACATGTTGTAAGAGACATACAAATATGTACACAATATACAAAATAGCTGAAAGGGAGTCTGTCCTTTCCTATTTTTAGCAGATGGTCTCGGGTGACCCCTATATAATCCTTTTGGTTCTTAGGGCTGTGAGATCTGATGGACATAGACTGAAATGAACGTCGACGTTTTGACCCTGGAGTATGCGCAATTAGGTGAGCGTCACGGCGGGTCTTCCTCAGGGCGAGCAGACAACAAAGACAGCCTAGGGGGAAGGTGATTCATATATGAGTCACGAGTGTTCCATAACTGGGACATATGATTACTAAACAATCTGGTCATATGAGTGAACAGACTCACCAATTCCAAATGCAGCTAACCACTCCCACAAAGGGGTGAGCGTTAGAGGGTAGGTATGATTTCAAAGCTGTGGGATACAAAGTGGGGGTCGCAATTTGCGATTCCCTAAATGCAATTCTTGTAGCTATCGCAAATTGCGACTTTGCATTTAGGAATTGCAAATTCCTAGAAAAATGCACCTTTTTGCATTTTTCTAAGTGCCACGTGGCGCACATACATGCCCTTAGGGCATGTATGTGCACCACATGTGCACACTTACCTTTTTTGGGGGTGCATCAGGGTGGCCTTTTGGCCCCTCTATCAACCTTGAAATTGCATTCGCAATTTGCGAGTACCTATTTGCGTATGTCTTCCCATTCATTCCTATGGGCCTCTAGGCCCATAGGAATGAATGGGAAGGCATTCCTTAATAGCGAATCGCAAATTGCGATTCGCTATTAAGGAATATGTAGGAATCGCAAATTTTTTGCCAAAACCTACATACATTGCATTTTGCAATTCTATAGTAGCGAATCTGTAAAATTTGCTATTATAGAATCGCAAAATGCAATCTTGATACATCTGGCCCATAATCTTTAGTGGGGCCATGATCTGGCTTCCCAGAGGCCAAGTGTCACAACCTCCCCCCAATATATCCAGCCAAGTCCTCAAATGGCAGACTCCTGTCATTCCAGTTGCATGCCCAATTTTTATGGCTGTCTCTGGGGAATGCACAGATGTGTTTCCCCAGACTCCAGTGTGGACTGGAGTCAAACTAAAAAGCACGCAAAAGAGTTTAGCACACAGAAATACCCACTTCTAGAAGTGGCATTTCCAAGCTATTAATGACAAATCTATCTATACCATAATCGAGAATTTGTCATTGTGAATTCAATGATAGTAAATAACATGAGGCTGCTGCACTGTAAGCCACCACTGCAGCTTAAAGTAATCTCAGCCATTCCCCCATGTTAACCTATGGTGAAAGCAAACCTCATAGGTAGTAAAAACACACATGGTTTGTTCTTCACCACCTGAGCAGAGAACACACATGTGTACCTGCCCTGCCTTTTACCTATGCTCCACCCCCCCCCCCGGGCTCACCATAGGGGTGCTTTAGTGTTAGTGAAAGGCACTCTCAGCATTGGTCAATGATTTAGAAAGGTCCAACCTGAGCATAAGTGCAAAGGCACACACACAAGCCTGCAATGGCAGGCTTAAGACATGTTTGAAAACACAATGGGGCTACTCCCTGCTGTAAGCTAAAACTGTAGTTTAAAAATAATTCAGCAATTCCCCCATTTTGACCCATGGGAAGAGAAGACTTCCTAGGTAGGGAAAACCCATATGGGGATTATTCACTACCTGGGCCGGGAACACACAGGTGTACCTGCCCTGCCTTTCCCCTACCACTTCCCCTACCCTTCAGGACTTACCCTAGGGGTGCGCTAGTGGTATTGACCAGCCCACTTAGCATTGGCTAATGGTTTAGAAATACCAACCTGGGCATAAGTGCAAATGGACACACCACGGCCTGCAGTGGCAGGTTTGAGACTTGTTTGAAAGGTTATTCTTGTGGGTGGCACAATCAGTGCTGCGGCCCACTAGTAGCTAGTGCAGTACCTGCCCTGGGTATGTGGTATACCTCTTTACAGGGTACTCTCAGGTACAGGACCTAAACCAATCAGGTAAGCACCACTTCCTAGCATGTGTAGGAAGGATGCACGCGCATTCACACTGCATTACAGTGGGAAAGTGCCCAGAGTCCTAAGGCCATGAAAAGAGTATCAGCAAAAACCAGGAGGAAAAAAGCATAAAGTTTTAGGGAAATCCCCCAAGAAGGGCCATGTCCAACAGTGAGACAGGTTAGTTTTACCCTACTGATGATGAGTTGTTGCAATAGTAATCCTGCTCAGTACGAGAGGAACTGCAGGTTCAGACATTTGGTGTATGTGCTTGGCTGAGCAGCCAATGGGGCGAAGCTACCATTTGTAGGAGTATGGCTGAACGCCTCTACGTCAGAATCCTTCCTGAACCATAATGATACCACAGTCATGTGGAGCCTCGGTTGGCCTGGGATAACCGGCCTCTTGGCCCAGTGTATAGAGCTGCTCGCTTGGGGACCGGAGTGTGGATGGAATGGGGCTGCCTCGATTGCCCTTAGTGCACCGCATGTTCGTGGGGCACCTGGTGCTAAATCATTCATAAATGACCTGATTCTGGGTCAGGATTTCGTAAGTAGGAGAGCAGCTACCTCGCTGCGATCTACTAAAAGTCAACCTCTGAGCCAAGCTTTTTTGTCCGTCCGTGGGCACCCCTACCACCATGCCCGGGGGGGGTCCCTCTGCCGCCAGGCCGGCGGGAGGGATGTGGAGGGGTTTGTCCGCCCACAGGAGGCTGTCTCTACCACGTGCCAACCGGCACAGGGCCCCAATCTTCTGCCCTGTGCTGCCGGATACAGGGATGTGGGCATGATCCCTTGCAGGTCAGTAGGGCGGCCAGATGGCCGGAGCAGGGTCCCTACCTCGCAAGAGTCACCAGGAGGCAAGTAGCCCTGGGAAGGAGCGTCCCCAGCAAAGGACTCAGAGCGCACGGCCACTCTTGTCATCTGCGGTCTGCCTTGGGGCCTGGATCCTGGGTCATGGCTCCTGGGCCATCTGGTCACTGGGTCATCTCGGGTTAACTGGTTGCAGGGTCATCTTGGGCCATCTTGGGCCATCTGGTCACCGGGCTGGGCGACCAGATGGCACTGAAGGCTGGCCGATCAGATGGCCAAGAATCCGGCTTGCGGGGCCAACTCCAACTCTTGTCCCTCAACCGGGGTTCTGTAAGCCCCCTGTAGGAAACTGGGTTTTTGTTGCAGTATCCCCCCACTTTTTGCCTGGAATCTGGTGCAACTTTGACTGCAAGTGTACTGGCATCCTGCTAACCAGGTCCCCAGTACAAGTGTTTTTTCCCTAAACTGTACGATTGTCCCACAATTGGCACCCCTTTAGGATCCCTGCAGGTCCCTAGTAAGTGGTAGCCCTGGTGCCTAGGGCATTGGAACTAAAGAGGGTCCCTAAGGGCTGCAGCACAAATTGTGCCGCCCTAGGGGACCCCTCAATAAAGCTCATGCAAACTGCCATTGCGGCCTGTGTGTCTTGATGCAGAGAAAACCAAAGAGTCGACAAGGCATATCCCTGTCTGCTACGTCTGCCAGCACTACATGTGGCATAAGTAAGAAACCCCTAAGGCAGGTCTTACAGCCCTAAGGCAGGGTGCACTATACACATGTGTGGGCATATCTGCGAGAGTGGTTATGTGCTTGTGATATCTAAGTTCACCCTTAGATATTACAAGTGCAAAGGGAAGCTATAAAGAGTACATGGGCTGGACACTCATCATTACGAGTTCCCCAGCTACATGATGGCTTCACTGTACCCCAAGGTGTTTGGTATCAAGCACCTCATCTTAAAAAACCCACACTGATGCCAGTGCTGGATTCATTAATAAATACACCCAGAGGGCACCTTAGAGGTGCCCGCTGAAAACCTACCGACTACTAGTATGTTGACTGACTGGTTTCAAATAGCCAGCCACCATAGACAGGTTTCTGACCTTCTGAGGTGAGTGCCTTCGCTCTCGGAGGACAAGAACAAAGCTTGCTCTGGGCAGAGAAGTTCACACCTCCTCCAAGCAGGATGGGCTTTCGAGAGCAGCAAGCTTCAAATACCCTGCCACCTTTGTTATGCAACCCTGGGCCTCTCCAGATAGTGAAGGTCCTGTCCTGATCCCACTTTTTAGTGGCAAGTTAGGCAGGAAAGTTAGTTTGATTAGGAGGTGTGCCCACATTCATCTAGCACCACCCCTACGGCGGAGCAGCTGATGTATACCCCACTTTTCAGATTTCTCCATGTTGTTTTGGATGGAATTAGCCTTCTAGGGTCAGGGTTATGCCCAATTCCCACAGGAAGTGGTCATATGACGGGTGTAGACACCCTAACGGTAGGTAGTCCATTGGCTACTACCTGTCACCCCCACATAACGCCCCTAAATTGAGTTTTTAGGTGGCACCCACGAACTCAGATTCGATGGATCAACAGAAGAAGGATGTAGAAGAGCCTGGCAAGAACTGCAGCAGCCTTCTCTCAACAATCGCTCCAGAGTGACTCGTTTTGCAAGCTCGTGAACTACCAAAGCCTTGAATAGCCTGCCAGCACTTCAAAAACCACCAACAGTATCTCTTGGAGTAGAGGAGCTACTCCCCTGCAGTCTGCCAGCACCGACAAGGAGATTCTGGTCCACCGCCATGCAGCGCCCCGGCCCAACCGGTGCAGATAACCAGGAGAAGGTACTCGGGCTCCGAGTGTGAAGACACCAGGACTAAATGCAGCCGTGCAGCACAAACTCCCAGCGTACCATACACCCTGCAGCAAAAACCAACAGTGAGTGTCCTGTCCGGATCCTAACTGCACCAGGACCACGCAGCCATCGAGGGACATCAGCATCACTGAGGCCCACTTCGAGAGTGGCACAGCTGCTCTGATTTGGCTCCTGCCGGCTGTTTGTCCCTGATCGCGAGGTGCATCTTTGCGCACCCAGTCCAGCCAACCAAACCACTCTGCTCTTGAGCCCCCTGGCCTGGGTCCAGACAAACTGGCTGTGCACCCATGCTCCAAGACCCCTTGTGACCTGATCCCCCATTTGGGAGCCCTTGGACATGCCCACAAGTCCCCCTGTGAAGACTCTTTTCAGGTGACCCCCCCTTCTCCGGAGCGTCAGCTACCAGCCTCACCAGCACCCTGCTACCAGTAGAACCCGGGCAGTTCCTGAAGAACTGCTGGTAGTACTTTGAACCTTGGCCCCTACTATTCTGATCCCAGAAGGAGAACCCTTAAAACCGACAGTCCCTACCTTTATGCATGTTTGACTTTTCCTCCCATAGGATTGCACTGTGCGTAAAAGCGTGCAGGCTTGAATGTTTTACTTACCTGTGAATATTTTTATCGAAAACTGCACTTACCTTGAAACAAAGTTTTCGAGTTTTAAATACATATAAAAAGAAGTGTTGTTTTTTTCTAAATTGGTCTCGGATTTATTCTTTGAGTGTGTGTCTCATTTATTGCCTCTGTGAGTACAACAAATGCTTAGCACTAGCCTCTGATAAGCCTAACTGTTCGCCCATACTATCACAAAATAGAGCGTTATTATTATCTACTTGTAAACCAATTGGGGACCCACTGGACTCACTGCACAGTGTACTTCTTTTTAGTACACTATATAGATTGGGTGCTTAATAGTCGAAGAAAATGGTTTTCCAGGGCAGGTCCTTGGGGAGAGGGTGTGGGAGGGGCAGGGCTAGGCTTAACCCTTCTTGGCTCCAAGGGGCCCGGGCTCCAGGACGGTTGAAGGCACCCACCCAAGCAGCACTCTGAGCCCACGGTATGGGGGTGACAGTCACTACCCAGGACAGGGTGACTGCAGACCAGAGAGGACTCTCTTCTTCCCCCATTGGGTTTGGGTTAAAGAGCGGAGACCATCCCTGCATGAACGCCCAGCCCCTGGGGAGCTGAGATGGAACACAAACCCGGGGGAGCTCCGAGAAGCCCTCAGCAGATACCTGGGCCCGGTCTCGAATGGCAGCATCTGTCGATGATGTCCCGTTCCACCCAGGAGGTACCGTCGGCAGGCCCAACTTTCAGTCTCTGGCCACATTTTTGTAATTGTGAATTATTACTAACATGTATAGATGGAGTACTTTGTTATATTGATTAACTGGTCTAAGGAAAGAATACACCTATAGACACTGATGTTTTTTGAGAATAGGCCATATAACTGAGTATTATAGTATATATATATGTGGTACCTTGAATAATGTTTTTAATTTGTGGAAAGTTTGGTTTCTCCTTATTTCTTTCTTCTTCTCTATTAGTATGACTGTGTATGAGTGATTTCAATTGTGAGTATGTGAGTGTTTGTCTTGGTCACTGTATAGGGGGCTCAAAATATTTTTGCTATGTTTGAATGAAATAGTTAATATAAATACATATCTAATAATAAGAAATCAGTTATTTAATATGTCCGATTCATGATCGTTATTATTGATGGAGTTTCACCTATTTGAAAAATAGTGGAGAAGCGCACTGTTCGTTGTTTGCTTATCAATTATTTTCCCCTGGTTTTCGCTTTCTCCTATATTTATTCTCAGGGGCCCTCTTGTTACCCGATAACTGTCGGCAGGCCTAGCACAAAGCCTACTGTTCTCCTAAGAATGAGCGGGCCTGGAAAAAGGGAAGCAGCAGGCCCGGTAAGCTCTCTCCCCCCTTCTCCGGCAGGGAGGGAGGCCGGGGTCGCTCCCTTGGTCAGAGGTCTGGTGGGGCCCTGGCTCCATGCACAGGCCCTCCGTGCCGCAAAGCGCACAGCAGGGGGAAATGGGCCGCGGTCACGGACAGGGTGGCCTGTGCCTGGAGACTGTCCAGACCGGACTCTGGTCGATCAGGCATGGTTGGGCCTATTTGGCGACTTTGGGCTGCTTGGTTGAAAACACTGTGGCTCCCGGTCAGGGCTTCTGAGCCACAGAGCAGACAGGATGGGGATCCGCAGGGTCAGGAAGCCAGCAGGCCCAGGCCTGTGAGCCTACCCGGGCCCCCTTCCCCTGCCAGTGGTGTTGTAAAGGGGATGCTGCCTCTGCATGGCTGGGTTCAAAGGATTCTTGGAGAACCTACAAGCCCTATATATCCCCCCAACCAGAAGAGTCCAGTGGGTGTCACAGCATATTGTTCAAGCATCATGCTTTCCAATGGGGCGACCAGATGGCTGGGCTGCCCTGGAAATCCCAATAAGGGCTCATTTGCTTCCTCAAACCCAGCCAGGGCTCCAGGAGGTTGGGTGCATTCATGCCTTTGGTCCCATCTATCACTCTGTGCACTCGGATTACAAGAAAGGGGGGTTAGCCTTCCTCTGGATTACTAGGGACAGGGTTCTCCAGACCCCCTTGTGGTCCAGCGGTTCTGAGCTGGGTGCTGCCAGGGCCGAGGCCGGCCTGACTGGGCCCCCATGGGCCCGGGTCCACACCTGCCTCACAGCCCTGCCCAATAAGCCTTTCCTACAAGCCTGCCTTCCCCGAGAGCGGGCAGGGACCTGAAGCCGACATCCCCATACAGGGCGGCCTGCCCAGGGAGGGTTTGGTCAACACCATATTCCCCGATCGATTGGGCACACTTGGTCCATTTAGGGATGGACTGCTTGGCCAGCCTCAGCTAGTGTTTCAAGCTAAGAACTTCCACCCCGCAAGTGACTATCCGACTCAAGGGCCTGCCATTTACGGAGGCCTTTCCCTCTCCCTGCAGAGCGTAGGGCGAGCAGCCTTGGCAGCTTGCGCCCCCCAGTGGTCCAACCAGAGTAGAAGGGGTCGGGTGGCGCCAGGTCCCTTTTTTGTACTTTGATGCAACATAGGCGAAGAGCTGGGCTTATTTAAGTTTTCCTTAAAATATAACCGTATTGCGATTATTAGTAAGTTCATGGTCATATTTTGAGGTACTCGTCTCCACCCCCTTATTAACTTAGCTTAGAGGAGGTGGGGACACGTATGCTTACTACTAGGTGTATACGTATGTTTTGTCTTTGTGAATGCTTCTAAGCATAGGACGTACGGACAGGCAGAGACTTGTAGCTCTATTCAGAAATGCATACCTTTGTGAATTGACCCCCCTATGCTACCAAAAATGACCATGTTTAAATTTACCTCACAACCCTACCAGGAGATTGTGCTGCTCAGAGCCAAGTACCTAAACTCCATGGTGAATGTTATCCAAGTGGCAAAGGAACAAAGGCACAAGGGGAGTCGGTGCAGAGTTCATCCCCTTTTCCTATAGCACCTTGGCTCCCATGCTCCAAGTGAACTTCACTTTGGAAAAACTCTCACGTTTCATAAACAGAAGACAAGAGGAGTTTGGAAAACAGGAACAGTTTCCTTAATTAAACGTAATGGCCGGGAGCGCAGTTACAGGCACAAGGTCAGTTAGCTGTCTCAGTTTACAATCAGTATATGCCCTTCTTTTATACAAAACACAACAGTTTATAAACATTTCTGGCGTACCATATATGGTGAGGAATGTTGGTTGCTGCCTTTGGAGTCATAAATTAATGATCAAATGTAATGTATGTAATGTAATGTAATGTAATCGCGTACTTGTAGAGCGCTACTATCACTCCAAGGAGCATCTTGGCGCTAATACGGAAAGCCAGCGATGGAAAAAAACTGGTTTACTACTCATACCAGGGGGAAGAAAAGTATTTAGATCAGAGTTTTGCATAGTGTATCTGGTGCACTGTAAATCCATGTTTTAAGGGCCTTCCTGAAGACAGACTCGGAAACAATCTGGCGGAGCTGAGGTGGGAGTTGATTCCAAGCCTTTGAGCCTATGACTACAAGTGATTTACCTCCCTTTGACACCAGTCTAAAAGTTGGAATGGTCAGTAGATTTGCATTGGATGATCTTAAGCTACGGGAGGGAAAGTAGCGTTTAAAGCCAGTTTGAAGATATTGTGGGCCTCGAGAGTGAAAGGCCCTAAAGGTAATAATAAGGACCTTAAACAGAATACGTTTGTGGACTGGCAACCAATGTAAGATGTCTAATGCAGCAGAGGCAGATGATTTCCTAGGCCACTTCAATACCAGCCGGGCAGCCGCGTGCTGGACCATCTGAAGCTTGTGCATGACTGATTTGTTAGTTCCTGCATAAAGACTGTTACAGTAGTCCAGTCTAGATGTAATGAGTGCAACAGCAACGGTTTGCCTGGCTGAGAAGGGGAGCAAGTCAAAAAATGTCTTTAGACTTTTTATAATATGGAAACATGTCCCCGCAACTGCCAAGGATTGTTGTTTGAAAGATAGTGTGGTGTCAAATTTTATTCCTAGGTTTCTAGCTGCATTTATTGTATTAGGAGGGGGGGTGGCGTCTTCTGGCCACCAAAGTTTAGGCACAAAGGGATTTTGTTTGCCAAATGGCAGGATCTCTGTTTTTTCCGAGTTACACCTCAGATGGTTGTTACTCATCCATTTAAAGGTTGCTGAAAGACATTTTCTGAGATTTTCTTCCGCCTTAGTAGTATCGTTATCCAGGACCAGGATAAGCTGAGTATCGTCCGCATATGAGATGGTATTGATCTTGAAGGACGATATTAGCTTCATCAAGGGGGACATATATACATTGAAGAGGGTTGGGCTCAGACTCGATCCTTGGGGAACACCTGATATAAGTGCTTTTTCTTCTGAATTATATTGTCCTAGCGTGATAACTTGGAGCCGATCTTGCAGAAAGTTCTTAATCCATTCTAGGACATTCCCGGATACGCTGTATGATGCGAGGCGGTCGAGCAGAATGGTATGTGAGACCGTGTCGAAAGCCACGGACAAGTCAAGCAGCACCAAGACTGCTTTCTTTCCCTGATCCAGGGCAGCTCGTAAGGTTTCTGCAGTGTACAAAAGGGCAGATTCAGTCGAGTGTTGGGCTCTGAAACCTGACTGATTAGAGTGCCATACATTTGTTTCCTCTAAAAACGTGGTAAGTTGTTTATTAACAAATTTTTCAGTTAGCTTACACAGAGTGGATAAAAGCGAGATGGGTCGTAAGTTAGAGAGGGTCGTAGGATCAGCCAGTTGCTTTTTCTGGAGAGGTTTTACCGCTGCAAGTTTCCATTCTGTTGGAATCTTAGCTGTGAGAATCGAAGAGTTTATAATATTATTGATAATGGGGTTTACAACATCAATGAGGGCATGTAGCAGTGTGGGGGGGCAAGGGTCGAAAGGGGAACCTGATTTGGTGGATAAGATGGCCAGCCGTGATTCCTCCAGCGTGATAGGTTGGAAGGTTTTCATACAGGCGGTATCTGTGTCTGCGAAGATTCTCTTTTTTATGGTGACTGGAGTAGGGGAAGAGAAGTCTTTTATAAGTGTCAAGACTTTTTCTTCAAAATAGTCTGCTATGTTATTGCAGAGGCTCTGTGAGGGAGGGATCTCTTGAAGTAAACTATTCGGATTTGTGAACAAGTTAACTATTTTGAAGATCTCCTTCTGTTTGTTTTTGGAATTTTTAACAGCCTCAGTATAAAAGGTTTTTTTTGAAGCTTTGATCAAGGCATGGTATTTTCTGCGTGCGATTTTATAGGTGTTAAAGTCATTCCTATCATAGTTGCGACGCCATCTACGTTCTAGTACTCTAACTTGAGCTTGTAGTTCTTTCAGGGGTAGCGAAAACCATGGCGCAGAGGGTTTCTTTTTTGGTGGCCTATGTGGTGTAATTGTAGGAGTCAACTGATCTTTTAGTTCAAGCAACCATTTCCCATAAAGCTGGGTGTCAGTTATAGGGTCACCAACCAAATTGGGTCTACCCATGATGGCTTTAGGGATGAGGTCTGGAAGCCCCATAAGTGCCTTCCAGCTAACTTTGTCCTGTTGTTGGATTTTAGTGTTTTCCTTGACTGAGGCCTTATCCTTTATCAGGAATTCAAAGGGGATTAATTTATGGTCGGTCCAGGTTTGCGTAACAGGGGATTTCACTTTAAGGGTGTTTAAATTAGAGCATATGCAGTCCAAAATATGTCCTGCGTTGTGTGTGGCAGACAGCGAGAGTAGTTGCAGGCCAAAAACATCCATTACCTCCTTGAAGCAAGTTGCTCCAGGGTCCTTCTGGGAGTCAAGATGTAAATTTATATCACCTAGTAGAGTGAAATTGGAGAACCTAAAAGCAAGGGTACTAATCACATCACCAATGCTTTCTAAAAACTCGTTATGCTGTCCCGGAGGGCGGTAAACTAATACCCCTGCAAAGGAGAAGGAGTCATGTAGCTGAATACAAAAGCTAATGCTCTCTGCTCCTTTCAGGTCAGGTAGCTGCTCTATTGTGCACCTAAAGGTGTCGCGATAGATAATTGCGAGACCACCCCCGCGTTGCTCTGGTCTATCTGCCCTCTGGATAAGATATCCCGGGGGAAGTGTGTTCACGATGTCTGGGCTGCACCAGGCTTTCAACCATGTCTCGGTTACAAAGAGGCAGTCCAGACCATCGTCAACTATAAGATCAAAAATATGAAGTGCATGCTTGCACATTGATCTTGCATTTATGAGGCCCCCACGTAGACTGCTACGTGTATCCTTCTCCAAGGGTATAGGTGCTTGTATACAATTAAAAACTTTTTTACAGTTATTACAACTGATTGGTCCCTCCCATTTTGCAGCGTTTAGAGACTGATGGCATTTAACTGAAACATTATTTAGAGATAATATGAGATCCCTTGAAAGAGGTTGTTTTCGACATGGAGAAACAGCATGTCTGGCCCTGGGCCCGGTCTCAGCGCGGACGGGCGCAGACGGGCTTGCCTCTGGCGCGCCTCCGGCGCGCCAGCGGCGCGCCCGCTGTGCGTCGGCGCCATCAGCGTTTAAAATAGGTGAACGAAACTGATCCTAGTCAGAAGACTAGACCGTCACCCATCCCCTTTTGTATCACCTATTCCAAAATGGCCCCCTCAAGTGTGCCACAGGAAGTGAGGAAATTAGTACAATGGGTCGCGTTTTGAAAACCTCCCTCCACACAAACAGCACCAGCTGTGATGGACCGGGGAGTGGAAAAACAGCGCCCAGCAAGGTAGGAGTCAGGATTAAAACATTATTTGCATACAAAAAGTGAATTAAAAACAAATACTGTTTCGAATAGTTATTTAGAACACACCCAAATATCGCCAATACAAGGGGAGAATAGTTATAAGTAGGTATGATACGTGCCCCGAAAGTGTGAGCTCGCAAAATGCCAGTTCTTACAGAGCAGCTGTTCCGCTGCGCGTCGGTGCCATCAGCGATTAAAATAGGTGAACGAAACTGATCCTAGTCAGAAGACTAGACCGTCACCTATTCCAAAATGGCCCCCTCAAGTGTGCCACAGGAAGTGAGGAAATTAGTACAATGGGTCGCGTTTTGAAAACCTCCCTCCACACAAACAGCACCAGCTGTGATGGACTGGGGAGTGGAAAAACAGCGCCCAGCAAGGTAGGAGTCAGGATTAAAACATTATTTGCATACAAAAAGTGAATTAAAAACAAATACTGTTTCGAATAGTTATTTAGAACACACCCAAATATCGCCAATACAAGGGGGAGAATAGTTATAAGTAGGTATGATACGTGCCCCGAAAGTGTGAGCTCGCAAAATGCCAGTTCTTACAGAGCAGCTGTTCCGCTGCGCGTCGGCGCCATCAGCGATTAAGCCCTTGCGCTCAGCCCTTCATTCAGTAATCTGCCCCCTACATTATTTTAATTTCCAGAAATACTCTCAGTGCATTGTCACTGTTAATCCACAAAGGGATTCTACAATGCTACGGCTGTGGAGTAAAACTAATTGAGCCCCTCTGGCCCACCTACATACCCCATTGGATTGACAGCCTGTCCTCACATTGAGGTAAGAACCTCGGTGTAACTTGTAATTGATTATACATAGTGCATTGTCCAATTATCAGTAATTGCAATATTCTTCTTTACTTCTTTTCTCACAATCACAGTACCCAGACGGGTCCTCATGTGAGAAAACCTTTTCCTCTTTTCTTCACGTGTGGCACATCATTTTCACAAGGCTGCGCAACCATATATTCAGGTACCTTTTATTCAACGGCCTTCATTTTATTTTTCCTATTTTTCGCATTTGTGCCGGTATATGGGCCTTATGCTCTTTTTATTTCAATCCCATTTAGATGTCCTTTCATCAATAGTCCTGAAGATACCCCACATTGATTTGAGGGTCGAAACGCCGTCGACAAACAGAAGAAGCGAACCATTTCCCCAGCACATATCATTGTATATAGCTGCTGTTCACATGGAATTATTTTGATAATGGTCGACTTGTACAAACTGTGGAAACCTTGTATTTAATATTCACGTTGTCACTTAGGTTTAGGTTCCCTTTGTCACTTGGGACACTATGCACAAATGTTGTTTTGATGTATAATGTTTACTCCTAACTTTATTGTTTAAAAAATCCATAAAATATACTACACTGGAATCGGTGTGTTAGTGGTTCCTTCGCGCTCTGCCATTATCTAACCCTTTATATCGCGATTGTGCTTATGTATCATAACCTCATAGTATATTATTCCACAGGAACCATTGTTTTTCCTATATAACTATTACCCTGGTTCCTTAGTGAGTAGGGTTCCCCTGTTCTTTCTTGAACTACCCTCATTTAGGGGCAGATTTACAAGCCCCTTGCGTCATTTTTGCACCGCCGTTGCATCACTTTTTGTGATGCAGCGGCAGCGTAAAAATGCGGCCCATTTAAAACGTGGCGCATCTAGGGAGATGCGTCACGTTGTAAAGCCCTGCGTCACATTATACCTGTGTCAGGTATAATGTATGCAGGATGGGCGTTCCCACTTAAAAAGCCTCGTAGAAGTGATGCAGTGAAATCTACAAGATTTCACTGCGCCACTTCTAGGACGCTACTGCGTCAAAACCTTACACCTGCTTGAAGCAGGCGTAAGGAGTGATGCAACACAATAAGGATAGGCCTCCCCATGCATTGCTGGAGTTGCGTCGTGCGTGCGACACTACTCCAGCAATGCGTGACGTTTGAATTAACAGATGCGTCAGAATTTCTGACGCATCTGTCAATCCTTGCGCCATGGTGCGCCGTATTGTAAATACGGCGCATCCATGATGGCGCAAGGGTTTCTCAGGGTGGCGCAGGGAAAGTGACGCATCTCTACAGATGCGTGACTTTCTTGTAAATCTGCCACCCAGTATTTAATAATTACCCAAAAACGTGATGTAGAGCTTCCTCTCTAGAATACAATAAATTCGTTAATGATTTTGATTAGAAGTGCATCTCTTTAAATCTATTGCATCGGAGTTTCTTTTGATGCAATGGTGTTCTATTTTATGGATTTTTTACTTTCCAATAAATACTGTAGCACTCAGTCACCTGAAATCTCTAAAGGAAACTTCTAATTAGCTACTATGGATGGCCTACACTCATTTAGATTTTGAACCTTCTTCCTGCCTCAGAGTATAGAGCAAAATGAAACAGAAATACCAAAATCCAGCAGCTGTGGGTAATCCACAGCCGCCTTTCAGTGGAATTAGCAGGCTGAGGCTGCACTGGTCCCAGCACGGCCCACTGTAGCACATGATCGCTTCCCAGCTACAGACCACAGAACTGCCATCTCACACGGTGCCATGGCTCTCTTCCCAGCCATCGCCTCTCTCCACACGCTTATCCCGTGAAGAGCCAGTATCACAAGGTGAGCACACAGTGACCTTGAATTCCCTACACAAGGAAGGTTCCCCGCTCGTTTTTAAGGATTTGCACATTTGAAATCCATTACAGATGTTGTAGCCTCCTAAAGGAACAGGACGTGGCTTCAGCACTAGGCTTTTATTTGCTATTTTTAGGGGAGAAAGCTGGCCATAAAAACGTGTCCCATCACCAGATGGATCCAGCAAACCCAATGGCTCTCTATGGCCGTGGTGCTCTCACAGGCCCACCATAGGCCATGCTTTCTCTTCTCACTCACACTGTGATAATGTTTGCAAAGTTGCCAGGTCTGAACCCCCCTCCGAGGGTTGTTCAGTGACACTGGTTACAGGCGGTGGCTGGCATCCCGATTTTTGGTTTTCTCCCGGTGCCCGTTCATACTGTTTCTTGGCTGTACAGGCCCAGAGGTGGCGAAACCCTTCCTATACGGATTCACCGCACAGCACATGCCCCACCCGTGCTTTAATACCATGTGTGCTTATTTTGCAGTCAAGCGATCATTGGTGGGCTCCCCTTGCAGTGGCAGTGTGTGATCTTTCCATGTCTCATCCCAGGCCACTTCTCATTCCGGCTCCGGCAAGGATGTGTCCATCCTTAGTGCTTATTGTGGCTGTTTTTTACTGTTTTGTCTGAGCTTTCCCGAGGCTCTTCTTTAGTTCTACTGGTAAGTGACATTCAAATGGACTTTTTGTTGCAAATGTGGACATTTTGACTCACTCATGTCGAAACGCCATCCTCACATAGCGGGCAAGAGGCAATCTAGACAATAGCGTAATCTTGCCGAAATATTAGTACTGCTGTTCATCAACAATCAGGAAAAATGTGATACTTGGGAAGGTTATTAGTGTGACTTAGATACCAAGTCGTCAGCCCTGGTTTCTAGTCAATAAACGAATGCATTCTGGTAGTAGAAGTCTCGGTTTTCTTAAATGAATGATAGGCAAGGCCACTGGAGTTATGCGGCAGAGGAGGACAAAATTGTGGAGCAGGGTTGACTAAAGTATGCGGCAAGAAAAGGCAAACATGTATTGATACACTTAACGACAATTACCGGTCACTGATGGATGCCAGAAGAGTGACTCTGCGAGCAGTGCATAACCCTGTTCAGCATGCATTAAGGAGTGCCTAGCTATATAAGTTCCCGTCACGGAGAATCCTGGATCCAGTTGAAGTGTCAGGATCCCCATGTTGTGCCAAGGACCAGATGCACCAAAAGGATGTCTGTCCCTATAAATTTGCCTGTATACTTGTACTTCTTGCTTCTGGACAGTTCCAGAGTACCACGTCTGTATCTCCAGGTTTGTAATGTTAACGTAAGTACTGGCTGCCTCAGATAAAGGATGTAATACTACACCTAATTCACACCCTTATAATCAGAGCATTAGACATAAGAGAGTAGCCAGAAAATTAAAGTACCCCCACTTTGAAATAAAAGCTCTGAGGACACAAAGCGAGCGAAGCAAGTGAGCCAACCCCTCCCTAGAAGAGCTCCACCTGTCTCTTGCATCCAGGCATCTATCGATCCTTTCACCCTTCTATCCACCCTCTGATATCCACTATTTCACCTTTACAATCTTACATGCATTCATTTTTTTATCCATCATGCAGTCTTTTTCCATTCCACCAATTATCCAGTCAACGATCTGTCCATCATTCATCCATCCATCTATCCCTCCCTTCCTCCCTCCCTTCCTTCCTCCCTCCATCCATCCATCCATCCATCTACTCTGCCATGCATCTAGCCACTGTGTCATTCATCCATCCATCCACCCATCCAGCCATCCATCCATCCATTTACTCTGCCATCCTTTCACCTATCCATACATTTCTTTACTCTGACAACCTTTCACCTGTCCATCCACCTGTTTATCCATCCCTTTACTTTACCATCCTTTCACCTGTACATCCACCTAGCCATCCCTTTACTCTGCCATCCTTTCACCTGTCCATCCACTCATCCATTCACTGCTTTACTCTGTCATCTTTTCACCTGTCCACCCACCTACCCATTCGGTCACTCAATCCACCCATCCATCTCCTCTGCCATCCATTCACCTGCCCAACCACCTATCCATTCACTCACTCATCCATCCATTTATCCCTTCATCCATCCGTTCATCCATTCACTCATTCTTTCACTCATCCATCCATTAACTTATTCTTTCACCCACCAATCCATCCATCCATCTGCTTATTCTTTCACCTGTCTATTCACCTATCCATTCACTCATTCTTTCACCCATCCATCCACTCAGCGACCCTTTCAATTGTCTATCCATCTATCCATTCACTCATCCTTTCACCCATTCATCCATCCGTCCATCCATCCATCCAGCCAGCCAGCCATGTATCCAGCCATCAATCCATCCCTTTACTCTGCCACCCTTTCACCTGTCTATCCACATATCCATTCACTCATGTTCACCCATTCATCCATCTACCCAAAAATGAATCCCCCCACTCATTCATCCACCCACTCATTCATCCTTCCCTCCTTCCTTCCAGTCACCCTTCCTTCCATTCAGTATTCCTTCCTTCCTTCTTTCTCTTTTCTATTCACACATCTTTCGGTCTTCCTGGCTCCTGTTTGCCCTTATACACTGTCGCTGTAGTCCTTCATAGTGTTAATTATGAGGTTTTTTTCTGCCGAGCTGCAGACAGAAGAGGTTCATAAAGAGCCCCACCCCCTCTGTAGCTGCCTAAGCGGGGGGTTCAGGACGCCCATGACTAGATGCCCTGCATGCCACAGAATACAAACTCTGCCATGCAATCCGTGTTCTCAGAGTGTGGGATCTGTGTATTGTATGTACGGAGCCCAGTGCCAAACAAAAAGATGAGAAAATACAAGAAACAGATTTTTTTTTTTTTAAAGTTGTGATTTTTTTTGTTAAAAAATTTAAGTGCTTCTTTTTTGAGTGACATTTTAGTGTTTGTGATTGTGCAGACTGTGAAGTAAATGAATGTTAAAAGAGTCAAAAATTAGCTGAAAAGATGGATTAAAGACTGCATAGATATATGAATGAGTGCGTGATTGGGTGCTTGGATGAGTAGATGAGAACTACCTGAATGTCTAAGTGAGTACATATTTAAATGGATGAGTGAACACATAGTCAGATGGCTGTATGAAAAGGTGAGTGTATGAATGAAAGAATGGGTGGGTAACTGTGTGGATGAATGAATGGTGTGATGATGAGTGAATGTAGTCAGGAGAGGTGTGGTGCAGCAGCCAGAGCGGCTGACTCCGGAGCACTGGGCTCACGGTTTGATCGCTGGCAGCAGCTCAGCTCAGCACCCTGTGATTCTGGGCAATAGCTCACTTAATCTCCCCGACGGCCCCCAGCGCCTTGAGACCCCTAGGGGTGATTAGTTCAGGCTTTACGAATACAGGATACATACATACAATGTATGGATTGCAACAGTCATGTTGACGGCAGGAGCCTATTCTCCATTCCAGCCACTATTGCTCTCTCACTGATCGATTCATTCATCTACTTTTTATTAATCCATGCATCTAGTTACTCACTCATCCATTCACCATCACCCACTCACATAACCTCTTATTGACTTGCCAGTCTATACAACTCCACACAAACACACAGGCACAAATTCTCTTAGCAATTAACAAAAAGTTTCATTAATAAAAAATAAAACTTTCTTAGATTTTTTATCCTAACCGTGCACTTCTTTTAACTGTTTTATTTCACAGAATTTTTAATGTTTTTGTAATGTTGGGTAGTTACTGATTTTAGCAGAGCACCATAACATTCAATAGCAAACATTTTTGTAACAAAATCAGAACCCCATTACACTCCAGTTCAAGACTGCCCGAAGATTCTAGGGATTCAAGTTAAGTCCGCTCTTTCTTAAAAGGCTGAACAGAATCATGCTCCCTGTATGGGGGTACACATGATAATTGCTCACTGTTCTGTGTTAAGTTCAGTTAAGTTATGTGCAGGTTATTGGGTCACTGACTGAGGGGGTGAAACCCTACTCAAGCAGCAACCCCAATTCTTGTCAGGGTGAAACACAAGCAAACCCCAAATTAACCTGTGCTCAACCCTCCGGTAGCGTAGCACAAAGCAATCAGGCTTAACTTAGAGGCAATGTCTAAAGTATTTATGCAGCACTTCAACCAGCAATAAAATGAAAACTCAACACAAGAAAAATCCTACAGAATGTAAAAAAAATAGATACAATTTAATAAATTATTTGACATCAAAACAACACAAATTCAATCATTAGAACAGGAGATGTGCAATTATAAAGATTTAGATAACATAGTAGTTGAAAGCACAAAGCGCTAACTGGTGATTATCTGGTCGCATCAGAATGGGACAAATTTACCCGTTCAGGGTAACCGTGATGGAGTGCGGGCCGGATACTGGAACTAAGTTAGGCCCTCTGAAAAAAGTACCTTAAATCCTGATTGTAGAACATAGCGAAATCCCAAGTCGATGATGAGTCGTTCCGCAGAGGCCACGAGGAGATGCAAAGCTGAGATGCAAGGCCCTGCGTTGAGAATATGTCGTGCAGCGGCAGTTCTGAGGAACTGCTGCTGTCATATGTCCCATGCAGGCCCATTGTCGTTTTCCCCATGTTAGCATGAGCACTTTGCAGACTGTCCCTTGCTTTGAGCACGTTACTCTACAGACATAGTTTTCTTTGTGCCACACTGCACTTTCACACAGAACACACTGTTGTTTTTACGTTCTGTTCTTTCCTGGGATTTAGTCTGAACATGTAGACAAGGTCGAACAACAATGCCCCTTGTTATTCCGTTCTGGTCAGGCCCTAGTACCTAGACAAAACATGCAAATGCTGCTGTTGTTTGGGAACACGTACTTTTGTCATATAGGTATGCACAGATAGGTAACACACACTTGGAGAGAGACCTTTACAGGGAAAAGATAGTGAAAGCACCTGATATGTAGAACTTTCATCTGTGTAATCAGAGGTACAGGTTCTGCTGCTAACACCTAGAGATGTTCTGATATATAATAATTTTGCTTCTGTAAAAGGGGAGGGAGGTTAGGTTATACTGCCGTATATATAATGACAGCTCCATTTATGACTTACAGACTACTTGCTATGCTAACCATATTTGTGTTAGTAATTTTCCTACTTGTGCGCTAATTAAAGTTGGTTCAGCAGGTTCTCATAGTTATTTTTAGCTCACATTTTCCCTGCACTCTACCCACCCTTTTTATACACCACACGTACCACACACACCCACTCTTCATCATCGGCCAAGATCAAAGGTAAAATATCTCCAGCAAAGAGCCCCCTCGTGGGGCCCGTTGGGTATTGCAGTACCAGCCCAACGAGGAGCTGCCCGATGATGAAGCATGACATCCTTCGGGGTGTGTGAGGGCTCTTGCTCCTATTCGGAGCATTCACCGCATATGTCCTTCCGGTTAGGACCAGACTTCCATTCCTACCTCCCCTCCCTTTGTAGGAACAGCATACTTCTTGTTTTCACAGTTCATACCCTGAGGCAAGTATGCTGGACCTTTTTTGCCCCCTGGTCCCCTCTTGTCTTTTGTTAGGAATACACAAAGACCAACTGCCAGCTACTCCTAGTCATGTGACCCAGGATACCGGCTTCAGGCACCAAATGGTTTGGACAAGAAAATGCTAATTGTCTAAAAGCAAACACAAGGAGATGATGGATGGAGCGCTGAAACTTTTCAGACACTCACCCCCAGTCACAGATCTGGGTTGAATCCATCATCGTTCTTTAGCTCACTTCACCACCCCAGTTCAGACACAGCTATATGCAAATCAGTCTTGACCCTGTGCCTCATGCGAACAGTCCAGCCCGAACTGCCAAGCCATGTCTTCCCTGGACCGGAAACAAGCATCCTGGGACCGGTATCGGGCTAACAGCCCTCATCAGCCAGGCTAGCTTGAATCCAGTGGCAAAGTGAGCAAGGGACCCACGTCTGGGCATACCCTGCCAACTTAGGGCAAACAAAGCAAACACAAGGAGATGATGGACGGATGTCTAAAACGTTTCAGACACTCTCCCCCAGTCACAGATCTGGGATGAATCCATCATCATTCTTTAGCTCACTTCGCCACCCCAGTTCAGACACAGCTATATGCAAATCAGTCTTGACCCTGTGCCTCATGGGAACAGTCCAGCCCGAACTGCCAAGCCATGTCTTCCCTGGACCGGAAACAAGCATCCTGGGACCGGTTTCGGGCTAACAGCCCTCATCAGCCAGGCTAGCTTGAATCCAGTGGCAAAGTGAGCAAGGGACCCACGTCTGGGCATACCCTGCCAACTTAGGGCGAACAAAGCAAGCACAAGGATCCTTGTGTTTGCTTTAATTGTCTAAAAGCAGCATTGTCAGAATTGTGACTTAAAATCCAAGTTTACAATTCGAGAAGGTTTCAGATTTTAATTCTCTAGACACCAAATTTGACTTGGCTACCTGCTCCCAATTGAAAGTTATCACTTATTAAATATAATAGGGTAACCCAATGTTATCCTATCGGAGAAGAAGAACTTGCAGTAGTGAAGAACAAATCTAAGGGTTTTTCACTACCAGGACATGTAAAACTTAAACGTACATGTCCAAATTTGTAAATACAGTGTACCCTGGCCTATGGCGTGTTTAGGGCCTACCCTAGGGATGACATATATGTATTAAAAAAGAAAGGTTTAGACCTGCCAAAAGGGCTATTTTGCCAGGACGAAATGACAGTTTAAAACTATACACCCATGATGCAATGGCAAGCCTGAGGCATTTTTAAAAGGCTACTTAAGTTGGTGGCTCAATAAGAGCTACAGGCCCACTAGTAGCATTTAATTTACAGGTCCTTGGTATAGGCAGTCTCACTTTACAAGAGACTTCCAAGTAAATTAAATGTGCCAATTGGGTGTAAACCAATATTACCATGTTTTAGGAGAGAGGCACTTTAGCACTGGTTAGCAGTGGTAAGGTGTGCAAAGTCCTCAGGCCAGCAAAAACTAAGTCAGGAAAAGCAGGAGGATTGAGGGCAAAAAGTCGGGAAAAGGATGTCAGATCCAACAATATGTTTTTTGTATAGCGTGCAACTCACCCAAGAGTGAATCCCTGCGCTGATGTTCTGTGAATGTATTCGTGATGAATCCAACTTCTAACTGAAAAAAGGTGGGAGAGGATGTCCATGTTCCCTATAAGCCTACAGGGGATGATGTCCTCTTCTGATTGTCCAAGCTGTTCCATCCTGCTAGTTTTAAAAACTTTTCTCCGGCAGATTCATGTGCATATCTGCTGTATCATTTTGGGGGGCCCCTATTCTAGGGCATCCTCCAAAGTGCAAACTTAGTGTTCCCCATGATCACAATTCGGCACCACTAGAACTTGCCTCACACCCCATCAGCTTCAAGATCCCTTACCTAGTTTCTGGCGGGTGATGCCAGGTTGGTAGCCTTGGGGTGCAAAAGCTTCACTGCTTACAGCCCTCTTTAAATCAAGTCCAGTAACCCTGGCAACAGGAATCGCTTTGTTCTTTTTTCAGTGAATGATGAGAATGGTGATCATTGGTATGAATATGACTATAATACTGATTACAAACATTAGAACATTCATATGTAGAAATAGGATTACACCAATTGTTAGGGTTAACACTAACAGGTCAGTTATCTTTTTGTGGAAATGCTCATGGCAGGTCTGTGCCACTTTCGTCTTTCCTTGGGACTTTCTAGGGAGAATGCACAAGGTTCGCTGCAAGATCAGCACTCATGTGATGATGCTTTGATAGTCGCTACATGGCCATTGATGCTTTCAGTGAATGCTGAGAACAAGATAAGCTTGACTCTGCTTAGGAACAAATGTATCTTCCAAGGTGTGTTAAAATCCTTCATCAACCTGTGTAGCTGAAATTCAAAACACACCAGAATAATCACTCCCACATTTTAAAGAATGTGATCTCAACCAGACCAGTGTAGATTCTTTCCAGGTTTCTTTCAGTACATGGACCCAACTGCTTCACCTTTCCACTTGGCTGGGACTCAGCCTGTTGCCCTCTTTGCTGACTTGTCTTGATGTTTCCTTTACCTTTGTAAAAGCTACCAACTAGCCAAAAATGTCCAGAGATGCAGTGTCAGAGTGTCAGGTAGCAGTCCATATGAGAGATAATCAAGGACTGTCCTCTTAAGAGTAAGCAACCTGAGTGTCAATATATAGCTTTATTTCGACAAGAGTGTCATAAAAGCTGCATTTTACAATAAAAACACATTAATATTCTTTAGAGGTAAAATACAAGGTTGCGACATCAATGATTTGCATAAACGTCACTGCAAACAAATATACAGTTGGGATTGTAGTGCAAAGCCAATGTCGTATTTACAAGGATAAAAAGATTATTAAAAAAAAAAAAATAGTTAATGTGTGCACAATTTGTTTTAAGTTATTCAATACATGTCGACATTAAAACTGGAATGAAAGTACATAAAATTTCTATAGAAAACATTATTTTTGCCTTCGGTGTTTGCGTATAATTTAACAAATGGAATACTTGTGCAAAATAGATTCGACAGTTTTATATGTGGTACTTTGGGCTCCCCACTAGTCTGCTTTCTGTTAAAACTGTGTCATTCTTGTAAACTCCCTGCGCCTTATAAGCCAAGCCTGACCGAGAAATTTTGCCACACAGCATGCGTAAAACGGCCTACAATCAGATCTTAAAATACGTATTGCTGTGTGATAATCGCGTGTGCCCAGTTGTCGACAAAGTGGTTTCAACCACTTTGCCCATGGTAGTTTGTACGCCGGGCAAGCGAACATTAGGTGGGCAATGGTTTCGGTCATGGCCTTACAAAATGGGCAATTTTTCTCCTTGCTTGGACTCCACTTTGCTGTCGCCTCGCGAACAGGGAGAGATCCAAGCCTAAAATGAATATATAGTATTCTGTCTCTTGGGACTTTGATTGTGTCAAGGAAGGGCTCAAGATGACTAATTTGTTTGTGGGAATAAAATTCTAGTGTGAGTTTGCCTACATTAGAATTACAGTTTTCTCGTAGGTCCACCCATTCCCAGTATAGGCGTTTGAGTTCCTCTTTCCTTGGAGGAGCTTTGCCCGCCCAACAGCCCTGGAGACCCATTATTGACAGCATTTTTTTAATGTTGGCAAGCCAGCCTATTTTCCCGCCTGTATCCAAGCTAACAATCTCAGTCATAGCTTCTGCATAGGGAGAAAGTTCAGGAGTCCTTCTGATACGTGCCCAAAAGAGCAGAGGGCGCAACCTAGCTATGTCGCCCAATGGCCACTTGCCCATATCCAACAATAGGGGAGCAAGGGGAACATATTTGGGTGCCATAACCAGGTCTCTCAGGAATTTATGTTCATATCTTGAAAGCTCATCTAATTTCTCAAACCCCCAAAGTTCAGCTCCGTAAAGAGCAGAGCTGACTGCTTTCAAGTTATAGATTTGAAGTGCTGGTGCAATGGGCCTAGTGTGCGAAAGGCGATGTTCTTTGCCAATTGCTCCAGTTATCCTTTTATGTCCCAGCAACATCTTGGCAATGTGTGGTTTCCAAGACATATTTTCAGAAAACCTCACACCCAGGTAATCAAAACTATTGACCTTTTCGAGGGGAACGCCACCCAGCAGCGGGCCATTTTTATAAGATCTGTGGCAATTAAAGGCCATAAATTTTGTTTTAGAGCTATTTATGACCAATCCCCTGTTATCGCAGAAAAGTTGGAATCTATTGATAAGTCGCTGTAGCCCCGCTGGGGTCTTAGATATCAGCAGGGTATCATCTGCGAATAACAGGGTTGGTATCTTTTTGCCTCCTAAGGTAGGCGAATCAGCTGGCTCCTCCAGAAGAAAATCGACTACCCCATTCACGTATAGGGAAAACAGAGTTGGTGCCAGGACGCATCCCTGTCGAACCCCTCTATTGACAGGGATGCACTCAGTTGTTTGGCCCTGTTCCCCCCACCTGACCTGGGCAACATTCCCCTCATGGAGTCGAGTTAGTAATTTAAGAATGAACGGGGAGATGCCCATCCCGCCAAGAGTTGCCCACAATTTGGATCTAGGAACCAGGTCAAAGGCAGTCTTCAAGTCTATAAAAGCAAGGTAAAGACTGACCTTGCCTAGCACAACTACCTTCCAATGGATGAGGAGAAGTCGAAATATTTGGTCCATAGTCCCGGTCTTTGATCTAAACCCAGCCTGGAACTGAGAGAGGACGTTCTTCTCCTCTATCCATGCCTGTATCCTGTGTAGGAGCATCCGGCCAAAGACCTTCTGCATGGCGTCTATCAAACTAATCGGTCTGTAGTTGGCGGGGTTGTCCCTGGCACCTTTCTTGAATATAGGGACTACTTCGGCACTCTTCCAGGATGCTGGGACTGGCATACCGTCAGCTATAGCATTAGCTAGTAATAAAATGTATTGAGCCCAATGCTCGGGATCTGCCAGAAACAAATCGCCTGGCAAGCCATCCGGTCCTGCAGCTTTTGAGGGAACAATTCTACTTATTGCTGCTTCTACCTCCAATAAGGTAAAACATTCTTCTTCTTCTACCATGCACCCATTTGCATCACCTACTTCCCCTTCCATGGTCACCTCCTCTGCTGAATATAGGCCTTTAAAATGATCAAACCACGCCTGGCTAGTAATAAAGTTTGGGGGTGAGCGAGCACCTGACCTGCTCCCCCAGGTTACTATTTTCCAGAACAAATTATTATCTTTAGATACACACGCCCCCTCCAATTGTGCCCAGCGTGACTCATCCCAGCTTGCCTTGGCCTCGCGCTGGGCTACTCGGTAAGATTTTCTGGCCGATTTTATGAGTGACTGATTTTTCTCTCTAATGGCTTTAGCCAGAATTGATCTTTGGGCCCTACAATCTTTGTTGTACCAGGAATAGAGGTCCTTAGTGGTGCTACATGGTTTTTTGCTCATGCCTTGGGTTTGAAAGTACGAGCTTATTTGGGCAACGGTGTGAGCATGAGCCCTTTGGATGATTGTTGATCTATTTTCGCTATTAACTGCCAGTTGAAGCTTATCCATGCCCAAAATAAGCTCGTGCTTAATGCCAGCGGTCTTAGCATTGCTTAGAATTACCCTCTTCCATTTCAAAAATTATTTACAATTGGAAGGAACTATATCTCTAGTTGTTATCTGGGATATAGTAGTCGACTGTTGGTGGGTTGCATCCCACAGGTGCTTAAGAGTCAGGCACAAGGGATTGTGGTCGCTCTCTGTTGTCGAGCCCACTAACATATCCACTAGATTCCTCCACAGTTTGACATCTAGGAGGATGTAATCAATTCTAGATGGACAACAGACTCTATTGTAGGTGTTGGCACCTTGCTTATCAGATGGCGACCTTCCATTTGTTGCCCTTAAACCGTGCTCCATGGTGATGGCATTAAGTTGGAGCACTTGTTGTGTCCATCTTTTGATTGTGGGGAGATCAAGTTGGGGTACCGCCCATTTGTTATCTTGGTCTTCTGCTCCCGATAGAGCCTCAATTGCAAGTGGTTCGTAGGTGCAGTTGAAGTCTCCCGCAACTACTACTCGTGCTTGGGGAGGGCAATTTGATAAGCATTCATCTAATGCTGAAATGGTGGCCGAGGCTCTACCACCCTTTGTTCCTCTTGCATAGACATTGAAAAGTTCCATCTGGAGTCCACCCCTAGGCCCTCTTATACTTAGCCACAGAATATCTGGCTTGCGGTGGATTGTAGCGTAATACGACAATCTAAAGCTATACTAACCCAAGCAATCAACCCACCAGATGGTCGCCCTCTTCCGATGGAAATTGCAGGTATGTGAAAGCAAATATAGCCTGCCTTATAAAGTGGAACCAAACTCCACGTCTCCTGAAAAAGGCAGACGTCGAATTCGCCCACAAATTCATTCCAGTGGGGTAACTGGATTTTACTAGTTAAACCCGCCACGTTCCATGACACTATCTTCAATTGATGTTTGGCTGCAGGGTTAATAGCAACATTTAGCGCACTAACATCAGTGATGGATTTGGTGGCGACTAGTTCTTGCAAACCCAAGTGTAAGGAATTGTTATCTGGAAGTTTATGGTTTATGCCATCCAAGATGCCGCTTTGGGACTCAGAAAGAGCTGAAGTGACCAACGGACTTTCTATATGGCTGCAACTCAGATTGAGCTCTGCGGTCAATAAGGGAGAGCCAAAGGGTGCCGAGTCCTTTAGTCAATCTATGGCCTCGAGAGAAGTGATATCTGCCTGGTTTGTCAATGACTGTGGGATTGGTAGCCCATCCTGCTTGTATATAGGAAGGTGTCTAAGTTGAATAGAGGATCCATCGGGGGGGCATGTGCGAAATTCCAGAGCAAGGAGGTTTTCCGCCAGATCAACTCCCTTAAGAGTGATCTCTATATTGTCCAGATGGTAATTTGGAGAGGAACACCTCCGTGCTCGTAGAATGTCGTCTCTAATCACCGATCGGCAGCCCCTCACATGGCGAATCCAATGAGTCACCTTATTTATCAGGGATTCCTCACTCTCGTTAGCATTCTTCGGATCTACTTTTGGAACATTGGTCATGTAAATATTTTTATTTTGCGCCCGTTTATAGTTAGATGTGGCAGCTAATGAGAGATGATGATCTCGGGTACTATAAATGCAGGTTTGAATTTGCTGTGGCCGAGTGGCCCCTTGCCTGTTTGTAATGTTCTGGGGAGCAGCTAGCCGTTTGAGCTTTTCTTGGATATTAGTATTGGATCTATTACTTTCCCATACTGGTAGAATACTTGCAGCTTGCTTATTATTTGGGAGAAGGGCGGGGATAGGTGAATGATATTGATCCAAATTCAGGGCAGCATTGGTTTTGCTAAAAGGATCTGGTTCTCGTGACTTCAAATCATTATTCAAATCATTATTATTACCACGACGGTGGCAAGTATGTGTAGGGGTGTCTTGTTGATTAGAAAATGAATCTGTCTTTGCTAGTGTTTTCACTAAGGTTGTAAGATTTTCTACCATATTTTTGAGCGCACCAATATCAACTCTGAGTGCATTTACCGTAAGATAGATGTCACGGGACTCTGGCTTTTCGTTTTCCATAACCGCCATTGTGTCCCGTATTTTTCCGGGAGGCAATGGTGCGGGCATGCTATCGCTATGGTCATCCCTATCGCCCTGAAGCGGTAAAAATCTATTTGAACAGTGGATGGTGATTTCTTGACGTGGTTCTAGCTGTAGATTGCTGGTGCTAATACGAGGGGAAGTGGGGGAGGCACAAGGTTGAATTGTAACCTGGTCGGTTAAGGATGCCTTTTCCATTGATGTCATTTTAGGGGGGACTTTTTTAAACATTGTCGGAATGATCGGGGGACAATTTGGTCTCGGGCTTGGGGGAGGCCTGTTGGTGGGAGAATCTGCCTGATTACTCACTAGAATTTCCTCACACTCATTGATCAAGGTGTCTATCCTATCTAAGACACAATTACTGCCAGAGTGTTTTAAGGTCTTTCTAGCCCTTTTTCCCATTATTGCCCGACTTGCCCCAGTTCCCCCAATACTTTCCATAGATTTCCTTTTCCCCATATTACGCCTCAAACTGTGCTACCAATCAGTGCAGATGTCGGTGTTAGGGAAATAATGAATAAACCTGTCCACCCCCAAAAAACTGAAATAATAACATACGATAGCAAGTTCAGATCATGGTCCCCAACAGCTCGTAAAACACAATTCGCCACAGTCAGCAGATGTAACACGAATGTTAGGCAGATGATGTTGGTGCGTGCGGGATGAAGCGAAGAAAGAGAACCCAACACAGTACCTTAATTGTCTGTTGCCAACAAGCATCCACAATTCCGTAAGAGAAATACAAAGGGGATGGCCCTGCCATGTCTCTTCCTGGCAATGACGGGCAAGGACGGGCCCGCCCTTGGCCCGGGCGCGGCCCGGGCGCGTCCCGCGACACGGTGATTTTCGGTGCTTTTTACCGCGAATTTGGTGCCAAAGCTCCTCCCCTGTGAGCAGGGAGGATTCTGGAGCTGGAAGTCCTGGGGCAAACAGTAGTGCTGGTGGCAGGCAAGGCGCGTCCCGCGCCGCGGTGATTTTCAGCGTTTTTTACCGCGAATTTGGTGCCAAAGCTCCTCCCCTGTGAGCAGGGAGGATTCTGGAGCTGGAAGTCCTGGGGCAAACAGTAGTGCTGGTGGCACGCAAGGCGCGTCCCCAGCAACCTGAGTGATAATTTTGCCTGGTGAGCACACTCACCTTGTGACAACACCAGGCTTGTTTTTCTTTGTGAGACCTCCTCACCATGAGCCAATCTCCATGCTCACTATCATTCATCCATTGTAAACTGAGTATAGCTCAGCTACCAGCTTTATGACCTAGGTGGCAAGAGATTTGATCCAAATCCTCACATTTTGTTTCCTGCCCGTGCCTGGTTGTGCCTAATTCCAGAACCTGGCTTGTTTTGCTTTCTTCCCAGATCACAAGTTTAAAAAAGGTCTTGTGTAGTCATGTGTGCATCCCTAGATGATTGTAGTGTCACATCTTAATGGCCCACAAGGAAATTATCCCAGTCTGACCCACTACATTGGCATGGTTTGTCCTTTGTGGACTTAGAAATATTGACCCAATGTTACTTGAACCTTTTCTGTTCTGGAAATCTGATTTTTATGTTTCAGAAGTACCCTAAAATAGGGTTAAAAGCAAATCTCCCTAATCAAATTTCTACAGTAAAATGATAACACTGACACTGTGAGCTAAAATATAGATGTGGTAGGTTGTATCAACTATTTCCAAAATGAACATCAAATTTGTAGCTGCTGTAAATTTACCCGTCATTAGGATCAGCTTGTGTTCACAAACAGAATAGTATCAATATTCAAATTGTCTCCCATACGATGACAGACTTTTACTTTTTATTAGTCAGGATCATGCTCTGTACACTGAGAACAATGTTTTGCAATCTATATTATGCCCCCATTATAATGTTAAGTGTAATTCCCATAGGTCAAATCCTGCTTTCTGCTCACGATATGTATCACACTGTATACAGGCGATTTGGTAAGATGGAGGCTCGGTGCACAGCCTGGCTGTAGGTCATGATCTATGCTCAGAACCCATAGCCCATGGTTGAAGGCAATTGTTTTCTTTCTGAACCAATATTTGGTACCTTTTCATGTTTTCTTTGCGCCGGCCTTTGTCTTATGATTCCTAGGTTTCCCGCCACCTTTGCTCCAAATTCCAGCCCAATCTTTTCATGATGGGCAGGTCTCCTCAGCCACTTGCTGACATTTTGTTAGCTGATTTCCATTTATTAAGTCACAGTGGAACTACTGAATTCAGGACCTTCAAGATATATTCAATCAGGGAAGAAAGGCAGATATATGTAAGTGCTTCTTGAAGCTTGGTTTCAGATAACTTTCTTTGGTGTCAGCTTCTTAACTTGTTTTTTTCTGTGATGAATTTGAACATAAACATTTTGGGCTAGAACACAGCCACATAGATTCCTTTTTCAAGTTATTTTCGTCTTTACTATATTATAACTTCATGGAAGTAATCTTAATCAGGAACAACTTGGAACAAGCCCAGATGAATTTCAGCTCTTGCATCGCAGAAATGGGCACAAGGATTAGAGTTAACTCTCTCAAACATTATTCAGATAAGTTAAAGGTTCTGGGGGTAGGTAACCCCCTTCATCTGGCTCTCCCAGTGCTAGCCTACAGACATAGGCGCTATTCCAACTCTCGTCAAGGCTGTGAGAAATCTTGGTTTTATTTTTGATGCACCATTGGTGTCTAGACGTATTGAGCATGTTATAAATCTTTGTATTATAGACTAACTCTGTGTGCAGGTGACAGTTGACGTGTTTATTATGTTACACACAAGTTTTTGGCACTGTAGAAAAGGTTTCTAGCAGGGCAAAGATTCTATTGGCACTGTAGAATAAGTTTCCAGCAGGACAAAGATTCTACCTACTACATACTAAGTATTGTAAACAGCCTTAATATATTGGACAGACCGTCTCAGCATGATAATTTCTACTTAACATAGAAGGCTGTGTGTCAGTAGCGGCTCCTCCACTAAGGTGGAGGAGCGTCGCCCCACTGTTCTCGGAGCAGTGTAAAGGAAAAATAAATTGATAAAAACAGAAGTTATTATCATCTTATTTTTAGTATATTCCAGCCAGGTTAGGGCGGGGTGGGCCAGGCTCCCATGACGTTGAGGGCGGGGAAGTGGTTGTTGCTGCATGAAGTGCGCATGACTGTTTGGCCGGCCGTCTTGGGCCGGCCAAACAGTCATGCGCACTTTGCATGTTCTCCACCGGGCTGTAATGCACAGCCTGGGTGGAGAACATGCACAGGCTGTCAGTCCCCGTCTGAGCGCCGAACCATGGCGCTCAGAACAATCACGAGGCTGCTATCATGGTGACAGCAGCATCGTGATTGGCTTAGGAGAGCCTGGGTGCTGTCAGGAGCCAGCAGAACATCGAGGACAAAGTAGAAGCTGCAGCTGGTTACTGGTGATGAGCAGGTACGTTTTTTGTTTTCTAGCCCCCACTCCCTCCCGCCACTGTAACCTATAAACCGCCACTGCTGTGTGCACCAGGTACTAACCTATGTACATGTTGTGATGTTGCTTAAGAAGATAGGCAAACCGTCAAGTTTTCACCACATTATGAAGGCTGCAGGCAGTATGATCTTTAGCACCTTCAGACCTTGGTTATTTTAAGTGAAGAGTCGCTTGTTAGGCAAGTTTTGCAGAGTGTACACAGTTCTTAGTAGATACTTTTTATTGGTGTATTTCTCATGAGAGTTTCACTGTCTGCAAACAGTGTGGTACAGAGTAAACTCTCTCCATAGAGTAAACAGTGTTAACATTACCCACTTTTCTACTCACATCCATTTCAGTTCTCAATGTAGATTCAGTGACTGTCAGGGGTTTGATAGAGGTAAAGAGTGTCCATAGTAGGGCATTAGTTATGTAACAGGGCTTGAGTATCTGAGGAAACTTGGCTTTCCCTGAATAATTGATTACAATTGAACATGGTGTGAAGGATATGTTACCCTTTTATCGGTGGTTCATAGTCAACATGAACTTGGTTACCCAAGACGTGTATGGTATAAGGTCAATGTTGCAGATAACACATGCTTTGCTTTACCTATGGGGGTGTATGTATGAAAGCAGTAAAGATGCTTCATATTATTCTAAGCTATTTTGCAGTGACTTTCATAACTCTAATGGTATACCCGTTTAAAAAACAATGTGAGCCATAAAACCTTGGATGATGTCATCAGTGATGTCATAAGTGATGTCATAGAACATGTCATGAGTGAGGTCATAATTAGTGCATGGCAGGGGTGCAAGTTAAAGCTAGTGCTGTTATAACTGGTGAATTTCCATTTTTTTAAAGTTCAAAATGTTAATGTTGCCATCTATCTATAACATTACTGTAACCTTTGGTTTTTCAATGAATATATATATCTATATATATATATATATCCAAAACACCACTGTTGCAAGTGAAAGAACAGCTGCTATGGACACAGTTTCCTTATTCAAGCGGTATTTTATTGCAAATCAGCAACCAACTCAACGCGTTTCGGGAAAAACAATCCCTTGCTCACGAGTACTGTGTGGCTTACCTACTTGCTATTTAAATATACATGTGATCGCTTCTTTCATAACAAGTGAAAACAGACTTCAGTATGAGTTAATTCACTCTCTCAAAAATCATTGTGACGTTCTAAAATTCGTGTCAAAGTAAATGTGACAAACATAACATAACTTTGAGCGCAGTTACACTGTAATACAAAATTATGGGGCAAACAGTTTAAAAAAATAAAATACAAGTGATTGGTGATGTGAAACATTAAATTGCATAAACAATGGATCGCAATTTTTAAACCATATCTTTTCTAATTAATTAGTTCAAACTGGCCCATAATATGCACTATACATAAATAAAGCTGTAAAAATATACAACGCCGCATCTAGATAGCCCCAGTGGGCATACAAAGTACATAACATGAAAAATCTATAGAGAGGGGACCATTGAAGTATCGGCACTGTGTGCTCAAATGTTCCTGCGCCATGGATTCAATAAAGTTCTTGTCCAAACATAGTGCTACAACATTCAGCCCTTGTGGGCACATATCATACACGGTGGACTCTTTTCCACATTTAAAGCGCTTGAAGTACACAGCAGCTGTCATAAACTCTCTGCACTGCGTCAGTTTAGCCCAAGTGGGCAAATGAACAAAAATCCCAAACAGACCACTCATAGTTCAGTCACATTACTAACTCGCCCGGTTGAATGGATATCTTAGCTTTTTTGCCTTCTTCAGTAAAACCTGCACTCAAACGTTCCAAAACTGTAACAGAAAAAACACAAACACAAAATTAATCCCTTCATTAAAAACACACAGTGTAGAATAAAAATAGTCATTGCAATGGCTTTACATCTGAGAAGAACAAACTCTTCTTTTACCTATTTACAATTCATAGTATAGAGACATGTCTGGTACCGAATTTGCCTAACCCAAATGGACTGCTAACTCCTCATCGCAGTTATGGCCCAATGGGACCATGGTTCTATATTGGATAATGAGCCTTGATTCTAAACGACGCAATTCCAAAACTCTATTGCCACCCCGTTCATTTGTTCTAACTGTGTCCAATACACAGAAACTTAATAGGTTAACATTTTTATCATGGTGGGTATCAAAATGGCGAGCAACAGGATATTGCTTATCACCATTTTTGATTGCCCGTAGATGTTCTAGGACTCTTTTTTTTGCCTTATGGATGGTACTACCAATGTATACTTACTGGCATGGACAGAACAAAGCATAGATTGCATGGTCGGTGTTGCAAGAAGTGTGTTTAGCAATCACATATGGTTTGCACTCTTGGGATAGTCTACATTCCTTCCTGTTCTTACTATTTTTGCAGGCTTTACAGTTTCTGCAAGTAAAAAATCCCTGAATGCCTGAAATTATTGTTGGTGGTTGCTCAACTGCCCTGCACAAAGTATCTTTATGTGACTTTGACTTTATGAACGTGATCTGCGGAAAGGATCCCACACTGTCCGCCAAATCTTTGTCAGTCTGTAACACTGGCCAGTACTTGTTAAGACCTTTACGTACTTCTTGCGCCTGCCTGTGATATGTGGTGATGAATCTTTTGCTCAGAGCTGTCATCATTTCTTTCTTTTTCCAACAAGAGGGACTCTCTCGAACGATTATCAACCTCTAGACTTGCTTTGTTTATGGCTGATGTAGAATAGCCTCTCTCAAGAAATCTCTGCCACATTATTTGTTTTTATTTGCATATCCTTCAAGTGTACTACAGTTACGCTTGGCTCGTAACAACTCGCCTAACGGTATGCTGTTAATGAGTGTGTTAGGGTGGCAACTGCCCGCGTGCAACAGGCTGTTGCCTGCTGTCATTTTTCTAAATAGGGAGCTTTGTAATTTGTCGCCTTGAATCGACAATTTCAGATCCAGGAACTCTAAAGTTTCTCTTGACCAGTTACTTGTGAGATGTAAGTTGAAATTATTAACATTGAGATTTTCTACAAACTCATTAGCCTCTTTCTCATTGCCCCTCCATACACAGAAAATATCATCTAAGTAGCGCGCCCAAAACACCACTTTATCTTTAAAGGCATTGAGTTTTTTTACCACCTGTGCTTCCCAGAATCCTAGAAAGAGACCCGCAAACGATGGGGCAAAACAAGTCCCCATCGATACCCCTAGGGTTTGTTTAAATATTTTGTTGTCAAAAATGAAATAATTTTCCTTAAGACAGATCGACATCATTTCAATGAGCATTTCCGTATGAAAAAAGTATGATATCGATCTTTCATTAAGGAAATGTCTGCAAGCTTTCAATCCTAGCTCATGGGGGATACAGGTATAAAGGCTTGTTATGTCTGATGTCAATAGTGAGTAATCGCAGTTCCATTTAGTATTCTCAAGGCATCTTAAAAAGTCGCCAGTATCTTTAACATAAGATGGTAATTGTGTCACTAATGTCTGCAAGAAAAAATCTACATAACGCGACGTATTTTCCAAACAACTCCCCCTGGAAGAAACAATCGGTCTACCAGGGGGGTTCTTTGGGTCCTTGTGGATTTTAGGCAAGAGGTATAGGGCCGGTAAATAAGGAAACTTGCGATACAGAAAATTATACTCATCTTGCTCCAACAAACCTTTTTCTTTCCATTCAATAAGCTGTGCATGGTACATTTTGATTGAATGTTCATATTCCATTCCGAAGTGCAGCATTGCGGTGAGCGGTGCCTTCAGGTCGCGGTGCAGGCAGCGGCTCGGTGACGGTCATCCAGCGGTGTCAGTGAGACCAGGGTTGCGGTGTGAAGTGCTCGTCGTGGTGCTGGCAGGTTACGGTGCAAGCAGCGGCGTCGCCGTTGCTGAAGCGCTGTCGTTGGCTGATGAACTGGAGTCGATGGCGCCGGTGTCGGTAGGCCAAGGCTGCGGTGCGGGTTGAGGACGGTACATCGTGTAACTTACGAGCGGTGCCCTCGAACCCCGGTGCAAGCAGCAGCGTCGATGTCGGCGTGGAGCGTCGACGTTGGGGATACCAGGGCGGCATCATGAAGTGAGGCGGTGTGAAGTGCGGTGCCCACAGTTCACGGTGCAAGCAGCGGCTCGGTGGCGGCATCAGATGGCGTCGTCGGTGAGACCAGGGCTGCATTGCGGCGGCGCCCTCTGCGGTGCCTTCAGGACACGGAGTCAGCAGCGGCATCGTAGATGGCATCGGGTTGCTTTTCTTCTTTTGCAGTACCAAACACACAGTCCCCAGTGCTGATGGCAGAAGAGTTTGAAGTCTTTGCTGTTCCTGAGACTTCTTGAACAGGGGGCAAGCTCTACCTCAAGCCCTTGGAGAAACTCAATAAAGAAGTTGTAGAAAGTTCAGTCCAGTCCTTTCACTGCCCAAGACAGACGCAGCCACTGCAGGCCAACACAGCAAAGCACACAGCAAAGTGGTAGTCTCCCCTCACAGCTTCTCCAGCTCTTCTTCTTGGCAGTCTTCTTGGTTCCAAAAAGTTCTAAAGTTCTGGGGTCTGGGCCCCAATATTTATACCCCAAACTCCTTTGCCTCTGTGCTTAGTCCAAACCAGTTCTGTCCTCTCTGGCCCGGCTTCCTGGCATGGGGTGGAGACAGCATTGTCCAAGGCAGACAGGGCCTACTCAGGTGCAAGGGAAATCTCCTCCCACCACTCTAAATGCAGACCGGGCCTATTCTGCCCAGCCCTGACTCATTCAGGAAAGGCAGGACACACATCAACCCCCCAGTGGCCGTCTGAGAGAATGCACCTCCCCAACCCCTGTCACTGCAAAGCCAGACAGTCAATACACATCCTAGCAGAGGCCCACAGGATGGCTAAGCAAGAAAATACCTACTTTCTAAAAGTGGTATTTTCAAACAAAGAATGTAAAAATCACCTTTACTAAAAGATGCATCTTTAGATTCTGAGTTCAGGCATACTAAACTTTATTTCCTTATCTGGTCCCAATGAGAAGTTATATTTATAAGATGTTGTTATATTCCATATAGGTACCCTATATTCGCGCAGGTAACACTGCAACCTTTCACCTATATCCTTCCCTACATTACATACATAACGGTTCATAGGGACTGACCTTTTACCTAGATACGACACTACATTCAGAACGCGGGTTTTTCCCTGGTTCGACACTCATACATTATGCATGAGGCTTCTTGGAAGCACAGCAGGACGAACATCTCCTGTATAATATCTATGTTAAAGTTCAAGCCCGACGTCATCCTTTAGGCCGACACAGTAACACAGCAAGGTAGGACCCCTGGGGAGACCTGTGGGTATATATACTTCATGTCTTGCTTAGACAGACAGAGGAGACCGTGACTTCCCGGCTGACACACTGACCAGAGACGCTGAGGTTCCTGCATGCAGACGCTCCAGCTAGCAGTGGTCTAACATCCCTCGCAGGGTGTCCAACTCGAGACCAGGATGGGGTCCCACATTCTCTAATTCTCAGGTAATGGGGTGGACTAGATCCTAGAGGGATTCTTGGCATAACACCTACACAGATGCTAGGTACATTTAGGTACATCTAGTTAGGGAGAAATCGTAGCAGTATGCACTTTTAGGTTGCACCTTTTATCATGTGTTTTTTGTACATGTATATATTCATGATTTCTGCAAGATGGTAGAGCTATACCATCCTTTTACTTTTGTAGTATTGCTAATCATATATCTCTGCTACTGTCTAATGGTTGTTGCAGCTCATCTATTCTACACTAGAATAACAACTGTTCAATAAATACTTATTGAAACGCCCAGCCTGTTTAATCTGTGTATCTCTCTGAGGCAAAACTAAGTGAGCACGAGTGACTGAGCGAAAGGTAGTATATTGTTTCCACGATCCTGGGGGATCAGGGTTGTCATGTTCTGAGGTTTCCAGAAACTATTCTCTCCCCGATAAGAGTAGATTCTAGTGGCACTGTGAGCTAGCTAATGCATACAGGCTAACGTATCCGGTGGGGGTGCTCGGAACCAGTCTGCCACCAAACCCGCAGTTTATGTTAACCGAATGCGCAGATCCTGTATAGGGTATATAGGAACTACACGACATGGCGCCACCAACGTTGGTTGGGTACTTATTTTACAGTAGAATCTGAGTAGTTCAGTCGTGCTATTCTCAGAGACCCCTACTCACAAAACGCCAGAGACGTCTGGAGTGGGTGGGCACAAACTCCGCCACAGCTGAGTAGGCTAAAAAAAATCTTATTTATTGGCTGTTGGTTAATCAAGCTTGAAGGACACAGTGTTCCTAACATTGTGCATAAAAAATGATCTCAGTTCCCTTGAACAAACTTCTTCTTTACGGAAATGACTGAGACAAGAGATAACGTAGTAGTAGATCTACACCTCTCTGGGGGAGAAGAAGATGCAGATGCAATTCCGATTGCAGAAAAATTCAGACATACAATCACCCTGAAACTGTTAGAAACTGGATTATCAGCTAGGGGTGGCTTAGTAGTTTTCGTGATTGAGGCACACGAATCAAACAAAACGGAGGTATTTTATTTGTGGGTTACATTCCCAGTAGCAAATGCAAGAACACAGACATTTCACTCTTACACAGAAGGAGATGCACCAGTGGAATATTGTCCGTTCGAGGACATAGAGGTTCCACTCATGTACCAGGAACACTTATACTGGTTTAAAGGTGCCCTACCCCACACAAGAAGAAGAGTAAGATTAGGCCCACTCGGAGGAGAAGGGGCAACATGGAGGAGAAGGGGCAACATGGCCGATATTAGCGGCCTACACACCACATCCAGGCAGACTTACTCATACAACACAAAGATTTCATTAAAATCTATAGAAACATGATGCAAATCGTCATGAGGACATTTACAGTCCAACCAGCAATAGTTGCAACAAATGGAACTCAATCTCAGGGTACAGCAACTAAAATTACACCACAAACATTACATGTGGTAATGGGTAAAATGCCCACAAAACGTGAACCAATACCATTCTGGGTAGCTCAGAAAATAACTCAGCTCGAGGCAGTATTCCCGAATACTACCCTGTATGAAAAACACAGAATGTTAACAATCTGCTTGCCCATGGGGATAACACCACAAGTAGAGGATTGTACCACTTGGGGTACAGTCTTTGCTGCCGTTTATACCAAAACTCATGGTATCCCGTCATTAGCAGTAGTACCAGATGTATTGAGACAAATACAGAACGAGTACGGAGCAGAACCTGCCCTAAACTTAGGGATGAAGTTACTAGGTAACTATGCCCAGGTATCAGCCATAATACTAGCTAACATTAAAGGGGAAGCAGCTTCAGTGGCTATCCACCAACGCCTAAGGGAGTTCAGTCCTTTAGATCAGGAACATGAACTACCAAAAATAATTGAAACTGCATATGCAGAATTAGGCAGAGACAGTTTGGGTGGGAAAGCTTTAAAACCACAATTGATGGGCAGTCCTGAAAAGGACACTTCTAAGCAGACACCTACTTCTACTAAGAAGAAGTGGGAAAATAAAAAACGGCAAAACTTTAAAGGAAACAGATCTCAATCCCGAGGTAGATCTCCTCCACAGGAGCCCTCCGAAAAGAGCTACAACCTTAGGAATAGGGATAATATTAGGAAACCTGACAGGTATCAGTATACTGATACACGTTCCTCTCGTTCCTTTCAGGGTTCATCGAAAAACTCAGAGAGGGAAGGACGGTCAGAAAGACAAGAAGAGCGTACACAGTCCGGAGACAAGCAACACACTCAGGATTAAACTTCTAAAAAAGAAGAGAAACCAAAGCAAAAGCCACAGTTCAAAAAGAAGAAAGTTGCAGGTCTAAAGATCAGACATGCCCATAATTCTGAGGACTCGACTACTCAACGGGGAATGGGATCTGACGATGCTAGACAGTGCGGCAGAAGTAACAATAGCTCGCCAGAACCTGAAGGAATTTCTGGTGACAGCGGACTTGAATGATTATATCACGGTAGAAACACCTGATACTAGAGTAAGTGTCCCACATAAAGCATATGAAATAACGCTCCTGATGGAGGGGGACAAGAGTAGGAAAGTGAGAGGTCTCTTTTGGGAGAACCTAACGTTTGGCTATGAATTTTTTTTAGCTGAACAAGATTGGCCGCCAGCATTCGTCAGGGACTGTCCTAAAGAAGAAACAGTAATTATGCCGGCATTCTCAGACGATATTCTCAGGCATTTGCAACACATATATGCGCAGGAGTGGGCGGTAGCCCAAGCTCCAGCATTATATAAGAACCATGTTGGATGGGATGAGGATTCAACCCAACACGTCATTCCTTTAAAAAATACTCCAACTGCACAGAGGCAGTATCCAATAAAGCAAGAAGCTAAAAAACAGGTCAGGGAGATCTTAGATCAACTTGAATACCAAGGGGTGATTGAAACTTGCACCTCTCAAATGAACAATCCTTTGTTTCCAGTCATGAAACCTGACAATTCATATCGTCTAGTTTTAGATTATAGACATTTAAACACTTGCACTAAAACATTTGCAGTTCAAAATGCACACAGTGCCGCATTAATGAATAACATTGTGCGGAAAAAATACAAAACAACACTTGATATCTCAAATGGATTCTTTTGCCAAAATATAGCGCCTGAAAGCAGGTATCTAACAGCCTTCTCAGTGCTAAGGTCCCAGCGTCAATTTCGGCGACTCCCCCAAGGGTATAAGAACAGCCCAGGGTTGTTCTCTGCCAGAGTAACCGAGTTACTTCAAAAATTGGATGAAGAGGCATTGTCGTATGTGGATGATATTTATCTGACAGACGATGACCTGGAGGAACACTTGAACAGAGTAAATACCATAATTTTGGGATTTGCATCTGAGGGCTACAAATTTAACTTTAAAAAATCAAAAATTGCCCACCTCAGTGTCCTGTTTTTAGGATACGAACTTTCAAGTAAAGGAAAGAGCCTGGCAGCCAATTTTTTTGAAAAATGTGCGCTGCTTCAACCTCCGAAATCATTGAAAAATTTACAGTCAATTCTGGGATTCCTAAATTTTGGTAGAACATACATTTTGGATTACGCAGAAAGAGTAAAACCTTTCTACGACCAAATTAAACCTGATTTCTCAGCCAGAAATTGGACACAGGAACACACAGATACACTTCGTTCCTTACAAGCTGACATGATAGCTTCCAAACACTTACAGACACGCGTAAACGTACGCAACCTGGTGATCCGTATAATTGCGGGTCAATCAGGGTACACCTATCTAACATAAACTGAAGGTGAGACAGTACCAATTGTATACAAGTCACATTTGTACACAAATGCTGAGATGCGCTTCGCATCCACTGAAAAGATTCTGACAGCGGTACAGACTGCTGAAGTGAGAGAACGAGCACTGGCTCAGGGGAAACGAATAATAGTAGTGACTCTGGTTCCAGCCTTAGAGGCTGCGACAAAGGCAGGCGTTCCTAACGCTAAAGCCTTACATCCAAGATGGATACAATGGGCTAATTCTCTCACTGCAACAGATGTAGAATACAGGTACGACCCAAATTTAAAGACACAAGCATTCCTGCAATACGAACAAGAATATCCTCTGCCAAAAGAAATAATGCCTCTAGATCAGTATGAATATATTATTTACACTGACGGATCTGCTCAACCGGCCATAGAAAGTAAGCAACAATATAGCGCAGCATGTGCTATCGTTAAAGGTTGCATGCGGGATGGAAAGTTCCATCCGAGTTGCACTAAAACGCAATCTCTAGTAGACTTCACGGCACAGTTGGCAGAATTAAAAGCACTGATACTGGCACTTGTAAATACGGATCGAGAATTCCCCACACTAATTGTGTTCAAAACGGGTTCAAAGACGCAAAAGGTGGAACAATTAAGCATGAAATGTTATGGGAACAGGTAGTGAGGTTGAAATCAGAACTCCCAAGGACTCACGTGATACACACACTGAGTCATCAGCATGATGGCATTCACGTTGAAGGGAATTCATTGGCTGATGAAGCCGCAAAGGGGGCTGTACGTACGGCTTCCGTAGCTGCAATCACTCGTTCTAAAACAAGATTAGACGGTGAGATTATGGTGGCTGTTATTGCTTCAAGCAAAAACAGCGGTGCAGTACCAAAAAGATTTCCACTCAAGTACTCCTACAAGTTAGATGCCAATAACATTCCATTTGCTCAGATTCCTGGAGTGGGGGATAGAGTAATTCCGAACATGGATCGTAGGTTAGGTTTAATACTAGCTGCACATGAAGGGATAGGTTCTGCTCATGCAGGAGTTATGGCGACTGTTTCCTTATTGAAACAACTCTGCTGGTGGCCTGGTTTAACAAAGCAGACTAAAGACTATGTCTTGAAATGCAACATCTGTCAGCAGATGAAGGGTTCCACCATAACACGTCTTGTGCAGACACCATTGTTAATAGCTGACAAACCACTAGCGTGTGTCTACCTGGACCACTGCGGCCCCTTAAAAAGAGATGGGGCTAAAAGATATATAATGGTAGCAGTGGACTCCTGCTCGAGATTCCTGTGGATGTGGCCCCAGCGCTCGGCTGACGCTCTAACTGTTATAAAAGATTTGCGAGTCTTCATAGGAACATACGCAATTGGCACACTACTTTCTGACCAGGGCCCTGCGTTTAGCTCTCGGGCTTACAAGGAGACAATGGGAACTTTAGGTGTAGCATTGCGGTACTCATCTCCGTACCATCCCGAGGGAAATTCGGTCGTGGAGAGAAAAAAACGAGACTTAAAGCAATCTTTAACAGCTAGAGTATTAGGCACAGGTGAAAGTTGGGTAAAACATCTTTATGGGGTCCAGCAGGCCCTTAATAATATTCCAAGAAGTTCTCTAGGGGGTGTTACTCCATATGAGGTCCTATTTGGGACAAGAATGTGGGTACCTGATCTTGATTGTGAAGGCGCAGTGGCGGATGAAAAGCCTTTTGACATCCATGATCGTTTGGCTGTTTTACAGGAACTAAATGAATCCAGAACAGAACAAAGTAACGTCCACCTGAAACAGACCGCCACTGGGGAAGTCAAATCAGTCACGCAAGACCTGTCTGGATCCCTAAAGTCGGGGATCTGGTCAGAGATAAAATAGCAGACAAGAAAGAATTTGGGCCATCCTACAGAAAACCTGTACCGGTCCGAGAAATTGAAGGAACAAGAACTGTACTTCTCCTGCCTCTTGCCGGAAAAAGGAGAAAAGATTAGTCTCAATTGACTTAATCAAACCACACTATGTGGCCGAAACTAAGCAGTAGGCCACGTGGACTCCAAAGTAGCAGACGCCCTCCTCTCGCTACAATACAAGAAGTTCAAACGGAAAGACTCATCACGTTCGAAGAGTCACCTGTACGGAATGATGGACTATGCAACAATGCCATGGAACTCGTTCCCCTTGAACCTGAAGTTCGACTTCAACATGATACTCAAAATAACGCACAAGTTGCTATTCGACTAAATACAGACGTCTACGTCAACATACCTCGACAAGAGTAAAGAACGATTTCAACAAATCCTGATGCAATTCCAACAATTGATCGAACTGCTTCTCGCTACTTCATAAACTTTGATACGTTTTCTTTGGATCCAAGTGAACCTGAAACGACGCCAGACCAAAAATCACGCAAGCAGCAAGTTAAAGACCTTATGAACTTTCTTAGAAAGCCTTACCTGGTATCACCATGGGTAGAACTATGGGTAACTTCCGGGATTTTTTTCTTTCTTTTCTGGTTAGGCTTAGTTATAGTTTTTAACATGCTTATTAGTGGACAATACATTCAGCAAAACTCTGTTGCCCAAGAAGTGAACTTAATGTTAAAACCACATCAATCATCTCATCGATAACAAAGAGACTTGTCGTCAGTGAACATTACAGCAGTTCCTATACCTGATGGTATAGTGTGGGACAAGGTTGATTTTGATATATTTGGCCCGACTGAAATTTTAAAAATTCCACATTTATTTAAAATATCATTAAGTGACATCATTACCTCAAGTACATTTTCCGATGATTGGGATTTTGAAACTGTTAATAACATGTTGTCTGATTTGGAAAAATCTGCTGCGTTTTCCAATAGTGAAACATTGGAAGGCATATCAGACTATGAATCAATGTATTGTTATCAGCATTATGGTCATCATTTTTTGCATAAATCTGCTAATCCTAGAAATGTGTTCACATACCACCAGTGGGAACATTGTCCAACACCGCCGAAAGGCAGTTCAAAAACATTTGCACAGAAGTTTCCATATTTTTCAGGGTTAATATGTCTGACCCAGCCTCATATTTTTATAAGGTTACACCAACATCAGCACAGAAAAATATGTTAACAAACACCAAACAGATTTACTCTGCATCCTTTATTGCCCAGTTGTCTGAACAAGGATACGACTTATGGAAAGACACCATAGACTTAAAATCAGTCTGGGGTACTAGAGAATGGCAGGTGCAGGGGTTAGAAGCCTTGTTTAGAGCATGTCTCATCCCTCAGCAGATCATGTTTTTGAACGAGACAGTGCAACAGACATCTTGCCTTGGACTAGCCAAGAACAAAGACTTGAACACACCTCGAGTGCCTACTCCATCAAACACCGAGGGAAACGAAACATCACAAACAGGGATTACATTAGATGACATCATACAATACCATAGATCAGACTCCGATTGTAAGAAATGGTTCATTTGGCCCACAGACACAAATGGTTGTCAGGAAAGAATCATGGGTAAAACTGAAGGGTTCACAATCCATAGGCCAGATCCGCACTATGTACAGAGACAACATCCAGGGGTAGTGAAGTCATACAGTGTTGGGAAGTTGTGCCTTAATTGGCTAGAAACCTCAACACTCACAGAGGTGAAACAACACTTATCCTTACTCACACAAGACATGGATCTTAGGGATTTTTTACTAGGTCCCAGGAAACCACGCCAAAAACGTTTCATATATGCTGGCATTTATGCTGCCTACAATGAAAATTGGAAAATATCCCAACAAGAGGCCACAGAAAGAATACGGGAAATAGACCGTATTAACTTGGAAAAATCTCTAGCAGTGGTAGACAATGGGTTAACAACATTGACCTCCAGGATATATTCCTTATGCAACATTGTATCTTCTGCGATAGACATTCTAGAACAAGATTTGGCCATATTACAACACGGGCAATCTCAGTTACGTTCTATTATGTTATTGAGCTGGACGCTGCAATCTTTGCATGCAGGCTATGTGCCTTGGCGCTTTATTAACAGTACGTCTCTGTTTTCCGAATACAATTTAACAGATAAACAGATAGAAATGGCACAAAGGGGAGCAAAATATACAATGCTGCGTATCGAAAAACTGGATAGATTACCATTCACAGTGGCAGAATCACCACACACAGAATGGCTAATCCATGGCCACATAACTCTACCGGTCACTACTTTTCAGTTTCAATATTGCCTTGAACAAAAGCAGCAGGCAAATATGAAAAAATGGGTAAGGAGTACATTAAGGAATCTTGGGAATTGCCATACAAATTTTGATGCCGGAGTGGGGATCGAGAAGTGTTTCTCAGTGGTACAAACTGTGAGAGCGCTTTAAGTGGATCGCTCATATGTCAGGACATTCTTCTGCACGGGGCTTGTAATGGTTCTGTGGTAAACTTGTCCTGTCATCTGAGGGGTGCCCCAGCTGCAGTGATTACTCCAGCATTTGGGATACTTTTGAATGGGAGTTACTTGATGCTGAACAGTCAAGGCTGCTGTGGAATGCTCCCGGGCATCGCATATCTGGTAACCGTGAGTGCCAGGGTTACTTGTTGTATGCAAGTATTGTTTCCAGTGACACATACAGTCAGGGAGGCGCCGTTATGGCCTTCACTGAATGTTTCTTTAATACAATTTGAGACTCTAGGCAAAATGAAAGCCATGCTTTTACAGAAGTCTGTGCCCTTAACCTCCGCTCAAGAGACTTTTGAATTCGAGATCGCAAGGTCTTCAGCTGAGATACAGGCGCTTATTAATACAAACTGCCCTTTCCATTTTGTAGAAATGGTGAATCGTATCTTTAACATGTCTGATACGACTGGCATTGTCCACCTATTTAAGACCATAGGTTCTGGACTTCTAAGCACCTTTCAGACGGTACTTGGAGTTATACCAAACTTCATACACTCCATATTCGGAAGCATCTTTGGAGGACTTCCGCTGATCCTGTTTCTAATAGCAGGTATCCTGATTGTTATTTTTCTGCTACGCAATGGACATCCCAGTCACCAAGGAGATGGAAAAAGCACTCCTGGAGCGTAAATACCGTGACCGAATGGTACAACACCTAGGCATGCCTCGCCTGAGAGAACTGAGTGCGTCTTGGTTCCTGTCATTTCGACCAGTCTGGATGTACTGCATTTTACCTGTCCTCCGATGCCTGTTTTGCGGAGAAGAATGCGTGTTAGACCTTTGTTTGACACTCCCATCATGTGCGCAACCAGACGTGAATGCTCTACTGGGCCCGATAACGGCCCATGTTCTGCAATGTCCTCAGCATATTCCTATGTTGATGGCGGCATTCCTTGAGCCACCGCAGGTAGTAACTCCACCTGTTGTTTGGACACCGGCTCCTCCACTGACACCCAGGCTTTGTACGGCGCACAGGCTACCCCGGCACTGGCTGTGGACAGCATAGAACATCATCTGTGCTCTATTGACGTACTCTGCGAAGTGTTACAGGGGCCGTCTACTGCGGAAGCAAGCAATGAAAGTGTTGCGTCTACCAGCCAGGACACATAAACAATTGACTCATTTTGGCTCGTCATGAGCTGGAAGAAATTTGCCCTTTTTAATAACAAACTCAATTTGGAACTCGGACAAAATTGGCATTCGTTTTTCATTTATTTGGGCATAGATGGCTTTCTAATGCTTATAGTGGTTCGGACTATATCAACGGACACTTTTAGAGCTAGGGCCTGCAACAGATTTTCTGTTTACTTTTAAAAAAAATGCTTTTAGAAGATTTTTTTAGACATTTTTTAAAACATTTTTAGCTAAAGAAATGTTTATAACCCTTGGTGCGTACCATGTCTAGTTAGAATGGTAGTACACTTATAGGTTACATATGTTGTCCAGTTGGAAGAGGAGTGGGTGTTATATTCCATTTGGTACCCTATATAGGCGCAGGTAACACTGCAACCTTTCACCTATATCCTTCCCTACATTACATACATAACAGTTCATAGGGACTGACCTTTTACCTAGATACAACACTGCATATAGAAAGCGGGTTTTTCCCTGGTTCGACACTCATGCATTATGCATGAGGCTTCTTGGAAGCACAGCAGGACGAACATCTCCTGTATAAAGTTAAAGTTAAAGTTCAAGCCCGACGTCATCCTTTAGGCCGACACAGTAACACAGCAAGGTAGGACCCCTGGGGAGACCTGTCGGTATATATACATCATGTCTTGCTTAGACAGACAGAGGAGACCGTGACTTCCCGGCTGACACACTGACCAGAGACGCTGAGGTTCCTGCATGCAGACGCTCCAGCTAGCAGTGGTCTAACATCCCTCGCGGGGTGTCCAACTCGAGACCAGGACGGGGTCCCACATTCTCTAATTCTCAGGTAATGAGGTGGACTAGATCCTAGAGGTATTCTTGGCATAACACCTACACAGATGCTAGGTACATCTAGTTAGGGAGACATCGTAGGAGTACGCACTTTTAGGTTGCACCTTTTATCATGTGTTTTTTGTACATGTATATATTCATGATTTCTGCAAGATGGTAGAGCTATACCATCCTTTTACTTTTGTAGTATTGCTAATCATATATCTCTGCTACTGTCTAATGGTTGTTGCAGCTCATCTATTCTACACTAGAATAACAACTGTTCAATAAATACTTATTGAAACACCCAGCCTGTTTATTCTGTGTATCTCTCTGAGGCAAAACTAAGTGAGCAGGAGTGACTGAGCAAAAGGTAGTATATTGTTTCCATGATACTGGGTGATCAGGGTTGTCATGTTCTGAGGTTGCCAGAAACTATTCTCTCCCCGATAAAAGGAGATTCTAGTGGCACTGTGAGCTAGCTAATGCAAACAGGCTAACGTACCCGTTGGGGGTGCTCGGAACCAGTCTGCCACCAAACCCACAGTTTATGTTATCCGAACGCGCAGATCCTGTATAGGGTATATAGGAACTACACGACAATGTTATAAATTAACTCCCATGCTTTACTATGGGCCAGATAGCCTTTCAATAGTGAAAAACAAAATTGGCAATATTTCACTATCAGGACATGCCACACACACCAGGGCATGTCCTACCTTTCACATACACTGCACCCTTCCCACAGGGGTACCTTGGGTCTACCTTAGGGGTGACTCACATGTAAGAAAAGGGAAGGTTAGGGCTTGACAAGTGGGTGCACTTGCCAAGTCGACATGGCAGTTACAAACTGTGTGCAGACTCTGCAGTGGCAGGTCTGAGTTATCTTTTCAGGGCTACTCATGTGGGTGCCACAATCAGTGCTGCAGGCCCACTAGTGCATTTGATTTACAGGCCCTGGCACACTCAGTGCACTTTATTAGGGGCTGACAAGTAAATCAAATATGCCAATCATGGGAACACCAATCCATAACACAATTTACCCAGAGAGCATATGTACTTTAGCACTGATCAGCAGTGGTAAAGTGCCCAGAGTCCTAAAACCAACAACCGCAGGTCAGGTAAAAATAGGAGGAAGAAGCTAAATGTTTGGGGATAACCATGCAAAAAGGGCCGTTTCCAACAACATGTTTCAGCCTAATACCCTCATTAGGCTGTGAGGTGGCATTCTTCAGGACCTCACGTGTGCTACTACAAATTGTGTGCAACCAAAAGAAAATTGTCAATATGCAAAACCAGTGGTTGTAGTGGTAATCGACTCAGTCAGGAATCCACTGGTAGTTATTGCCGGGAAGAGACAATATGTTTCAACAGGACATGCATTTAATTTCATGTGACGAATCATAGCACTCATTCTGGCAGTTTCTAGTTCACAGGAGAATCCTGGAACCCATAACAATTAGCACTTTTTTTAGGGGACCAATACATCAATATGCTGTGCACTATCATCAAAGATGTATTAGCTTACCTGTAAATGCCAGGTAACACACCCCAACTTTACCTTGGTGCAAAACTCAAGGTGGTATCAAGTCCTACAAAACTAAGAGGACAAGTGAAAATCAATTACTCAGGGAACTAAAAGAAGTGACTCAATTGCAGACCAAAGACAATGCCCCATTGTGTCAATGTAATTTGGATCACGGTTAAAAGCACAAAGTGTGAGAGGACATATACACTCTGATACGGTATGAGGGCAATAAATAGTGCAGGCTAGTGTCACAATTTTGAAAGGGATCGCAAATATGTTACGGAGACCTGGATTAGGTGCTGCAGGTAGAATCAGGCACCAAATCTCATATGGCGATAAAAAGTATGAGAAATATATCAAATCTCTCAAAACCTGGATTTGTGCTACAGGTTGAATGAGGCATCAAATCTCATTGGGCGAAAAAAAAGAGTAGAAGATATATATCAGATCCCTCATGACCCCTTAACAGAGAGACACCTTTCTCAAAATAGCCTGTGACCCCTGTGATGGAGAAACGCAGATCAAGTACACCTCTGAATCATCCCCATCTTGTTTATGAACAGACTGCAAAAGCAGCTAGCTCAGCATCGGCTTTGTGGGGCCATGGAGACCCAGCCACAGTTCCCAGGTACGCGGTGCAAAAAGGCCACCCTGGGAGGCTAAAGTGCCCATCTTAAGCTCTAAATATGTATTCTTACGGGAGACTGATAGATTCCTGACCGTCGTGTAAAAAAGATTACTGTCCATCATGTAACAGACCGTGGTTAAGAAAATACGTGGTCTTAGTCAAAGCCCCCCAGCTGTTAGCACATACCTGTGAGACCAGATTGCAGGCGGCGCGTACTGCGCCGAGGAAGGTGGTGACTCACGGCATCAAGCCGAGTTTCTTATGTCGCCTTCCCAGTTGAAGTCAGGAGAGTGTCACGTCTCAAGCCACGCCCCTTTCTTAGGAGCCAACCAGAAGGCTGATTTAGAGAACTACAAAATTGGTGGGAACTGTAGTCCTTCGTTTGATTGCCCACCACAGCAGTCTTGAAGTGCTAGGAACGTAGTCACATGCCCATGTTGGAGAGAAAGCAAGTGAGTTAATTTGTTTTCATGGCACGGGAGTTCTGGCGTACTGGGACACATGGTTCTGAGCAGTATAAGGAATGATAAAAGTATTGGCAATTGCTCAGTATAAATAACTTGGTGAAGCAGTTATAATCAATGTATAAGCTGAAGATACCATATGTATATCATTTAGATAACCACTAAAGCGTAGGCATCTCTTCATGGTACATGTATATATGTATCAAGGAGAGTGTAATGGTTATGTCACTATAATATCTGACTGGAAAACGTCAGAGAAATTATATATTCCAGATTGTCGTCATCCTAAGGTCACTTGTATGACTTCAGGTCTGTGACAGTGCGAACCAGGGGATGCCATCATTAAGGCCTTGTTTGTCACTACATAGTCTAAAGATCCATCTTTGTTCTCTCTTAAAAAATATTGAGTCGCATTCATTGTTTTGTTTATTCACATTAAAGGTTCGCCTTGTGTGCACCAATCTGTCTTTCCAGTTGGTACTCCTTTTGAATGGAAAGAGTGGTCGCTGGAGGGACTGGGTCCCTTTATTTAGGATTTGTCAATTCCTATTGATTGATTTCTGAATCAAACCTGATGCACTGCAAAAAGTGTTTACACAGACCACTCATTCAGAGGGCTCTTTTAGTGGTCATGTCTCTAACAGAGCTTCACAATTATTGTGTCTCGCTATTTGGCTGATTTGTGTACCAATGATGATGGTTAATGGTGATCCAAAAGTTGGCAGGATAAGTTGGCTGCATGGGTTTTATATCTCTGAACGTCTGAGGAATTTCGCTGTAGCCTGAGGGACTGCCCAAAAGGGATATTATCCCTTAGGGACTTGGGATGGTAAGTCGTGTATGCAAGCAGGGCATTCCTGGCCATTGGTTTCTTGTATAGCTCAGTCTGTAGGGTTACAGAGGAGGATTTTATACATAGGTATAGAAATGGAAGACGCTCCTGGCTATATTCGCAAGCGAATGTCAAGAAAGGGTTACGAAAATTCAGTCAATGATGCCCCTGCCCGTAGAAGCTACCAGATCGCAGTGCAGTATGAGAGAAGATGGATGTAGCACGTGTTACCCGTGGATCATACATCCATTACTTAATAGTGGTAAAACATGAAGAAAAAAACCCACCAAATATGCAAAAAAGTAGTAAGCAAAATATAGGGCCCTAATTCTGAACCTAGTTCTAACATCAGAAACCTGACTACAGACATGAATTGGCTACGCACTTAGCCCTATTCTTACACTTCCTACAGTTCTTACGACTTAAGTCCATCTAGAAACTCTTTCGCCTTGACCTCAGAATCAAAGAATCAAGTTTGCCCCCCCCGACCACTTTTAGACGTGTAGGGTTAACCAGATAAGCCTGTGCATTTTTGCCTTGGAAGGGCTTAAACAGCTGCCGCAACCGCCATTGTCTCTCGACCTTGGCATGGCAAAAGTCTGGTCGAACAAAGAACAAGACATCACCACTAGAGCGCTTCGGGCCTTGCTTTCTCAAAAATACCCTGTCTTAGGAGAATGTTTCCGAGGTAGATGAAAATAACCTCTGGCTTCGAACCCTCCCTGGATGGTTGCCTTTGAGCAAAGGGTAATCTGTGGGCCCCCTGCACTTCTTGTGACCAGTTCCAGCCTGATAGCTCGGGGAGGGCTACCCGTAAGAGTTCCACCACATAGGCCCGAATGTCCGAGCCCTAGACCCCTTCTGGGACCCCTAACAAGCAGAGATTGTTGCGCCTCTGGTGATTTTTTTGATCTTCCAGCTTCCATTGTATGTCCACCAACTGAGATTCATGCGCCTCCGCTTGTGACCGAGTAGCAGCAAGATCTGTCTCAGTCATGGAAATTCTAGTTTTGAGGTCTGTGAGGCATTCCCTGATGGTATTGCACACCTTAGTAAGTTTTCTGACCACCCCTTGACCTTTCCTCAAAGCACTCTGAGCCTTACGCATTTCCTCACAGTGCATTAAAATTGACTGATAAATAGCGTCCAGTGTAGGGGAATCAGAGCCACCTGTGCCCTGTAGGGTCCCAGGAGGGGAGCCGGTCAGGCATTCTGTGGATGTATAGTCCCAGGCTGGATCCTTGCCCACTGAAGCTCGCTGGCCAGCCTTCTTGCCCATCTTGCGGGCTGTTAGGGCACAGCACCTTTTGTCCTCTTCTGGGTCACTGTTATTCTCGCTAAAATTGGAGGAGGTGTCAGACCCATCCACTGACCACTCGGCCCCATCGGACAATGAGAACAAGCAGTCGCTAGGCTCCTTTTCCAGGTGCATTTGCCAGTCTCTGCCCCCCTTGCTGTAGCCCTAGCCCTAGCTGTGTGGAGCTTGAAGCCTGATCATTAGCATGGTCGTTAGTTACATATATCGCCAAATCGGGGGAATTATTGTTGCGTACGTCAGGTGCGAGACTCAAAGCAACCCTTGAATGCATCTTGACAACATCTTTGCCCCCCCCCCCCGGGTGATCCCGGCCCTCCCCAATTGCAGAGAGCCCATCCCCTGCATTTACTGCATTACCGTCGCAATTGGTGGTCTCCTCTACCAACGCGGTAAAGGGAACAATTAAGCCCCCCTTTCCATTTCCTTTAACAAGGGCCGGGGGCTGGGTGAAAGGGGGCGCCAGCATACCTTCATCGTGATAAGTGGTGGGGAGCCCTGCTGCCAGCTTTTTGTCCTCCTGAGTCCGGGTGTTGGGCACATCATTTGGCATCTAGAGGGCTGTGTTCGTGGACTCTGACTGCTCCAAATCACTTGCTCCGGGTGTTCCCCGCATCTGCAGGTCCTGTTTCAAGGCTGACCCCTTCAGGAGATCAACCACTGTAGGACCGGCCGGACATGAATTGCCGGCAGCCCCGCCTCTCTCCCTCCTCGCTGGCTCCACATCCTGGGTAGTTGGAACGCGTCATCCGCCTGGTCGCGGAGTCGGTCCTCCTGAATTTTCACCCCCCCTGCTCCACCGGGCCCGATGCAGCCTGCATGGGAGGGCGTGCAATCTTCTCCTTCTGCGCTCCGCTGATGTTCTTGGGCCCCATACCTGTCGTCGATACCTCAGCTCAGCAAAGAGTGCAGTCCGAGTGATTCAGCACGGCCACAGCCAGGCACCTGAAGGCGGAGAGACTTCCCAAGATCAGCGCCACTCGTGAGCAGTTCCTAGGGGTGCAGGTGCAACTAGGAAGGGCATCGAGGGCCATAGGCGTCGTTTCAGGTTAGTCCATTTCCTAGAAAAAACCACGGGTCAGCGTGCTGCTGCTATCGGCCACTGACGTGACGGCCATCTTGCTTCTCCTTCAAGTGTTCTTGAGAAAAAAATAATGAATTGTTTTCCTACATACTGCTTTAAATGTAATTACGTATGTGCAGTGGCGTAACCCAAAATGACTGGGCCCCCAGCAGAAAGTGGTCAGGGACCATGCATGGTTCATATCTCGCAAAAATGCATAGGCCTTAAGCTGAATTGGGGCCTCTCTGAAGGAAGTAGTGTGTGAAAATCCTCCAGACAAATGTCTCCACTTCAAGAGAAAACAGGTAGAGGGCATGATTTTGTCAATGTCAAAGCAACACATAAATTCTAATATAGCTTTGTTTCAAGAATGCCTATTGCACACATGTGGAACACACGTTAAGCAAAACAGAGTCTATTCATTTATTAACTAAGGAGTATTTAGAAGATTGCAAGGTGCAAGGGTTTGAGTCCAGACCTACTGGTGATCAATCGTGTCTCAAATTCCTCTCTCATGGCCCCTGGGCTGTTTTCATTTCAATAAAATACAAGTCTGACTAGATCAGTTTTCAGTAGTTTCCGGGATCGTAGGTAGTTGGGGATCATATCTTAGGCTTGCCTCGCGTGCATTCCAGATGATTCAATGTCCTTGAGCACCCAGTGATCCTCCTCCGTGTTTCTTTTTCCTGAACACTGATTGGTCTGATGGCTAGATATTGAATTGGTGAATGGATAGATATTGAATTGGTGAATGGCTAGATATTGAATTGGTGAATGGCTAGATATTGAATTGGTGAAAGGCACAGATGCATGACCATGCAAGCTGACATCAAATGTACTAAACAAGTAAACTCTGTAATGTACAACCAAAAAATACCATTATTCCCTTGCTAATTTTTTGTGGGAGATTTTGTAGGTGCTACCTGTACTGGTATATGGTGTTATGGCGCCAAAATCGAATTAGGTGAAGGAAAACAGAAGCAGGAAGCACTATAATCACATAGGAACATAGTAGGACGCTTATAGGTGCATGCTTTCATGTAATTATTTCCATACATTCCATAATTCCATTCCACAAATGCTTACCAGAATAAGATTGTTGACTGTCGCTTTCAGGTATTTGTACATAACTGCATCTCAACCTGACATTTATGACCTGGATGAGTGCTCTCGCCATTCAATTATGCCTTTTCATATTTATTGTTGTAGTTATATTTAATGGGACAAACATGCTGCTCAAGCAGTGATGGAGAAACGGTGATGGGATGTTACAGAAAGTGGAGCAGGGAAATGCAGCCACAGCACATTCAAGTTCCAGCAGCTATTCTTATGATAGAAACTGTTTCTAGGCAGGACAGACCAATCACCCCTTTGTAATCCTGTGTGTGTCAATGCAGGAACCTAGGAAGGCGGGGCACACACACCCAGTGTATGCTGAGTTGTGTGGATCTGCAGCCTGCATGGAGGGGATTAGAGTCTCCTTCTCACCCACCATCTCCCACTAATCATTATATGCTTTTGGTCAAGGTGAGGCCTGGCTGGCTACAGGTGTAGAATGTCAAAGAGTTCACAAAGCAAACACAAGGATGATGGACGGAGCGCTGAAACTTTTCAGACACTCACCCCCAGTCACAGATTTGGGTTGAATCCATCATCGTTCTTTAGCTCACTTTGCCACTTCAGTTCAGACCCAGCCATATGCAAATCAGTCTTGACCCTGTGCCTCATGGGAACAGTCCAGCCCAAACTGCCAAGCCAGGTCTTCCCTGAACCGGAAACAAGCATCCTGGGACCGGTTTCAGACTAATAGCCCTCATCAGCCAGGCTAGCTTGAATCCAGTGGCAAAGTGAGCAAGGGACCCAAGTTCACACCCCTCTACAGACTCAAAACCCTATCAGGAGAAGCCAAAATACAACGAAGTAGGAAAATGGATAAATCCAGAAATTAAAATGTTTTGCTATCTTAAGGTCTGCGTGTACAGATTTCTGTATATGTGTGTGTGTTTGGTGTATCTGTGTGCATAATTACAATAACAATTACTATATAGCGCACAATGCAAACTCAATTATATTTTGCATCTTAATAATCAGTGTTAATCACTCTGCGGCTCACTAGTACTCATTTTATCGTCTCTAGAAGAACAAAGCCTCAAGTTAAATCTTGCAAGGATTTAAAGTTATTCCTTTCAGATTGCAGACAGACCATATCAGTAAATGCATAACCTGCTGAGCTATTTTACAAAGATTGGTACTTGAGAACTGCAGATCACACATGGGTCTCTCTTAAAAGTGCACAGACCCATAATGTTTTCTCCCTAGGATCGAAACCTGTCGCGCTCAGGTTTCCTGCCAAGGACTGTCACTAGCACATTGGCATGTGGTCAGAGATTACTTAGAGATTACACACAGATATCTCAAATCAGTGCATTAACTACTTGCGATATGGTACCTGTGTTATACCCTGAGATTTTGCAGGATACATTCCCCTATATATAGAAGGCTCTTGAACCCTTTAAGCTTCATGAAATGCTGTCAATTAATTTGAGCCAGAACTGCAGTGCTATCACAAAGTTATCATTGTCAATGTATTTGACAGAGTTGGTCATTGTGCAGGGGCACACTCTACACCATGTGACTCCATCCTTCAGGACACCACCCTTCACTACTCCCCTGCCCTTCGGTTTCAGCCTCTCCCCCACACAAATGTATGCGTTCTGGACTAAAGTATTTCCACTTTCAGTACCTTCTACATGGAGCTGAGTAATTCTGTTCTTTCCTCGACCTAAAGATGGAATTAGCAAATTAATTGCAAAACTCACAATTTCAGACATGGCATGGTTTGATGAGATTCTATGCATTCTTATATGTTAAGAATATGATTTTTCCTTACTGTCACAGGATCTCTAGTGGGTTTGTCTGTGAACTATGTTGGATATCTAATTTTTATTTTCACTCAGGGGCATATTCTCAAGGAAGTGGCGATGAGAGGCGTTAGCCTCCTGGCTTAACGCCTCTCATCGCCACTGCGGAAGCGCCAGGCTGCACCATATTACCAAGGATATGGTGCAGCCTGGCGTTTCCCACTGCGATGGCGCTAAGTCTCACGATTTAACGCCAATGCAGGCACCCTTGCACCAGAGTGCAAGGGTGTCTGAGAGCAGGGAGGTTTGTTTATGTACAGGAAGGTGTCCCTTCCTGTACATAAACAAGCCTTTTTTTAAAATGCCATTTTGTAACTTACATGTGTGCTGCTTCATGCAGCACACATGTAAGTTACAAAATGGCATTTTAAAAAAAGGTTTGTTTATGTACAGGAAGGGACACCTTCCTGTACATAAACAAACCTTGGCATTTTGCTTTTTTCATGTGTGCTGCACAAGGTAGCACACATGGGAAAAGCAAAATACGAGGAGAAATGAAGCATTTCTCCTCGTATCGCCACCTTAAGACCAGGATTTTCCTGGTCTTAAGTTCGGCGCTGCCACCTATTATCGCCTCTCTTGATAATAGGTGGCAGCGTCAAAGTGAATGGGTGTTGCAGTGGAACGCCCACCGCAACACCCACTGCACGCCCCTTTCACGCTAAATTTAGCGTGAAAGAGGCACTATTATCAAGGCAGCATTAAGCTAATTAACGTGGCTTTAAGCCACATTAACTGGCTTAACGCTGCCTTGATAATAGGGAGCTGACCCTATCGCCACCACAACGTCACAAAAAGTGACGTTGTGGTGGCGATAGGGGCTTGATAATATGCCCCTCTATCTTTTACAGATGCAGTATTCAGAGACAAATATTACTGCATGCCCTTTTTCTGAGCAATCTGGTTTCTTTTAGCTGTTTGCGCCCTATGAAGCTGCCTAGAATTACTTTAATGTACTACAGACCCTGCTACGACTCAAAACAAACAACAATCTAGGTTGTAACAGACAAATATCCTACAGTACAGTGAGTTGTACTGCCCACTCAGGCCCTCATTTGAGGAACTCTGGGGCATATTTACAAGGGCTTTATCTCCGCTTTTTTGGCTTAAAAAGCCAAAAAAGCGGAGATAAAACTATCGCCCTATTTACAAGAGGGTGCTAACATGCATAATCGCATGGTAGCACCCTTTTTCCCAACGCCTCCCTTTGCATCTCTAATGAGATGCAAAGTGGGCGTACCCCGGATGGACTACCTTGCTAATATCGCTGTTCACATCGCGATATTTACAAGGCTGCCCCAGCATTTTAGCACACGTTAGTTTTTGGAGAAAACCGCTGTTTTCTCCAAAAACTAACATCTGCTAAAATGCAGACTTACCTATCCCTAACATTGGGGTGGATTATGCTGATATGACCCTGTGGGTCCTATCAGCAAGGTTATACGCCGTTTTTCAGGGAACATTGCTGGAAAACCAGCGATGTTCCCTGCAAAACGGCGATAACCTCGCTATCTCTGGAATTTTTATCGCCCTGGAGAAACGCGTTGTTAATAACGCGCTACCAGGGCAATAAATTCCAGAGATAGCCTGCGATAACAAAATTATCGCTAAGCACGTTGATAATATGCCCCTCTGTTATTTGGGGTGGCATTTCGTCATCTGGTACCACCATGTGCTGCATTTAAAAGGTCAGTATTGTCCAAGGTCCACACCTTGGAACTGGGAATAATGTGGTATACCACATGCTTTCCCATATTCTGAGGTGCAAAACCTGGAACCTGAGGAATTTTGCTTGCGCAAATTCCACCAGATTGTACCTGGAAACATTTTTGCAGTGAAAAGGGTAAAATAATGCACCAGTTGTAATCCTGTCAAAATTCCTGTGTGCTCTCAAATCGATATTATTGGAGCGCTCAAAATGAGGATCTCAGTGCTGAATCACGGCATAAATAGATATAACTTCTGAAACAGTCATCTAAAAGAGGCATATTTTTATAGTGCGTTCCTTTAGCTTTTTGACGGGGAATATGCATTTTAGCAACTGGTCAGACAGTTTAGAAATGATCGAAATGTTTCTTTTTCAATAAGGAGTGAGATGAGGCTGTTTGTCATTTAGTAGATGGATAATCAGCGGCGGCTGCTCCATTAGAGCGGAGAAGCACCCCCCTCCCCTCCCGCCACCACCAGCAAATAAAGCAATAATAAAACTAGTTTTAAATCCATTTTATTATAATTTTATTTTAATCCCCTGGACCCGCCCCGAGACCTCTGACGAGTCTTGGGGGCGGGTCCAGGGGATGACACTGCTGGTGGGGGAGAGGTGGCCACTCCCTTCACTGCGCATGAGGTGTTCACTATGGCTATGCGCCAGTGCAAAGCGATACAAAATCTCACAATGGTGTTTACTATCCATCAGAAAGAGGGTTTTCAACTGGAAAGTTCTTTTTTTCTCATCGCAAAAACCCCTTAGTGCTGCTTTGCACAGCTTTGCATCAAGAGGCTGATATTCGGGCAGTTCAGCACAAATACCCATAGGATTTAATGCAAAGCCCAATCTACTAAGATAGCCAAACCAGACTTTGCATTAAAAACTTACTCCTCGGGGGCATGGCCAGGCAAGATGGCCGGGTGGACGTGATCCACACCGGCTCCCGAGCCTCGATGATGTAACGAACAGCCACAGGCAGAAAGACGTAGCCTGAATTGTGACCAAGAGGCCAGCAAAGATACCTGATGACATAGGACTCGTGCGTGGGTGCTCGCCGGGCCAGCATGGTTGGGACATTCGTGGCAATCGTCGGCGAAGGGGAGCGAAGCGGGCCGATAAAATCGCGCCGGCAGATGCGGCCTCCAAGGCAGGGCGGATTAGCTGAAGCTCCGCAGCGGCACTCAAAGCGAGAGCACCGGCACCCTTGGGGTGTTGCGGTGGACGGAGGGGGGCCCCAGGAGTGCCTGCAGACAAGAAGGAGACGTGCCTGTAGGAGGGGGCCCGGCGCCGACCCCGCTAGGTGAACGTCGTTGCAGTCACTCACCGCAGCATATCCAAAGATGAGCGGGGGCACTGCTGGCGATGCTGGGTCTCCCGCGGTCATACTAGGGCGGTGGGGGCCTGGTGATCCATTCTCCCGATTCTCCCGGTGGGCCCTTGGATCGATGCCTGACCTTAAAATGGCGCCGGCAGCTAAGCGGAGCCGGGGGCTTAACAGAACACCCTGGGGGGGTCCCGCCTTGGAAAAGCCAGCTTGGAGACAGGACAATAATAGTACAAAATGCTGCAGCCAAACTGGTCTGCAATAAGGGCAGACTAAGCTCAGCTACTGAATGCCTGAAACAACTCCATTGGCTGCCGGTGCGCCAAAGAGCACGATTTAAGCTCCTGGAGCATACCTTTAAGGCACTACACCGCATCGGTCCCAAAATTCTCCAGGATAAAATCCGATTCTACACCCCTCCCAGATGCTTACGGTCACAGCATCTTGCGCTTGCAGAATCAAAAAGGATCAAAAAGGCTAAAACCGGGGGACGCACCTTCTCGCACCTCGCTGCCATACACTGGAATGGGCTGCCAGTCGAACTTCGACTTATCAATGATTATAACACCTTCAGAAAAAAATTAAAAACACATTTATTTCCCACCTAAGCAGTTCCCTACTTCCTCCGGCCCCTCTTTTCAGCACCAGATTTCGCCTCCTTAGCGCCGTGATATCCCGTTGGGATGAATGTAGCGCTATATAAATAAATAAATAAAAACAACGATAAAAGCACTGGCCACAAGGTGAAAAAATAAGCACAATACTTGGAATCTCCGGCTCCATGTCTGACCCTAAAATGGCAGATGAACTTTGATCGGAGGACAGGCTTCGGAGAGATACTGCACTCTAACGGTGGGCCCAGGAGCTTTGGGGTGCATCAAGGAGGGGAGGTCCATAGGGGGCCCCACTCCCTCGAAGACGAAAGAAAGCCAGTGTGCACATATGCCACCAAAAAAGGCGACAGGCAAAGTCTCCACCTACTTTACCCCCACAGAGAAGAAACAAGCCCAGGACCAAGGGGGAGAGGCTGCCAATATGTCTCTAACTAAAGATGATTTTATGGCCTCTCTCAGGGAGTTTAAAACAGAGTTTCGCTCAGAAATCAAGCCGGATATTATGACCTCCATGGACCAACTTAAAGCTGATCTTTCGGAACGGATGACCTCCCTCCAGCAAGATGTGGGTTCCATAGGCACTAAAGTCATGGAGGTTGAGAGCCAAACGCAAGAGTTAGACAAACGCACCTCGGCATCCCATAAATTGGTGAAGGAGTTCCGATCACAAATCCAGATGGCTCTCCTGAAGACAGAGGATTTAGAAAACAGGTCACGGAGAGGGAACATATGAATAAGAGACCTAGAGGAAGGAGTGGAAGGACCAGATCTAGAAGCGTTTATCGAGGGGCTCTTTGCAGAGATTCTCAACCAGCGCCAGATGAAAATTAAAATTGAAAGAGCACACCATGTGGGGAACTAACAAAGTGGAGAACGTCGCTGTACCTGGGATGTTCTAGTCAAACTGCATTCTTTCAAGGTGAAAGAGGCGATCGTGCAAGCAGCAAGGAAAAAAGACGGAATCTCCTTCCAAGGGCTCACATGCCTGCTCTACGAAGCCCTGGCCCCTTCCACACTTTTGCGGAGACAACATCTGAGACCTATAACAACTAAACTACGGGAGGACAATATTAAATATAGATGGACATTCCCTTTTGGCCTGGTCTTTGAATTTAGGAACAAAACGCGGCACATCACAGAGCTGGAGGAGGGCCTGGGAATCCTGGGTCTTCCATTCCCCGAAGAGGTGCATGGCCAAGGAACTGCGAAAGAGAAAGAACCAACAGGAGGCAGGGTATCTCAGTGACTCACGAGCACTACGGGCAGGCCTTCTCCAAAGTAATGGGTCACCGACACTCAGAATAAAATGACTGTGGAGGTCATATAGGGGAGAAGATGAAACAAGGAACTGCTTCATCAGGGGTAGAAGACCGGCGGTGTCAGGAGTATCTTTGCTATAATCTGCGAGTACACCTGGCCCAGGAGACAGATTGAACTTTGCAAGGCTACCTTTGAACTTCGAAATCGACAGCCTAGGTCTCGGGCCCTGTCCAAGATGCCCGTCAACACGACCTTTTCCTCACGCAATGTGGGAACTGGGGGCTTTTGGGCTGCCCAGCTCAGGTTTTTCTTAGTTATTTGTTTGTCATGTTTCGGGGGGGGCTTAGAAGTTGGTGGTGGATAATGTGGACTATCATTCAAGATGCGGGTCTCTGCTGGGATGGGGGGGCTAGGACTATTAGATCCGAAGAGCTCCTGGAGGGGGGGGAAGAGGGAGAGAAGGGAGGGCAAGATCAGTTACAAATCTGTTGGGGAGGAGAGGGGGGCAATAACGGGATGATCACGATAGCCTCTTGGAATGTAAGGGGTTTGAACTCACCCCTCAAATGACAAAAGGTTTGGAAGTACCTGTTAGATCACCATTTTGACATAGTAGCACTTCAGGAAACACATTTAAAGAAAGCAGAGGCGTTACGGCTCCGACATAAAAGCTACTCCCTAATATATAGATCGTCAGCGAGGACCAAGCAAAAGGAGTTGCTCTACTGTTTCACTCCTCGACAAAATTTCAGCCAGAAGCCATAAAAGCAGACAGAGAGGGGAGGGTCATCATGGTGAAGGGGAAACTGAGGAGTAGACAATGCACATTTATTTCGGCTTACGCTCCTAACACAGGTCAACCGGCCTACTTGACCTCCTTATTGGATTTGATGGGTGGATTTGCAGAAGGCCCGGTGATTCTAATGGGGGACTTCAACCTAACATGGCACGCAGAATTAGATAGCACCCACCCCCATAGATCGGCCACAGGTAGCTTTCCCAAAGAGGTTAAACAGACGATACAGGCGTTAGGCTTCAAATATGCATGGAGAACATTATATCCGACCACCAAAGACTACGCTTTCCGCTCCCACGTGCATCAATCTTATTCGAATGCAAAAGAAACAATTGATGGACGGAATGCTGGACAATGCAAACATTCACCCCCAGTCTCAAAGATCTGGGTTAAATCCATCATTCTTTTGCTCACCACACCACCCCAGTTTGGACCCAGCCATATGCAAATCAGTCTTGACCCTGTTCCTTGTGGGAACAGTCCAGCCCGAACTGCCAAGCCAGGTCCTCTCTGGACCGGAAACAAGCATCCTGGGACCGGTTTCAGGGCATCACCCTTCTTCAGCCAGGCTAGCTTGAATCCAGTGGTGTAGTGAGCACGGGACCCACGTCTGGGCATACCCTTCCCACTTAGGGCGACAAATGCAAAAGAAACAATTGATGGACGGAATGCTGGACAATGCAAACATTCACCCCCAGTCTCAAAGATCTGGGTTAAATCCATCATTCTTTTGCTCACCACACCACCCCAGTTTGGACCCAGCCATATGCAAATCAGTCTTGACCCTGTTCCTTGTGGGAACAGTCCAGCCCGAACTGCCAAGCCAGGTCCTCTCTGGACCGGAAACAAGCATCCTGGGACCGGTTTCAGGGCATCACCCTTCTTCAGCCAGGCTAGCTTGAATCCAGTGGTGTAGTGAGCACGGGACCCACGTCTGGGCATACCCTTCCCACTTAGGGGCGACAAATGCAAAAGAAACAATTGATGGACGGAATGCTGGACAATGCAAACATTCACCCCCAGTCTCAAAGATCTGGGTTAAATCCATCATTCTTTTGCTCACCACACCACCCCAGTTTGGACCCAGCCATATGCAAATCAGTCTTGACCCTGTTCCTTGTGGGAACAGTCCAGCCCGAACTGCCAAGCCAGGTCCTCTCTGGACCGGAAACAAGCATCCTGGGACCGGTTTCAGGGCATCACCCTTCTTCAGCCAGGCTTTCAATCTTATTCGAGGCTGGATTATATATTTATAAATCAATCTCTACTGGGGTCCCTTCAGACGGCAAAGATTCTCCCGATCACTATTTCAGATCACAGCCTTGTCTCGATCTGCCTTTCCTGGGGGTGCACTAATCCAGGTCCTCCGAGATGGTACTTCCCAGTATCAATCACTAGAGATAGGGTCTCCCGAGACGAACTCCGGGTGGCAATCACTGAATTTTTCCAGTTGAATCAGCCTCAGGCTACTTCCCCCTGAACAATTGGGATGCTTTCAAAACAGTCCTAAGGGGCAAATGCATTGAAATAAACTCAACCTTGAATAAACAGAGAATCAGAGTGCGGGAGGCTCTAGTGGTCGAGTTTGAGGGAATTGAACGAGAGTACAAAAGGACCCCTACATGGGCCCTGCAACGTCAACTAAGTGCCCTGAAAGGGAAAATCACGGCGATTTACACTAACAGAGCAGAACTCACCCTGCTGCAGCTCCATCAGATTTCCTACACCCAGGGGAATAAGGTGGGATCGAACCTATCTAGGCAGCTTCGGGAAAAAAGGGAGAGGGAATACAGAGTGGCTATCTGTGACGCTGAGGGCAACATAACACTGGCAGATGAGGCAAAGCAAACATATTCGGAAGATTTTATAGAGAGCTCTATACAGGATCCCCTACAGGCCCACAGGCACAACTTCAATACCTACATTCCCTTGAACTGCCCCAAGTTCCGGTAACAAGGAACGACCAACGAAACGCCCCTATTAGAGCAGAGGAGGTAGGGAAGGCGATTGCAAGACTTAAGCCACACAAGGCCCCAGGACCGGATGGCCTGACGGCCCATTTTTATAAAACATATGCATCGGAGATAACCTCACATTTCTATTTAACGCTATAGCAGAGGGGCACACGGTGACAAACTCCATGGCTGAAGCAGTGATCACAGTAATCCCTAAGACAGGGAAAGATCCCCAAAATTGTGCCTCCACAGGTCAATCACTTTGCTAAATATAGATGCAAAATTGTATTCGGCTATATTGGCTATCTTCTTCTCAAACCGCATCAGTTTTGCAGGGAATTCGGCCAAGGAACTTTTTAATATAGTGTCCAGCTTGGCATCCCCTCGTCCCAAAAAGATAGAATCAACACAGGAACTATGTGAGGATATTGCCTTGTTTTTTCAAAAAAAAGTTGATATTATTTTTTCGGCTTTCCAACACCCAAGTGTTTTGGGGATGGGGCCTTATTTGGAGGAAAGTACCAACACTTCTACCCCACTTGTTGTCTTTGATAAATTTGAGCCACTTTCTTCTGTGGAAACAGAGAAGCTCTTGGTGACAGCAAGGTCAGGCTCCCCCTATGATCCCTGCCCGGTATCAGTAATCAAACGGGCTTCGGGACCGGTTGCCCATTCACTTAGCTCCCTATTCTACTCAATGTTTGAAGTAGGATAATTCCCTAAACGGTGGAAGATCGCCTCAATACTTCCTCTATTAAAAAAGCCTAACTTGGATCCTGAAGATCCTAATAATTTCCGCCCAATATCTTGCCTTCCGTTGCCAGCTAAATTGGTTGAAAAAGCTATGAATGGACAACTCACTGCTTTTTTATGCAAGACAAAAGGCTTAGATCCAACTCAATATGGATTTCGAGAGGCCACAGTACAGAGTCCGCTCTTATTAAATCCACCGAAGAGATTAGAGAAGTTTTGGATAGGGGAGAGTAAGGCCGCTTTGATTATGTTAGATCTATCAGCGGCCTTTGACACGGTCCATCATGATTTATTGATGGACCGGCTGTCAACATGCGGGGTCCAGGGCAAGGCCTGGAAGTTGATAAAATCCTTCCTAACGGATAGGTCTCAAATTGTGGCATTGGATGAATTTTGTTCCAGACCCTTCTCCTTGCCCTGTGGAGTGCCACAAGGGTCCTCCCTTAGCCCAACACTTTTTAATATTTATGTCTCCTCTTTGGCATCTCTAATTGGCTCCTATGGTCTTAACCTTACCTCCTACGCAGACGATACACAAATTGTGGTTGCTCTGCATCCTGGCCAGAGAGCAAGAATAGAAAGTCGGTTTCATGACTGTATGGAGGCGGTAGGGAGGTGGATGGCGCAAAACTGTTTAAAACTTAACTCAAGTAAGACAGAGGTCATTTTATTTGGAAATGACCCTAACTTCTGGGCCCCAAGTTGGTGGCCAGACACTCTGGGCACTCTCCCCACACCTACCAGGAAGGTAAGGAATCTGGGAGTGATTGTTGATGATAAGCTCAATTTTAGTGATCAGATAAATGCTGTAGCTTCAATCACCTTTTACACTCTCAGAATGATTAAAAAAATCCTACACTTCTTGCCGGCAGACAGTAGGCGGACAGTTGTCACGGCACTCATTATGTCTAGGTTAGATTACTGTAATGGTCTCTACCTAAACATACAAGAACGATCTATGAATACGTTGCAACTGCTGCAAAATGCAGCCGCTAGATTGCTTACTAACACTCCCAAATTTATGCCTATTGCTAATGAAATAAAAAAACTCCACTGGCTGCCGGTGAGGAAAATGGTGCGCTTTAACGCCCTGTGTACAGTGTACAAGGCTTTGCAGGGCACTGGCCCAGAATATCTTAAGCAGCGACTGCAATGGTACCAACCCATAAGAACACTACGCTCCTCGGGGGCAAAGTTGGTATCAGTACCAGCCATAAAAAAGCTTCATGGGGTGGAAGAAGCTTTATAGCTTGTGCAGCAAGAGCCTGGAATGATCTTCCCTTCTACTTGAGAAACTCCACTGATCTGCTATTTTTAGGAAGCAACTGAAAACCTGGCTTTTTAATTTATAACTTTTGTTTATATCTTAATGCCCAGAGGAAAGCAGTTAGCGCCAGGACACCCTTGGGTAACCGTTTGCGCTTTAGAAATACCAATAACATAACATAACATATTGGCAGCTAGGTTAGAGGACTTGATGCCAGCACTAATCCACCCTGATCAATCGGGCTTCATAAAGGGAAGGCAGACCCACAACAATATCCGTAGGACAATTCACCTGATAGAGAAAGCAACAAAATTTAACATACCGGCGATCCTCGTGGGCCTGGATGCCGAAAAGGCCTTCGACAGGGTGCATTGGTCGTTCATCTTCAATACCCTAGAACACTTTGGCTTTGGGAAGGGTTTTATTGGAATGATTAAGGCTAACTACGCACACCCTCTCTCGAGTGTGCAGGTCAGCGGGTCGAAGTCGCTTCCGTTCCCCCTGGACAGAGGGACTCGCCAGGGGTGTCAACTCTTGCCCTTGCTTTTTGCTTTAAGCATCGAACCGCTAGCTGCACAGATAAGGGCAACTCCAGGGATCAAGGGGATAGGCTTCGGCGGAGAGGAACACAAACTGTCACTATTCGCAGATGATGTGCTGATGACCCTCTCTGACCCTGGCCCCTCATTACAAGTGCTACAGATAGAATTACGCAGGTTCGAGGGTGTCTCCGGCTTCAAAGTCAACCTGTCCAAGTCCTTCATTTTGAACCTCACAATCCCAGACAGAGAAGTTAACTCTCTCCAGGGGCAAACTCCTTTCCAGTGGGCAAAGCACTCTCTTCAATATCTGGGAATTCAGCTTACACCGAGGTGGCGGATCTCTTCAGGGCCAATTCCCCCCCATTAATGTCCCAAATACAGCAGGAACTCAAAAGATGCAGACCCCTCTACATATCTTGGCTCAGGCGAATAAATGCTATTAAGATGACAGTGTTGCCTAAGCTACTACACCTGTTCCAGGCGCTTCCAATCGACCTGGAGCGGGATTGGTTACCTAAGTTGCGTTCCATTATCACTAAATATGTGTGGCAAAATGGCAGAGCGCGTCTACCCTTCCATATGTTACGTCACACGAAGAGGGAAGGTGGGGTAGCACTCCCGGATTTCAGCCTGTATTATAAAGCAGCCCAATTGAGGATCATAGCGGAGTGGTCCCTGAGGGAGTCCGACAAACACTGGCTCCACATGGACAGGGCAATAGAGGGAGAGACGATCTGGGATGTCCTGTGGAAAGGCAAGAAAGATAGGCCTGCCAATGCTTACATTAGCACTCCAACACGTACAACACTCAAGGTTTGGGATGAGGTTACGAGCGGCGGGGGGTAGACGACTTTCCCTTTACCTTACACTCCAATCCATTTTAACCCAGAGTTTCCCCCAGCACTACAAGAGGGGCCATTCGACAAATGGAGGGAGGGAGGGAGGGTGCCTAATGATCTCAGATCTGTTTCATAATCAGGATTGTGCCAAAGGGATTTCCAGGTACCTCCTAGCGAGCACTTTCACTACCTCCAGCTTAAACACTGGGTAACACATCCACAGATCAGGGAGGCAGCTACAAGGTAAAGCACGCCGGTTGAGAACTTTGTTCGGAAAGTGGGCTCTATGAAGGGTGTGATCTCTTTCCTCTACAGTCTTCTTCTCTCAACATTACACTCATCAAGAGCACACTATATGAGTTTTTGGGAGCATGTGGTCGGGAGAGACATCTCTGGCAAAGAGTGGGAACACCTATGGTCAGACATCGCTAAGAGTAATCACCTAGACCTTAGAAGCACACTATAAAACACTCCTTGACTGGTACATGTATCCCACTAAACTCAAAAAGGTTTTGCGAACTCCTCCGACCTCTGTTGGCGGGGCTCTGGGCTCCTGAGGGATTTTCTCCACATCTGGTGGGACTGCCCCACAATAAAAAACGTTCTGGGAGGAAATCTTGGCACATATTAAAGACATGCTGGGGTACCCGATCCCGACATCCATAGAAGAAGTCCTCTTGGGCATTAGAGATCCAGATCTGGAAACCCAAACGAAAGCAGATAAGGCAATTATGTGGGCCTGCATTGGGGCTCCCAAAATGGCGATAGCAGCCGCATGGAAAAGAAGAGAGGCACCCGCCCTGTCTCAATAGCACTCCCGCCTCTGGAGGATCCTCTCCATGGAAAGACTAGCAGAAATCTTTAGGGACGATTACAAAAATGTTGAATACAAATGGGGACCACTGGTTGCGTACTTAACACAAGGTCTGCCTTCGGCAGTGTGCCCACCATCTTTCAGGGCCTTACACTTATTCCAGTTCTAAGATAAATCATTGCATAGCCACGATTGACCCACTGATCGTGGGGGACCAATACCAGAGATTGGGCCCCGGACACCAGCAGAGATCCATAGCGACCTGCAATATCCTGATAGAGCAGTACGATTATTCAGCAGACACCAACATTGTTGTTCTAAGGGTGGGATAGGGGTGGGGGTGGGTTTGTTGGGGAGGGATTATTAGTTCTTTAAGACGCAAATTACTCTAAACGAGAGATTACTATGGAAGGCGAACATATGTCAGTCGCATAGGGATGAGAGCACTCACAAATGAAGAAACTGTTCTCGCACTAGACTGTATTGAGAATGTGAGGAATGTATCTTATATACCATGTAATGTCGCCTGAGTTGATATGCTTGTTCAATAAAAAGATTTTTGTAAAAAAAAACTTACTCCTCCATGATGGAGACATTCATAAAGGAGAAAATATTTATTTCTCAAAAAAAAAACACTTTGCATATATTGTGCAGTGCACAGCACACATCTCATGCATGGCATTCTTCTGAGATTGTCTAGACATAGGAATTTGTGCTGGAAAGGCATGCTTCTAGTACAAATACTATACTAGGCATGCATACTCACCTCTGAGCTGTAGTGTGAGGCTGTGCACTGTGCAAGGCAGCCTTTTTGTGTTCCAGCAGAGGGGATGACTCCAGCAGAAGGTCAAACTTAGTAGATAAGGCTCTGTATTGTGTATTCCCCCTTGTCCAACGCCATACAGCAAATTTGGTTACTGCACTGTGCTGCATGAACAACATTAGTAAAACTGGCTCTCCCTGCTTAAATGTTTGAGTTTCAAGCCAGAAATTTTGCATATCCGGCCTTTTAAAGAGAGAGTCTTGAAACTGTTTTTCTTTAGATCTACTAAGATAGCCAAACCAGCTGGGGCTGGGGGGAGCTTCACTGCGGATGCCCGAGACGGCCGGCCACACCATCATGCGCACTTTAGGTGCTGCCACCACTCCTCCCCTGTGACACAGGGAGCCCAGCCCTGGCCCCCTGGCTTCAGCTGCAAGCTGAATACAGAAAAAAAATGATAATAACAAACGTTATTATGATTTTATTTTTTGTATTCAGCTTGCAGTCAAGCAGTGGGGCGATGCTGTCCGCCTTAGTGGAGGAGCCGCCACTGGTACTCAGCCTGCTGGCAGTACCCTCTGTGCCAACCTTATTCAGCACCTGTACCAGTTTCACACATGCAGGTAGCAGTTATCCTACACACACACACACACACATAAACACACGCACATGCACACACACACACAGTACCGCACTACAGAAGAAGCCACAAACATAGGAAAGCCCTAAAACACCCATGGCAAAAACATCATGTGAACAGCAGGCTGTCCACCATCCTCACCAAATTCAAATGTCTGAGACCTTTTGCCCAACTCATGCGTAGCTCCAAAGTCATGCCTGAGTTGGGGCAGACCAGCAAAAGAGCACATCAGGGACACCGAGATAATCAGGTCACCACTGCCCCGGTGTCTCTAGCTCAGCACAGATACAAACAATGACAACACATATATGGTTCTGCCAGAGCTTCTGAAATTGTCAAGGATTAGAATGTATGCCACCCACAATTCAAAGCACATCACTTCACTATAGCTTTGACATATGCCTTCCTTCGAAAGCTTCCCACACCATCTCATTCATCACTCATCTACATAAATTCACACACAATACATGCAGAACCTACACAAATATCCATATCTGGCTTCTCAAATCTACCAGACATCACAATCAACACACACTACAAGTCATGCTAAGTATTGCCCACTCTACAGTCATAGCTCACAATATCATGATCAATAACTGGTCACAGCTGACTCTGCTCCACAAGCTGAAACTTATCCTTCCAGAAGATGCTTTCAAATCGTTCGTACAGACGATAGTTCAATTCTATTTCAATTAAGCCACTGGCTTCCTAGCCTGCATCCCAGAAAACCACTTGCCATCTTTGAAGATTATTTTATATACATAAGCTCATCTCATTTAAGACCTTAATAAACATGGCAGACCAACTCTGACAGTGGTTCCATCTACCAGCATAAATTGCATTCCAAACCCACTAGCTATCATCAAGAGTTCCTGTGGAACACAAACACAACATCCAACAGGAGCATCACCATACTGGAAGTAAGGAATTGCAGAAAGGATAAGACAACCCAATAAGATTTATGCGAAGTACCCATAGTATGCTAACCTATCCCATTCCAAATTTGGGAGGCTCCTTACCTTTCAGACACCCAGAAGAAGCTGAAGACACACTCTTTCATATAGCATAGTGTCAAAATAAACCTCTGTTAAACATGGCATCTTTGGCGAGGTTTTCTCCTAACTTTTTGCCTTCATATCTCCTGTTTTTGCTGACTTTGTTTTTGCAGGCCTTAGGACTCTTCGCACTTTACTACTGCTAAACAGTGCTGATGCGCTTGTGCTCTCTGCTTAAAAATGTTAACATTGGCAAATATTCAATTGCTATATTAAATTTACCTTGCATCTGCACCTGGACTCTGCCATCTGTGAGTCTACCCTGCCAAGTGGTGCCACTCCAGTCCTGAACCCTTGGAAGTGGGCTTAAGGTGCTTTGCCAGCCTCTGTGGAACCAGCGGAATCTCCTCTGCTGTGTGGCGAAACCCAGAGCAGAATCGACTCATCTCCACTGCTGTGTTGATTGACCCTATTGCAAAGACTCACATTGACGCCGCATCCCGCATTGCCTTCAGAACTGCCGCTGCTTGACACATCCCCGGTGCAGGTGCTCACATCTCTCATCGACAGCAGCCTTGATGCCAAATTCTGCATCACAGCCTTGCAGCTCCTAGGAACCTGTGCATTTCCCCGACTGCTCAATGTATCCCCGACTCCAGATTTCACCTCACAAGCCCTCGTCAACGGGATTCTCGATGCCGATGCAACAACACCTCGGACCACAGCCTCCCTGCAACTGGGAACTGATGCATTGTCTACACTGGGAGATGCATCATCAACACAGCTTCACACAACACTCCGCAAATCAGGATTTAAGGTATTCTGTTCAGCAGGCCTGATTGGGTCCTGTAGCCGGTCAGGGCTCCATCGCAGTTGGCCTGAACTTGTGACTTTGTCCCGGTCTGACATTACCAGATTTCCACAGTTGCCACTTTACCCTTTTTGGTGCTATTTTCTCCAAAACCTTTCTAATTCAATATCACCAGTCCTACTAATTGAATGTTTGTCGTTTTGCTCTTGTTTTAAAAAAAATTAAATTAACCTTAATTTTTCTAATCCAGTGTGGGATCCTTTAAGTGTGGTGTTTTTACTGTCATACAGTTTGAAGTGTTGCAAAAAACTTTAAACACTGCCTCTAAGTTAAGCCTGATTGCTCTGTGCCAAGCTACAAGGGGGTGAGCAAAGGTAAATTTGGGGTTTGTTTGTGCCTTACCATGACTAGATTGTGCTTGCTCCTTGACCAGGGCTCACACCCCAGTCATCTGGTAACCCAAGTTCTAACACCCTCACTGCTGCTGGATCCTCTGAGTATCAAGCTGCACCCTGTCCCATGCCCATTTGATCCAAACCCACCATACCTCACCTCCTGGTATTCTACTGAGCATCCCTCCGTATCACCCGCTTTGTTCACCATTTTCCACTAAGCTCCAAGTACCAACCTAAGCTCCCAGTGCCAACCTCTATTATAAACTGTTTATTGTCCTATGCTTCATTTGTTTGCAATCTTCAATTATATGCTTAAAAGGTACAGCATGGACATAGGCTGTGCAATCTTCACTCCCAGCAATCGGATTGCTGGCAGAGGCCCTCAGCCTCAAAATGAGGCCTGGGTTAGCCAGCTCCCACCAATCCTGGAGCTGCTTTCACACTGATGAGAGCAGCTCCTGGATTGGCTTGATTCACGTTCCACTGAGCAGGAAGGAAGTCATCCCATTCCTGCTCATGGGCACGGGGAGAGAAGTGCCATACTGGGGAGAAGGAGAAGTGCGGCATTTATGGTGAGTTTGGTGTCATCGCGCCCACCATATATTATAACCGGTAGCCGCCACTGCCAGCATCAATGATTGTGCGAGTGTCTTTGTTCCCAAGTTAATATCGCCATGTTGGTGCTCCATTATCTGTTTCTCAGCGGTACTGTCCCAGTGAAAATACCCTTGAGTCAGCATCACTGAGGTGCCAGTGTGTTAATGTCCTAATGTGTCCCAGTGTCAATATTTGTGACTTATGTCAATTAATGACTTCCAGTGCCACATTGCCAACATCCCCATGACATTGTTGGTGCCACTGGTCAGTGTTCTAGTGTCTGTGTCCCAATGGCAGTGTCTCCATGTTAGTGTCCTTGCATCAGTAACCTCTGTCAGCATTCACAGATATACTAATGATGTGTTCCCCAGTCAGTGTCCCTGCGTTAGTATATGATGTCACAGTCTAATATTATGTCCCACTGTTTAGTGTCAATATTCTTGTGCCCTGGCATTCTTTTGTCAGTGTCCCAGCATAACTGTCCTGTGTTGGTGTCTTAACATTCGTGTTTGTGTCCCAATGTCACTGTTTCCATGTTTGTATTGATGGTCCTCTTTCTGTACCCCTGTTCCAGTGCCCTAGTGTCCCTGTTGATTTGCCTGACTTATTATCTTACTGACAGTGCCCATCTGCTAGTGTCCCTGTGCCTATTTCTCACTGTGGCCACATCAATGCCCCCATGTTATTGTTGTTTTTCCTTTGGCAGTGTGCTAGTGACAGTGTTGGAGGACAGTGTTGGAGGCCCATTGTAAGTGCCCCTGAGTCATTCTTGGTGCCCCTGTGTCAACTTCCTACTTTCAGTGTAGTCCCCACTGTATCACTGTATTAGCCTTCGTGACTCATGTGATGGCATTGTTTCCTTATAAACTACTCATCCCATCCTAGGACCACTTCAAAGTACCAAGGAGATACAGATGTACGAGCGATTTGGTGATATAAAAAGTGGAGCAGGGATGTAAAAGTGTATTGGGAAGTATAAATTGAAAAAAACATGATCTGAAATAGCATTTTAAGAAGGAGACCCTTTTCAAAAAAGGAAGAATTGAAAAGCCAAAACAAGCATTTGATTAATATGTGTCATAAAGTAATGCATGCAGCATTATGAATATCCCCACATCAGGATAATTCTTCTAAATAGCCATGCAGGAGCAGTTTCACTGATCATTTGAAAATTAAAGAAACAGTTTGAGGTTTGTTTCACAAAGCAGTGGAACAGTGCTTAATTTGTAATAAATAAATAAGGTAAAGTGCTCAAACTTTTTCGTAGGAGGCCACCCACTTCCTTCTCAAGTGTTCCAACGTCTACTGATGTTGCTGCCCATTTCCTCTACTGCATGGAAAATATTCAAAAATAAGACTGTAGCAAGTGCACCTGCCTTCTTCAAGTGGGTCAAATAGTGCACTATGCAGTCCTAGACCAATGTTCAATTAAATTCGCTGGAAAGCCAATGCCTCTGAAATGGCACTCATAAAAGAATCCAGTGCTTTGATGGGCAGTTTTTGTGGGGAGATCAATTTTGTTTACACCACTGCTGGTTCAACCATTGTTCGTATTTTTATTGTGAGATGACTAGACTAGACTTATCAGTATTAAAAAAGCCTTAGCAACTGTGTGTGGTGCAAGACATGCGTGAAAACGATATTCCCAGTGACCTGTGGGGGCTGGGGGTCAAGATTGATACACACCTAGTTACTAATTGATTCCTTTCTGACAGTATGGGTTCACTGAAAATTAAGGTATGGTGCGTAAACAATAACAATGCCGCTTTTCAATGAACCATTAACCCCTTCGATGCTCATGACAGAGCGGTTCCGTCATGAGCATCGGTTGGGCTGTGCTTATGACGGAACCGCTCCGTGATGAGCACAGCCCCTGAGAAGCGCTGGCGCTCCCCCTGGGGCATCGATCTTGCCCCCACAGAGGGGATGGCAGCGGAAGAGTCTCGCTGCCACCCCCGGCCCCCCACGCTTCCCATGACGTCAGCGCGCACAGCAAGCGCCGACGTCATCAGGAAGCGCTGGACGCGCTGGAAATCATTTCTTTCCAGCGCGTCCAGAGGGAGGGTAAGTGTTTGTTGTTGCGGTGGGGCTGGGGGGCCGTAATAGGATGCCTTGAGGCATCGGGGGAGGAAAGAGTATTTCCTCTCCCTGATGTCTCAATGCAGGGTATTCCTGCTTCATGATCGCGCACAGCGTCGCGATCGTGGAGCAGGAATGCCCCACTAGACACCAGGGATGTCCTTTTAAAATAAAGGAAGCGACCCCTTGGGCAAGGGTCGCTTCCTAGAGGCGACAATGTAATGAAGACTTTTCTGCCCCCCTGGGGACAGATCAACCGTTTTTTTTGGCCGTTTTTGGATCCAGGGGGGGCAGAAAAGCCCACTAGATCCAGGGATCCATTTTGTAATGAAATGGAAGCGACCCCTTGGGCAAGGGTCGCTTCCTAGGGGGCCAAAATTTTATTAAGACTTTTCTGCCCCCCTAGGGACAGATCGACCGTTTTTTCGGCCGTTTTTGGATCCAGGGGGGCAGAAAAGCCCACTAGATCCAGGGATTCATTTTGTATATGAAATTGAAGCGACCCCTTGGGCAAGGGTTGCTTCCAGGGGGGCATATTTCTTTGTTTGGACATTCTGCCCCCCCTGGGGGCAGATCGGCCTGTTTTTTTGCCCTTTCTGACCCGGGGGGGGGGGGGCAGAAAACCCCACTAGGCACCAGGGATTTATTTCAATTGTGATGGGAGTGACCCCTTGGGCAAGGGTCACTTCCAAGGGGCCATTTTATTTTGTAATATGAATTCTGCCCCCCCTGGGGGCAGATCGGCCTGTTTTTTTGCCTTTCTGCCCCCGGGGGGGGGGCAAAAACCCCCACTAGACACCAGGGAAGTAGTTTAAATAAAAATGGAAGCGACCCCTTGGGCAAGGGTCGCTCCAGGGGGCAGATTTTTTTATATGTGTATTCTGCCCCCCTGGGGGCAGATCAGCCTAGTTTTGCCCTTTCTGCCCCCGGGGGGGGCAGAAAACCCCACTAGGCACCAGGGATTTATTACTTTTGCAAGGGGGCAAATTTCTGTCTGCTGTTTTCTGCCCCACCTGGGGGGGCAGATTGGCCTGGCAGACAACCTCACCCGATCCCTTGGGCAAGATCACCCCTATTTTTCTCAGCCCTATTTGAAGGCCCATCTGGCCGATTGACCATTTGGGTAGTAACATAGCGTGTTATAATGTTAATTGTTTTATTTTTTGTGAATTGCAATTGTAATGCTTTATTTCTCCTTTTTTGTTCTAGTTGAAGGCTTTTGCTCTTTAGACTGTTCCAGGTTGCGGTTTCGTTACTGGTGGCTCTGCTGTTTGTGTAGTTGCACGTGTTTGGTAAGAGAGTTTTTTTGTACAATGTAAATGAGTTTCATTTCTCTGCATGAATTTGTTTTTTGCAAATGGTGTAATAATAGCAGTATGTTTGGCTTCTGTTTTTTAAGTGTCAAAAACATTTTGCATTTGTGCTCGATGTGTATTTTGTTGTCTTGTGAGTAATTGGTTTTGTTTTTTTTCTTTCTAGTGGGATATCGTTTTTGCTGTGTCTCTGCAGAGTAGGTGCTGGTGAGTGTAGCTGTCTCTTGTAAGTGAATTGTATAGTTTTTGAGTATATAGATCTTTGTGATAAAGGCACACATTTTTTACTTACTTGCTTTGCACAGTGTTGGTTGTTGTTGACTTGTTTGTGCAGTCTCCTTTCTTAGTAAGGATAATGGCTAGCCGCAGGATTACTGCTCAGCAGGTTGTTGGTATGCTTTTTGAGTCTTCCTCTGACCATGGTTCAGAGACTGACTCTGCATCTGAGGCAGAGGAGGCAGGGGACGATTCAGGCAGTGAGTTTTATCTCCACATGGAATCATCGGATACTGAAGATACTCTTAGTGCGGATGAAGTGCCTGTGTTAGAGGAGGAGATTGATGTGCCGATAGTGCGGCAAGAGGCATCTGGGCTGCAGCCTGGGGCTGCAAGGCTTTCGGTTGGTGTAGTGCGGCAAGAGGCATCTGGGCTGCAGCCTGCGGCTGCAAGGCTTCCCGTTGATATAGTGCGGCAAGAGGCATCTGGGGCAGCAAGGCTTCCCGTTGGTATAGTGCGGCAAGAGGCACCTGGGCTGCAGCATGGGGCTGCAAGGCTTCCCGTTGAAAGTGCTGACCTCTGGGTTGCCCCAGGCATGGTGCAGCCGGCATTGCCAGACTTTACTGGTGTTCCAGGGTGTAGAGTGAATACTGAAAACTTTTTGCCGATACATTTTTTTCAGTTGTTTATGGACGATGTGTTTTTGGCAGAGATTGTTGAGCAGACTAATTTGTATGCCGAACAGTTTTTGAGGGACAACAGTGCCAGTCTTAAGCCCCACTCTAGAGCTACCCGGTGGACTCCCACAAATCTGGAAGAGATGAAGAAGTTCTTGGGTTTAACTTTTTTGATGGGCTTGCTAAGGAAGCCATCAATGTCTTCATATTGGTCTACTAGTCCCTTGATGGCAACCGCTATTTTTCCGGCAGTCATGAGTCGTGATAGGTATTTGCTTCTGCTTCGGATGATGCATTTTGTCGATAATGGTTTAGCATTGCCACGAGATCACCCTGAATGTGACCGTCTTTTTAAGATTCGGCCTGTCATTGATCACTTTGTTGATCGATTTTCTGAGATCTATGCTCCAGGGAAAGAAATTGCAGTGGATGAGTCTTTGGTGTTGTTCAAGGGCCGCTTGGTTTTTAGGCAATACATTCCTAGTAAGAGGGCACGCTATGGAATTAAGCTGTATATGCTGTGTGACAGTAGGACTGGATATGTCTCTAATTTCAGAGTGTACACCGGTAAGGATTCCAGTATTAACCCCCCTGGTTGTCCGTCCACTTTTGGAGTGACTGAGAAAATTGTGTGGGAACTTGGAAGAGGATTTTTTAACAAAGGCCACCATTTATATGTAGATAACTTCTACACTGGTGTGCGGTTGTTCAGGGAATTGGCCAAAGTGGACACTGTTGCTTGTGGCACAATCCGCTCTAACCGTAAAGGTTTCCCAAAAGAACTTGTTTGTAAAAAGCTTGTGCGGGGACAGTGCAGTGCGTTGCGTTGCGAGGAGCTTCTAGCTGTGAAGTTTTCAGACAGGAGAGATGTCTACATGCTGTCTACCATCCATGATGAAAGCACTGCACCTGTGACTGTTTGGGGTCAGGTTGCTGAAGCGCGCAAACCTGTGTGCATTTTAGACTATAATAAGCACATGGGTGGTGTTGACAGAGTAGATCAGAGGTTGGAACCTTACGCTGCTCTTCGTAAGGCTTACATTTGGTACAAGAAGTTGGCTATCCATCTTTTCCACTTGGCAACCTTTAATGCTTTTGTTGTGTTCCAGGATTCTTGTCCTGAGTCAAAGATGACTTTTGCTAAGTTTCAAGAGTCTGTAATAGGCAGCCTTGTTTTAGTGGAACAGGCAAGTGTTCCTAGAGTTGGATTGGTGGAGGATGTTGCTAGATTGAAAGATCGCCACTTTCCTGATCACATTCCTCCCACACCCTCAAAAGACTTTCCCAGTAGGAGATGTAGAGTCTGTTGGCGAAGAGGTATGCGGAAGGAGACTCGCATGTACTGCCCCGAGTGTCCTTCTAACCCTGGGCTGTGTGTGCCTGCTTGTTTTAGAATGTACCACACGCAAAAGAATTTTTGGGAGCATCCATGAGTGGTAAAGTGAACTGCCTGGCCTCTATTGTTTAATATTTTTGGTTCAGTTTCAAGGTTGGCATTTCTGTAGTGTATTGAGTTTCAGATGTTGTGTTAGTAGATTTGTATCTATTTGCAATTTGTTTGTGTTTTCTTATTTTTATAAAAAAAATCCTAAATGTGATGGTGGTGTGCGTGGAGTGGCGCTTGGCTGGCGGTGTGCGTGGAGTGGCGCTTGGCTGGCGGTGTGCGTGGAGTGGCGCTTGGCTGGCGGTGTGCGTGGAGTGGCGCTTGTCTGGCGGTGTGCGTGGAGTGGCGCTTGGCTGGCGGTGTGCGTGGAGTGGCGCTTGGCTGGCGGTGTGCGTGGAGTGGCTCTTGGCTGGCGGTGTGCGTGGAGTGGCGCTTGGCTGGCGGTGTGCGTGGAGTGGCGCTTGGCTGGTGGTGTGCATGGAGTGGCGCTTGGCTGGCGGTGTGCGTGGAGTGGCGCTTGGCTGGCGGTGTGCGTGGACTGGCACTCGGCTGGCGGTGTGTGAGTAGTGACTTGCTGCTGGTCACTACACACACTGTTAGCCGAGCGACACTCACGCAATCCATCAGCTTGTGTGGTTGCTGTGTTAGGAATGTGGGCGTGTGAAAGTGATGGGCCCTTGAATGGCGCTGTCTGCTGGTGTGAGTGTTGTAATGTGATGGGCCCGCGGCTGGTGGTGTGAATGGTTTTGTATGTGTCACACGTATGAAAGGTGTATGAATGGCCTGTAAAGAGGTTGGTGCCTGTTAGAATTGGGGGTCTCTAGTTGGCACAGGTAGGTACTTGTAACAAATAGGGACCCTCGCCTCTAGTCAGGGTAAAGGGGTACACTCCTAAAATAACCCCTGCTCACCCCCTTGGTAGCTTGGCACGAGCAGACAGGCTTATCTCAGAGGCAGTGTGTAAAGCATTTGTGAACACATACAGTAATCTAGTGACACACTACAGATGGACACCACACAAGGTTTATATCAAAAATAAGTATTCTTTATATAGTTTTAACACAAGACCATAAACGACAAAAATCCACAATACTGTACTTAAAATGGTAGTTTTAGCTTAGTTCAGTTCAGTTCTTAAGATGCGACACTTTAAGTCAATGTACCTTACGATGCGGGACGCTTCCACAACAAGCAATGTTGCAGCGATGGAAATGCGACAAAGTTCTGGTGCAAAGAAATAAAGACGTCAAGTTCTTCCTGATGCGGCACGCTTCTCCGAGGTTGCGAGAAGTCTCGACTCGATGCGTCAGCTACAGCGGCGACACCCTTGTTCAGCGATGCGACGACAGCGGCTTTGGCGGCGACCCTCTTCTCCGACGTTGCGAGACGCTTCCGCTCGATGCGACAACTGCAGCGGCGACACCCTTGTTTCGTGATGCGACGGCAGCAGCTCCGACGGCGGCACGCTTCTCCGTGGATGCGAGGCGCTTCTCTTGATGCGGTGCAATGCGACAGCTACAGCGGCGACACCCTCCTTCGGAGTTGCGACGGCAGCGGCTGCGACGGCGACACGCTTCTTCCTCGATGCGAGACTCTTCTCTTGATGCGGTGCAATGCGACAGCTACAGCGGCGACACCCTCCTTCGGAGTTGCGACGGCAGCAGCAGCGACGGCGACACGCTTCCTCTTCGTTGCGGGACGCTTCTCTCGATGCGGTGCAATACGACAGCTACAGCGGCGACACCCTCCTTCGGAGTTGCGACGGCAGCAGCAGCGACGGCGACACGCTTCTTCCTCTTGAGTCGCGCTTCCAGCTCCTTGCGACACGCAGTCCCTTCAGAAGGCCCAAAACAGCAGCAGGCACTTCCAAAGGATTCTTGGGGAGCTGGTGGTTGAAGTCTGTTGTCCCTGAGACTTCAGCAGGAGGCAAGCTCTTTTCTCAAGCCCTTGGAGATACTTTACAAGTTGAATAAAAGTGCACACAAAGTCCTTTCTCCTTCCTTTGGCAGTCAGGCAACCACTGCAGGCAGATCCCTCTAGCTTAGGGATAGTCTTCTCCTCAGTTCCTTCTTGGTTCCGCTCCTCAGCAAAGGTTTCTTCTTGTTTTCCCAAAGTGATCTAATTTCCTAGGGGTCTGGGTCCCCTTTTTATACACAGTTTTCCTTTGTTCTCTGAAGGCAGAGAGGCCTCTGCCTAGCCCAAAACCAGTTCTGGTCAGTCCTGGAGCACTTTGTTTTTCTGACTCCTTCTTTCCTTTGTGAGTGAGGGGCAGAGCCATCAGACGCCCGGCAGGAGGTGGAGCCAGCATTGTGGAAGGCAGGCACAGCCCTATTCAGACCCAGGTGCAACTCCTCCCACCCATCCTCCTTCAGGCAGACCTATTCAGCCTAGTGCTGACTCACCCTGCCTCCTGGAATCCCCCAGCCCCTGTCACTCACAAACCCAGACACACAATACACAACCTGAGCAGAGGCAGCTGGATGGTTTAGGCAAGAAAATACCTACTTTCTAAAAGTGGTATTTTCAAACAAAGAATGTTAAAACCAACTTCACTAAAAGATGTATTTTATCATTCTGAGTTCAGGCATACTAAATTCGTTTTTCTACCATGTTCTCTGGGTCAGTGAGGATTATAAGGTGTAATAATCAAACTGCCCATTCTGGCCTATGGAGAACAGGTAGCCTTGCAATAGTGAAAAACGAAAATGGCTGTAATTCACTATTAGGACATGCCACACACACCAGGGCATGTCCTACCTTATACTTACAATGCACCCTGCCCTTGGGCCTACCTTAGGGGTGTCTGATATGAAGGTAAGGGAAGGTTTAGGGACTGGCAAGTGGGTGCACTTGCCAAGTCGACATGGCAGTCACAGACTGCACACAGGCTCTGCAATGGCAGGCCTGAGACACATTTTACAAGCCGCTTCTGTGGGTGGCACAACCAGTGCTGCGAGCCCACCAGCGGTATTGGATTTACAAGCCCTGGGCACACTCAGTGCACGGTACTAGGGACTGACAAGTAAACCAATCATCCAATCATGGAGTCACTAATCCATACATCGATTTATCATGGGGAGAGCATATGCACTTTAGCACTGATCAGCAGTGGTAAAGTGCCCAGAGTCATAAAACAGCCAACAACAGGTCAGAAAAAATATAGGAGGAAGGCAAAAAGTTTAGGGATGACCCTGCAAAAAGGGCCAAGTCCAACACAACCCCTTCCAGCCAAAACGCAGGGGAGACCAATCACTACCCTGATGGGCTTCTCTGCTTTGGGCGATAGAACATGGACCCTGGCCCGCAACAGCAGGGGCATACTCCAGTTCTACGCCAATCTGAACCTATTTGGATCCCTCTGTCCATACTCTCAGGGCCCACCAAGCTAACCCATGGGGAACCCTTCTCCTCACCTGTGGACACCACCTGGGGAGCACCTAACCTTAACTTGCTCACAGGTGTGTCCCAACAGACAGACAGCAAGCCACAGTGGCCACTGACAGTGGTCAGGGATGAGACCCAGGCCTTATGCCTCTCAGGGCTCTCAAACCTCTGTGGCGTCAGAGAGCGGGGAGCAGTAGCCCCAGGTGCTTGGCACCCTTTGTCCATTCTCCCTCCTGTCAGGTCAGGTATGACATCCTGACACTGACCTACCAGCCCCGGGCCTGTACCCGGCGGCTGGACTGGAGACTGGGGTGGGCTTTCCCACACCCGGTCCTCCTCCTTGGGGCTCTGCACCCTCCCACCTGGAGCGGTACCCCCTTCCAGAATTGTCAGGGCACCTGTGGCAGGGGTCCTGCACAGTCCGCCCACCAGTTCAGGGGTTCTATCCTGCAACTGGGATCCCAGCATAGGGTCTGTACCCTTAGACTGGGCAGAGGCCAGGGGTGAGGCTGTCCTCTCCCCGCCCCCTTACTGGGGTCCTGCACCCTCCCACCTGGAGCGGTGCCCCCAGAAGACAAACTGGTAGGGGCACTGTTAGCAGCTGCCCCTTCCTCCAGGTCAGGGGGACACCCTGAACCTGGCCCTCCAACCCAGGGTCTGTACCCTTAGGCTGGACCTGTGCCTGGCAACCCAGGACTTCCGGGAGGGTACACCAACCCCCCAAGGGAAACACACTCCTTTAGAGTTGTGTAATAATCTGCCTGGCGCACCAGGACTTCCTGGGGAGCACGCATGCCCCCCAGAGGGTAACACATCTCTCATGTGTTGTGTGACAGTCCGCCTGGCGCAGATCTCCCGACCCCTGTCCATCTGACAGCGCGTGAAGATCCCCCAGGACAGAAGTGGTGTCACCATGGTCATTCACTGGTGACTCAGCCCTTCTGGCTGGTCCCTGACCCACTGGTTCTTCCACTGGGGACTCTCTCCCCCTCTCACCCCTCACTCTGGACTTCTGCACCCTCCCAAGTGGAGCAGCACTGCCAGATACCAGAAACACTGGAGCTCCATTTACAGACGCTCCAGGTTCTCTAGACACTAGGAGATCCTCCTCAACAGGCGGCCCATCAGGACAACCTAGGCTCCCTACCTGGTGTTCCCTTAAAGAACCATCCAGGCTCTGAGACTGGGTTTCGGGCACCTTGGGACACGCAGCCCCACACTCACTCCTTCTCCACTGAGACAGGACGTGAGTCCCTACACCCCTCCCATTACCACGGGACCTAGCTGGGCTACACTGAACCTCTCCCACCACTCTGGGTTGGAAGACACCTGAGCCACTCCTCTTAGGGTCACTCCCCAATGCCCCTTCAGACCCTCTGGAATCCACCAAAAGGTCTGCCTCCAATGTGAGCTCCCTGGGGTCAGAGAACTCACTCTCCAACAGGTGTTGGCATAGCTCTGGAAAACAGGGACTTACAATATGCTCTCCCACAATTGGATCACACAGCCCCCTACAGGGGTTAACCAAACTATCCTTCACCTCACCATCCAGTGCCTCGCACACGTACTCCACACCACTCTCCTGAGATTGGCAAGACAGTAACTGACTGTCTCTGTCATTCAACCCACACTCTTCTGGGCGGTCTTCACACTCACATACCAGGACTTCAACCATGGGGGAACCCCTCTCCCTGCACCTCTCATCTAGAGTCAGTAGAGTGTCCCTCCCACCACTAGGACCATGAATCCCTGCGTCAGTTTCCCTATTCCTCTCAGGGACACTGCGCACTACTGGAGCTACCTCATGTCCTTGAACCTCCTGGTGTATGTTAACCCCCTCCTTCAAGTCAGGCGCCACATCTCTGGGTGTGTGCACTACTCTCTCAGCACTGAATAACTTAATTTTGCTGCCACCATCTGAGCTGGACTCCACCTCCAACTCAGCAAAGCTCACTTCCTGAGCTGCCCAAATTTCTTTTTCTTGGGCTAAGGCCCTCTGAGCCTCATCAATCTCTCTCAGCTCTTCATCAATCTCTTTCAGCTTCTGCTCATGAGCCAGAAGCCAGCTATCTTTTTCTGTTTCTCCCTCACTTTTAGAGAATTTCTCCTCCTCAGACTCAACTGGTAGTGTTGCCTTCCAGCGGGGTAACTCATACTGAAACAGGGATGCCTCTAGATCCTCCCTGGACCTTCTCTTCACAGGCAGCCCTCTTTCCTTGCAAAACACACGTAGCTCCTTCATTGTGTAGATAAACATGTGCCAGAAGTTGAGTTCCATTTTGCAACAACTAACTAGAGTCATGGTATCAAAAATACCTCCAGGAGGACACCATAAAACAAAAAAACAGTATGTGGTCGCGTTTGGTCTGCACTCACTAGTAGTGTTCACCAATCACTGTACATGAGTCACAAATGCAAGTCCAGAATCCTCACCGCTGACCACCAATGTTAGAATTGGGGGTCTCTAGTTGGCACAGGTAGGTACTTGTGACAAATAGGGACCCTCGCCTCTAGTCAGGGTAAAGGGGTACACTCCTAAAATAACCCCTGCTCACCCCCTTGGTAGCTTGGCACGAGCAGACAGGCTTATCTCAGAGGCAGTGTGTAAAGCATTTGTGAACACATACAGTAATCTAGTGACACACTACAGATGGACACCACACAAGGTTTATATCAAAAATAAGTATTCTTTATATAGTTTTAACACAAGACCATAAACGACAAAAATCCACAATACTGTACTTAAAATGGTAGTTTTAGCTTAGTTCAGTTCAGTTCTTAAGATGCGACACTTTAAGTCAATGTACCTTACGATGCGGGACGCTTCCACAACAAGCAATGTTGCAGCGATGGAAATGCGACAAAGTTCTGGTGCAAAGAAATAAAGACGTCAAGTTCTTCCTGATGCGGCACGCTTCTCCGAGGTTGCGAGAAGTCTCGACTCGATGCGTCAGCTACAGCGGCGACACCCTTGTTCAGCGATGCGACGACAGCGGCTTTGGCGGCGACCCTCTTCTCCGACGTTGCGAGACGCTTCCGCTCGATGCGACAACTGCAGCGGCGACACCCTTGTTTCGTGATGCGACGGCAGCAGCTCCGACGGCGGCACGCTTCTCCGTGGATGCGAGGCGCTTCTCTTGATGCGGTGCAATGCGACAGCTACAGCGGCGACACCCTCCTTCGGAGTTGCGACGGCAGCGGCTGCGACGGCGACACGCTTCTTCCTCGATGCGAGACTCTTCTCTTGATGCGGTGCAATGCGACAGCTACAGCGGCGACACCCTCCTTCGGAGTTGCGACGGCAGCAGCAGCGACGGCGACACGCTTCCTCTTCGTTGCGGGACGCTTCTCTCGATGCGGTGCAATACGACAGCTACAGCGGCGACACCCTCCTTCGGAGTTGCGACGGCAGCAGCAGCGACGGCGACACGCTTCTTCCTCTTGAGTCGCGCTTCCAGCTCCTTGCGACACGCAGTCCCTTCAGAAGGCCCAAAACAGCAGCAGGCACTTCCAAAGGATTCTTGGGGAGCTGGTGGTTGAAGTCTGTTGTCCCTGAGACTTCAGCAGGAGGCAAGCTCTTTTCTCAAGCCCTTGGAGATACTTTACAAGTTGAATAAAAGTGCACACAAAGTCCTTTCTCCTTCCTTTGGCAGTCAGGCAACCACTGCAGGCAGATCCCTCTAGCTTAGGGATAGTCTTCTCCTCAGTTCCTTCTTGGTTCCGCTCCTCAGCAAAGGTTTCTTCTTGTTTTCCCAAAGTGATCTAATTTCCTAGGGGTCTGGGTCCCCTTTTATACACAGTTTTCCTTTGTTCTCTGAAGGCAGAGAGGCCTCTGCCTAGCCCAAAACCAGTTCTGGTCAGTCCTGGAGCACTTTGTTTTTCTGACTCCTTCTTTCCTTTGTGAGTGAGGGGCAGAGCCATCAGACGCCCGGCAGGAGGTGGAGCCAGCATTGTGGAAGGCAGGCACAGCCCTATTCAGACCCAGGTGCAACTCCTCCCACCCATCCTCCTTCAGGCAGACCTATTCAGCCTAGTGCTGACTCACCCTGCCTCCTGGAATCCCCCAGCCCCTGTCACTCACAAACCCAGACACACAATACACAACCTGAGCAGAGGCAGCTGGATGGTTTAGGCAAGAAAATACCTACTTTCTAAAAGTGGTATTTTCAAACAAAGAATGTTAAAACCAACTTCACTAAAAGATGTATTTTATCATTCTGAGTTCAGGCATACTAAATTCGTTTTTCTACCATGTTCTCTGGGTCAGTGAGGATTATAAGGTGTAATAATCAAACTGCCCATTCTGGCCTATGGAGAACAGGTAGCCTTGCAATAGTGAAAAACGAAAATGGCTGTAATTCACTATTAGGACATGCCACACACACCAGGGCATGTCCTACCTTATACTTACAATGCACCCTGCCCTTGGGCCTACCTTAGGGGTGTCTGATATGAAGGTAAGGGAAGGTTTAGGGACTGGCAAGTGGGTGCACTTGCCAAGTCGACATGGCAGTCACAGACTGCACACAGGCTCTGCAATGGCAGGCCTGAGACACATTTTACAAGCCGCTTCTGTGGGTGGCACAACCAGTGCTGCGAGCCCACCAGCGGTATTGGATTTACAAGCCCTGGGCACACTCAGTGCACGGTACTAGGGACTGACAAGTAAACCAATCATCCAATCATGGAGTCACTAATCCATACATCGATTTATCATGGGGAGAGCATATGCACTTTAGCACTGATCAGCAGTGGTAAAGTGCCCAGAGTCATAAAACAGCCAACAACAGGTCAGAAAAAATATAGGAGGAAGGCAAAAAGTTTAGGGATGACCCTGCAAAAAGGGCCAAGTCCAACAGTGCCTTGTCGTGGCTTTACAGCTCACGAGCTGTGAGTCAATGGTTCAGTTTCTCGTCCTTTCAATTATTAACAGTGCATTTCATTTTTGTGAAATCACTTGTTAATACAATTGTATATACTGAACCATCACTCACCCTCGTGCCAAATCCAAACAGTATGTGTGTGTGCTTGAGGATTAGATGGCTGTGCAGTAATATATTTTTTTTGTCTTTCTCAAGCAGGGTGTACCTTGTCCCTTTTTGTGAATGTTGTAATGTGTTTGTTTCGTGCCTGGTGGTGTGAATGGTCTTGTGTGTATCACGGATGAAAGGTGTGTGAATGGCCTGTAAAGCGGTTGGGGCCTTGACGTGGCTTTACAGCTCACGAGCTGCGAGTCACTGGTTCAGTTTTTTGTCCTTTCAATTATTGACAGTGCATTTCATTTTTTGTGAAATCTCTTGTTAATAAAATTGTATATACTGAACCATCACTTGCCCTCGTGCCAAATCCAACCAGTATGTGTGTGTGCTTGAGGAATAGATGGCTGTGCAGTAATCTTTGTCTTTTTAGTCTGTCTGCCAAGGTGTACATTCCGTCTAAGAATAACCTACCAACTGTAGATATTGTCGTAAATCGAAACACCCATGGGAGTACATGGTGATATCTCTCTTGTGGATCCCAACAAGTTATGGTACCCACAATGTCCTGCAAACCTCAAAATGTCTGTCACATTTTCCTTGCAATATTGTGCCAAAATTTTCACGCTGCAGAAATAAACAACACATTATCTCAAAATGACCTGGTTTTGCAAGGGGGTCACCTGGGTTTTGGCCCGGGGCTCGGCGGCCACCTAGGGAAACCTACCAGACCCACACATTTCTGAAAAGTAGACACCCGGGGGATTCCAGGGAGGTATGGCATGCGTGGATCCCCCAACGTTTCCTTACCCAGAATCCCCTGCAAACCTCAATTTTAGCTGAAAAAATCACTTTTTTCACACATTTTTGTGTGGGAAAGTGTGGCATCACCGGGCTCACACAAATTTCCCTGCACCACCCAGCGTCCCCCCAGGTCTCCCGATAAAAATGGTGCCTCACTCGGGTGGGTGGCCCAAGTACCCGCGACAGGCAGGGGCCCACAGCGTATTGAGGCGACCTCAAAATGGCCTTTCACAAAGCGACCTGGTTTTGCAAAGGGGGGGTCACCTGGGTTTTTGGCCCGAGGGCTCGACGGCCACCTAGGGAAACCTACCAAACCCACACATTTCTGAAAAGTAGACACCCGGGGATTCCAGGGAGGTATGGCTTGCGTGGATCCCCCAACGTTTCCTTACCCAGAATCCCATGCAAACCTCAATTTTAGCTGAAAAAAATCACTTTTTTCACACATTTTTGTGTGGGAAAGTGTGGCATCACCATGCTCACACAAATTTCCTACCACCCAGCGTCCCCCCAGGTCTCCCGATAAAAATGGTGCCTCACTCGGGTGGGAGGCCCAAGTACCAACGACAGGCAAGGGCCCACAACGTATTGAGGCGACCAAAGTGTCTACTTTTCAGAAATGTATGGGTTTGGTAGGTTTCCCTAGATGGCCGCCGAGCACGGGGCCAAAAACCCAGGTGACCCCCCTTGCAAAACCAGGTGGTTTTGAGATAGGCAATTTTGATGTCGCCTCACTACGTTTTGGGCCCTTGCCTGTCGCGAGTACCTGGGCCTCCCACACAAGTGAGGCATCCATTTTTATCGGTAGACCTGGGGGAAACGCTGGGTGGTAGGAAATTTGTGTGAGGCCAGTGATGCCACAGTTTCCACACAAAAATGTGTGAAAAAAGTGATGTTTTCAGCTAAAATTGAGGTTTGCAGGGGATTCTGGAAGTGGAAACGTTGGGGATCCACGCAAGCCATACCTCCTACGAAGCTTGAGTGTCTACTTTTCAGAAATGTGGGTTTGGTAGGTTTCTGTAGATGGCCGCCGAGCCACGGGCCAAAGATCCAGGTGACCCCACTGCAAAGCCAGGTGGTTTTGAGATGAGGCAACTTTGATGTCGCCTCACTACGTTTTGGGCCCTTGCCTGTCGCGGGTACTTGGGCCTCTCACACAAGTGAGGCACCATTTTATATCGGGGAGACCTGGGGGAACGCTGGGTGGTAGGAAATTTGTGTGAGGCCAGTGATGCCACACTTTCCCACACAAAAATGTGTGAAAAAGTGATTTTTCAGCTAAAATTGAGGTTTGCAGGGGATTCTGGGTAAGGAAACGTTGGGGGATCCACGCAAGCCATACCTCCCTGGAAGCCCCCGGGTGTCTACTTTTCAGAAATGTGTGGGTTTGGTAGGTTTCCCTAGATGGCCGCCGAGCACGGGGCCAAAGACCCAGGTGACCCCCTTGCAAAACCAGGTGGTTTTGAGATAGGCAATTTTGATGTCGCCTCACTACGTTGTGGGCCCTTGCCTGTCGCGGGTACTTGGGCCTCCCACACAAGTGAGGCATCATTTTATCGGGAGACCTGGGGGAACGCTGGGTGGTAGGAAATTTGTGTGAGGACAGTGATGCCACACTTTCCCACACAAAAATGTGTGAAAAAAGTGATTTTTTCAGCTAAAATTGAGGTTTGCAGGGGATTCTGGGTAAGGAAACGTTGGGGGATCCACGCAAGCCATACCTCCCTGGAAGCCCCCGGGTGTCTACTTTTCAGAAATGTGTGGGTTTGGTAGGTTTCCCTAGATGGCCGCCGAGCACGGGGCCAAAGACCCAGGTGACCCCCCTTGCAAAACCAGGTGGTTTTGAGATAGGCAATTTTGATGTCGCCTCACTACGTTTTGGGCCCTTGCCTGTCACGGGTACTTGGGCCTCCCACACAAGTGAGGCACCATTTTTATCGGGAGACCTGGGGGAACGCTGGGTGGTAGGAAATTTGTGTGAGGCCAGTGATGCCACACTTTCCCACACAAAAATGTGTGAAAAAAGTGATTTTTTTTCAGCTAAAATTGAGGTTTGCAGGGGATTCTGGGTAAGGAAACGTTGGGGGATCCACGCAAGCCATACCTCCCTGGAAGCCCCCGGGTGTCTACTTTTCAGAAATGTGTGTGTTTGGTAGGTTTCCCTAGGTGCCGGCAGAGCTAGGGTTCACAAACTACAGCTAGGCACTTTGCCAAAAAAGGGTCATTTTTCTCGTAAGACTTTGGGGAACGCGGGGTGGGTGGAAATTTGTGGATCCACGCAGATTCCAGAACTTTCCACCACAGAAATGTGGGAAAATGTGGGTTTTTTGACAATTTTTTAGGTTTGCAAGGGATTCTGGGTAACAGAACCTGGTGGGAGGCAGTCAAGTCATCCCATCCTGGATTCCCCTGGGTGTCTAGTTTTCAAAAATGTATAGGTTTGCTAGGTTTCCCTGGGTGCCGGTAGAGCTAGGGTTCAAAAACTACAGCTAGGCACTTTGCCAAAAAAGGGTCATTTTTCACTGCGAAATTGAGGTGTGACCACGTTGCGTTTTGCGCCGTTTCCTGTCGCAGGCACTGGGCCGAACCACACAAGTGAGGTACCATTTTTCTCGTAAGACTTTGGGGAACGCGGGGTGGGTGGAAATTTGTGGATCCACGCAGATTCCAGAACTTTCCACCACAGAAATGTGGCGAAAATGTGTTTTTTTGACAATTATTTAGGTTTGCAAGGGATTCTGGGTATCAGAACCTGGTGGGAGGCAGTCAAGTCACCCCATCCTGGATTCCCCTGGGTGTCTAGTTTTCAAAAATGTATAGGTTTGCTAGGTTTCCCTAGGTGCCGGCAGAGCTAGGGTTCAAAAACTACACCTAGGCACTTTGCCAAAAAAGGGTCATTTTTCACTGCGAAATTGAAGTGTGACCACGTTGCGTTTTGCGTCGTTTCCTGTCGCAGGCACTAGGCCGACCCACACAAGTGAGGTACCATTTTTCTCATAAGACTTTGGGGAACAAGGGGTGAGTGGAAATTTGTGGATCCACGCAGATTCCAGAACTTTCCACCACAGAAATGTGGGGAAAATGTGTTTTTTTGGACAATTTTTTAGGTTTGCAAGGGATTCTGGGTAACAGAACCTGGTGGGAGGCAGTCAAGTCACCCCATCCTGGATTCCCCTGGGTGTCTAGTTTTCAAAAATGTATAGGTTTGCTAGGTTTCCCTAGGTGCCGGCAGAGGTAGGGTTAAAAAACTACAGCTAGGCACTTTGCCAAAAAAGGGTCATTTTTCACTGCGAAATTGAGGTGTGACCACGTTGCGTTTTGCGCCGTTTCCTGTCGCAGGCACTTGGTCGACCCACACAAGTGAGGTACCATTTTTCTCGTAAGACTTTGGGGAACGCGGGGTGGGCGGAAATTTGTGGATCCACGCAGATTCCAGAACTTTCCACCACAGAAATGTGGGGAAAATGTGTTTTTTTGGACAATTGTTTAGGTTTGCAAGGGATTCTGGGTAACAGAACCTGGTGGGAGGCAGTCAAGTCACCCCATCCTGGATTCCCCTGGTGTCTAGTTTTCAAAAATGTATAGGTTTGCTAGGTTTCCCTAGGTGCCGGCAGAGCTAGGGTTCAAAAACTACAGCTAGGCACTTTGCCAAAAAGGGTCATTTTTCACTGCGAGATTGAGGTGTGACCACGTTGCGTTTTGCGCCGTTTCCTGTCGCAGGCACTAGGCCGACCCACACAAGTGAGGTACCATTTTTCTCGTAAGACTTTAGGGAACGCGGGGTGGGTGGAAATTTGTGGATCCACGCAGATTCCAGAACTTTCCACCACAGAAATGTGGGGAAAATGTGTTTTTTTGACAATTTTTAGGTTTGCGAGGAATTCTGGGTAACGAAACCTGGTGGGAGGCAGTCAAGTCACCCCATCCTGGATTTCCCTGGGTGTCTAGTTTCCAAAAATGTATAGGTTTGCTAGGTTTCCCTAGGTGCCGGCAGAGGTAGGGTTAAAAAACTACAGCTAGGCACTTTGCAAAAAAAGGGTCATTTTTCACTGTGAAAATGTGGTGCGTCCACGTTGCGTTTTGCGCTGCTTCCTGTCGCGGGCTCTAGGCCTACCCACACAAGTGAGGTACCATTGTTTTCGTAAGACCTTGGGGAACGCGGGGTGGGTAGAATTTTGTGGATCCGCGCAGATTCCAGAACTTTCCACCACCAAAAGTGAGGAAAATTTGTTTTTTTTACCAATTTTTTAGGTTTGCAAGGGATTCTGGGTAACAGAACCTGGTGAGCGCCAGTCGAGCCACCCCGTCCTGAATTCCCCTGGGTGTCTAGTTTTCAAAAATGTATAGGTTTGCTAGGTTTCCTTAAGTGCTCGCAGAGCTAGGGTTCAAAAACTACAGCTAGGCACTTTTCAAAAAAAGGGTAATTTTTCATTGTGAAAATGTGGTACGTCCACGTTGCATTTTGAGCCATTTCCTGTTGTGGGCACAAGGCCTACCCACACAAGTGAGGTACCATTTTTATCGGGAGACTTAGGGTAACACAGAATTGTAGAGCAACTGTTATTACCTATTGACTTTCGATGCATTTTTTGCCTTCCAAATGAAAGACAATGTGTAAAAAATAAGTCATTTTGAAAAATGACCTATAATTCTCATGCTAGTATGGGTACTCCCAATTTCGGAAATGTGCAAATATCTACTGTTTCTAAAATCTACATTTTGTTCCCATTTCAGAAATACATAGGTGTCTTTCATAACAATTTTTCCATGTATACATTTTCCCAAAATAATTGCTATATACCCGGTACATAATAAAAAACCATTGCAAGATGCTGCTCAGTTATTGGCTCTGGGTTCGTCGGGTTCTTGGTGAACCTACAAGTCCTATATATCCCCACAACCAGAAAGGTCCAGCGGATATAACGGTATATTGATTTCAAATAGCTGTCATAATTAGAAGTTACAGGTGAAAACGTTGACACAAATGGCTGTTTTCAACTAATTTTCAATTTTTCCTTCATTTAACTGTTAGTTTCTATAAGGAAAACTTTAAGGATCTACACAAATGACCCCTTGCTGAATTCAGAATTTTGTCTACTTTTCAGAAATGTATGGCTTTTCAGGATCCATTATTGGTTTCATACCCATTTCTACCATTAACTGGAAGGAGGTTGAAAGCACAAAAAATAGCAAAAATAGGCTATGTCCCAGAAAAATGCCAAAACTGTGTAAAAAAAAGTTGGTTTTCTGACAAAAGTCTGCTTGTCCCTGAAAGCTGGGAAGATGGTGATTTCAGCACCACAACCCCTTTTTTGATGCCATTTGCAGGGAAAAAACAAGACGCTTTCATCTGTAGCCCTTTTTTCGCATTTTTCCCCAAAAAAACAAAATTTAGCTGTATTTTGGCTAATTTCTGGGTCCCCTCCAGGGGAATCCACAAACCCTGGGTACCTTTACAATCCCCATGATGTTAGAAAAAAGGACTCAAATTTGGCGTGGATACCTTATGTGGTCAAAAAGTTACAGGGGCCTAAGCGCGCACTACCCCAAATAGCCAAAAAAAAGGCTTAGCACAGGGGGGGGGGAAAGGCCTAGCAGCGAAGGGGTTAATAACTCATTCTACATAAGAGCACTACCGGACCTGCATCAGTTAGGGAGAGAGACAAAGTGCAGCTGAAAATATAGCTGTGCATGATATGTGTGTGTTTTGTGTATGTATTGTTTGTCTTGACCTGTGTGCCAAATGCTTAGTATGCATGGCTTCTGTTAATGTGCTGTAATCATGATGACTTATATTTGTGTCTGTGGTCTGTCTTTTTGCTTAATATGTGGCTTGCTTTGTGTTATGCTGTATGTTGAAGTCTGTGTGTGCCAGTGCTTAATTTGTATAAAATTAAATGCCAAGGCCCTCATCAGGTGGCGACTGCAGCCTACACCACCCATTGCCCCTGCTGGCACTGCCAGTGAAAGTACCAAACTAGCTACTAACCATCACACTCCTATAAGTGTGACAATTCAGACTATACCAGACCCCCAAAGCTATGATATTAGCATGGCCAGAAGGCATTAGTAATTTTTAACGTTTATTGATTTAGTAAATAACTGTTGTTGTGCTCACTATAAATCAGACAAGCAGCCCACCATGCGGCAGACTGTCACCAGAAACCACAGGCTCAAACTAAGCACTGGTGTGGGTTGCATTCATGATTGGGTATGTAAAAGCTGGTTGACAGGATTAGTTGTAAATCCTTCAACAGAAGCTGGTTATTCAGCAGGCAAAATAGTGTGCTTCTTATGAGTTCTGTCTCTCTTGAGGTTAATGAGCTGGATGTGAAGCTTGCCGTGCTTACTGTTTTAAAATAAATGCCAGCTCCCAAATATTTTCTTACCAAGTGCTTACTGCCAGTGTTGTGCAATATACAATGCACAATTATACAATAAACATCAACTTACTGATGTCCAACTAGGTTTGAACATAAGTAACAATGCATTGCAGACTGCAATTATTTCTGAATCTGCAGAATTCCACATTCATGCAATGTTATATTAACCTAGAGTTGCTTTTTTGTTTGTTGAAGCAGCTTTTCTATTTCTGTTTTCCTTTGCATTCTGGTATTTGTAGTCCTGAATATATAATAAACGCCAATCTACTACAAACAGAGATTCAATAAAAAAAAAAATCAAATTGATAGGTTACTTGTATTTCATAGGTTGACTTGAGAGCTCCTATTTGTTTTTAACAGAGGTTTTACATCTAAATGGAAATACATTCTTGCAAATACCAGATCAGGAAGCTGCTACCATATTACTGATTTCCTGGACCACTCTTCCTACTTCAAGAAGTGTCAGGCCTAAAAGGGGAGAGATGCTTGGATGATACTGGTACCACTGCCACTTCTCCATTTGTGAAATAAAATGCGTGCATGCCACTCACAATTACCTGTGCTGTTGTGGTGGTTTATTTTGTTAGAAATATGCAACTTCTGAGCCATAGCACAGTCCCTGAAATCATGATTCAGAAACCCCAGTTGGTTCTTGTGCTCTCAAATGAATTCCTAGCTCAACTTTAGAGCTGCTAATATTTGTCTCGTATTCTTTGCCATCAGACCGTTTTTTGTTCTCTTACATACCAATCATGATGCAAGGCAGATTTCTTCTTGCATACAGGAAAGGAAATGAGATGGCTGAGGAAGACAGTCAATTTAGCACGTTCCTGCTTACAGTGGCATATTTAAGTATCCCACTACACCTTCAAAGGCTTCGGTGGCAGGCTGGGCACTGGGGGATCCTCAGCATCTTCAACAGACAGAGGTTTCTTGTTATTTAAGTACTCCTTCATCCAATAAATAGGCATACCAGTGAGCTGGGCATTGATAACTGTGAAAGTGGACAAATGACCATACACACCAACATGTTGAAATAGGTGAGAGGGAGATGTTCCAAAGATGTCATGAAAATGTATTCTCTCCATTAATTCACATTGAACTGGAGGATATTTTCAAAGTGGAGAACCCAAAAATAAAGGCATACTTGCCTTAAAAATTATAGACTCAACAAAACTGGTAGCGTATGTCTTTCTTAAGTTGACAATAGTAAGACAGCCTCCCCTCCCACATCCATCACACAGAGAAACACACACACACACACTCACCCACCCACCAGCATACATATCAGTGGACACATATCGAGACAAAATAAATGCATGTCATTTATCACCTAGATATGGGTTTGAAGCGCTATATCACTACAATATACAGACTTTGACACTGCTGTTAGTTCTGCTTAGTGCTGGTACCAGGCCATAATCTGTATTTCCTGCAGTTGACATTGCTGTCCCTCCCGCCTCACAATGCAAGCACTGGCCTTGCATGTCTCTATCCACAAACTATTAATGCTGCTCTCTGCAAGATACTAAAACTTGTATTTTCATTGAGTTCACTAATAGCCATAAACTCTGTAGTTCTGCACACTTGTAAAGACGTAGGAGCATGTATTTCTCTACTACAATAAGCTGTTGGAATGAACAAACATGTTTTGCTAAGACTGAGGGTGGAGGATTATTTCTTCAAAGAGAAGAAGCCTTGTCAAGTAGTTTCATCGCTTCAGGAACAAAGAGGGGCTCGAATGGGTAGGGGGGTTAGAAGCATGTTCACAACAGCACTACAAGAAACATCCCACTCACCGATTTTTTCATTATAATGCAAAAGAATTTTGTTTCCTCTCTCATCCATTCTCTTTCCGAAGACCTTCTTTTCCACTTTTAACAGTTTTTAGCCCACAGTCATGGGATCACAGAATACAGAACCTTTGTCTCCCTTCTCAGCTCCAGGGTTGAACTGTGCCGTAAAATAGAGTCGAGCATCAAAATAAACGTGGCCCCATTAGCGAATTAGATTGCTAGAAAACCCCACATTTGCAAATCAGAGCAGCTGTAAGTTTACAGAGACATGCTGTATGGCTGCTTTGCAAGGGGTTGGGAGACTGCATGCATTTGTACTTGCTGCAAGCAATGGTTGTTATAATATCACAGAAATCAACTGTAAAAAGACAGCTCTCCAGACCATAAAACAGACCACAAACAGCCAAAAAAAGCCATCCCACTGACCTGTCAAACCAGTCCTTCTGCTACTGGTAGATTGCCCCACAGGCCAGACCTACACTGCTCACCCTCGATATACCAGCAACAGGCACTCTGGGCTGAATGTGACTGTTAATTCATTAAATTAAAGCTGCTTTGAACACAGAGAATGGGTAGGATTTAATTTGCTGTGTTAAACTATAAACAGAATCAAGCACTGCTGTAGTCTCAATAGGTGCTGCAGACAAGAGAAGTGTTGTCCCTGTTAGGCTTGGGGGCGTGGCGGATAGGGCCCGGGAGAAATCTGCTTCCTCCTACTGACCTGTGCAAAATCATTACAATCTTCCTGCTTTCCCATTCAAAAACCTCTTACTGTGGCTCTAGCAGCGACTTTCCCTCCAGGTAGTTACTCTCTCCCAAATCCTCAGGAAAAGCGAAAGGCATTTGTGCAAAAAGTGAGGCCCCGTTTCATGATTTTCTTTCTTAGTGCTGCTGCCTGTGGGAGGACCTCACCAGTCTCGTAAGCACTGCAAAGCAAGTTATTCATTTTGAAAGCAATCTCTGACATAATGGCAGTTGCATTTAGGGGGGCAGTCGTTTTTAAAGGGGTGCCTGACCCCTTCAAGCCCCCCCTCCCGTGGCTACTGCTTTGGGAAAAGGCCACACCTGCATCCTATTCACGACAGGCAGCCAATCACGTGTTTGTTAAGCGCTACTACTCACCCGTGAGGGTCTCAAGGCGCTGGGGGAGGGTGGTTTCGCAGGTTCCAGTCCATCAAGGAGGGGGTCTGTCGAAGAGCCTGCTTTTGAGGTTTCTTGTGAAGATGGGGAGAGATGTTGCCTGTCTGAGGTGGAGAGATAGGGCGTTCCAGGCTCTGGCCGCGAGGAAGGAGAAGGAGCGGCCGCCTGATCTGGTCTTTCTGGTGCGGGGGACCACGGCGTAGGAGAGCTGGGCTGATCGTAGGGTCCTTTGGGGTGCGTGGAATTTGAGTCGGCTGTTCAGGTATGCTGGTCCGGTGTCGTGGAGGGCCTTGTGAGTGTGGGTGAGCATCTTGAAGGTGACTCTAGCTTCGATGGGGAGCCAGTGGAGTGTGCGCAGTTGCTGGGAGATGTGGCAGTGTCTTGGCAGGTTGAGGACCAGTCTTGCGGCGGCGTTCTGGATGTTCTGTAGCTTGCGTGTGAGGTTTTTGTTTATTCCGGCGTAGAGTGCGTTGCCGTAGTCTGGTCTGCTGGTGACCAGGCCGTGAGTGACGGTCTTTCTGTGTTCGAGGGGGATCCATTTGAAGGTCTTGCGTAGGAGGCGGAGGGTGTGGAAGCAGGAGGATGAGACGGCGTTGATCTCGCGGGCCATTTTGAGTTCGGAGTCCAGGATGATTCCCAGATTGCGTGCGTGGTCCGTGGGGGTGGGTGGACTTCCGAGGGCGGGGGGCCACCAGGTGTCGTTCCAGGCATCGGGGTGTGGGCCCATTATGAGTACTTCCGTTTTGTTGGTGTTTAGTTGAAGGCAGCTGTTTTTCATCCATTTGGCGACGGCTTCCATGCCTTCTCGGAAATTGTGTCTGGCGGTGTTGGGTTCGTTGGATAGGGAGAGGATGAGTTGGGTGTCATCTGCATATGACACAATGTTGAGTCCGTAGATTCTGACGATGGGGGCGAGCGGAGCCATGTAGACGTTGAAGAGCGTGGGGCTGAGGGATGACCCCTGTGGGTCTCCGCAGGTGGTTGGTGTAGGGTCCAAGAGGAAAGGGGGAGTCTGACCCGCTGCGTTCTGCCGGAGAGGAAGGAGCGGATCCAGTCGAGGGCCTTGTCTTGAATCCTTGCATCATGGAGTCTGCGTATTAGGGTGCGGTGAGAGACTGTGTCGAACGCCGCTGAGAGGTCGAGGAGGATGAGGGCTGCAGTTTCTCCTTTGTCCAGTAGGGTGCGGATGTCGTCTGTTGCGGCGAGGAGGGCGGTTCCCGTGCTGTGGTTTTTTCTGAAGCCGGATTGGGGAGTCGAGTATGTTGTTCTCTTCGATGAATGTGGCGAGTTGGCTGTTGATGGCTTTCTCGATGACTTTCGCTGGGAAGGGGAGCAGGGAGAAGGGTCTGTAGTTTTTGAGGACGGTGGGGTCCGCCGAGGGTTTCTTGAGGAGGGGGTTGATCTCGGCGTGTTTCCAGTCATCGGGGAACGATGCGGTTGACAGGGAGCGGTTGATGGTGTGGCGGAGGGTGCACAGTCAAAATATCGACTTTTAAATATCGACCTACATAAATATCGTGTTTTAAATATCGTAGGGACAGAATATCGACATCAAAAATATCGGTGACCAGAATATTGACCTGAAGGTAAGAAATATAGTTTTTGTTAATATCGAAGTTGTTAATATCGATAGTAAAAATATCGATGTTAATAATATCTATGTTTATGTTAGTGTTATGTATTTTAGTATGTATTTTATATGTATGTGTTCCACACGTTTTGTTATGTTTTGTATTATTTTTTTTAAATATATGTATTAATTGTTTAGAAGTTAGTAATTTTTTTTAAAGTAAATTTTGCGTTTTAGTACCGTAGCGGGTTGTGGGTTTATAGGGGAATAGGGTGGGAAGTAATTTAATTGTAATTAAGTCATTATTAATTTTAATTTATTGTTCTTGATATTTAATTTATTGTTAATTAATTATTAATTGGTAATTAATTTTTATTAATTGATTAATTGATAATTATATTAATTGCATACATTTTTTAGTGGAGCGAGTTGTGGGTTTATAGGGGAATAGGATGGGAAGTAAATTAATTATAATAAAGTAATTAATTGTTATTTTTTGGCATTTATAATTAATTGTTTATTAATTATTAATTGGTAATTAATTTTTATTAATTCATTAATTGATAAATATATCAATTGTGTTAATTTAGTTTAGGAGGGGGTTGTGTGTTTATAGGGGAATAGGGTGGGAAGTCATTTATTATAATTAAGTAATTATTTATTAATATTTATTGGTATTGATAATTAATTTATTGTTAATTAATTAATAATTGGTAATTAATTTGTATTAATTATTATTTATTGGTATTGATAATTATTTTATTGTTAATTACTTATTAATTGTTAATTAATTTTTATTAATTGATTAATTGATAATTATATTAATTGTGTTAAATTTTATGTGGAGTGGGTTTTGTGTTTTTTGGGGAATAGGGTGGGAAGAAATTTAATGTTATTAAAGTAATTATTAATTTTCATTTATTGGTATTTAAAAATAATTTATTGTTAATTTATTAATAAATCATTATTTAATTAAAACAATTATTTAATTGATAAGTATGTTATTTTTAACCCCTACGCTATCCAACACTTTCCCTACTGTTGCACTCTCTGGAGTGAGAATAGTAATTTTTACCCCTACGCTATCCAACACTTTCCCTACTGTTGCACTCTCTGGAGCTGGAATAGTAATTTTTACCCCTACGCTATCCAACACTTTCCCTACTGTTGCACTCTCTGGAGTTGGAATAGTAATTTTTGCCCCTACGCTATCCAACACTTTCCCTACTGTCGCACTCTCTGGAGTGGGAATAGTAATTTTTACCCCTACGCTATCCAACACTTTCCCTACTGTCGCACTCTCTGGAGTGGGAATAGTAATTTTTACCTCTACGCTATCCAATACTTTCCCTACTGTTGCACTCACTGGAGTGGGAATAGTAATTTTTACCCCTACGCTATCCAACACTTTCCCTACTGTTGCAATTACTGGAGTGGGAATAGTAATTTTAACCCTTTCGCTATCCAACACTTTCCCTACTGTTGCACTCTCTGGAGTGGGAATAGTCATTTTTAGCCCTACGCTATCCAACACTTTCCCTACTGTTGCACTCACTGGAGTGGGAATAGTAATTTATACCCCTACGCTATCCAACACTTTCGCTACTGTTGCAATTACTGGAGAGGGAATAGTAATTTTAACCCTTTCGCTATCCAACACTTTCCCTACTGTTGCACTCTCTGGAGTGGGAATAGTAATTTTTACCCCTACACTATCCAACACTTTCCCTACTGTTGCACTCACTGGAGTGGGAATAGTAATTTTTACCCTTACGCTATCCAACACTTTCCCTACTGTTTCACTCACTGGAGTGGGAATAGTAATTTTAATCCTTTCGCTATCCAACACTTTCCCTACTGTTGCACTCTCTGGAGTGGGAATAGTAATTTTTACCCCTACGCTATCCAACACTTTCCCTACTGTTGCAATTACTGGAGTGGGAATAGTAATTTTAACCCTTTCACTATCCAACACTTTCCCTACTGTTGCACTCTCTGGAGTGGGAATAGTAATTTTTAGCCCTACGCTATCCTACACTTTCCCTACTGTTGCACTCACTGGAGTGGGAATAGGAATTTTTACCCCTACGCTATCCAACACTTTCCCTACTGTTGCAATTACTGGAGTGGGAATAGTAATTTTAACCCTTTCGCTATCCAACACTTTCCCTACTGTTGCACTCTCTGGAGTGGGAATAGTAATTTTTACCCCTACACTATCCAACACTTTCCCTACTGTTGCACTCACTGGAGTGGGAATAGTAATTGTTACCCTTACGCTATCCAACACTTTCCCTACTGTTTCACTCACTGGAGTGGGAATAGTAATTTTAATCCTTTCGCTATCCAACACTTTCCCTACTGTTGCACTCTCTGGAGTGGGAATAGTAATTTTTAGCCCTACGCTATCCGACACTTTCCCTACTGTTGCACTCTCTGGAGTGGGAATAGCAATTTTTACCCCTACGCTATCCAACACTTTCCCTACTGTTGCACTCTGTGGAGTTGGAATAGTAATTTTTACCCCTACGCTATCCAATACTTTCCCTACTGTTGCACTCTTTGGAGTGGGAATAGTAATTTTTACCCCTACGCTATCCAACACTTTCCCTACTGTTGCACTCTTTGGAGTGGGAATAGTAATTTTTTTCCCTCCGCTATCCAATATTTTTCTGTATTGTTTTACTTAATGTTGTGTATAATTTATTTTAGAAAAATTAAAAATATTGTAATTTTTTAATTTGTTAAATATAGTTTTTCAATGTTTAATAATATTATTTATGTATGTGTGTCTGTATTTATAATTTATAAAATATTTTTAACAATTTATAAGTTATTAAAATAATTATTTATGAATATTATCAAGTAAGTATATATATTATATTGTATATGTATATGTTTAATTTATTTTAACATTATATGTATAAGTTTTAATTTTTTAACATTTTAAAATAATGTTAACTATGTTTCTGTTAATTATATGTATTATTTACTTTATTTTGGATTATTTTTTTAACATTTTTAAAAAACGATATTTTTTACAACAATATTTTTGACATTGATATTTAATTTTCAATATTTTTGTACTTACCATGATGTAGATAGGATGTCGATATTCTTGACTTCGATATTTTTGTCACGATATTTTTGTACCTCGATATTTTTGAGGTCGATATTTTGTCAGTGATTCGTGGCGGAGTATGGGTGCGATGGTCTCGGCGGCTCTGTTGAAAATGTGGTGGGGGCAGGGGTCCGTGGGGGCCCCGGAGTGGATTTAGTTCATCATCTTCAGTGTGTCTTCGGTGGTGAGGGCTGTCCAGTTGTCGATCGTTGGCTTCATGGTGTCGGGGGTGGTTGGTGAGGGTTCAGTGTGTTGGTTGTCTTCGTCGAAGTTGTCGTAGATGCTCTTGATTTTGTGGTGGAAAAAGGTGCTGAGTTTGTCGCAGAGGTCTTGTGAGGGTGGGATGTCGGCGGACTCGCTGGTAGGTTGGGCGAACTCCTTGATGATGTTGAAGAGTTCTTTGCTGTTGTGTGCGTGGCCATACTGTTGGCAGCATCAATTTAAATTTCTTCCATACAGATCTGATAGAATGATGTCAGAAACAGCAGAATAGCTTCTATCTCAAGTGCAGAACAGCTAAAGCACACGAAGCAGCATGAATCTCCTCAAACACAGAACAGGTAAACCAAAGCAGAGACAGTATGTTTTCCTCACACACGGAACAGATACTACAAAAAAATGCAGCTGTGCGACCCTTCGTACACAAGGAACAGGAATGAACAGAGCTTTAACTGGATTGGGTACGCCTGGGTCTCCAGACCCGGCAGTAATGAAAAAATGACTTTCAAACTGGGCCCTGTCGATCCATGAACAGCTGCCCTTTGCTGGAAAAATGCTAATCAACAACTCAACAATGACTGTAAAAAACATTAAGCAACCCAGGTGAGTGCAGGAGCTTCGGTTTACCTTTCACTTTTTACCAAATGTACTTCCCTAAGAATGTTTGCTGGTTTCAGGATCCTGTTTATCTACAGCTTTTTCATCCAGCATTTAATCTTGTATTGTGCGTGCGGTGAATGGGTTGCCTTTAGGTGTCAGAGAGTTCAACTTTGAGAGGCTTTGTAGTTGAGGATGAACGGAGGCCAAGGTTCTCCCAGTGTCTGTCCGCAGGTTATAAATGTGTTCAGAATACATGCTTATCCAACAATTCTTGGCCCTTCTGTGGAGCACACAGGACAATGGTGACATATGCCACTTGTAAATCTAAGCATATGCAAAGTGTGCAAGGGCGGTGGAAAGCGGTTGAAATATTGACAGGGCAAAATTAAAAGAAAAAGACGTGCGTATAGGTGAATGTGTATGGGGATGGTCAAGGGGATGATGAAGTGAAGGCAAAGTTACCTGCAGAGAGAGCAAATAGTGGGTGGGCACAGTGGCGGCTCCTCCACTAAGGCGGAGGAGCATCGCCCCACTGCTGCTGTGCAGCAGTAAAAGAAAGGAAAAATAAAATTATAATAACACAATTTTATCCTTTTATTCTTCCCTGCTGCAGCAGCATTAGGGCGGGGCTGCTCTGCTGACAGAGCAGTGGAGGAGTGGTGGGCACACTAAAGTGCGCATGATGCTTTGACTGGCCCTCTCAGGCCAGACAAACAGTCATGCGTACTTTAGCATGTTCTCCATACAGGCTGCATTACAGCCTGAATGGAGAACATGCCCAGGCCCCCAGTCCCCGTCTGACTGCCGAACCACGGCACTCAGAACAATCCAACGCTGCATTGCAGCATATTGATTGGTTTAGGGGAGCCAATTGGCTCAGGGGAGGCTGGCTGCTTCCTGTTCGGCGGAGGAGAGACAACGTGGGACAGAACGACGAGGAGGTAAGTGAATGTTTTTTTTTTTTTTTTTTACAATTATACCTCCTTACCCCCCTCGCCCCCCTGCCCTACCACCCCAGATCCATGCTGCCCGCCACTGGGTGGGCAAGTGGAAAAAGATATGGTGTGAAATAAGCAGATAGAGGATTACAGAACAGTGTGAGAATATAAAGATTATAAGTGCCTCACTAAGAGGCTGCAGAGGAAAGTGTTGTGAAGGGGAGAACAGGAGTGATTGTGACACTGCAGACCACAGACCTCAATAATGTTAAATTCACATTCTCATATTTTCAGAATTGAAATATTTCAATTCTAATTTTTACAAAAATATCATTATTCTGATACTGATAAATTGGCAAAGTCAATATGTCTGGCTTGTTTTAGGCACATGTTGGTAATAGGGTACGTGATTGGATGCAATAACTCTCACAGAGATTCAGGTGGCATGCTATGTGAAGCACAGGATTTTATTTTACATTTTAAGAAACGCCATGGAGAGGATTCTTTGGCCACACCCCTTTTGTAGACCCCCACCATTTTCATTCCTCTTAAGACCCTGGGTAACAAGCAGTGGTACAACTCTCCTCGCACACTGAATAGGAAAAGCAAAAGAAGCAGTCAAGAAACTTTCCTTGCACAAGCAACAGGTGAAGAAAAAGAAGCGGCAGTACAACACTCCCCACAAAATAAATAGCAGTACAACTTTCCTCACACAGGCAACAGGGAAAGCAAAAGTAATGGCGATCTGACTCTCCTCGCACACGGGACAGGTGAAGCAAAAGAAGAGGAGTTACAACTTTCCTTGCACACGGGAGAGGAACAGCAAAAATAGCAATCGTACATCTGTCCTTGCACAATCATCAGGTAAAATAAGAGAAGCAGACATACAACTCTCCTTGCACACACTTCATGTAAAGCAAAAGAAGTAGCGGTACAACTCTCACAAGTTCAATAGCATGCTTTGCCTACACACGAAACACAGAAGAGGTAAATCTTAGACAGCATCAGTGTTCACTTCTCACACATTAAGTGGCTCAGCAAATGCCTTTATTATTCATTTAGTGCCTAAATAGAGTTGCTTGTTAAATTCTGTCCCGTGCCTAAAACCCTTTTTACATAAGGGTTGAAATTACAAGTTGAAAATTATCATATGCATTAAATAACTCAACGTCATAAAATTTAGGCAGGTCAAACCTATTGAAATTTAAAAGTGGAAAACCATACAGTATTTACTGTATCAGACTGATTTTGTGTTAAACATCAAAATCTGCATGTTTTCCCCAAACAACTTGTAATAGGAGGTATTTATTACACTTGATAAATAACGTACCCCAGGGCATTGTTATATATCATGTGTGATGAATGTTATCTATACTCATAATCGGGGTCTAAGTAAAATGAACCTACAGTGTCAATCCAATAATATTAATTTGGGGTTATTTTCTACTGATGTACATTTCCTTTTCCAGTATAAAACTTTATTTGGTTTAATTAGCCTGCCAAGGTCCTGTCCTATCTTTTTCAGTGATGTAGGGGTTTATAATTTGCAATATGGCCCCATCAGGAAAAGTCTGCTAGTCCCTGTTTTCAGGAACCCATACCTTTAGGACTTTTACTATCTTTCCTCATAAGAGGACAGAAACAGAAGAAAATTATTTTAATTTCTTCGAGGTACATGTGAATATGAGATGATAAACACAATCAAGTGTCATAAAATCATAGATAAGGATCTGGCAGCCACCGACTTTTATTTTTATTTTTATTTGAAAGGTTTTATAAAGCGCTGGCTAGACCCGGGGGTATCAGAGTGCTTTACATGAGCAGAAACAGTTCAGGAATAACAGTTGTTCAATAGCATAAACACAGATAGGCAAGACTAAAACATATTAAGTTAAAAAGGGGCAAAAAAGCAATTTACATGAGTAGAGGCAATCAAGAAAAGCGATTTTACATGGTAACAAGAACGCAGGTACAGCTCACAATTAAGTAAAGGGGGGAACAAAAATTCTGGGCGGATTAGCGGGTAATGAAAAATTAGATTAATATAAATGGGTGAGAACAAATTAAGGGAGAGAAGATAGTATCGACGGAGAGAGATTAGAGGAAGAGCTGGGGGGTAAGGGTAGGAGATGGGGAGAGGGTAAAAAAGGAGGGGTAAGGTGAGAGTAAAACAGGGTGATATGTAAAAAAAGGGGGGAGAGGTGAGAGCCAGGAAGTAAGTAAAGGAGAAGCAGAGCAGGGGAAGCAGAATGCAGGGTCAGAGGCGAGGTTATGGACCCCAATATTTTTTGAGAAGGTGATGTTTTAGGTCTTTTTTAAAGCTGAGGTAGGAGGGGTTACAGCGTAGGTCCTTAGGGAGAGCATTCCAGATGTTCGGGGCGTTCCCGGAGAAGGAGCGAGATTGGGTAGTTTTCTTTTTTACCAGCGGGGGGACGAGGAGGAGTGCATTAGTGCTTCTCATCGGTCGGGAGCAGCCCGCTTTATTGAGTTTGTTAGTAAGGTACAGCGGGGTTTGTTGGTGAAGAGCTTTGTGTGTAATGCATGCAGTCTTGTAGAAAGATCTTCCTTCAACGTGTAGCCAATTAAGGGCTTTAAGGGCTGGGGAGATGTGGTCAAAACGTTTACAGTCAGTGATGAGTCTGGCCGCTCTAGAGCCGCTCTAGAGCACAGATCTAAGGGGGGCTAGGTGTACTTTGGGGGTTCCGGAAAGGATAGCGTTACCATAGTCAATTTTCGGAAGGACTAGTGATTGGACAACCCATTTGAAGTCGTCAGATGGAATGAAGGGTTTGATTTTCTTGAGATGTCGGAGAGTGAAGAGAGCTCCTTTAGCCGAGTTTTTTATGTGGTCATTAAGAGTTAGGTTTTTGTCAATAGTGAAACCAAGTGATTTCACCGAGTTGGATAAGGAGAGAGAGCAATTGAGGGTATTAAGGTCCGACATCCAGCCATGAATGGGGAGCCGGTTGTGTTTTGGAGAGAAGAGAATGATTTCAGTTTTTTTAGGGTTTAGTTTGAGAATGTTGGAGTAGAACCAGGATTGGATCTTGCTCAGGGTATTGTTTAGATGAAGAACATCAGAGTGGGATCTAATCTTATAGTAAAGTTGGGTGTCATCAGCATAGAGGTGATAGTTGATTCCAGCTTGTTTCAGAATGAGGGTAAGGGGTTCCATAAAGAGGTTGAAGAGAGAGGGGGAGAGAATAGAGCCCTGAGGGGCACCTAGGGAGACAGGTGTAGGATTAGAGAGGCAGTCATTGATTTTAATTTGTTGTGTTCTGTGTTGGAGATAAGAGGCGAACCATTTGAGGACCAGACCATTAAGACCAAAGTGAGCTTTAAGCGAGTTAAGTAAGGAAGAGTGGTTAACTGTATCAAAGGCAGCAGAGAGGTCGAGGAGTATAAGAAGGCAGGACTCACCATTGTCAAAGGAACAATGGATGTCATCCACTATGTTTAGCATGGCGGTTTCTGTACTGCAGCCTTTTCTGAAGCCAGATTGCATGGAGTCGAGTAAGTTGAAGTTGCCAATGTGTTTATCCAGTTGAAGCAGAGCACATTTTTCAAGGGCTTTAGAAAGAAGTGGGAGGTTAGAGATAGGGCGGAGACTTTGCAGTGGTAAGGACCGAATAGAAAGGTATCTGAATGGCTCCTACTTGTGCAGAGTGTATTTAGAGTCTATGTTAATTGCATCCTAGTTTTATCAACTCACTGTTCTTACACTTATTCAGATTGCTATGCATAGATAATCATTTTCAAAATTGTAAAGCTTTAAAAAAATTACCTTCCATATATTACTGCTAGTTTTGCACTAAACGATTGATATTGCTCTTTAAAGAGCTTTTTGTTATGTTATGTTAGCAGATGACAAACTAAGCCTCATTCAGAGTGCATCAAGTAGCATTAAAAGCACATTCATCCAAATATTATCCGTCATTATTTTAGACCTAGCCGACATGGCAATGCAAATTGCTTTTTATCATCTTTCCTAAAGCCTGTAAAAAATATAATACTTCTAACCAAATAGGTTTTTTATTGGGACACAGTATGCTTATAGTCTGTTGAGGATTATAATCGCTCAGAAAGCAAAGAAAAAAAGATGGTATTTTTACAGCAAGACTTGTCTTCCATCTCCAGGAGTATATTCTAGCAAATTTTACTATCATTTTCCCTTATATAACTTCATTTTTTCCATGCTAGGATTTTTGTATATTTTTATAGCATTACCTAACACCAGCATGTTCTGCTCACCTCATAAAATGAAAATGTTTTGAATTTCGAGAATTTGCTTTTTTACGTCACTATAAATTGTGGTGTAATTTCCAGTGGCGGCTGATACAAATAAAAAGTGGTGGGCGGGTGGAGGGGGTACAGGGGTGTGCGGGAGGAGCGCAGGAGGGGATCACGGGGTAAAAATAAATAAATAAAAGACTTACCTGATGCTGCCGGCCACCTCCCGCCACAATGCTTCTTTGCTCTCTTGCTCCAAGAAGTCCCTGGGACACATCACAGACTCCTCATCCAATCCAGATGCTGCTCTCATGTTACACCTAGCATGATAGCAGCGTGGGGATTAGCCTGAAGGTTTGACGCTCGCTCAGGCACAGGGAGTCTGTGCTGTTTCTCCACCCAGCTGTGGAATACAGCTAGGTTGGAGAAACTTAAGTGCGCATGTCTGTTTGGCCGGCCTAAGATGGCCAGCCAAATAGACATGCACACTTGTATCAGTGCATACCAATCCTTCTCCCAGCCTCCCAGTGTCAATCAGCATGATGCGGCCCCGTCCCGCCCTTGAATCGGCATAATGCCTGAAGGAGCAGGGGAAACGAAAATATTTTTGTACCCCTATGTAATTAATGACCTCATAACAGTAATGGTACTAACCGTTTGAAAACGCATGAACTAACCAACAAATGCACCCTTTTAATAGACACTATACATGGGTAATATGCTGATTTGTGCAGAATATAATTTATTTACAAATGTGAAGTCAATTAACATTAGTATTGTGATTTGCGTAGTAATTAGAGTAAATTGCATGATTTGTGTTGCATAGTAGAATTGTATTGTGGCAAAGAATGCAGATGGTAAGTAGAATGGATTTAAATGTCGCTTTTGCTAGGTAATATCTAACACGGGTCATTAGAATGGCGGGTGGTAAACAGAAAGGCTTATTTTCCATATTTTAATTTCTATTGTGTTTGTTCTTATACTAGTTCCGTTCGGGCCTGCTAGGCCATGCTTCTAAGATGGCCGACTAGAAAGGACGAGATCACATGTGGTAAACAAGATGGCCCCCACGCAGCCTCAGAAAGAATGCTCTAGTCACGGGCATGCAGCCTGTGTTTGGAGTGAGAGATGTCAAGGCCAACTTGACCTGCAATGAAGCAACGTGCCAAGAATTCAGCATGGATGCCTGGGAACGGATGAAGAAGACAACAGACAGGGGATGAACTAATGTGTGACCATCCAAGAATGTTGGAAAATGGACTAACAAATTGGACTACTTTTTAGACATCATGGTCATGATTCTTATGGTGTGCTTTATTGTCCCCAAACCGGTTCGAACAAGGAGGGCGATGAGGTGACCATCACCACCCCTCCTTTGGACCAATTAGCATGATTCTTGCCCCTAAAGATTGCAACTTTTGAATGTAGTGAGCCAGAGAATAGGGTATAAGAGGGTCTGCTCTGACGTTGTGAAAAACTTGCTTTTTATTTTTCAACCTTGATGCTGCGAGAGACTCTGTCATTTTTGGGCTTTGAACTTTGACTGGGGAAGGAACGAGATCGTTGCGGGAATTCTGCCCGGGAGCTGCGTCTGAGGAGGTTAGCGGGACAGTCAGTCAGTTTGGGAGTCCTATCCTGTGATCTGCGGCTCATCTTCTTTTGATGAACCATTCTTGTCATCGCCCCATGGCCGAGGGTAATGCATAATTTCTCACTCTTTCTAAACTTTTCATAAATGTGTATTGATATTTCTAAATGTTTTGCTTAATAAAGAATTATACTCATTTCCTTGAATAATTTTAGATAAAATTATATTCTAACTCTAAAATGAGTCTGTGGTTCTTTAAAACTAAGTTTATGATTTAATAAATGTTAAAGGTTCCAATTGTGATTGAGCTGGTCTTAATCACCATCAACTGATTCTACTAGTTGGTCCATCGACCGAATAGCGGAGTACCTTGTTGTTTAGGACCGACAGGATTCGAAGTCAATGTATATAATGTATAAGGTGTAATTCTGTCATTTTAATAAGGTATCCCGCTCATCCAGCAACTCTTTCTCCTTGACGTTTAAATCCAGAATTGGATGAAAGTATGTATGCGGTGTCATGGGCCCCACCGATATAAGTTTTGTGTAGGTGTTTTCTGGATTTAGTGTTTAAAAGGAGAAATTTATATTAGCCGCGCTGGATCATGCCCATAGCAAGGAAAAATATACGATAATAACATGTTTTATCATCAGTTTATTTTTCCGCCTTAACAGAGGAGCCACCGCTGGTAATTTCATCTCAGAATGTTCTTAGGTACATGTTGCCATGTCTGTCGAGAGTGGAAGGAGAGATAGAAAGGAAAATTGGACTATGAATAAAGGTACAAACAAACTCATTGTTGAATATGCATCTTGAGGTCCCCCTGGATCCTGACACTTCTTGACTGGAGAAAATTATGGGGGTTGGAGATCTTAAGCAGTTGGTGAAGGTCCCGACTCATGAAAAAGGGCACACCCTGGATGGGATTTATTCCAATAACCAAGACCTATTTTGCACCTCAGCTCTCCCTCTTCAATGGACGGATCACTGTGCTGTTCAATTTGAATTAAAGAGTTGCAGGGGCCTTTTAACCAGTGAAAAGTCAATCCAGGAGATTGTTACTAGGACCTGGGGAAGAGTGGACACTAAGGTATTAGAAGAAACCTTAAGGCGATCTATGCGCCCTCTCCCTCCTGAAATAGAAAAGGCTACTTCAGCCTATTCGCAATGGCTGGAGGCAACCTGTAACCACTTAGCCCCCGAAAAAAAGTGGACCCCCAAACGGGCTCAACCTTCAGCGCCCTGGTATTCTGAGGAACTTAGAGCCAAAAAATTGGCCTGTAAGCAATTAGAACGGGCTTGGCGGAGAGGGTATGCTAGTGCTGACAAGGAAATCTACAGACAAGGCATTACCTCTTATCTACTAGAAGCCAAAAGAAAGTTTTTCACAATGCAAATAGCATTAGCCAAATCCAACTCGAAAGAACTTTTAAAACTATTAAAAGACTTGCCACCCCTAATGTCCCCAAGAACCAGAGCAACCCCGAACTCTGTGATAAGTTGGCTGAATTTTTTAAACAAAAAATTGAAATAATTTTCTCCTCGTTCAACCAAGCTGACAAAAGGGCACTAGTGCGGCAGAACATGGACGGTCCTGACAGTCCCTGCTTTTCATCGGTCTTAGAGCAATTTAAACACTTGGAAATTCCGGAAACGATTAAACTTCTGAACTCAATTCGCTCTGGAGCTCCCACTGATCCCTGCCCAGCGCGGGTTATCAAACAAATCCCAGACGTTATCGGAACAGCACTTACACCTCTGCTGAATGCTATACTAAGCTCAGGCACATTTCCTAAAAAGTGGAAAATGGCCTCTGTTCTTCCTTTGTTGAAGAAACAGACTTTGGACCCAACAGACCCCAACAATTACAGGCCAATTTCACGACTTCCATTTCCTGCCAAAACTTTGGAAAAAGCCATGAACACCCAACTCAGTGCTTTTCTTCAATCTAATAATTCCCTTGATCCATCTCAATACGCATTTAGGGCAGACCACAGCACTGAGTTGGCTCTAATTAAACCCACTGAGGAAATTAGAGAGGACTTGGACAGGGGAGGCAATGCCATACTGATCCTATTGGATCTGTCCGCGGCCTTCGACACGGTCCATCACGAAGTGCTGATGGACCGGTTGTCTGACGTAGGAATAGAAGGCCGAGCTTGGAAACTCCTGCAATCTTTTCTATCCGATAGACTGCAAACGGTGGATATGGACGGAAGTACGTCAAAACCGTTCTCCCTCCCCTGCGGGGTGCCACAGGGCTAGTCACTCAGCCCAACGCTTTTTAATATCTATGTGGCACCCCTGGCAGGAGTCATCAGATCCTTTGGGTTCCAACTCACTTCCTATGCTGACGACACTCAAATATTGTTGTCACTGACTGAGGGGGCGGAAACTGAAATAGGGGCATGTTTCCATGACTGTATGGCGGCCATTTCTGGTTGGATGTCCTCCAACTGTTTAAAAGTAAACTCTAACAAGACCGAGGTCATAAAGTTTGGAAATAATCCACTTGTTTGGACCCCCGAATGGTGGCCGGACGATCTTAGACCCTGCCCCCTACCCACTAGGAAATCAAAAAATCTTGGGGTATTGGTGGACAATAAACTCACCATTGGTGACCAAATAAGTATGGTGACTTCGGCTTGCTTTTTGGCTTTAAAAATCATAAGAAAAATTAAGTTTTTTCTTACGGAAAACAGCCTTAAAACAGTGGTAACGGCCCTTATAATGTCACGTCTTGGCTATTGTAATAGCTTATACCTCAATGCCCAAAGGCAACATATCTATCGGCTCCAACTTGTCCAAAATGCTGCGGCCAGATTGCTGTCAGGGACTCCAAAATTTGTCTCTGTAAAGGAGGAACTCAGGCAACTTCATTGGCTCCCGGTCAAACAAAGAGCACGCTTCAAGGCACTCTGCACAGTTTTCAAGGCCATCAATGGTGTAGGTCTTGATTTCCTGAGGCGTACATTTCAATGGTACGTCCCTGGAAGAATGCTACGATCAACAGGAGCTAAGAAAGTTCTAGTCCCCACATTTAAAAAAGTCAACTGGGGAGGCAGGAGCTTTATCACCTGTGCTTCTAGGGCATGAAATGATCTTCCATTTCATCTCAGGAATGCCCCAGATCTCCTCTCCTTTAGAAAAGGGCTGAAGACATGGCTCTTTTCTCAGTAGCATCTATCCTCATGTTCCCCATCAGACAGTGCTTAGCGCCAGGACACCCCAGGGTAACCGTGCGCTCTACAAGTGCGATTAACATAACATAACATAACATATGCAATGTGCTGAGGCTAGCAGAATTAGTTTGTTTACTTTTTCATGTTAACCAAAGTGTCTATTACGATTTTACAAAAGAAAATATTATTAGGCAAGTGCACAATGTTTGGAAATCAGCATTATGGTAAAAGAACTTGAATATAGTAAGAGATTGCAATAAACATGAGGGTGGAAGTTACAGGAAGACAAAAAAGCAGAATGCACAACATATCCTGCAGCATTGAAGAGCGTTCAAATGTAATTTTACACTTTTATAGGACGCAAAAAAACAAGGTAAATAATCTAGGTCTCAAAAATGTTTGATCATTAACATTTTAAGAACAGTGGTGCTGGAACAATTTTCAAAGTGGGGACACTAGCCAGTGTCCTGAGTTCTCTAAAGGTAAAAGGTGTATAGCAGTTAAGCGACTCCCACGCATAACGGATATTGTGTGGTGCTCCCAAAAATATTTCAGTGCGCAAATATGACATATATTTTGGATTGTCTGGCTGGGGTGCAAGATATGGATTGTGGTTCTAACCATAACTTGTAAATTTCAGTGTTTTTTGGTTTTAATTTGTAAAGATAACTGCACGTTAACAGTGTTTTTTTACGCGATTTTTTATTTTTGTTAATAAACTAATTATTTATAACCAACCGACAATGCTCAACGAATTTTAGACAATACAGGCAAGCACTGACTCATTTAGTTAGTGTTGCCTGGTTAGCAAGCTGAAAAGAGTGTGTAATGAGGTGCGCTACTTATAATAATTTGAAGGTGGTTTATAAATTGTACATGAAAGTCATAACTACAACTGTAGAATTTTTAAAGTGTGTGTAGTTTAAGCTTGGTTTCTATAGGGGAAAAAAATGTAGGCCTGGGCGGAGCTCACGGAGTTCTGCTACGCAAATTCCGTGGAGTGCCCCAAAAACTCTGCGAGACGCCGCGATATTCCGCGAGTGGGCGGAGCTGCTCAGTGCACCCGTTTACGCTATGTTTGGATGTTGGGCAACGCAACGCGCGTTCTCAAGCGAGACAGCACCACGAGGAGAAAATCTGCTCGAGGATGCACCCGCATCACTAGCACTCTCTCGCACTCCCTGTTTTCAGAAAAAAGGCACCGGTTGTTGCAGGCACTTACGAGTGCTTGTGGACGGTCGCCAAGTCTCGCTGGTACTCGCAGGTGGCCGGCAAATCTCGCTGTCACTCGCGAGCACTCGGCAAGACTCGTCATGCTCGCCAGCATGTGCAAAAACCTGGCTCGATCACATCAACCAAAATTAAATTCGGCTACAAGGGAGAATGCGGAATTTATTGGGAACTCCACATTCTCCGTAGAGTTCCCGAATTCCGCAAATTCTGCGAGTAGAGCGGAATTTTACACCCAGGCCTAAAAAAATGTTTTCCTAGCTATAACTAAGCTTCAACCTTTGTTTTTTTTATTGACTTGTCGTGCTTTTTAAATTTTTAATAAAAATGTGTTTCAAATCGTAGAGTCCAGTGTGCGAGTGGAGGGTTGTTACATGGAGTGTCATACAGTACAGTGGAAGAGAGTGTTTTAAAGTCTATTGTCATAGAGTGGAGTATTGTAATTTGGAATAGAATGAAGTAGAGCAGAGTGCAGTGGTGTATCGTACATGTAGCAAAGTGTTATATGGTGTAATGGCATGGTATCTCATATAGTGGAGTCAAGTATCATAGACCGGAGCAGCAAGTTGTACAGTGGAATGGCGTGTCGAACAGTAGAGTAGGATGTTTTAGAGTGGAGTAGGATGAAGTAGAGTGTCGTAGAGTGGAGAATCGTCAAGTGGATTATCATATAGTACAGTGGACGAGAGTAAACAGAAACATTTTATTTTTATTTTAGAAATATATCCCATTTACCTTTAAGGAAAACGGGCTGCATTTCAAAGAAAAAAAGTTGCTTTATTTAAAAGCAATTGCAGACATGGTGGTCTGCTGACCCCAGCAGGCCACCATCCCTCTGTTATTGCCCATTCCCAATGGGTGGCAAATTGCAACCTGCCTCATGAATATTGATGAGGCAGGTCAATTGCGACCCCATGGAAATTGCTAATATGTCTGAGACACATTAGTACATTTCATTTTGCGAGTCTCTAATTGCGAGTCGCAAAAAATTGCAACTAGAGGCACACAAAATGAAATGGTCGTACAAGTTGGGATTACCTTACTTTAACCATTCTGTGCCTCTGCCTGACTCTGAATACACGTCTGGGTGGCTAACAGCTGGGCTTTGTGCATTCCCTCTAGACAGTCACACAAAGGGAGCTGGGGTGTGACATTTGCATCCTGATGGCCCATCACCAGGCTGATGGGCCTTCCTGAGGTACCTTGGGGGGGAAGAGCTGACACTTGCACCTGAATAGGGCTGTGCCTGTCCCCAAGCAAAGAGCTGCATACCCCCCTGTAGAGAGTCCGAAGCCAGGGCAGGAAAGGCAGGGACCTTGTAATCTTCAAAGGCCTCTTTCATGTCTGGTCCCCTGACACCATCATATCAGAACTTTGCTGCAACCAAGGGCATTCTGCCCGGACGAAGAGATGATGTGCTGTAGGAGGGACACCCACTTTGCTATCTGCATTGCTGTGTTTTGCCTGCGAGTGAGAAGGACTCGACCTGTTCTCTACATTCTTGAATCCAAGTTTCTACAAGGGCTTGTTGGCTTCACCATAAGTGGGGACTTTAAATTGTGAGTCCAGAGACACCAAACTCCAAATCTTTATCTTTCCTCAATTAGAAATGACACTTAAAAGATGATTTAAGGCAATCCCAATGCTAAACTATGGGAGAGATAGGCCTTGAAGGACTGAAAAATTAATTTAGCAGTTTTTGACTACCAGGACATGTAAAACTCAAAGGTACATGTCCTACCTTTTAAAAATACTGCACCCTGCCCATGGGGCAGCCTACCTTAGGGGCGACTTATATGTAATAAACGGGAAGGTTTGGGCCTGGCAAGTATGCTAACTAGCCAGGTCAAAAGGACAGTGTAAAACTGTGCACACATGCTTTGCAGTGGCAGGCCTCAGCGATGTTTGCACAATCAGTGCTGCAGGCCGACTAGTAGTATTTAATTTACAGGCCCTGGGCACAGATAGTGCATTTTACTAGGGATTTACAAGTAAATCAAATATACCAATTGGGGATAAGCCAATGTTACCAGGTTTAGAGTACAGAGAATATGCACTTTAGCACTGGCTAGCAGTGGTAAAGTGCCCAGAATCCTAAAACCAACAAAAATGAATTCAGCAAAAAGGGGAGGAGTTAGGCAAAAGGTTTGGGGGTGACCCTGCAGAAAGGGCCATTTCTAACACAACCTCACTCCAGCCTAAAGCCACGGTAGACTAATCAATAACTTTATGGACTTCCCTGCATAGGGCGATAAAACATGGCCAATGGCCCGCTAATGCAGAACTTTGCTGGAACCAAGGACATTCTGTCTGGAAGAAGAGCTGCTGTGCTGTAGGAGGGACTCCTTCATTGCTGTGTTTGCCTATTGATTGCTGTGCTGTAGGAGGGGCTGCTGCTTTCCTACCTGCTCTGCTCTGTTGGCCAGCTGCATACTGCTTTTTGCCTGCAAGTGAGAAGGACTCGACCTGTTCTCTACATTCTTGACCCAAGTTTCTTCAAGGGCTTTTTGGCTTCACCACAAGTGGGGACTTTAAATTGTGAGTCCAGAGACACCAAACTCCACATTTTTATCTTTCCCTAATTAAAAATGACACTTAAAAGATGTTTTAAGGCAATCCCAATGCTAAACTATGAGAGAGATAGGCCTTGAAGTAGTGAAAAATGAATGAGAGAGATAGGCCTTGAAGTAGTGAAAATTTAATTTAGCAGTTTTTCACTACCAGGAGATGTAAAACTCAAAGGTACATGTCCTACCTTTTAAAAATACTGCACCCTGCCCATGGGGTAGCCTAGGGCCTACCTTACGGGTGATGTATATGTTATAAACGGGAAGGTTTGGGCCTGGCAAGTATGCTAACTAGCCAGGTCAAAAAGGCAGTTTAAAACTGTGCACATAGGGTTTGCAGTGGCAGGCCTCAGCCATGTTTGCACAATCAGTGCAGCAGGCCGACTAGTGGTATTTAATTTACAGGCCCTGGGCACAGATAGTGCATTTTACTAGGGATTTACAAGTAAATCAAATATACCAATTGGGGATAAGCCAATGTTACCAGGTTTAGAGTACAGAGAATATGCACTTTAGCACTGGCTAGCAGTGGTAAAGTGCCCAGAATCCTAAAACCAACAAAAATGAATTCAGCAAAAAGGGGATGAGTTAGGCAAAAGGTTTGGGGGTGACCCTGCATAAAGGGCCATTTCTAACACAACCTCACTCCAGCCTAAAGCCACGGTAGACTAATCAATAACTTGATGGACTTCCCTGCATAGGGCGATAAAACATGGCCAATGGCCCGCTAATGCAGAACTTTGCTGGAACCAAGGACATTCTGTCTGGAAGAAGAGCTGCTGTGCTGTAGGAGGGACTCCCACTTTGCTACCTTCATTGCTGTGTTTGCCTGTTGATTGCTGTGCTGTAGGAGGGGCTGCTACTTTCCTACCTGCTCTGCTCTGTTGGCCAGCTGCATACTGCTTTTTGCCTGCAAGTGAGAGGGACTCGACCTGTTCTCTACATTCTTGAACCCAAGTTTCTCCAAGGGCTTTTTGGCTTCACCACAAGTGGGGACTTTAAATTGTGAGTCCAGAGACACCAAACTCCAAATTTTTATCTTTCCCCAATTAAAAATGACACTTAAAAGATGTTTTAAGGCAATCCCAATGCTAAACTATGAGAGAGATAGGCCTTGAAGTAGTGAAAAATTAATTTAGCAGTTTTTCACTACCAGGAGATGTAAAATTCAAAGGTACATGTCCTTCCTTTTAAAAATACTGCACCCTGCACATGGGGCAGCCTAGGGCCTACCTTAGGGGTGATGCATATGTTATAAACGGGAAGGTTTGGGCCTGGCAAGTATGCTAACTAGCCAGGTCAAAAGGGCAGTTTAAAACTGTGCACACAGGGTTTGCCATGGCAGGCATCAGCCATGTTTGCACAATCAGTGCAGCAGGCCGACTAGTGGTATTTAATTTACAGGCCCTGGGCACAGATAGTGCATTTTACTAGGAATTTACAAGTAAATCAAATATGCCAATTGGGGATAAGCTGATGTTACCAGGTTTAGAGTACAGAGAATATGCACTTTAGCACTGGCTAGCAGTGGTAAAGTGCCCAGAATCCTAAAAGCAACAAAAATGATTTCAGCAAAGTGGGGAGGAGGAAGGCAAAAGGTTTGGGGGTGACCCTGCAGAAAGGGCCATTTCCAACACAACCTCACTCCAGCCTAAAGCCACGTTAGACTAATCAATAACTTGATGGACTTCCCTGCTTAGGGCGATAAAACATGGCCAATGGCCTTCCAATGCAGAACTTTTCCTGGAACCAAGGACATTCTTCCAGGAAGAAGAGCTGCTGTGCTGTAGGAGGGACTGCAACTTTGCTACCTGCATTGCTGTATTTGCCTGTTGATTGCTGTGCCATAGAAGGGACAGCTACGTTGCTACCTGCTCTGCTGTGTTGGCCTGCTGCATAATGCTTTTGCCTGCGCGTGAGAAGGACTCGACCTGTTCTCTACATTCTTAAACCCAAGATTCTCCAAGGGCTTGTTGGCTTCACCATAAGTGGGGACTTTAAATTGTGAGTCCAGAGACACCAAACTCCAAATCTTTTTCTTTCCCCAATTAGAAATGACACTTAAAAGATGTTTAAGGCAATCCCAATTCTAAACTATGGGAGAGATAGGCCTTGAAGTAGTAAAAAATTAATTTAGCAGTTTTTCACTACCAGGACATGTAAAACTCAAAGGTACATTTCCTACCTTTTAAAATACTGCACCCTGCCTATGGGGCAGCCTAGGGCCTACCTTAGGGGTGACGTATATGTAATAAACTGGAAGGTTTGGGCTGGCAAGTATGCTAACTAGCCAGGTCAAAAGGGCACTTTAAAACTGTGCACACAGGCTTTGCAGTGGCAGGCCTCAGCCATGTTTGCACAATCAGTGCTGCAGGCCGACTAGTAGTATTTAATTTACAGGCCCTGGGCACAGATAGTGCATTTTACTAGGGATTTACAAGTAAATCAAATATGCCAAGTGGGATAAGCCAATGTTACCAGGTTTAGAGTACAGAGATTATGCACTGCAGCACTGGCTAGCAGTGGTAAAGTGCCCAGAATCCTAAAACCAACAAAAATTAATTCAGCAAAAAAGGGAGGAGGAAGGCAAAAGGTTTGGGGGTAACCCTGCAGAAGGGGCCATTTCCAACACAACCTCACTCCAGCCTAAAGCCACGGTAGACTAATCAATAACTTGATGGACTTCCCTGCTTAGGGCAATAAAACATGGACCAATGCCCGCTAATGCAGGGCACCTGTCAGTTCTACGCCTCTCTGAACCCAGTTTGATCCCTCTGTCTACACTCTCTGGGCCCACTGACCTGACCCATGGGGAAATCTTCTCACCTGCGAACCAGTCTGTGCAGCATCTAGCCTTACTTTGCTCACAGATGCATCCCAGTAGGTAGACAATACCACCATGGCCAACAGTATGATGTGTCCCATTCCATCCCTTGGGTCTGACTTTGTCCCCAACCCAGGGGAAAACTCTGATCACAAGGACAGCAACCAACAGAGGGCACTGACAGCTGGCAGTGTGAAGAGCCAGGCCACAGGCCATCCACGGCTTAATGCCTTCTGTGGTTTCTCAAAGAGGGGGGCAGTAGCCACAGGTGTGATGCACACTTTTTCCACTTCACCTCCCACCAGTTCAGGGGTGGTATTCTAATACTGGCCACTCAAACCAGGGTCTGTACCCTTAGGCTGAACAGGGGACAGGGGTGGGCTCTCCAGAAAATTGAACAGTTAGGGCTCCTGTTGCAGCCGCTCCTCCCAGTTCCTCTGACACCAGGGGCAACTAATTTTCCAGAATACAGTCTATGGTCATCTGTGGACTAACTATGACCCTCCTCTGAGTCACCTTCCCACCCCACTGTAGGCATACCAGAGGAATAGGGCAGCAAGAGTCCTACTCATGGGAGGAGTCACCCTACACACTTGGTCGGTGTTCTGCTATGGGTAGACTAGCTTTACCACAATCAGGTTCCGGCTAGCCACGGTGTCCCTCAGAAAAGTGATTGGGATGCCATTCACTCCCACCTGGTTGAAGTGACAACTCCCACCCTCAGGGATCACCTACTTACCCTCTGAGTCTACCTCCTTACTAAGGGAGATCATGGCATGGTCTATGACCTGCCACTGGGGGCTACTTATCCCTAAGGCCATCTTGGCTACCCTTGGAGAGGTACCACCAATAGGTAGTTTCATAGGACAGACAGAGTCCCCGTGCTTGTGGCCTAGCCGGGAACACTCAAAGCAGGGGGTTGGAAATGGGGTGCCCTGGGCCACCGCCCACCAGACCCCCCTCCCTGTTTCTCAGAAGGGGCATGGAATCCTATTCTTCCCCCTACTCTGGGACCTGTCTGTGTCTCCCTTGATCTCCCCCTCACTTTGCTTGGGGGAGCCTGAACCACCCTTCTTGGGGTCACTCCCAGGTACCTTCCTTTGGACATGGGTGCCGACTGTGTTGCTGTAATTTAAGTGTTGCACAAATACTTTACACATTGCCTCTTAAGTTAAGTCTGACTGTTCTGTGCCAAGCAACCAGAGGTTGAGCACAGGTTAATTTAGCGTGTGTATCTAACTTACCCTGACTAGGATTGTGGCTCCTGCTTGGACAGGGTGTATGCTTTGCCGACCAGAAACTTCAATTTCTAACAGTTTCCATTAGCAATTAGGTTCTGAAAAGGAGCATACAATTGAGCGTAATACCTTCATTAATTTATGCACAAGCATGTAATTAAACATCTTTTTTTCCCAAATTATACAAAATGTTATGGGATCCACAAAATAAATGCAAAAATGGAGTGCAAGGCATCTTGAGATTTCTTATTTTCAATTATTCTTTATTTGTAGGCAAATGCATTGTCTTGTGGATTGTTACCTGCCTTGTTATGTTGGCCTAGGCCTGGCTGCCATGCTGCTTTTCTTTGCGCACGTTACACTGAGCCGGGCCTTCCTCGCCCTTTGCTCGTGCCAAGTTCTTTTGCACTGTCTGCATTTTCTGTTGTTCACCTTTTTGGGCTCAGTCTGCACAAACATGTACAAGGTCGCATAACAATGTATTCTGGTTCTTCCTGATATGGCCAGTCTCGCGCACCCAGACATAACATTATGTGCAATTGCCATGAAGAATTTGGTATGCTTTTAATACTGTGGTTTACTAGCGTTTAACACACTTGGAGAAATCCCTTTCAGTGAGAAGAGCTATGATGTCCTGCTGATGTAATTCGGCATCTAGAGACTGAGGTATGGGGGTTCGCTAGTCAAAGCCCAGAGGTCTTCTATTACTATAATAAACTATCTTACTGCAAGGGGAGGGTGGTAATGTTATTTATACGTTTATCCACTGAGCTCTGAGATGCTTTCCCCGTTTGTATTCTATGGAATTGTAACCATGCTGCTTATATTAGTCATATGCATTATGTTATTAGTACTGACACGTGTACTGTACATTAGAGCACGTAAGTTGGAATAAACATTTTAACCTATCCAGTGTCTCTTACTACGCACCTTGTGGACAAGTACGAGTGAGTGACGAAAGAGTGTTCTTGCTTCTGTGAGTCCTGAGATAAAGATACCGTGTTCTGGGTTGTCCAAACATTAGTACTTGGGTGCTAATGGGATGCTAAGCTAGTTGGGTTGGGGTTTTTGGGTGCTATGGTATATGGTGGCAAACCACTGTATTCCAGGGTCCCATTTTCCTGTGCATAGCTCTGTGTATGTGCAGAAACCTTATGACATGGCGCGACCACCGTGGGGCAGCTTATCTGCGAGACGCTTGAGTAGTGCTTGTGCTTGTCCACAAACCCCTCGCGTACGCTTCCGGAGGCGTATGTGACGGTGATACCTCCTATATTGAATGTTTTATAGGTTCTTTCAAGCTTGATATTATTAAAAAAGGTTAGTTAATAGACCCATTTTTGTGCTCCCTGTTAGGTTGTCGTATATAATTGTTTAGTCATGGCTGGTGTGGCGATAGCTGCACATAGTCGAGGAGCACTCCGAGACCACTTAGCTGTGTATGGAGTGCCCGATACTGGGGTCGAGTTGGTCTTTGTGGTTCAAGCCGATGCGGCTTATCACTTTGAAGTGTTTTACACTTGGATCACTTTTGAAGCGGTGGATGCAGGTGATAAGCTGTTTCATGAATATAAACCCACCGCTATTCCTGCTGCCTATCGACCCTATACTGCTCTTGAAGTGCCTCTCACGGCTTGGCAGCACCGTGTTTGGTTTAATGGCGCCCTACCACAACCAACTACCGCAGTTCGTTTAGGCCCCTTGTCAATTCAGGGGGCCACTTGGCCTGTATTGGCCGGGTATACCCCACATCCGAATTATCTGGCATTACCGCTTGCGGAACTGCGCACTATGCATACCGAATTGGTGCGAGTGCATCGAGCCCTAGTGACATACGTTACAGGTAGCCTCCATGGAGCTGCTCCTGTAGTCGCAGGCCAACCAGCTATTGCAGCTGGAGTGACTATAAGTCCTGTCATGGTAAATTCTGTGATGGGCAAACGTCCACAAAATAAGGACGACTATCCTTATTGGCTTGCCGAAAAGTTCGATCAGATAGAAGCGGTGTTTCCACATACGTCCCCAGTGGATAAACATCGCATCCTTACGATAAGTTTGCCAAAAGACATAATCCCCGATTTGACATCATGTGAAAACTGGGGTAAGGTATTCGCAGCAGTTTATTCAAAATGTTTTGGAACTCCTTCCATGACGGTTCTACCCTCTGTAATTAAAAAAGTACAGGATGAACATGGCCCTGAAGCGGCTGTGGAATTAGGGATGAGACTAGTGGGAGTGTTTGATGTAGTAGCTGAGCTGATCCTTGGAAATGTCAAGGGCGATGCTATGAACTTTCAAGTAGCGAATGCTTTGGCTTTGGTCCCAGAGTTGGACAGGCCTCGCGAATTACCGAAAATAATAGCCCGGGCTTATAAAACAATTGGAAGAAATAGCCTAGGCAACAAGCCTTTTGTAAAAATGCAAACTCAATCGCAAACACAAGTTATACAAACAAAAAGTGCATCTGAGAAAGATGATAAACCGGTCTTCACTAAAAAGAGTTGGAGACAGAAAAAACAGGGTAAGCAACAAAAGAAGCCGGGGTCGAGAGGCGCTTCCCCAGTTTCGGTTTCTTCTGAACGTACTTATGATTTACGTGATAGGTCAAGGATTAAATCACCAGAAAGGTTTCAGAGCTCTGATACGCGTTCTCCTCGTTCTTCACAGGCCCAGACGTCGTCACAGGCTGGTGGAGGAGGACGGCAAGATAGAGGAAGGGGCCGAGAGGCTCCCCAGGAGCGAGACCAACCTCGACAACAAGTCAGAGGGAAAGCAGAAGATTTTCATCTTCCTCGACCGCAATTTCAGAAGAAAAAGGTTGCCGCTGTCACAGCGAAATATGCCTCAGACCGTGAGAACGAGACTCCAGAATTGGACGTGGGCAGTGACCCTCCTAGACAGCGCCGCGGAAGTTACCATAGTGCGGGAGGCGCTACGTCCTCATATGGAGGCGACAGCAACTGAAACATTCGTTACTGTAGAGACAGCTGACACGAGAGTGGCACCCCCTGACAGACTATATAATATAGTCATACAAATTGAAGGTGACATACCGCGTGAAATAAAAGGGATTTTTTGGGAAAATCTAACCTCTTCATATGACATTTTGTTAGCAGAGGTGGATTGGCCACCCCCATTCGTTTTAGCTGCACATAAAGGAGAGGAGGTAATCCTTCCAAGCTTTTCAAAGCATGTCCCAAAAGACAAAGCTGAAGCACTTGCAGCTGAGTGGGCTGTGTACCTGGCACCAGCGTTATACCGCAACCATGTGGGATGGGATGAAGAATCACCTCCTCATGCAATACCTTTGCGGTCACTACCGCAGCCACAACCCCAATATCCCATCAAACGGCAGGCAAAAGGCCCCGTCTCCGAAATTCTGACACAGTTGGAATATCAGGGAGTAATTGAACCATGCGTATCACCTATGAACAATCCCCTTTTCGTGGTTTCTAAACCCGATGGATCGTACCGCTTAGTTTTGGATTACCGGCATTTAAATACTCATTGTCGGAACTTTGCGGTGCAAAATACACACAGTTCTGCGCTTGTAGACAGTCTTGTTCGTAAAAAATACAAAACGACACTTGACCTTTCAAACGGTTTCTACACGCACAACCTAGCCCCGGAGAGTGGTCAATGGACCGCATTCACATCCGGTGGTAAATTATTCCAGTTCCGGCGATTACCCATGGGCTATAAAAATAGTCCGGGTATATTCGCCGCCCGTGTTGTTTCTTTGTTAAATGACATTGATCAAGACGCATGTTCGTATGTTGATGACATCTATCTGACAGACGACGAGTTATATCAGCATCTGTCCCGTGTGGACCGCATTATTCTTGAATTTGCGGAGCAGGGTTACAAATTTAACTTTGCTAAGTCACACATTGCTGAATTTACCGTTCTGTTCTTGGGCTATGAGCTCAATAACGAAGGTAAGGGCTTAGCCCCCCATTTCTTGGAAAAATGTGCACATTTGTGCCCCCAAATACTCTGAAGAAGCTTCAGTCTTTGCTGGGTTTCCTGAACTTCGGGCGTACTTACATTCCCGAATATGCCCAGCGTATCAAGCCTTTGTATGCTTTGATACAACCTACTTATTCAAGGTCTTGCTGGCTGCCTGAGCATACCTCAATTCTGCAGTCTTTGCAGACAGACCTTTTGGAGTCTAAATATCTTTTGACTCGTGATAACCACACAAACCTGGTGATTAGAATAATTCCGGGGGCGGTGGGATTCACCTATTTAACCTTTAATGAAGGTGATACAGTACCTATCGCATACAAGTCACATCTGTACACTTCCGCTGAATTGCGCTTTACATCTGTTGAAAAAGTTCTGACTGCAGTGCAAATGGCGATTCTAAAAGAACGCGCACTGGCACAGGGTAAGCGGATTCTGGTGGTAACACCCTGTCCTGCCCTGGAGGCAGTAACAAAGGCAAGTGTACCGAACTCAAAAGCAATGCATCCCCGTTGGATACAATGGGCTACATCTTTGACGTCTTCGGACGTCACTTTTGTTTTTGATTCTTCTCTTCAGACTCAGGAGTTCTTACAGTATGAATTCGTTCATCCTCCTCCTTTGTTTTTACTACCGCTTGAGGATTACAAATGTGTGATCTACACCGATGGTTCGGCGCAACCGGCCACTGGGTCCAAGCACGCTTATTCTGCTGCATGTGCTATTGTTGCGGGATCCTTTGTGGATGGCAAGTTCAAATCCACTGTAGTGCACACACGCACACTTGGAGATAGTACCGCACAATTGGCCGAGCTGCATGCATTGCTACTTGCACTTGAGTTCGCTTCTCAGGATGAGACCACTCTTATTGTATGTGATTCTTTTTACTGTGTACAATCTTACAATGACAATCTGTTTTTCTGGTCGAAAAACGACTACAAGGACGCAAAAGGGAGCACAATTAAGCATAAAATGCTTTGGGTTCGAGTGGCAGAATTGCAACAACGTCTGCCCCTCACACAGGTGGTTCACACCTTAGGCCATCAGCGGGTGGGCGCACACGCTATTGGTAACGATCTGGCAGATGAAGCTGCCCGTTCAGCAGTAGTCACGTGTTCAGTAGCAGCGGTTACCAGGTCCATGTCTAAAATAGACCCTGTTATTTTAGCAGCTATTGCTGCAACCAAGGAAGGTGATAATTACCCTACAGGTTTCCCTTCCAAGTATTCTTACAAATTAAGTCCCGATCAGGTTCCTTATGTAACTATACCTGACGTTGGAGATCGGCTGATCCCCAACGCGGACCGCAGGAGTGCCTTGATATCAGCTGCACACGAAGGCATGGCTTCGGCACATGCAGGTGTGTCAGCTACGGTTTCCATCTTGCAGCAGCGTTATTGGTGGCGTGGGTTATATAAAGACACCCGTGCTTTTGTGCTTTCTTGCGACGTTTGTCAACAGATTAAGCCTTCCACGGTAACACGTCCACCACAAACACCGCTCTGCATTGCTAACAGACCCTTTGGGTGTGTTTACTTGGATCACTGCGGTCCATTCTCATCAGACACTGCTTATAAATACATCTTAGTGGCAGTGGACTCGTGCACACGGTTTCTCTGGGTCTGGCCACAACGGAGTGCTGACGCCCGAAATGTAATCAGGGATTTGCGTGTCTTTGTGGGAATTTTCGCATGCGGCACCTTCCATTCGGACCAAGGTCCAGCGTTTGCCTCTAGGGCTTACAAGGATGCAATGGCTTCGCTTGGGGTGCGGGTGAAATTTTCGTCTCCGTATAGGCCTGAGGGCAACTCTATCGTTGAACGAATGAACCGTGACTTAAAGCAATCCTTAACAGCTAGGGTTTTAGGTACTGGCAGGAACTGGCTGGCCCATTTGTATACCGTTCAGCGTGCACTTAATAATCTCCCTAGAAGACCTCTGGGTGGGCGGACCCCATACGAAATGCTCTTTGGCATAAGAATGTTTGTGCCTGACCTTGAGGGTCCAGACATCGCGGCGCAATCCGCCAAGTTTGATGTAGATAACCATTCTGCTATGTTACAGGACTTACAAGAAGCCCGAGACAAACTTGCAACTACACATTTACCTTCAGCCACAGATCCTGCGTTGCAGATTCCGGTAGCCGGCTGGCTTCCGAAAGTTGGAGAACTGGTTCGAGAGAAGGTTGAAAACAAAAAGAATTTGGCCCCTCTTTTCGTGCACCGGTTCCAGTTCTTGGCCTGAAGGGAACACGTACAGTCATTTTACCACCGCTTCCTGGTCGCAAAGAGAACAGATACATCTCAGTTGAAAATGTCAAGCTACAGCGCCTGGCCGATCCTGAATAGTGTCACACCAGCGGTCTCTTGTCCTGCCATTTATCGGACATATGTTCATAGTCCATCTGCACGAACGATCGCTGATGCTGTAATTGAGATGGTTGATTTGCCTGAAACTACGATTGATCCCCAACTCTCCACCAATATCGACGAGGACGAGTATACTTATCCTGCATCAGAATCGGTGGCACATCAACCAACAACGCCACTAAGCCCGACTCGTTATTCCTTTGATTCGGATTCCACATCTTCAAAAGTTCCATCCAAGTTCAGTATTTTTATATCCTGGTTTAGAGACAATTTTTTGATTCCCCCTGGACATACATCTGGTTGGTACTTTTCTTGATATTTTTGTTCATGTCCATTGGCTTTGTCACAGTGTTTTTTCTACTAATCAATGGTCACTATTTACCTGAACGCTCTGCTGTAGACTATGTTTCTGGAACTTTGGCTCCTCATTCCTCGTCTCACATCATGAAGCGTGACCACACATTTGTGAACATTTCAGCCTTCCCAGTTGCTGATGGCATCGTATGGGATGCAGTGAACTATCAAATCCATGGTCCGACGGAAATTATTAATGTACCTAATGTCCTTCGTGTTTCAATGGGTGATGTAGTACAAAATAATATTCATTCTGATGATTGGGATGTGCATGCCGTTGAAGCATTGTTTGCCGATTTAAAATATTATGCATCTTTTAATGCTGAAGATCTATATATGAATTCTGCTAATTATGCCGATTTGTATTGTTACCAACATTGGGGTAATCATTTTCTCCATAAGCCCAGTGCCCTGCGTAGTTCTGTTAACTACACCCAATGGGAACATTGTCCAAACCCCTTGCCAGGTAGCTCTCAAACTCTTCGAAATAAGTTTAATTATTTTACTGATTTTAATCGGTCGAACCCTGCATCCTATTATTTTAGACTTAATAACACATCAACTCAGAAAATTATGTTGACACACACCAAATTGCTTTATTCAGGTTCCTTTCTGAGTGCCCTAGCTGTGGGTGGTTATGAGTACTGGGATAATACAGTGGATTTAAAATCTATTTGGGGCTCCAAGCCATGGCAGGTACAGGGAACCGAGGCGTTGCATCGTGCTTGCCTCATCCCTACCCAAATTATGTTCCTAAATGCTTCCATCTATCAGACTACATGTTGGGGCTTAGCAACCACTAAACAATTGAATACGCCATCAATACCATCCCTGTCGAGTTTTCCAAATGAAAGCTCACGATTCAATATGTCCCTCGTGTCCCTGCAGGCAATGTTACAAAATAATTCGTTTAATGTTTCTGAGCTGGTTCAGTCACCCTGGTTAGTATGGCCTATATCATCTAATGCATGTCAAATGCGTTTTCATGATACTGGTGCTAGCTACACACAGAATAGGCCTGATCCGAGGTTTACTGATGCCCGTACTGTCACTACATACTCTGTTGGTAAATTATGCAAACAATGGCTGCAACATTCGTCCCTTGATTCTGTTAAACAACATTTGTCCCTCCTTACAGGCAATATTGATCTGTCCGACTTTGTTTTGGGACCTCGTGGTCCCCGACCTAAAAGATTCATTTATGAAACATATAATGAACTCTGGAAGCTATCACAAATGGAAGCTGCTTCCCGTCTTCGGGAAATAGATCAAGCAAATATGGAAAAGGTGCTTGCTGTTGTTGACAATAGTATTAATACCCTGTCTTCTCGCATTTACACTTTAGAGAATATTGTGTCCTCTGTTGTTGATATTGTACAAGATGATGTTTCTGTGTTATATCATGGTCAGAATCAATTGCGCTCAGTTATGCAGTTTGCATGGACTTTACAAACACTTAAGTTAGGTAAAGTGCCTTGGCATTTCTTGAACACCTCTGCCTTATTTCTACCTTTTAACTTAACTGATAAACAGCAATTTATGTCCATGAAGGATGCAACTTACACTCTATTACATATCGAAAAGGTGGATCCTTTGCCGTTCTCTGTTGCAGAACTCGATTCTGCTGTATGGCTAGTCCATGGGGTTATAGCTTTACCATTTTCCTTGTTTGAATTTGACTCGTGCATGAAACATTATCCTGTGGGCCGTTACCGGCCATTGGGCAGTGCTTTCCTGCATGAACTCTGGTCCTTGCCTTTCATGTATAAATGCCTTCGGGACGGCAAGGAAGTCTTTCTCACGGGGGAGTACTGCGACTCGACTATAGGTCATTCGCTTATTTGTAAACACATTAAATTGCATGGCTCATGTAGCGTTTCCTCTCCTAATCTTGCTTGTGTGCTGAAAGGTATTCCTGCTCCTGTTATTTCTCCTACTTTCACTCTCCTTTCCAATGGTAGTTATTTACTTTTAAATAACGAAAACTGTTGTGGCCTGCAGGCTGGCATTCCTTACATTGTAACAGTTTCGCACAGGGTTGTCTGCTGCAAAAATGTGCTTTTTCCTCCCCCTCATGGCAAGGTTGATATCTCTATTTGGCCTTCCATCCCTACCATGGAAGCAGATTTCAATAGACTGAGCAGAATAAAGGCACTATTATTAAACGAGGAAGTTATGCTCACGTCCGCCCGGGAGACATTCATTCTCCAGGTGGCGAGTACCCACAGTGAAATACAGGCCCTTTTAAACACTAATCTCCCCCAACATTTTGGGGAGTTAATACATCGTATTTTTAACGCATCTAACACTGAAGGCCTAGTACACTTTTTTAAGGTCGTTGGGTCGGGCTTGGTGTCCTCCTTCCAAACTATTTTTGGTGTCATCCCGGCTTTCATACATTCTATATTTTCCAGTGTCTTTGGCGGTTTCCCATTGATCCTCGCTTTAGCGGCTGGTGTCTTGCTCTTAATTTGCTTTCTGCGCAATGGCTGCTCCCCGATGGGACCTGCTCGATCCAGAACGCCTCCAGCTGCTCCGTGAGCGCCTTTTGGCCGGTTTTGGTGTCTTGCCATTGGCGACACTGAGTGTGTCATATACTCTTTCATTTCGCTTTGCGTATTTCACTTGCGTGCAACCTGTGATGACTTGTGTCCGCTGTCCTTTCACCTGGACTCTGGATTATTGCCTCTCCAATTCGTCATTGTCTGTTCCGGATTTTGTTCAGTTGATGGGTCCCTTAGAGGCCCATGAGCAGGACTGTTCCGTCGCTGGCTGTATGGCGCGTGCGGCTGCACTGGGGATTTTGGCGCAATGGGATATCTGGGCGGCTGCCCAGGATCTCCTACAACGAAGCTGTTTCAATTATCACGCAAGCTGTCCCGCATTGCTTCTGGATGCTCCCTTTGCTGAGGAGCATTCCTGCTCTTTTGAACTCATGGATTGGATGGCATCTATGTTTTTTGACGATTCCAATGATGAACTCTTGGAGGGTATGGCTTTTTTCTGCACTTTCACTTTCATGGATTGACCTGCCCTTCGCCGTTTGGGCGCTCCCTGTGCTCCGACGTCTGTTTTTCTCCTCTGATGGGCCTCTGTCCTGGCCGCCGGACTGTCCAGGGGAGGGTGTCTTGTGGATTGTTACCTGCCTTGTTATGTTGGCCTAGGCCTGGCTGCCATGCTGCTTTTCTTTGCGCACGTTACACTGAGCCGGGCCTTCCTCGCCCTTTGCTCGTGCCAAGTTCTTTTGCACTGTCTGCATTTTCTGTTGTTCACCTTTTTGGGCTCAGTCTGCACAAACATGTACAAGGTCGCATAACAATGTATTCTGGTTCTTCCTGATATGGCCAGTCTCGCGCACCCAGACATAACATTATGTGCAATTGCCATGAAGAATTTGGTATGCTTTTAATACTGTGGTTTACTAGCGCTTAACACACTTGGAGAAATCCCTTTCAGTGAGAAGAGCTATGATGTCCTGCTGATGTAATTCTGCATCTAGAGACTGAGGTATGGGGGTTCGCTAGTCAAAGCCCAGAGGTCTTCTATTATTATAATAAACTATCTTACTGCAAGGGGAGGGTGGTAATGTTATTTATACGTTTATCCACTGAGCTCTGAGATGCTTTCCCCGTTTGTATTCTATGGAATTGTAACCATGCTGCTTATATTAGTCATATGCATTATGCTATTAGTACTGACACGTGTACTGTACATTAGAGCACGTAAGTTGGAATAAACATTTTAACCTATCCAGTGTCTCTTACTACGCACCTTGTGGACAAGTACGAGTGAGTGACGAAAGAGTGTTCTTGCTTCTGTGAGTCCTGAGATAAAGATACCGTGTTCTGGGTTGTCCAAACATTAGTACTTGGGTGCTAATGGGATGCTAAGCTAGTTGGGTTGGGGTTTTTGGGTGCTACGGTATATGGTGGCAAACCACTGTATTCCGGGGTCCCATTTTCCTGTGCATAGCTCTGTGTATGTGCAGAAACCTTATGACATGGCGCGACCACCGTGGGGCAGCTTATCTGCGAGACGCTTGAGTAGTGCTTGTGCTTGTCCACAAACCCCTCGCGTACGCTTCCGGAGGCGTATGTGACGGTGATACCTCCTATATTGAATGTTTTATAGGTTCTTTCAAGCTTGATATTATTAAAAAAGGTTAGTTAATAGACCCATTTTTGTGCTCCCTGTTAGGTTGTCGTATATAATTGTTTAGTCATGGCTGGTGTGGCGATAGCTGCACATAGTCGAGGAGCACTCCGAGACCACTTAGCTGTGTATGGAGTGCCCGATACTGGGGTCGAGTTGGTCTTTGTGGTTCAAGCCGATGCGGCTTATCACTTTGAAGTGTTTTACACTTGGATCACTTTTGAAGCGGTGGATGCAGGTGATAAGCTGTTTCATGAATATAAACCCACCGCTATTCCTGCTGCCTATCGACCCTATACTGCTCTTGAAGTGCCTCTCACGGCTTGGCAGCACCGTGTTTGGTTTAATGGCGCCCTACCACAACCAACTACCGCAGTTCGTTTAGGCCCCTTGTCAATTCAGGGGGCCACTTGGCCTGTATTGGCCGGGTATACCCCGCATCCAAATTATCTGGCATTACCGCTTGCGGAACTGCGCACTATGCATACCGAATTGGTGCGAGTGCATCGAGCCTTAGTGACATACGTTACAGGTAGCCTCCATGGAGCTGCTCCTGTAGTCGCAGGCCAACCAGCTATTGCAGCTGGAGTGACTATAAGTCCTGTCATGGTAAATTCTGTGATGGGCAAACGTCCACAAAATAAGGACGACTATCCTTACTGGCTTGCCGAAAAGTTCGATCAGATAGAAGCGGTGTTTCCACATACATCCCCAGTAGATAAACACCGCATCCTCACGATAAGTTTGCCAAAAGACATAATCCCCGATTTGACATCATGTGAAAACTGGGGTAAGGTATTCGCAGCAGTTTATTCAAAATGTTTTGGAACTCCTTCCATGACGGTTCTACCCTCTGTAATTAAAAAAGTACAGGATGAACATGGCCCTGAAGCGGCTGTGGAATTAGGGATGAGACTAGTGGGAGTGTTTGATGTAGTAGCTGAGCTGATCCTTGGAAATGTCAAGGGCGATGCTATGAACTTTCAAGTAGCGAATGCTTTGGCTTTGGTCCCAGAGTTGGACAGGCCTCGCGAATTACCGAAAATAATAGCCCGGGCTTATAAAACAATTGGAAGAAATAGCCTAGGCAACAAGCCTTTTGTAAAAATGCAAACTCAATCGCAAACACAAGTTATACAAACAAAAAGTGCATCTGAGAAAGATGATAAACCGGTCTTCACTAAAAAGAGTTGGAGACAGAAAAAACAGGGTAAGCAACAAAAGAAGCCGGGGTCGAGAGGCGCTTCCCCAGTTTCGGTTTCTTCTGAACGTACTTATGATTTACGTGATAGGTCAAGGATTAAATCACCAGAAAGGTTTCAGAGCTCTGATACGCGTTCTCCTCGTTCTTCACAGGCCCAGACGTCGTCACAGGCTGGTGGAGGAGGACGGCAAGATAGAGGAAGGGGCCGAGAGGCTCCCCAGGAGCGAGACCAACCTCGACAACAAGTCAGAGGGAAAGCAGAAGACTTTCATCTTCCTCGACCGCAATTTCAGAAGAAAAAGGTTGCCGCTGTCACAGCGAAATATGCCTCAGACCGTGAGAACGAGACTCCAGAATTGGACGTGGGCAGTGACCCTCCTAGACAGCGCCGCGGAAGTTACCATAGTGCGGGAGGCGCTACGTCCTCATATGGAGGCGACAGCAACTGAAACATTCGTTACTGTAGAGACAGCTGACACGAGAGTGGCACCCCCTGACAGACTATATAATATAGTCATACAAATTGAAGGTGACATACCGCGTGAAATAAAAGGGATTTTTTGGGAAAATCTAACCTCTTCATATGACATTTTGTTAGCAGAGGTGGATTGGCCACCCCCATTCGTTTTAGCTGCACATAAAGGAGAGGAGGTAATCCTTCCAAGCTTTTCAAGGCATGTCCCAAAAGACAAAGCTGAAGCACTTGCAGCTGAGTGGGCTGTGTACCTGGCACCAGCGTTATACCGCAACCATGTGGGATGGGATGAAGAATCACCTCCTCATGCAATACCTTTGCGGTCACTACCGCAGCCACAACCCCAATATCCCATCAAACGGCAGGCAAAAGGCCCCGTCTCCGAAATTCTGACACAGTTGGAATATCAGGGAGTAATTGAACCATGCGTATCACCTATGAACAATCCCCTTTTCGTGGTTTCTAAACCCGATGGATCGTACCGCTTAGTTTTGGATTACCGGCATTTAAATACTCATTGTCGGAACTTTGCGGTGCAAAATACACACAGTTCTGCGCTTGTAGACAGTCTTGTTCGTAAAAAATACAAAACGACACTTGACCTTTCAAACGGTTTCTACACGCACAACCTAGCCCCGGAGAGTGGTCAATGGACCGCATTCACATCCGGTGGTAAATTATTCCAGTTCCGGCGATTACCCATGGGCTATAAAAATAGTCCGGGTATATTCGCCGCCCGTGTTGTTTCTTTGTTAAATGACATTGATCAAGACGCATGTTCGTATGTAGATGACATCTATCTGACAGACGACGAGTTATATCAGCATCTGTCCCGTGTGGACCGCATTATTCTTGAATTTGCGGAGCAGGGTTACAAATTTAACTTTGCTAAGTCACACATTGCTGAATTTACCGTTCTGTTCTTGGGCTATGAGCTCAATAACGAAGGTAAGGGCTTAGCCCCCATTTCTTGGAAAAATGTGCACATTTGTGCCCCCCAAATACTCTGAAGAAGCTTCAGTCTTTGCTGGGTTTCCTGAACTTCGGGCGTACTTACATTCCCGAATATGCCCAGCGTATCAAGCCTTTGTATGCTTTGATACAACCTACTTATTCAAGGTCTTGCTGGCTGCCTGAGCATACCTCAATTCTGCAGTCTTTGCAGACAGACCTTTTAGAGTCTAAATATCTTTTGACTCGTGATAACCACACAAACCTGGTGATTAGAATAATTCCGGGGGCGGTGGGATTCACCTATTTAACCTTTAATGAAGGTGATACAGTACCTATCGCATACAAGTCACATCTGTACACTTCCGCTGAATTGCGCTTTACATCTGTTGAAAAAGTTCTGACTGCAGTGCAAATGGCGATTCTAAAAGAACGCGCACTGGCACAGGGTAAGCGGATTCTGGTGGTAACACCCTGTCCTGCCCTGGAGGCAGTAACAAAGGCAAGTGTACCGAACTCAAAAGCAATGCATCCCCGTTGGATACAATGGGCTACATCTTTGACGTCTTCGGACGTCACTTTTGTTTTCGATTCTTCTCTTCAGACTCAGGAGTTCTTACAGTATGAATTCGTTCATCCTCCTCCTTTGTTTTTGCTACCGCTTGAGGATTACAAATGTGTGATCTACACCGATGGTTCGGCGCAACCGGCCACTGGGTCCAAGCACGCTTATTCTGCTGCATGTGCTATTGTTGCGGGATCCTTTGTGGATGGCAAGTTCAAATCCACTGTAGTGCACACACGCACACTTGGAGATAGTACCGCACAATTGGCCGAGCTGCATGCATTGCTACTTGCGCTTGAGTTCGCTTCTCAGGATGAGACCACTCTTATTGTATGTGATTCTTTTTACTGTGTACAATCTTACAATGACAATCTGTTTTTCTGGTCGAAAAACGACTACAAGGACGCAAAAGGGAGCACAATTAAGCATAAAATGCTTTGGGTTCGAGTGGCAGAATTGCAACAACGTCTGCCCCTCACACAGGTGGTTCACACCTTAGGCCATCAGCGGGTGGGCGCACACGCTATTGGTAACGATCTGGCAGATGAAGCTGCCCGTTCAGCAGTAGTCACGTGTTCAGTAGCAGCGGTTACCAGGTCCATGTCTAAAATAGACCCTGTTATTTTAGCAGCTATTGCTGCAACCAAGGAAGGTGATAATTACCCTACAGGTTTCCCTTCCAAGTATTCTTACAAATTAAGTCCCGATCAGGTTCCTTATGTAACTATACCTGACGTTGGAGATCGGCTGATCCCCAACGCGGACCGCAGGAGTGCCTTGATATCAGCTGCACACGAAGGCATGGCTTCGGCACATGCAGGTGTGTCAGCTACGGTTTCCATCTTGCAGCAGCGTTATTGGTGGCGTGGGTTATATAAAGACACCCGTGCTTTTGTGCTTTCTTGCGACGTTTGTCAACAGATTAAGCCTTCCACGGTAACACGTCCACCACAAACACCGCTCTGCATTGCTAACAGACCCTTTGGGTGTGTTTACTTGGATCACTGCGGTCCATTCTCATCAGACACTGCTTATAAATACATCTTAGTGGCAGTGGACTCGTGCACACGGTTTCTCTGGGTCTGGCCACAACGGAGTGCTGACGCCCGAAATGTAATCAGGGATTTGCGTGTCTTTGTGGGAATTTTCGCATGCGGCACCTTCCATTCGGACCAAGGTCCAGCGTTTGCCTCTAGGGCTTACAAGGATGCAATGGCTTCGCTTGGGGTGCGGGTGAAATTTTCGTCTCCGTATAGGCCTGAGGGCAACTCTATCGTTGAACGAATGAACCGTGACTTAAAGCAATCCTTAACAGCTAGGGTTTTAGGTACTGGCAGGAACTGGCTGGCCCATTTGTATACCGTTCAGCGTGCACTTAATAATCTCCCTAGAAGACCTCTGGGTGGGCGGACCCCATACGAAATGCTCTTTGGCATAAGAATGTTTGTGCCTGACCTTGAGGGTCCAGACATCGCGGCGCAATCCGCCAAGTTTGATGTAGATAACCATTCTGCTATGTTACAGGACTTACAAGAAGCCCGAGACAAACTTGCAACTACACATTTACCTTCAGCCACAGATCCTGCGTTGCAGATTCCGGTAGCCGGCTGGCTTCCGAAAATTGGAGAACTGGTTCGAGAGAAGGTTGAAAACAAAAAAGAATTTGGCCCCTCTTTTCGTGCACCGGTTCCAGTTCTTGGCCTGAAGGGAACACGTACAGTCATTTTACCACCGCTTCCTGGTCGCAAAGAGAACAGATACATCTCAGTTGAAAATGTCAAGCTACAGCGCCTGGCCGATCCTGAATAGTGTCACACCAGCGGTCTCTTGTCCTGCCATTTATCGGACATATGTTCATAGTCCATCTGCACGAACGATCGCTGATGCTGTAATTGAGATGGTTGATTTGCCTGAAACTACGATTGATCCCCAACTCTCCACCAATATCAACGAGGACGAGTATACTTATCCTGCATCAGAATCGGTGGCACATCAACCAACAACGCCACTAAGCCCGACTCGTTATTCCTTTGATTCGGATTCCACATCTTCAAAAGTTCCATCCAAGTTCAGTATTTTTATATCCTGGTTTAGAGACAATTTTTTGATTCCCCCTGGACATACATCTGGTTGGTACTTTTCTTGATATTTTTGTTCATGTCCATTGGCTTTGTCACAGTGTTTTTTCTACTAATCAATGGTCACTATTTACCTGAACGCTCTGCTGTAGACTATGTTTCTGGAACTTTGGCTCCTCATTCCTCGTCTCACATCATGAAGCGTGACCACACATTTGTGAACATTTCAGCCTTCCCAGTTGCTGATGGCATCGTATGGGATGCAGTGAACTATCAAATCCATGGTCCGACGGAAATTATTAATGTACCTAATGTCCTTCGTGTTTCAATGGGTGATGTAGTACAAAATAATATTCATTCTGATGATTGGGATGTGCATGCCGTTGAAGCATTGTTTGCCGATTTAAAATATTATGCATCTTTTAATGCTGAAGATCTATATATGAATTCTGCTAATTATGCCGATTTGTATTGTTACCAACATTGGGGTAATCATTTTCTCCATAAGCCAAGTGCCCTGCGTAGTTCTGTTAACTACACCCAATGGGAACATTGTCCAAACCCCTTGCCAGGTAGCTCTCAAACTCTTCGAAATAAGTTTAATTATTTTACTGATTTTAATCGATCAAACCCTGCATCCTATTATTTTAGACTTAATAACACATCAACTCAGAAAATTATGTTGACACACACCAAATTGCTATATTCAGGTTCCTTTCTGAGTGCCCTAGCTGTGGGTGGTTATGAGTACTGGGATAATACAGTGGATTTAAAATCTATTTGGGGCTCCAAGCCATGGCAGGTACAGGGAACCGAGGCGTTGCATCGTGCTTGCCTCATCCCTACCCAAATTATGTTCCTAAATGCTTCCATCTATCAGACTACATGTTGGGGCTTAGCAACCACTAAACAATTGAATACGCCATCAATACCATCCCTGTCGAGTTTTCCAAATGAAAGCTCACGATTCAATATGTCCCTCGTGTCCCTGCAGGCAATGTTACAAAACAATTCGTTTAATGTTTCTGAGCTGGTTCAGTCACCCTGGTTAGTATGGCCTATATCATCTAATGCATGTCAAATGCGTTTTCATGATACTGGTGCTAGCTACACACAGAATAGGCCTGATCCGAGGTTTACTGATGCCCGTACTGTCACTACATACTCTGTTGGTAAATTATGCAAACAATGGCTGCAACATTCGTCCCTTGATTCTGTTAAACAACATTTGTCCCTCCTTACAGGCAATATTGATCTGTCCGACTTTGTTTTGGGACCTCGTGGTCCCCGACCTAAAAGATTCATTTATGAAACATATAATGAACTCTGGAAGCTATCACAAATGGAAGCTGCTTCCCGTCTTCGGGAAATAGATCAAGCAAATATGGAAAAGGTGCTTGCTGTTGTTGACAATAGTATTAATACCCTGTCTTCTCGCATTTACACTTTAGAGAATATTGTGTCCTCTGTTGTCGATATTGTACAAGATGATGTTTCTGTGTTATATCATGGTCAGAATCAATTGCGCTCAGTTATGCAGTTTGCATGGACTTTACAAACGCTCAAGTTAGGTAAAGTGCCTTGGCATTTCTTGAACACCTCTGCCTTATTTCTACCTTTTAACTTAACTGATAAACAGCAATTTATGTCCATGAAGGATGCAACTTACAATCTATTACATATCGAAAAGGTGGATCCATTGCCGTTCTCTGTTGCAGAACTCGATTCTGCTGTATGGCTAGTCCATGGGGTTATAGCTTTACCATTTTCCTTGTTTGAATTTGACTCGTGCATGAAACATTATCCTGTGGGCCGTTACCGGCCATTGGGCAGTGCTTTCCTGCATGAACTCTGGTCCTTGCCTTTCATGTATAAATGCCTTCGGGACGGCAAGGAAGTCTTTCTCACGGGGGAGTACTGCGACTCGACTATAGGTCATTCGCTTATTTGTAAACACATTAAATTGCATGGCTCATGTAGCGTTTCCTCTCCTAATCTTGCTTGTGTGCTGAAAGGTATTCCTGCTCCTGTTATTTCTCCTACTTTCACTCTCCTTTCCAATGGTAGTTATTTACTTTTAAATAACGAAAACTGTTGTGGCCTGCAGGCTGGCATTCCTTACATTGTAACAGTTTCGCACAGGGTTGTCTGCTGCAAAAATGTGCTTTTTCCTCCCCCTCATGGCAAGGTTGATATCTCTATTTGGCCTTCCATCCCTACCATGGAAGCAGATTTCAATAGACTGAGCAGAATAAAGGCACTATTATTAAACGAGGAAGTTATGCTCACGTCCGCCCGGGAGACATTCATTCTCCAGGTGGCGAGTACCCACAGTGAAATACAGGCCCTTTTGAACACTAATCTCCCCCAACATTTTGGGGAGTTAATACATCGTATTTTTAACGCATCTAACACTGAAGGCCTAGTACACTTTTTTAAGGTCGTTGGGTCAGGCTTGGTGTCCTCCTTCCAAACTATTTTTGGTGTCATCCCGGCTTTCATACATTCTATATTTTCCAGTGTCTTTGGCGGTTTCCCATTGATCCTCGCTTTAGCGGCTGGTGTCTTGCTCTTAATTTGCTTTCTGCGCAATGGCTGCTCCCCGATGGGACCTGCTCGATCCAGAACGCCTCCAGCTGCTCCGTGAGCGCCTTTTGGCCGGTTTTGGTGTCTTGCCATTGGCGACACTGAGTGTGTCGTATACTCTTTCATTTCGCTTTGCGTATTTCACTTGCGTGCAACCTGTGATGACTTGTGTCCGCTGTCCTTTCACCTGGACTCTGGATTATTGCCTCTCCAATTCGTCATTGTCTGTTCCGGATTTTGTTCAGTTGATGGGTCCCTTAGAGGCCCATGAGCAGGACTGTTCCGTTGCTGGCTGTATGGCGCGTGCGGCTGCACTGGGGATTTTGGCGCAATGGGATATCTGGGCGGCTGCCCAGGATCTCCTACAACGAAGCTGTTTTAATTATCACGCAAGCTGTCCCGCATTGCTTATGGATGCTCCCTTTGCTGAGGAGCATTCCTGCTCTTTTGAACTCATGGATTGGATGGCATCTATGTTTTTTGACGATTCCAATGATGAACTCTTGGAGGGTATGGCTTTTTTCTGCACTTTCACTTTCATGGATTGACCTGCCCTTCGCCGTTTGGGCGCTCCCTGTGCTCCGACATCTGTTTTTTTTTCTCCTCTGATGGGCCTCTGTCCTGGCCGCCGGACTGTCCAGGGGAGGGTGTCTTGTGGATTGTTACCTGCCTTGTTATGTTGGCCTAGGCCTGGCTGCCATGCTGCTTTTCTTTGCGCACGTTACACTGAGCCGGGCCTTCCTCGCCCTTTGCTCGTGCCAAGTTCTTTTGCACTGTCTGCATTTTCTGTTGTTCACCTTTTTGGGCTCAGTCTGCACAAACATGTACAAGGTCGCATAACAATGTATTCTGGTTCTTCCTGATATGGCCAGTCTCGCGCACCCAGACATAACATTATGTGCAATTGCCATGAAGAATTTGGTATGCTTTTAATACTGTGGTTTACTAGCGTTTAACACACTTGGAGAAATCCCTTTCAGTGAGAAGAGCTATGATGTCCTGCTGATGTAATTCGGCATCTAGAGACTGAGGTATGGGGGTTCGCTAGTCAAAGCCCAGAGGTCTTCTATTACTATAATAAACTATCTTACTGCAAGGGGAGGGTGGTAATGTTATTTATACGTTTATCCACTGAGCTCTGAGATGCTTTCCCCGTTTGTATTCTATGGAATTGTAACCATGCTGCTTATATTAGTCATATGCATTATGTTATTAGTACTGACACGTGTACTGTACATTAGAGCACGTAAGTTGGAATAAACATTTTAACCTATCCAGTGTCTCTTACTACGCACCTTGTGGACAAGTACGAGTGAGTGACGAAAGAGTGTTCTTGCTTCTGTGAGTCCTGAGATAAAGATACCGTGTTCTGGGTTGTCCAAACATTAGTACTTGGGTGCTAATGGGATGCTAAGCTAGTTGGGTTGGGGTTTTTGGGTGCTATGGTATATGGTGGCAAACCACTGTATTCCAGGGTCCCATTTTCCTGTGCATAGCTCTGTGTATGTGCAGAAACCTTATGACAGCATCAGCCCAGCCAACGCGTTTTGTCCAACATGGACTTCATCAGGGCTGAAAAAACAATAATAAAACGTCCGTCACTTAAAATATCTCATATACACCTAAAGGTTAGTAAAACCTAGGTGCAAAGACTAGATAGATATGAAATACAAAAACAGCCATAACAAATCAACCTTTGAATGAACAAACATCAATAATCCAAGAGAATTGTTACCTCTCATCAAAGACTCCCTGCCTATATACAATCTCAATATAATATTACAAATAACAATTGATTGGTTAATGAAACACAGCAGCATTATAAATTCAAAAAGTGACTTGGAGAGTCACCATCGGACGATCTGTCACCCTTTGGCCCACTACTGGGTCACATTTCAGGATATTCCAGTTTTTTGTTAGGATACGTTTGATTCTGGTGGACTGTATGTTAGGATTACCCTAGGTGTGTAATTCTCTCTATCCTGGTCCTGAGTCTGAGGAGTATTAGTTAGTATTTCTTCTCTTGTGACTTGTTTAGCTTTATTGATGGCTCGTTTGAGGACCCAGTTAGGATAACCTCTCTCCTTAAACCATTCCATCATGTCCCTGCTTGCAGTCTTATAGGACTCTTCAGTGCTACAGTTTATTTTTGCTCTCAGCAGCTCCCCATAAGGGATACTCCATTTCATAGTATCTGGGTGTCTGCTGAGAGCGTGAAGCAAACTGTTGCCCACTGTTTCCTTTCTAAAGAGTTTTGTGGTGAGGGTCTTGTTTTTTACCTCTACTAGGACATCTAGGAATTCAATAGAATGTCTACTCATGTTATGAGTTAGTTTGAGGTTGAATGTATTGTTGTTTAGCAATTCTATGAGTTTATTCGCTGTTTCCTCACTTCCCTTCCAGATAGCAAACAAGTCGTCTATGTACCTGAGCCAGACTTTAGCTTGTTTCAGTAAGTTGGAGATGTTAGGGTCTTTGTAGATTTCCTCCTCCCATGCCCCCAGAAACAGGTTAGCGAAACTGGGGGCAAAACAAGTACCCATTGCTGTCCCTCGTATTTGTTTATACATAACACAATTGAACATAAAAATATTATTCTGGAGACAGTATCTTATCATCTCCACAATCATATTTGTATGCTCAAGGTATTGTATTGGTCTACCTTCCAGGAAGTAATGACAGCATTGTATCCCTAAATTGTGATCTATTATGGCATACAATGAGTTCACGTCCATAGTTAATAATAGACAGTCTTCTTCCCAAGCAATGTCTTTCAACTTGCTCAGAAAATCCTTGGTGTCCTTTATATGTGAAGGAAGGGCTGTGACGTATGGTCTCAAAAAATGATCCACATATTTGGATATATTTTCCGCCATGCTCCCAATTGAAGAAACTATGGGTCTTCCTGGGGGTTCCACTGGATTTTGTATGGATTTTGGGCAATACGATAGAATAGAGGTAGTCTTGGGTAGTCTTTTTTTAGATAGTTAAATTCCTCCTTTTGTAAAATGCCCTTTTCATTCCATCCACTAAGTTGGTTCCATATTTGGATAATACCTTCATTGTATTCTTTGTCATTACTTTCGGTGTAGAATGTTCTATCTCCTAGCTGTTTCAGGGCCTCTTTGATGTAAAGATTCTTGTCCCAGATAACAATGTTTCCTCCCTTATCGGCGGGCCGGATGACAATATTCTCATCATTGGCTAGAGATTTTATTATCTCTCTTTGTGTATATGTGAGGTTCTGTGTTTGGTCTTTACTTTTGTTCCTTCTGCCCAATTGTATCAGCTCCTGAGTGACAGTGTCTTCAAACGTATCAATATTGTCATGTGGTGTATTTGGGTAGAATACGCATTTAGGTTTAAACTTAGTGTTCACTGATTTATCCATGGTTATTTCTATCCCTTCCCAACTATTCATTATCTCTGGGTTTGTCTCAACCAGTAGATCTTGTAGAGTGAGAAGTGCCTCAGCATCTTTTATAGTCAGGATCTGATCGGAGGTACTACTGTTCTCTCTCTGATGTTCCAAATCCCTTCTCCCCATTTCTGTTTCATATTTGGGATTGTGTAGTTGATGCCATTTTTTAAATTTCATCTTCCTGGCAAATTTGAATACATCAATTCTCGTTTCGGGATAATTAAAATGTTCAGTTGGACAGAATGACAGGCCTAGGCATAGGGTCTGTTTTTCTAGGATGCTCAGAGGGCAATTTGATAAATTAACTACTGTTCTATTTAACGTAGCTTCATCCATCATACTTTGGTTTTTGGACCTGTTTTTTTGTTTCCCATGGGTCCTTTTCCATATCCCCGTCCTCTTCTGTTTCCTCTGTTTGTCCCGCTGTCTTCGCCGCTTGTTTCTTCCTGGACTTTTCCTCTCCCCCTTCCTCTCTGTCCCCGTCCTCTTCCCCGTGTCTTGGGAGTGGGTGTCCCTCTGGGTGTTTGCCTCCCTCTTCGCAGGAGGCGATATTCGTCTAAAAAAGTCGTCCTTTCCCACTGTCTTTGCCTAGTGTTTTCCTTGTCATGGAGCTGGATGGATCTTCGGTATCGCTACTTGTTATGGAGTCTGTACCACTTGTGGCTGCTGTCATCTCTTCAATTGTTTCTCCCTGTGCCAATTTTTCATACAAGTGGTCGTACTTGTGGCTGTAAGTTAATATTCTGCCCGTCTCATAATCGGTACAGTCTCTATGCAATTTGCGCTGTTTACGCGCCTTAATGTCATCTTCGTATAATTTCACTTTTTGTTTCAAGTCCTCCACATATTTTTTAATTAGTTCTTGTTCTTTGTGTGTTTTTAAATCATCCTCCAACGATTTCAGCTCTTTGAGGATGTTCTCCCTGTCTTCCCAGGAATATTTTACTAAGATTTTTAGCATTGTTTCAGAGCTCCTTGCAGAGTTCTCCACCCACTCTTCAAGCATTTTTGGATTTGGCGATTCGTGTTATGGAATAATATAAATACGCAATCCCCCTGGGACCATCTAAATAGTCCTGGAGGGAGATTTCCTCCCACCATTTTGATGTTTCTGCTTTCTTCAGCTTCTCCAATTTATTTAACTTGTCGTGTAGTGTAACGTCTTTCACCACTGGTTCTTTTCTCATTTGGCCTTTGTTTGGTGCCCTTGCAAACAGGCTGAGGGCAGCTGCCCTCCTTTCTACCTCTTCCTCCATTTGCTTTAAAGTTTCTTGTGCGCTTGTCAGGTAGTATCTAGAACAGCGCTGTTGTCTGGTTGTGCTGAGTGAAACTGAACCCCCTTCCCCTTTCATATGGGAAGTTACTGCTGTCGTAGAGGATAATTATATGCCAGCTTGTCACAACTCTGACACATTCTCAAATGCTGTACTTGACTGTAATGGGCTGTACTTAGTGTTAATTAGTATCCCTCTTAATCCCTGCTGGATATATTCAGTATAGCGTGGACTGTCTGATAAATGTCATGGAGGTCAGGCTTAGTACAATCTATGTAGCGGGAGAGTGAACCGGGTCCTGTGATTGTTCTCGTCACTCAGTATTATTCCCCAGATGGAATCTAGCTCCCGTATCTGTTTACCTTCTGTCTAGAGTACCACTGGAAAATGTCACAGGACGTTTCTCTTTTACTGGGAGTGTTCTTTGCATGCATGTACCAGCCCCCATATGGGGATCACTACTCCCCGGAGACCGCCATCCAGAGACGTATGTCGGCCAGACTGGTTCAGACGGGTGTCGGGAGAGGTCGCACACGTCCTCCAACCCGTTAAATCTCTCCCAAACCTCCCATTCTTCCCGATCACGACCTCCTTACCTCTGGGGCGCGGTGCTGGTTTCCCGTTTCTTCCGTATGTTACTCCTCAACAATCCATTTCCGACGGCAGGTACGTTCTCCTCCACTGCCTGTCTTCGTTGGGATCGCGTTGTTTTGATGATTGACACTGGATTCCCCCCGGTGCTCTATTTCTGTGTTCAAAGCGAGCGCGTTGCTTCCTTTTTCCTCGCTACGCTCCTCGTCTTCGTTACAGCCGAGTTGGTTGGTTTTCCCTGTGCACATTTCCACCGGCAATCTGCTTCCGGGTTGGATATGGGTACGTTGCCCCTCTCTCCTTACAGTCTTCAAATGGCTGACTTACAATATCACTTTGAATACCGCAATTCTGGACCCGGTGAGAGTCCTTATTCTTTCTTTCTTCTGACCAGCAAGTATAGGGCATCCATCATTTTAATCAATACGGCTTGCTTCTACTGCCCTTCTCTCGCCCGCGGCAGTTGGAGCGTCATGTTGGTGAAGCCCACCAACTTCCAAATTATAATAGTTTCACCAGATAGGCGTTCACTCAGGATAAAGTTTCACCAGATTAGATTTTATTCCACCAGGTTACACGTTTTGGAGAAACAGTTTGCTTCACACTCTCAGCGGCCACCCAGATACTCTGAAATGAGTATCCCTTACGGGGAGCTGCTGAGAGCGAAAAGAAACTGTAGCACTGAAGAGTCCTCTCAGACTGCAAGCAGGGACATGATTGAACGGTTCAAGGAGAGAGGTTATCCTAACTGGGTCCTCAAACGAGCCATCAATAAAGCTAAATAAGTCACAAGCGAAGAAATACTAACTAATACTCCTCAGACTCAGGACCAGGATAGAGAGAATGACACACCTAGGGTAATCTAACATACAATCTAGAGTCCACCAGAATCAAACGTATCCTAACAAAAAACTGGAATATCCTGAAATGTGACCCAGTAGTGGGCCAAAGGGTGACAGATCATCCGATGGTAACATATCGGAAGGGGAGGAGTCTTAGAGATCTCCTAGTGAGAAATGATGTCAGCAACAAACTTACAGGACCACAACAACATCTGCAGGGATTTTTTCCCTGGGGTCACTGTAAAGCGTGTAGATTCAGCTCTATGAAAAAAACATATGATACACCACACAAAGCGAAAACGATCTCACAATTTTTGACTTGTAGCACAACACACGTAGTATATGTCTTGGAGTGCCCATGCCAACTTAAATATGTGGGGAGTACCATCTTTGCGGCAAAGAAGAGAGTGTTAGAACACCTAAGGGCGATTACCAATAAAGACAGCCATTATCCAGTGGCGAGACATTTTGAAAAATATAATTTATCGAATAGCTCGCTGCTCAAATACTATGTGATAGAACAGACACAGAAGAACCCAAGGGGAGGTAATAGAGTCTTACACCTCAGGCAGAGGGAATCCTGGCATATTATAGATCTCCAATCGAGAACCCCTGGAGGCCTGAATTTAGACGAGGAATTGGCAATACATTTGCAAGAGAACTAGATTGGTTCCCAGTGTTCAGTGGATACCAAATGCCAAAGCTGTCTAAAAGAATGTTTGAAAAGGATTGTATAATGTATAGTTTCTTGTGCGCTGAGCATTTAAACTACGGATTTTAATCTGAAATTGTTTTATTATTTTATTTTTCACTTAGGAGGAAAGGAAGGGGCCTAATCCGGGCAGGAGATACTGACAGAGGTCGCCTACCCTTTTCTTCGGGATTACGTCATCGTGATTCAAGAGCACTTGTTAGATAAGTCTATTTGAAACTGTTATTATTTTGTTGCACAAATGTAGTTTTATTTTTCAAGGTAGAGGGAGGATGTCTACACAGGGTGTATGATATTTAAAGCAGCCATTGTCCAGCAACCACAATAGGTTTACACAAGTATGTATAGCACCGATACCCGTACAACAGTTTAATTCGTTTAGGTGTGATATCCTATATATCACGAGATTTGTTCATCTGCACTTGCGGATGAGGTGTAGACTTATATCCCATAAGGAATGGGCCACTAAGGCGAGGGGAGTAACTGTCTGAGGTAATTTACAGTATGACGTATTACTGTTCTCTACATCAAATGTGCATAAATAATCCTATTACAATGATTATGAATATGTAGATACTGAAGGAAAAGCACAAGACAAAACAGGCTATCGTAGACCTACAATGAGGTACTATACCATGTATATATGTATATACCGTTTGTTGTGTAAATTCAATTGGAGATGCCTGAATATCATTGGATGCAATCTCGGGTACTTTACCTAGAATTACAGGACTTAACGTAGGATTATTTTGGGATATACAAAACCAAACGTATAAGGCCATTTGGCGTTATTATGAGTATCAAATGAGCCATGAGAACACCTTATTTTCTTGTTTTCTGTTAGATTTCTATGTTACAATATACCATTGCAAAATGGCCGCTACATTATCTCAGTAACTCATGTGAGTATTATGTGTAGTCCTTTTTAGGTCTCGCCTGGCGTTAGCAGCGCGCATGCGCTGCTCTCGCCATGCGAGGGCCTTTTGGAATCGATACGGATTCCGATGTGCACGTGGACGGACAGAAGATGTGCACGCGTACACTGGAGGCTACACTGGCGGCGTGACACTAGGCACTTTTTTGGGGGGAGAATTTATTTTGCTTTCTTTGCTCTGGCTATTCAGCGGTCTCGATAAGTGCATCGTAATATTGACACCGTGCGGGGAGACTTTATTTTGCTTTCTTTGCTCTGGCTCTTCAGCGGTCTCGGTAAGCACGTCGTAATATTGACACCGTGCGATGTTAAAAGCGAAACTGCAAGTCCCAACATGCAAAGGTCTGTTGACTAACATGTCAGGACTGACAAAAGGTATCACACATGGCCACTTTTTGACCGTGCATTTCCTTTTGCCTTCCTTTGCGTCATTATATTCCCGCTTTTCTCTGAAACTCATAAATGTAAGGAATAAAAGCTCAAAGAGGGTGGAGAAGTCTGAATCGTTGAATCCTGGCTTCAGACACATGAAAGCAAACTACCCGAGAGGCAAGAAAATAAGGCAGAAAAGCTCTTACGGAAATGCTAAAATAAACATATTTCGCAAATATTTTCCCAGCACTTTTATACATAGGCCATTAATGTACTTTCTCTGTTTGCTTAAAGACAACCGCACACTGAGCCATTTCTTCTTAACTCTGTAAAATAACAGTTTAACTTTCTGTGATTGAAATAAATAATATTTTTTTCTAATGAAATTATCCCTTTCCAAGTTCCGCCGAGCCCTATTTTGGAGGAAAGATCTGTATTAAAAAAATATGCAGCGGGGGCAATGCGCCTTGAGTGAAGGAAACAGGAAATTCTCATGTGAGGCTGGGCTGCTGATTATTTTTCAGAGTTCTTATGCAGCGCGAATACAGTTAAGTCCTTCCGTGGCCCTTGCAATGGCAGTCAATTGAATTAAATTTAAAGTTTAAAGGACTATAAAACTGATCATACATACAGTTTACTTCTCTTTAGAATTTAATACGCAAAGCAAGTACATTTGATCAGATTTGTAAGAGTAGCATGTTTACGGAATTAATAACTTTTGGTTCGGTGATATATTTTCAGTAAACTGACAATTTATATTTTACTTTGGAGGACAGTGTGTAAACGTTCTATTTTTCTCTGGTGAAGGATTTTGTGCATTTTTAAAACTCAAATGAAGCCGAATAAATTATGATCATTCTCGCTTTTAGTACCCTTTAAAGGAAAACATCGGCATAATTATCCAATCTGTGCATTTTAAGATAATACATCTTCAGCTGTTGTGTTTTTTACCGTCGCAGGATTTAATTTTTAGGTACATTGGCATGAAGGAAAGGAATGTAACACCCAATAGCCGGTTGAAAAAGGCGCAACACATTAAGGAACCGATTGCTACCGATTTTGCGTTCATCACGCATCCTGCAGTATGTGAATATAAATTAATCTCACCATTGTATTTGTGCCCCCTCCTTTCCCTAGAAGTTTTTTACATTTGAAATGCAGTGGGTGTGCCCTTGACCACCTAGGGTATTTTCTTTCACAAGAAGTTGCCTCTTTCCTTTGTCCCGAAATGGGTATGTGTTTGGAGGTCAATTAGCTGGGAAAATAGGAGAGCGCTTCCGCCGGTTTGTACTTAGCCTGAAATAGCCTTATCTCTGGGGCAAGCAAGATTGCATCATAGTCAGGGCTGGGATCCAAAGTAGGCTAGAAACAAGCATTGAAAATGCAATAGGTCTCGCCTTTGATTAAGTTAAAGCCATTTGCTTTGCTAATGGTATTGTATAGCAAAGCAAATGGCTTTAACTTAATGAAAGGCGAGCCCTATTGCATTTTTAATGCTTGTTTCATGTTGGTACCTAAACATGTAAATTGATGGTTGCTTTGTCAAACCAGTGTGTGAACAAGGGGACGAGGTTCTCCGAATCGCGTAACCTGGTGGAATAAAATCTAATCTGAGTGAGCGCCTATTTGGTGAAACTATAATAATATATATATATTATCTACTGGCGGTCGCCAGTAGATAGTTATAGTTAGGACCTATTTTCCATAGGAAATCCGCACCATTCTATTTGAAATAACTTTGGCGCCGGTTGACGAATCTTCGCGAAATTTTCCAACTTGTTGGGGCGCTCCGGTCCGCTCCTATCCTGAAAGTCTCGGGGTGATTCGGCAAGCGGGAGCCGAGAAAAAAGGGGGGACCCAAAACGTCTTTTCCCCATGCAATTTTCCATAGGAACCTTTAGTCGCAGCTACAGCCCGAACTGCTGAACGGAATTATACCAAATTTGCCAAAAAGGTAGCCCTTGGTTCAGGGTCGTGCCTTTTGCATAAATGGTCTAAATCCGTTCAGTAGTTCCTGAGAAATTTGAAAAAGAAAACACATATATATCTGGGCGGAGCCTAACCACACATGTCATCGTGAGATCTGATTGACTGTCAGCACTTCATCCTGGAATTGCTGGCAGCCATCTTGGGACCAATATAAATGATAGTACCCCATTGAAATGCATTGTAGTAAATCGAAGATTTTGAGGGTTACCAAAAGGAGAACTATAAAGGGTGATAACAGACTTTAGTTACATTAGAATTCATTTGTTGATGGTACCATACTAATTTCAGGAATTGTGGTGTGTTCTAAGGTGATTTTACCCTGTGAAAAACCTTCTGCTGGGATATCATGAATCATGTTTGAGAGAAAACTATTTTCACATGCTTGTCCCATACAGTTTTGGAAGGTGCTCCAGAAGCTAAAATGAGAGCATATTTTCTGTAAATTCACATTATCTTTCTCAGTCATGTGAGAATGAAGTCTGACATTCTCAGTAAAACATGTGCATCCAACATGGGCAGAGACTGTCAGTTAATCAACTGAGGAAGGAATCCTTTGTGTTCTACTGCAGCTACCCAGAGTGTTCTAAAGAACAACTAGAGTGCTAACAGCCTTACTTATGACAAAAGTATGGCACACCTGAAGCCATCTTGATTGGAATAAACTGGTAACACTTAAAACATTTAATTTAAAAGGAACAAAATGATGGGGTTCATTTTGTCATAGAAATTATGGTTAGTGCTGTAGAAAGAAAAATTAGGACATGTTTCAAGTGTGATCTCAAATATCTTCCTGTTATATTTCAACAGGAGCAGCCTGTCAGTTGATGCCTTTGTGTTCTACTGCAGCTTCCCAGAGTGTTCTAAAGAACAACTAGAGCGCTAACAGTCTTACTTATGACAAAATTAAGACACACCTGAAGCCATCTTGATTGGAATAAACTGGTAACACTTAAAACATTTAATTTAAAAAGGAACAAAATGAGGGGGTTCATTTTGCCATAGAAATTAAGGTTAGTGCTGTAGAAAGAAAAATTAGGACATGTTTTAAGTGAGATTTCAAATATCTTCCTGTTATATTTCAACAGGAGCAGCCTGTCAGTTGATGCCTTTGTGTTCTACTGCAGCTTCCCAGAGTGTTCTAAAGAATAACTAGAGTGCTAACAGCCTTACTTATGACACAATTATGGCACACCTGAAGCCATCTTGATTGGAATAAACTGTTAACACTTAAAACATTTAATTTAAAAAGGAACAAAATGATGGGGTTCATTTTGTCATAGAAATTATGGTTAGTGCTGTAGAAAGAAAAATTAGGACATGTTTTAAGTGAGATCTCAAATATCTTCCTGTTATATTTCAACAGGAGCAGCCTGTCAGTTGATGCCTTTGTGTTCTACTGCAGCTTCCCAGAGTGTTCTAAAGAACAACTAGAGCGCTAACAGTCTTACTTATGACAAAAGTATGGCACACCTGAAGCCATCTTGATTGGAATAAACTGGTAACACTTAAAACATTTAATTTAAAAAGGAACAAAATGAGGGGGTTCATTTTGCCATAGAAATTATAGTTAGTGCTGTAGAAAGAAAAATAAGTGCTAAAACACTACCCCCAGCACGACACCCTACACTACCCAAACATAACTGCACTACCCTAAGCCCTAAAACACTACCACCAGCACGACTCTCTACACTACCCAAACACCACTGCACTACACTAAACCCTAAATATACCCCCAGCATGACCACCCACACTACACAAACACCACTGCACTACCCTATACCCTAAAACACGACCCCTACACTACACAAACACGACTGCACTACCCTAAACCCTAAAACACTACCCACAGCATGACCTTCTTCACTACACAAACACCACTGAACTGCCCTAAACCCTAAAACACTACCACAGCACTACCCCCTACACTACCCAAACACCACTGCACTAACATAAACCCTAAAACACTACCCCCAGCACAACCCCCTACACTACACAAACACCACTGCACTACCCTAAACCCTAAAACACTACCCCCAGCATGACTCCCTACACTACCCAAACACCACTGCACTACCCTAAACCCTAAAACTACCCCCAGCACGACCCCTACACTACCCAAACACCACTGCACTACCCTAAACCCTAAAAATTACCACCAGCATGACCCCCTACACTACTGCACTACCCTAAACCCTAAAACACTACTCCCAGCACGACCCCCTACACTACCCAAACACCACTGGACTACCCTAAACCCTAAAACACTACCCCCAGCACGACCCCCTACACCACCCAAACACCACTGCACTACCCTAGAAAAGAAACCCCACCCCATGCCCAATCCCCTTACCTCTCACTCCTCATGGTTCCTCTCTCCTCGTGGTTCCTGCTTCACGTCATCTCTGAGGGGCGGTGCACGCTCGTCGTGAGGAAACAGAACAGCCTCTGTTTCCTTACAACGACATGGATCGTCTACATGTTTTTAGAACGCATGGTCATTTACCATACATACCTTTACAACAAAATTCGTTGTAAAGGCATGCGTGGTAAATGACCATGCGTTCTAAAAAATGCGTAGTAATGACTTCGTGATGTACAACGCATGCGTGGTAATGCATGCGTTGTAATGGTATCGCAAAGTAAAAAAGTCGTTGTAACGGCTGTTTACCGATCGAAGCTGGCCCCTGTTCTTCAGTGAGATGTTTATTTGATTAATTAGGAGGAAGGAATGTGTTTTTTTACCGAAAAGTGCATTCCCGGCTGTTGTATTGTGAAAGTGTCCGCGTGGCCTGGTTTCACTTCCGGTGAGAGAGTGGAAGAGTCTGTTTGGATCTAAAGGAGTTCTGTTGTTGGACGGGGCCGGCGCGACATGTCATCAGAAAACATAGCTAATGGAAAGCATCCTCCCTGAAGTGTGGAGCAGTGCCATGAGAGGTCAACGAGTGTGCGTCCCACTGCAGTATGACCGTACCGCGTGACCCATGTGCCGCCTCCAGGGTATGGGAGACAGAAGCGGCATCGCAGGTCCTCTTGTAGACCGTTGTAGCACTAATTCTACATTTTGGTACTAGGGCATTTTAACTTCGTTGTTCCTGCCAGATACAAAGAGAAGATCCTGTGTTATTCAGTGCCCTTGTTACCTTTTTTGTGGGTTGTGGTGCTTGTCACTTCGCTGCCCCGCCGGTGCACACGACTGGGCACCCCACCTTGTGTGCCATCTGCAGGGCCTCTGCCCTCGGATCACTGGTTTCGGTTTCTGGAGTGGCAACATAAACAGTTGCTCCCAAAGGACTAGCCTGAACACTTAGGTGACTATCCCCTGCACCAGCATTCCACGGAAATTCTTTCCTAGCTCTTCCACGTCAACGAGCACGGCTCCGCTCGCGACACCGTATGACGTCATCGGAGCCATAAGAGGACCTCGTCAGCGTGCTGACGTCAGTTCCACCCATTTTTTCCGTGCCACCGAGGCAAACAGGGGACCGAGACATTTTCACATGTATACATAGTATAATAAATAAATATATATTCACTGAAAAACCATAGGTTTCAGGCACGTTATAGTTAGAAATTAGCATTTAAAAACCTTAGAAATTCACTGAAAAAACCATAGGTTTCGGTCACGTTATAGTTAGAAATTAGCATTTAAAAACCTTAGAAATTCACTGAAAAACCATAGGTTTCAGGGGCGTTATAGTTAGTTGGACATTTCACTCGTACAAAACCATAGAAATTCCCCCGTTATAGTTAGTTCAGCTAACTATAACTCGCGCTACTCGCAATGCACTGCTGATGACTTCACATATTACATCACTCATGACATGGTCAGTGACATCACTCATGACATCACTCATGACATCACTGATGACATCATCCAGTGAATGTGTGTTTTTCTCTGAAAATTAAATATGTTTTATATATGTATATCTCAAGGTCGATGGAAGAATAAATGGGTATATAAGTGTCTAAATGGATGATTTTTTTTTGTAAAATTGATTGTATAACTGACTAAGGGGTCGATTCCGATCTCGGCAGGTAGGGCTCCGAATTGGATTCGGCTTTACCGGATCCGATTCGGACGCACTGTTTCCGACCGAGTCGGACGTGCGTCCGGGCGAGCGAGTATGATGCGAACGTACGCGAAATCGCTGAGCGACTCGTTCGCGGGACCCAACCGCTCCGACCGACTCGCACGGACACGACTCGCACCGCGCAATGGAGACGTTCCCCGGCCGGGTAAGTACGATGCGCGCCGCGAGCAGTCCGACCGACTCGCGCCGTCCGGCTCGAAAGAGCAGTCGGAGCCACACTTTGGGGGTCCGTGTCGGACCCCCCTGTATGCCTAGCCGCGCGAGTCGCACACAGGGGGGGACCCATGGGTCCCCTCTACCTATGCGTGTACGGCACAACCCGCTTCAACACGTGCCCGCTATAGGGGGCGCCCTTGTTCGCCTCGCACCCATTGAGTCAATGGGAGCCCGCGTACGCGTTGTACGACCGGCTCCCATTGACTTCAATGGGAGTCCGACCGAATCGAGACCGATAGCATGCGAACGCATCGTACTCGTTCGGTCGGACTGCTAGGGTCCGATTCGGTCGGAAATCTCTCCGGGTCCGGCTCGGTCGGAGAGATTTCCTGCCCGAATCGGAATCGGCCCCTAAGTGTATCTTAGTGAATACATGGGTTAGTGAGTAATGTTTAAATATGAAAATATCTGTATCAGTCTCTCACTTTGTGTATAAGTGGCTGCATGGGTTGGTGAGTAGCTACATGAGTGTCTATATGGGTTATTAGTTGGTTTTTGAGTATCAGTATGAGTGTCTGAGTGTCTGTATGGTTCGGTGGGGGTATTACTTAGTGCATAGATGCATGAATGAGTGACTCACTGTTTGTATGTGTTGAAGACAGCATGTGTGCAGGACTGTATAGGTGGATGAGTATGTGTATGGGTGTGTTAGTGAGTGAATGACTGTCTCAATAGTGTCTTTATGAGTAACTACATATGTTTTAAACTAGTATATGTGAGTATTGGTGTATATAAGTGAGTATATGTGAGAGTGAGAGATTGGAAGAGTTCCTGTACAAATAAGTAGGTGTTTCTATAAGTGATTGTTTAAGAGAGTAAGTATGTGTAAGTTTCTGTAGAAGTAAGTGTGGTAGTGTGTGTATAACTGTATATGCAAGTAAATGGATGTTTGATACTTTGTTTGCATGTGTGACTATGTGTGTGAGTAACTCTATGGATGAGTGGCGGTGTGTAACAGGATGTATAGGTGTATGAGTACATATGATGAGTGAGTACATGTGACGTCATCAGCAGTGCATTGCGGGCACGCGAGTTATAGTTAGCTGAACTAACTATAACGGGGGAATTTCTATGGTTTTGTACGAGTGAAATGTCCAACTAACTATAACGCCCCTGAAACCTATGGTTTTTTCAGTGAATTTCTAAGGTTTTTTAAATGCTAATTTCTAACTATAACGTGCCCGAAACCTATGGTTTTTTCAGTGAATTTCTAAGGTTTTTTAAATGCTAATTTCTAACTATAACGTGCCTGAAACCTATGGTTTTTTCAGTGAATATATATATATTTATTATACTATGTATACATGTGAAAATGTCTCGGTCCCCTGTTTGCCTCGGTGGCACGGAAAAAATGGGTGGAACTGACGTCAGCACGCTGACGAGGTCCTCTTATGCTCCGATGATGTCATACGGTGTCGCGAGCGGAGCCGTGCTCGTTGACGTGGGAGAGCTAGGAAAGAATTTCCGTGGAATGCTGGTGCAGGGGATATTCACCTAAATGTTCAGGCTAGTCCTTTGGGAGCAACTGTTTATGTTGCCACTCCAGAAACCGAAACCAGTGATCCGAGGGCAGAGGCCCTGCAGATGGCACACGAGGTGGGGTGCCCAGTCGTGTGCACCGGCGGGGCAGCGAAGTGACAAGCACCACAAGCCACAAAAAAGGTAACGAGGGCACTGAATAACACAGGATCTTCTCTTTGTATCTGGCAGGAACAACGAAGTTAAAATGCCCTAGTACCAAAATGTAGAATTAGTGCTACAACGGTCTACAAGAGGACCTGCGATGCCACTTCTGTCTCCCGTACCCTGGAGGCGGCACATGGGTCACGCGGTACTGTCATACTGCAGTGGGACGCACACTCGTTGACCTCTCATGGCACTGCTCCACACTTCAGGGAGGACACTTTCCATTAGCTATGTTTTCTGATGACATGTCGCGCCGGCCCCGTCCAACAACAGAACTCCTTTAGATCCAAACAGACTCTTCCACTCTCTCACCAGAAGTGAAACCAGGCCACGTGGACACTTTCACAATACAACAGCCGGGAATGCACTTTTCGGTAAAATAAACACATTCCTTCCTCCTAATTAATCAAATAAACATCTCACTGAAGAACAGGGGCCAGCTTCGATCGGTAAACAGCCGTTACAACGACTTTTTTACTTTGCGATACCATTACAACGCATGCATTACCACGCATGCGTTGTACATCACAAAGTCATTACTACGCATTTTTTTAGAACGCATGGTCATTTACCACGCATGCCTTTACAACGAATTTTATTGTAAAGGTATGTATGGTAAATGACCATGCGTTCTAAAAAACATGTAGACGATCCATGTCGTTGTAAGGAAACAGAGGCTGTTCTGTTTCCTCACAACGACGTGCACCGCCCCTCAGAGATGACGTGAAGTAGGAACCACGAGGAGAGAGGAACCATGAGGAGTGAGAGGTAAGGGGGATTGGGCATGGGGTGGGGGTTTCTTTTCTAGGGTAGTGCAGTGGTGTTTGGGTGGTGTAGGGGGTCGTGCTGGGGGTAGTGTTTTAGGGTTTAGGGTAGTGCAGTAGTGTTTGGGTAGTGTAGGGGTCGTGCATGGGGGTAGTGTTTTAGGGTTTAGGGTAGTGCAGTAGTGTAGGGGTCATGCTGGTGGTAGTGTTTTAGGTTTAGGGTAGTGCAGTGGTGTATGGGTAGTATAGGGGGTCGTGCTGTGGTAGTGTTTTAGGTTTAGGGTAGTGCAGTGGTGTTTGAGTAGTGTAGGGGGTCATGCTGGTGGTAGTGTTTTAGGTTTAGGGTAGTGCAGTGGTGTTTGTGTAGTGTAGGGGGTCATGCTGGGGGTAGTGTTTTATGGTTTAGGGTAGTGCAGTGGTGTTTGGGTAGTGTAGGGGTCGTGCTGGGGTAGATTTAGGGTTTAGGGTAGTGCAGTGGTGTTTGGGTAGTGTAGGGAGTCGTGCTGGGGGTAGTGTTTTAGGGTTTAGGGTAGTGCAGTGGTGTTTGTGTAGTGTAGGGGTTGTGCTGGGGGTAGTGTTTTAGGGTATATGTTAGTGCAGTGGTGTTTGGGTAGTGTAGGGGGTAGTGCTGGGGTAGTGTTTTAGGGTTTAGGGCAGTGCAGTGGTGTTTGTGTAGTGAAGAAGGTCATGCTGTGGGTAGTGTTTTAGGGTTTAGGGTAGTGCAGTCGTGTTTGTGTAGTGTAGGGGGTCGTGTTTTAGGGTATAGGGTAGTGCAGTGGTGTTTGTGTAGTGTGGGTGGTCATGCTGGGGGTATATTTAGGGTTTAGTGTAGTGCAGTGGTGTTTGGGTAGTGTAGGGAGTCGTGCTGGTGGTAGTGTTTTAGGGCTTAGGGTAGTTCAGTTATGTTTGGGTAGTGTAGGGTGTCGTGCTGGGGGTAGTGTTTTAGCACTTATTTTTCTTTCTACAGCACTAACTATAATTTCTATGGCAAAATGAACCCCTCATTTTGTTCCTTTTTAAATTAAATGTTTTAAGTGTTACCAGTTTATTCCAATCAAGATGGCTTCAGGTGTGCCATACTTTTGTCATAAGTAAGACTGTTAGCGCTCTAGTTGTTCTTTAGAACACTCTGGGAAGCTGCAGTAGAACACAAAGGCATCAACTGACAGGCTGCTCCTGTTGAAATATAACAGGAAGATATTTGAGATCTCACTTAAAACATGTCCTAATTTTTCTTTCTACAGCACTAACCATAATTTCTATGACAAAATGAACCCCTCATTTTGTTCCTTTTTAATTTAAATGTTTTAAGAGTTACCAGTTTATTCCAATCAAGATGGCTTCAGGTGTGCCATAATTTTGTCATAAGTAAGACAGTTGATGGAGCAGGGTAAATGTAAAAATTTTAACCTCCTAATATTTTCGTACAATATTAATAAACATGTTCGTTTAAGTAAAATAACCAACAATATATGTTAAGGGTTAATGGTAACACGCAAATCAGTGTGCAAATTAATTGACTTATAATTGTTTACGTTTCTAACATAACATAATATTTGCGTACTAATTAAATAATAAATGCATGATTTGTGCTTTTAAATAAAACATGTGGTTGCAAAATAAAGCGATGGTAAGTAAGGGACAGCTTTATATGTTGCTTCTGCTAGGTAATACCTAATTGGGGTACGTAGAAAGACGGGAGGGAAACGAAAGGGTTTATATTTCTTTGTTTTAATAACATTTTGTTTATCTTTGAAAATAGTGCGCTTAGGCCTGCCGAGAAGAAATATAAAATGGCCGCGAGTTACTAGAGTGCGCATGAGCGGATGAGACCATGTGATAGAGGAGAGAGTCTGTGGAAAAAGGATGATCACGCGCTGATGCCGAGAGGCTAAGATGAAAGTATGGTCAAGGCTGCTGTGACCCTTCTGAGCAGATGTGTGCCAAGATGATCAGCAAGAAGCGTGAGAAGCCTGGTTGAATCAATAGACGGAATTGTATTATACAAAATGTAGCAGTAAAAGATACAATTTGGACTGATCTAAACGGATGAGCAAGTGCATGAACTGTGGGAAACGATGCTTGCATGGACATTCCACACGGAACTGGTTAAGACCAGGAAGTTTGATTAAAATGTATATGGACCTGAGTTTTTGACCAATGAGAATGAATCGCGCCATGTAAGAAGAAACATTTTATGCTGTAAGCTAGAATTAGGGTATAAGAAGACCTACTCTTGGTGGGAGGGGTATGTATGCTGTTAGAATGCTGCGGGAGATGCTGCTGAAATTAGATGCTGCATGAGTTAGATGATGTAGATGGGAGAAATTGCGGTCGCTGATGCTGACGAGCTGATGCTGCTGCTGTTATTTTCCTTTTCCAGTTGAGTATAAAGATGCTGCTCTAGGAGAACTTTTATTTGATAGATTTTTATTAGAGTTATTAGGATTTCACAGAGATATAGATAGGTTGATCTATAAAGTTCTTAGTATGATATCCTCGTTTTTCCGTCTAATAAAAGTGCCATGCAATTTTAAACTATTCTTATATTGATGATAAATGCAATGATCTGAATAATAAGATTAATCTTAATTTCCTGCATTCAAAACTTTATATAAACTTTATTATTCTTTAAACAAATGACTCAGTGATTTTCTTTAGCATAATGATTAATAATGAAATGGTAAAAGAGTTCATTGTGATTGAGCTGGTCTTAATCACCATCAACTGATTCCTACTAGTTGGTCCATCGACCAATGAGCGGAATACCTTAAAAGCAAATGAGAAATACTATGTCATTATAAAAGAGGTATCCCGTCTCCTTCCAGCGAATCGTTTTTCTCCTAGGTACATTGACGGAGGAAATCCAGGAAACAAATGAGTAAGTGAATGTATATGCGGTGTTATGGGCCCCACCGTCATATGGATATAGTGTGTGTGTTAGAGAAATAATTGCACCTGGATGACCAAAGCATAATAGGAGAAATTATTTTTATTGTTAGCGCTGGATCAGATTTCTTGGTAGCAGAGTTATGGTTACTATAGATTAGTTTGGTGATTATTGATTTATGATTATAGATTATTGATAAGTTTATGTTTAACACTTTTTGTTGAGTCGCGTTATGTTATATGTAAGTTTACACGCTTCCGGGAAGTAGGAATTGGAACACGTGTGGCAACAGAAGTCGTATGGAATTTTACACTGTCTGAGTTCATTTTTGGTAATAACACAGGTTGTGTTATATTAGGGACATTTTGCGTATAAAAGGTGTGTAAGTGAAAAAGTGATCGGTTTTCTTGTGAAACTCTGGCCTTAATTCTCAGGAGCAGTATAGTCTCCACATGTGTTTTATCCCCAGAGAAACGGGTTTATTGATTGCTTGAAAGAAGGGTAAGGTAGAGGGAAGTGCTACTTTATCGACGAAACTGAAAGTTCTGTGGTAGGGTAGAGGTAAGCGCTGCCTACTGGAAAATACAGAATTCTTGTGTGAATGGTCAAAGCTATCTTTTCGGTTTAGCGAATCAGACAATGGAAATGTGGATAAAATATTGTAACTAACAAGAATTGTTGAAAAAGAAATTGCCGATAAATTTTGTAAAGGAGGGGTCAAGAGTAAAAGTGACGTAGACAAGAGCCGCGCTGGGATTGGACAGTGCGATAGTCACATGAGAACAGGAGCAAAGTGACGTAGACAAAAGCCGCGCTGGGATTGGACAGTGCGCCGTAGACAGAAATCGCTGTGATTGGAGTGTTGGTGTGAGTCGCGCTAGTATTGGTTGAAATAACGCATAGGGAACAGTATTGAATTGCAGATTGTTTAAGGAGAAAAAGGTTGTGAATCATGTCGTACTATGAGTATGGAAAAGAGAAAACGTCTTGGATGTCGAAAGTTAAGAACTTCTTTAAGAAGGACAAAAAGGTAGTGACTAGAGAGGGACAAATAATTCCTCCGCCGAAATCACCAGCTTCACATATGATGCTGAAATATGGATATCATACATGCATATGGTTAGAAAATTGGACAAAATACACCAAAAACGATGGAGCATTGGCTTTTCCTGAGAATGGTTCATTTAATGTAGCTGTATTACGGAATTTGAGAGAAAAGATGGTAATGTTAGAACCCAAACCTAGACCGACACAGTTTGAAGCTTTAACGGAATGGGAAGCTGAGATGTATGAGCGAGAGAGATCCAGAGGATTAAAGAATCATGAGTTTATGCCTGGAAGGTTGTGGGGAATAAATCATGAGGACAGAGTAAAGCGTTGGAGATACGCTAAAATGGCAGGAGGTTTGTTTCCAGCTTTTGCGGTTGAGGAAGAAGCAAAGAGAAAGTGTACTGAGAAAAAGAAGCATGTAGTGGTAGAAAAGTATGTGTATGGTGGTAGTGAAACAGATGACGAATTGCTGGAAGATATTTTAAACAGAAACCCACCTCCATACCAACAGACTTCTGTGGTGGTGGCACCTAATGCACCGCCAATGGAAACTGGGAGGAATAAAAAACCCGAAAGAAGAAATGAAATAAATAGGTCACAAGAAACATTTAAAATTTCACAAAATGAAGAGACTGAAAGTGACAATGCAATTGAATTAGCAAAAACGACAAAAGAATTGACTGAGAAAATAAGAGAATTGACAAAGAATATGGAAGCTGTAACTGTACCGGTAACGATAGTTCCAGTAATGCCAATTTTTGAGAATCAGAAAATAAATGAACATTCTTTGGTGATTCCCATGAATTCATATTTGCAAAGAAAAAGAGAAGGGATGGAACTGAATAATGAAGGTGCACACAATTCGGCTAGTACGTGTAGACCAAGTCCACCTACAAATTTGACGATAAATGAGAGTGAGATTAGGAGAATGCCTATGGTGACAGAGTCCGCATCAGGAACACCAGAAAGAAGCAGTGATTGGATAGAATTAAATAGTACGCCTGTAGGTCCGACTCCAGAAGAGTTAAATGAATGGATGAAAGCGCTAAAAGCAAAAGAACCAGAAGAAAAATCATTAGATGTAATTAGGTTGAAAATAGACATGGAAAAATTGATTTTGGGAACAATTGGAACAGAAAAACTAAAACATTATCAGGATGACGAGATTATGTTTTTGTGCAAGAGTCTTACTTGGAGAGCTAGAAATTTACATGACAAATTGGAAGAGATTGCAGGTGAACTAGGAGTAGAATTTGTGAAAGTGAGGACGTTGCAGAAACCGTACAGAGAAGATTTTTGTGAGAAAGACATAGAGAATTTGAACACATCAGGAAGACTGACCCAAATAAAAGAGCTGATTGTTTTATTGAGAAAATGGGGTGATGTGGATAGATGGAGAAATAGATGGACAAAGAGGAATGAGAAAACAACAGATAAAGCATCTTTGGCTTTTGCAGTGACAGATAGGGAACCAGTTTCTAGGGAATACCCGATGAGAGAAACACCAGGTGGTAGTTATGTGCATGTTCCGTGGACCAGACAGGATATACTGTCATTTACAAATGACTTCCCAAAATTGAGAGAGAAACCAGTAGAATGGTACAGGCAAGTTGAGAGATTTGTTAAAGTGTCAAAAGTGCTGTGGATAGATCTAGATGGATTGTTTGATATAGTAGTGCCTGCTGATTTATGGACAGAATGTAAGATTACAATTGATTGGCCAACTGTAGAATATCCAAGGGATGCCAAAACAGGAGCGCCAGGTCCAGAAGTGATGAAGAAGTATGATCAAGTAGTTACCTTTTTGAAGAATAAAATTCCACCAAAAGAAACAGATTGGGTAAAAATAGACAGAACAACACAGGAAAGCAAAGAATCAGTGCACGCGTACTATGAGAGATTGTTGTTGGTTTTCAAACAGTATAGTGGTTATGAGACACTAAGTGAGAAGGACATGAGTCATTTTGTATATAGGTTTGTGTATGGATTAACACCAGAGATAAGTGAAAGGATTAAGCAGCACTTGATAGGATGGCAGAATAGCACAGTGGATGAAGTTTTGAGATATGCTAAGTATTGCAGTGATGAAATTGAGAGTAAACAGCGTAAATTGAAAGAAAAAGCCATGTGGGCACAGGTAAAAGTTGCAGAGAAGCAAGAAGCTCAATTGAATAATACTAGCAGTGAAACAGGACAGTTTAAATCCCGACCTAATATAGGTAAAGGAAAAGGACAAATGAGCATAGATGAGGCAAAGAAAAAGTGGCCATGCCACAACTGCGGAAAGCTAGGACATTGGAGAAACGAGTGTAAATTTCCTCCAAAACCTAATGTGGAAAATCAATCATTAAATTCACAGGTGCAGAGTGAGGTAGTTACTCAACAAGGTCAGGTGCCACAACCACCACTTCCCAAGAGTGCTAACCAACAGAAATACAGTGCAGAAACAGGATTCTACGGAGGAGAACAGGTAAAACAGTTGTCACGTGCAGCTGAAATTTCACAATATTGGTTACGACAGAATGAAGATGAGACGGATGAAAGTTCATGACGGTGTCTAAGAGAGAGGGAAGAGTGCGTGCTTGGCGCAACTCTAGAGGTAGATCAGTCAGGTCCATTTGTGGATGGAGAAGTGAATGGTGCAAATGTAACATTCCTTGTTGACACTGGAGCTACCCGTTCTACTGTTAGGTCAGTGGAAATTCCAAATCTTCCTCTCTCAGGTGAACATATCCAAGTGGTTGGAGTTTCCAATCAGCAAATTGAAACGCCTCTTACTAGATTAGTAAAGGTAAAAATTGGTCCATTTAGTGAAATGCACCGATTTGTGGTGTGTGATTGTAGTCCCGTGAACCTTTTAGGACGCGATTTATTGTGCAAAATGAACTGCACAATTTATTGTACTCAGACGGAATTGCATTTCAGACCCCAGATGAGGATGTGCTGTATAAAATGACAATGGTAAATTTAGAACCAGAAATAAATGGTTTGTTTCCTGTATTTGATGCAGAGAAAATCCCAAATGAGTTGAAAAAGACAGTGAAAGAAGAAGTGTGGGACTTGACAGGAGAAGATGTAGGATTAATGAAAGGAGTAGATCCCGTAAAAATTACAGTAAAAGAAGGAACGAGTTACCCAAATACGCCCCAGTATAAATTGACTCCAGAAATAATTGAAGGAATAACACCAGTAATAAATAAAATGATTGAACAAGGGATTCTAAAAGAAATCATTAGCAGTCCATGTAATTCGCCAATAATGGGACTGAAAAAGCCAAACGGAACATATAGAATTGTACAGGATTTAAGAAAGGTAAACAAAATTGTTGTGCCTTGTTGCCCAATAGTACCGAACCCTGCTGTGATTTTATACCAGATTCCACGCGAAGCAGAATGGTACACAGTAATTGATTTATGTCATGCATTTTCTCTATTCCATTGCATCCAGATAGCCAGCCAATATTTGCGTTTAGGTTTGGAGAGCGTATTTTGGCATGGTGCCGAATTCCTCAAGGGTACACAGAAAGTCCCTCTATCTTTAACCAGATCCTAAAGAAATCATTGGAAGATTTAAGAATGCCAGAAAAGTCAGTAATGGTTCAGTATATTGATGACCTACTGGTGGCATCAAAAACGAAAGAAGCATGTGTCAATGATACAATTGCTTTGCTGAATCATTTAGCAAAAAGAGGACATAAAGTGTCCCCTTCAAAATTGCAGTTTTGCCAACAAGAAGTCCAGTATTTAGGGCATAAAATAGAGAAAGGAGTGCGAAAGGTAACGACAGAAAGAATAAAAATGATTCAAGGAATGAGAGCTCCAATGACACAAAGAGAGGTAAGAATGTTTTTGGGAATGGTTGGATATTGTCGACAATGGATAAGCGGTTTTTCACTAATTGCTAAACCATTGCAGAAACTGACAAAAAAGGATGTTAAAGAACCTTTTGAAATGAATGATGAAGAAATGAAAGCATTCAGAGAGCTGAAAAAGAAATTGTGTGAGGCTCCAGCATTGGGAATGCCTGACTATGAGAAAGATTTTGAGCTGTATTGCAGTGAAAGAGATGGATGTGCATTTTCAGTTTTGGTGCAGAGACATGGAACTATGAAAAGACCAATTGCATATTTTTCAGCTGTTTTAGACCCCGTAGCGAAAGCGTTGCCTGGATGTTTGAAAGCGGTTGCTGCTACTTGTGTGAGTCTGGAACAGAGTGAAGGCATAGTGATGGGGTATCCGTTGAGAGTGTATGTTCCCCATTCTGTGGAAATTCTATTGACAAGAACGAAAACCCAATACATGACACATAGTCGGCTGACTAGGTATGAAAAGGTAATTTTGAGTGCAGATAATGTGACCATTGACAGATGTATGAATGTGAATCCTTCAACATCATTGCCAGATGAAGAGAGTGTGATTGAAATGGATGAAGTAGATCACGATTGTCTGAATGTGCTCGAATACTGTACAAAACCAAGAGCTGATATACGAGATGAGCCTTTGAAAGAATCAGATTATATTCTGTTTGTGGATGGCTCATGTTTGAGAACGAGTGATGGAGTTCTGAGTGCAGCATATGCAGTTTGCACAGTAGCAACTGTATTGGAAGCATCTTGTCTGAAAGGTGTACGGTCTGCCCAAGTTGCAGAATTAGTAGCTCTGATTCAAGCATGTAAGTTGGGAAGAAATGTACGGGTTACGATTATGACTGACAGCCAGTACGGCTTTGGGGTCGTGCATGGTTTTGGTCAGATTTGGTCACAAAGAGGTTTCTTGACGTCTGCAGGGACGCCCATCAGAAATGGAGATTTTGTGAAAAAGTTGCTTGAGGCGATACAGCTGCCTAAACAGATCGCTGTCGTGAAGTGCAATGCACATAAAAATGGGGAAGACTACATTACTGTTGGCAACAAATATGCTGACGAGATGGCACAGTACTGTGCAAAGAATGTGGGATCTTTGAATAAATGTCGCAAAAGGGAGCATATTTCTTGTCCTTTGCTTTTTACTAACTCTATTGAAACATGGGATGAGGTGAGACAGTTACAAGAAGCTGCAGAAGACGAAGAAAAGGATACTTGGCTAAAAGCAGGATGTAGAAAACATGAAGAAACGGATGTATGGGTTTACAGGGATGAGAGACCAGTTATGCCTGATAGCATGATTTCTGACATAGCACGGATGTACCAAGCCCATATTGGGAGAGATTCAATGATCAGACTTTTTAGACAAACATGGTACAATCCAAAATTCAGAGCCATAGCTGAGAGTCTTTGTCAGAGATGTCTTATTTGTCAACAGTTAAATCCAGGAAGGAAGACAGTAGTGAGTCTAGGAAGAATAGGACGAGAAGGGGGTCCTTTCACTAGAATGCAAATGGATTTTATTGAAATGCCACCTTGCAGCACATTGAGGTATGTTCTAGTGGTCGTCTGTTTGTTTTCCCGTTGGGTGGAGGCCTATCCAACAAGAAGGAATGACAGTATCACAGTAGCAAAACTTTTGCTGCGAGAATTCATTCCAAGGTATGGTTTTCCAGTCACGATTGAAACAGATAGAGGAACACATTTCCAAAATGAATTAGTTAAACTGATTTGTGAAGCACTTAGTATTAAACAGAAACTGCATTGTGCATACAGACCAGAGGCTTCTGGAATAGTAGAGCAAGTGAATGGAACGATCAAGAACAGGTTAGGAAAAATGTGTCAAGCTACAGGACTCAAATGGCCAGATGCTCTGCCATTAGTTCTGATGACAATCAGAAGTATTCCGGAAAGGAAGACTGGACTCAGTCCACATGAAATAATCATGGGACGAGCAATGAGACAAGCACAAGTACCTGTCAACAAGCTACTGACTATAACTGATGATCTAGTACTGGATTATTGCAAAGGATTGGCTGATGTGGTGCGTTCTGTGTTTCATCAGGTTGGACCGGATGCGACCACTCTTGAAAGAAAACCAGCTCACGACTTGAATCCAGGAGATTGGGTTCGAATAAAAGTCCACCGGAGAAGAAACTGTTTGGTTCCTCGCTGGGATGAACCACGACAAGTGATCCTAGTGACGACCACCGCAGTAAAGTGTGCAGGAGTGAAACACTGGGTACATGCCAGCCACACCATCAGAGTGCCAGAACCTAAAGATCGACATGTGAGTCGGCATCTGGAAATATCAGATAGCAGTTCAGCATCAGAAAGAGAAGAGGAGACAAACAGTGTGCCAGAACCTGAAGATCGACCTGTAAGTCGACATCTGGAAGACCCAACTACAAGTGCAACGATAGAAGAAGAAGAAGAAATAGAAGAAATAGCTGAAGTTCCAGAATTTGAAGATCGACCTGTAAGTCGACATCTGGAAATATCTGACACCAGTTCAGAATCTGATACAGAACATTCGGAAGGTGAAGAAATTCTAAAAGAAAGTGGAATTTTGAAAGCATAAGAGAAGAAACTGAGCCAGAAGATAGTGACAGTGAACAACCAAGTACAAGTTGTGGTAAAATTCCTTCGAAAATAATATTAATAGATGAAGAAGGGAGAGTTTCAAACCAAAAGTTAGAAAAATCAGAAAAACCCCGAGGAGCAGTAGGGACAGATAGTCAAACACAAGAACAGGGAAATTTAGAAGCAGATAGAGAAACTGACACGAAATCGGAAGAACCTCGAGGAGGGACAGAAATAGGTGAACGAAGGAAGATAAGAAAAGAACCACAAGTAGATGAAAGCGAAATTATAAGCTTTAAAATAAGAGGAAATAACGAAAGGATTGAAACAGAATCAGAAGAAAGTGGAGAAGAAAGAAATGAAAAACTAGAGACAAGAAAAAGAAATTGGAAAACAGAAAGAGAGGAAAAAGGAAGTGAAGCAAAAAGGCCAAGAAAAGGAGACAATTGGCCCAACAAAGTAAGAAAATTAAGATACAGAATCATAAAATTGGATGGGAAAAGTGCTGAACAAGTGAATGAAATAACAAGTCAAAAAGAGCAAAGAAAACAAGGTGGAAAACATTTTCAGAAAACGAAAAGAATAAAGAAAGTAAATCAAAAGTATAGATCGCCTGAATTGTTGTATCGTGCTTTGACTAGTCACAAAGAAGAATTGAACACTCACGAAAACCCAGAACAAAGAAACCTGATGGGAGAAAGTGAAGTGCAACAAACCTGAAGCAACAAACCTGAAGAAGTTTAGATAGTTTACCGTATTTGACAAAACACTGAACTGACGAATTTACCGGATGTGACAGAGAAAGAATTCTGAAAAAGAATTAAAAGAAAGTACCAAGCAAAGACAAAATATTGAAAGTACAGAGTGGCAAGCAAGTCATTTCTGAGGTGTAGTGACACACTTTTCTAGAAAACAAGTAAATAAGGTTAGAAGACAAAATGGAGAATACTAGAGATAGAAAGTGTAGATGTGAGTTTTTAAGTAGATGGTGCAAGATGTGCTGTTTTTGTACAGGTTTATTAATAACAGTATGGGTGGTTTTAGCAATAACTATTCCAATTAGTTTAGCTGTAGTAGAAAAATCTAATAACACTGAGAAAGAAAAAGGAGCTAACACAGTAGTGCAGAATTACATAAGGATAAATCAATAACAGATTTTTCAAAAAATGTTTTTACAAAATTATTATATGAGTATGTAGAAACGATGGATGTAAGAGATTGCTATGTTTGTATGCAGTTGCCTGCATCTGTAGCAGAGGGTGTGACTTATCATGACCTCCCTTTGACATATGGAATAACATGTAGTGTTTTAGCAAGTTTATTTTATAAAACAGGTAGATTAGAATATTATTAACTGACATAAATAAGATTTTTGCAAAAGTTTCTGTAGTTCCCGAGCTTAACAAAATAAAAGAGGGAAAGACGTTTGGTGAATATTTCTTAGAAGATAAGATCTTAACATTAGATAGTATAATTAGGTACAACCTCACCTGTGAGTTAAAGAAGGAAGAAAAAGTATTTTTAGAAATGGTTGAAGAGAGAAGAGTGAAATTTCAAAGAAAAGTGATAGAAGAGACAAAAACACCTCTTTGGGCGTTTGAGGAAGACCATCATGACAAGAAAAAGACAAATGCAGCTATGACTCTGGATTGGCCCCAACAGGGAAGGTTGTGCATTAGAAGAAATAAGACAAGATATGACAATTATTTTGTGGGTTCCAGCAATTGCCATGACAATTACCAAATTTTAGGTGGATGGGGATTCAAAGGGGGAAAAGATCCAATATTTCCAGGGATTTATTATGTTTATGGGAATAGGGCTTATTATAGGTTGCCGGACCATTGGTATGGGTCATGTTACTTAGGCCTGGTCTTTCCAAAGATTTTTCATGTGGATAGAAAAGAAAAAGGAACACACAAAATGATAAATACCTTTACACGTAGAAAAAGGGAAAGTTTTTCAGAAATAGTAGGTGATATTTTTGGTGCATTGATACCAGCAGTGGGAATATCTTTGAATGCATTTAGAATTCGGAAATTATCCACAGTAGTAGATCGTTTATCTACAGATACTGCTGGAGGGTTCTTAATGGTAAATACCGAGATGGTTGCCATGAGAGCTATGGTGATGCAAAATCGTCTTGCCCTTGACATTCTTTTGGCAAAAGAGGGCGGAGTCTGTGGAATGTTGAAAGTCCAACATTGTTGCACTTACATTCCAGGTAAAAGCGAAAATATACAGAAGTATATAACAAATATTACAAATTTGCACAAAGAACTTGTTCCACTGGAGGTTGAAAGTGTGTGGGAAAACTTGGTAAAGGGTTTTCTTCTGTAACAAATTGGTTAACAAGAATGAGTGGATTAATAATAGGGAAAGTTATAATAATAGCAACCATGATAATAATAATAATATTAGTATTGAAGCTTGCAGTAACATGTATAAAGAGAAGAAGAAGGCAGAATAAGATAGAAAAAGAAAACATGATAAACAAGGAAAGAGAGAGAGAAATAGGTGAAATAGAGTTAGAAGAAATAAAAGAGAACATGTACAAGAAAACGAAGAAACAAGTTGAAAGGGATACAGAAGTGTAAACTAACAAAAGCAAATGGATAAAAGATATATGCTGTCTGAGAAAATTGTATAACTTGGGTTTTTGTGGTGATATTAAAAATCACCAAAGGGGGAGTTGATGGAGCAGGGTAAATGTAAAAATTTTAACCTCCTAATATTTTCGTACAATATTAATAAACATGTTCGTTTAAGTAAAATAACCAACAATGTATGTTAAGGGTTAATGGTAACACGCAAATCAGTGTGCAAATTAATTGACTTATAATTGTTTACGTTTCTAACATAACATAATATTTGCGTACTAATTAAATAATAAATGCATGATTTGTGCTTTTAAATAAAACGTGTGGTTGCAAAATAAAGCGATGGTAAGTAAGGGACAGCTTTATATGTTGCTTCTGCTAGGTAATACCTAATTGGGGTACGTAGAAAGACGGAGGGAAACAAAAGGGTTTATATTTCTTTGTTTTAATAACATTTTGTTTATCTTTGAAAATAGTGCGCTTAGGCCTGCCGAGAAGAAATATAAAATGGCCGCGAGTTACTAGAGTGCGCATGAGCGGATGAGACCATGTGATAGAGGAGAGAGGCTGTGGAAAAAGGATGATCATGCGCTGATGCCGAGAGGCTAAGATGAAAGTATGGTCAAGGCTGCTGTGACCCTTCTGAGCAGATGTGTGCCAAGATGATCAGCAAGAAGCGTGAGAAGCCTGGTTGAATCAATAGACGGAATTGTATTATACAAAATGTAGCAGAAAAAGATACAATTTGGACTGATCTAAACGGATGAGCAAGTGCATGAACTGTGGGAAACGATGCTTGCATGGACATTCCACACGGAACTGGTTAAGACCAGGAAGTTTGATTAAAATGTATATGGACCTGAGTTTTTGACCAATGAGAACGAATCGCGCCATGTAAGAAGAAACATTTTATGCTGTAAGCTAGAATTAGGGTATAAGAAGACCTACTCTTGGTGGGAGGGGTATGTATGCTGTTAGAATGCTGCGGGAGATGCTGCTGAAATTAGATGCTGCATGAGTTAGATGCTGTAGATGGGAGAAGTTGCGGTCGCTGATGCTGACGAGCTGATGCTGCTGCTGTTATTTTCCTTTTCCAGTTGAGTATAAAGATGCTGCTCTAGGAGAACTTTTATTTGATAGATTTTTATTAGAGTTATTAGGATTTCCCAGAGAGATAGATAGGTTGATCTATAGAGTTCTTAGTATGATAACCTCGTTTTTCCGTCTAATAAAAGTGCCATGCAATTTTAAACTATTCTTATATTGATGATAAATGCAATGATCTGAATAATAAGATTAATCTTAATTTCCTGCATTCAAAACTTTATATAAACTTTATTATTCTTTAAACAAATGACTCAGTGATTTTCTTTAGCATAATGATTAATAATGAAATGGTAAAAGAGTTCATTGTGATTGAGCTGGTCTTAATCACCATCAACTGATTCCTACTAGTTGGTCCATCGACCAATGAGCGGAATACCTTAAAAGCAAATAAGAAATACTATGTCATTATAAAAGAGGTATCCCGTCTCCTTCCAGCGAATCGTTTTTCTCCTAGGTACATTGACGGAGGAAATCCAGGAAACAAATGAGTAAGTGAATGTATATGCGGTGTTATGGGCCCCACCGTCATATGGATATAGTGTGTGTGTTAGAGAAATAATTGCACCTGGATGACCAAAGCATAATAGGAGAAATTATTTTTGTTGTTAGCGCTGGATCACTGTTAGCGCTCTAGTTGTTCTTTAGAACACTCTGGGAAGCTGCAGTAGAACACAAAGGCATCAACTGACAGGCTGCTCCTGTTGAAATATAACAGGAAGATATTTGAGATCACACTTGAAACATGTCCTAATTTTTCTTTCTACAGCACTAACCATAATTTCTATGACAAAATGAACCCCATCATTTTGTTCCTTTTTAAATTAAATGTTTTAAGTGTTACCAGTTTATTCCAATCAAGATGGCTTCAGGTGTGCCATAATTTTTTCATAAGTAAGGCTGTTAGCACTCTAGTTGTTCTTTAGAACACTCTGGGAAGCTGCAGTAGAACACAAAGGCATCAACTGACAGGCTGCTCCTGTTGAAATATAACAGGAAGATATTTGAGATCTCACTTAAAACATGTCCTAATTTTTCTTTCTACAGCACTAACCATAATTTCTATGGCAAAATGAACCCCCTCATTTTGTTCCTTTTTAAATTAAATGTTTTAAGTGTTACCATTTTATTCCAATCAAGATGGCTTCAGGTGTGCCTTAATTTTGTCATAAGTAAGACTGTTAGCGCTCTAGTTGTTCTTTAGTACACTCTGGGAAGCTGCAGTAGAACACAAAGGCATCAACTGACAGGCTGCTCCTGTTGAAATATAACAGGAAGATATTTGAGATCACACTTGAAACATGTCCTAATTTTTCTTTCTACAGCACTAACCATAATTTCTATGACAAAATGAACCCCATCATTTTGTTCCTTTTAAATTAAATGTTTTAAGTGTTACCAGTTTATTCCAATCAAGATGGCTTCAGGTGTGCCATACTTTTGTCATAAGTAAGGCTGTTAGCACTCTAGTTGTTCTTTAGAACACTCTGGGTAGCTGCAGTAGAACACAAAGGAATCAACTGACAGTCTCTGCCCTTGTTGGATGTACATGTTTTACTGAGAATGTCAGACTTCATTCTCACATGACTGAGAAAGATAATGTGAATTTACAGAAAATATGCTCTCATTTTAGCTTCTGTAGCACCTTCCAAAACTGTATGGGACAAGCATGTGAAAATAGTTTTCTCTCAAACATGATTCATGATATCCCAGCAGAAGGTTTTTGACAGGGTAAAATCACCTTAGAACACATCACATTCCTGAAATTAGTATGGTACCATCAACAAATGAATTCTAATGTAACTAAAGTCTGTTATCACCCTTTATAGTTCTCATTTTGGTAACCCTCAAAATCTTCGATTCACTACAATGCATTTCAATGGGGTACTATCATTTATATTGGTCCCAAGATGGCTGCCAGCAATTCCAGGATGAAGTGCTGACAGCCAATCAGATCTCACGATGACATGTGTGGTTAGGCTCCGCCCAGATATATATGTGTTTTCTTTTTCAAATTTCTCAGGAACTACTGAACGGATTTACACCATTTAAGCAAAGGCATGACCCTGAACCAAGGGCTACCTTTTTGGCAAATTTGGTATAATTCCGTTCAGCAGTTCGGGCTGTAGCTGCGACTAAAGGTTCCTATGGAAAATTGCATGGGGAAAACACGTTTTGGGACCCCCCTTTTTTCTCGGCTCCCGCTTGCCGAATCACCCCGAGATTTTCAGGATAGGAGCGGACCAGAGCGCCCCAACAAGTTGGAAAATTTCGCGAAGATTCGTCAACCGGCGCCAAAGTTATTTCAAATAGAATGGTGCGGATTTCCTATGGAAAATAGGTCCTAACTATAACTATCTACTGGCGACCGCCAGTAGATAATATATATATGTATGTATATATATATATATATATATATATATATATATATATATATATATATATATATATATATATATATATACAAAAAGAGTTGCCTCTAGGTGGGATGCACTCCCAGGTGGAAATTACGCCAAAGCAAGGGCACACGCCATGAACAAAGTCCTTTTCTGGTATCCTGCCAGACGTGTTTCGGGCCAACGCCCTCTTCAGTGGCAGACCATGTGACGTGCCGGCGTGCGGCAACCACCAGTAAAACCCCGTAATAATTATGCTCAGGTGAACCACCTGAAGCAATGCTTCCTGGGACTGGTGGTTCAGTAAAACCCAAGTGGGTCGCCGCCGGCACTCACATTCAAAAATGTCTTTAAAAGGATTGCCGATGTTCGCGCCGGCACCCCTGCATATAACAGGCACCTACTGTTCCACAATTAGCTGCCCCAATAAAGCAGCTGCGAACCCGCAAGTGTTTCGCGGTGGTGCAATCCCGCGACCAGGCAGGCCGCTGTACAAAATACAAAAAGAGTTGCCTCTAGGTGGGATGCACTCCCAGGTGGAAATTACGCCAAAGCAAGGGCACACGCCATGAACAAAGTCCTTTTCTGGTATCCTGCCAGACGCGTTTCGGGCCAAAGCCCTCTTCAGTGGCAGACCATGTGACGTGCCGGCGTGCGGCAACCACCAGTAAAACTGCGTAATAATTATGCTCAGGTGAACCACCTGAAGCAATGCTTCCTGGTACTGGTGGTTCAGTAAAACCCAAGTGGGTCGCCGCCGGCACTCACATTCAAAAATGTCTTTAAAAGGATTGCCGATGTTCACGCCGGCACCCCTGCATATAACAGGCACCTCCTGTTCCACAGTTAGCTGCCCCAATAAAGCAGCTGCGGACCCGCAAGTGTTTCGCGGTGGTGCAATCCGCAATTACTGGTGGTTGCCGCATGCCGGCACGTCACATGGTCTGCCACTGAAGAGGGCATTGGCCCGAAACGCGTCTGGCAGGTAAACTAGAGAAGGACTTTGTTCATGGCGTGTGCCCTTGCTTTGGCGTAATTTCCACCTGGGAGTGCATCCCACCTAGGGGCAACTCTTTTTGTATTTTGTACAGCGGCCTGCCTGGTCGCGGGATTGCACCACCGCGAAACACTTGCGGGTCCGCGGCTGCTTTATTGGGGCAGCTGACTGTGGAACAGGAGGTGCCTGTTATATGCGGGGGTGCCGGCGCGAACATCGGCAATCCTTTTTAAGACATTTTTTGTGAGTGCCGGCGGTGACCCACTTGGGTTTTACTGAACCACCAGTCCCAGGAAGCATTGCTTCAGGTGATTCACCTGAGCATTATTATTATGGGGATTACTGGTGGTTGCCGCATGCCGGCACGTCACATGGTCTGCCACTGAAGAGGGCATTGGCCCGAAACCCGTCTGGCAGGTAAACCAGAGAAGGACTTTGTTCATGGCGTGTGCCCTTGCTTTGGCGTAATTTCCACCTGGGAGTGCATCCCACCTAGTGGCAACTCTTTTTGTATTTTGTACAGCGGCCTGCCTGGTCGCGGGATTGCACCACCGCGAAACACTTGCGGGTCCGCGGCTGCTTTATTGGGGCAGCTGACTGTGGAACAGGAGGTGCCTGTTATATGCGGGGGTGCCGGCGCGAACATCGGCAATCCTTTTTAAGAAATTTTTTGTGAGTGCCGGCGGTGACCCACTTGGGTTTTACTGAACCACCAGTCCCAGGAAGCATTGCTTCAGGTGATTCACCTGAGCGTTATTATTATGGGGATTACTGGTGGTTGCCGCATGCCGGCACGTCACATGGTCTGCCACTGAAGAGGGCATTGGCCCGAAACCCGTCTGGCAGGTAAACCAGAGAAGGACTTTGTTCATGGCGTGTGCCCTTGCCTTGGCGTAATTTCCACTTGGGAGTGCATCCCACCTAGTGGCAACTCTTTTTGTATTTTGTACATCGGCCTGCCTGGTCGCGGGATTGCACCACCGCGAAACACTTGCGGGTCCGCGGCTGCTTTATTGGGGCAGCTGACTGTGGAACAGGAGGTGCCTGTTATATGCGGGGGTGCCGGCGCGTACATCGGCAATCCTTTTTAAGACATTTTTTGTGAGTTCCGGCGGTGACCCACTTGGGTTTTACTGAACCACCAGTCCCAGAAAGCATTGCTTCAGGTGATTCACCTGAGCGTTATTATTATGGGGATTACTGGTGGTTGCCGCATGCCGGCACGTCACATGGTCTGCCACTGAAGAGGGCATTGGCCCGAAACGCGTCTGGCAGGTAAACCAGAGAAGGACTTTGTTCATGGCGTGTGCCCTTGCTTTGGCGTAATTTCCACCTGGGAGTGCATCCCACCTAGTGGCAACTCTTTTTGTATTTTGTACAGCGGCCTGCCTGGTCGCGGGATTGCACCACCGCTGAAACACTTGCGGGTCCGCGGCTGCTTTATTGGGGCAGCTGACTGTGGAACAGGAGGTGCCTGGTATATGCGAGGTGCCGGCGCGAACATCGGCAATCCTTTTTAAGACATTTTTTGTGAGTGCCGGCGGTGACCCACTTGGGTTTTACTGAACCACCAGTCCCAGGAAGCATTGCTTCAGGTGATTCACCTGAGCGTTATTATTATGGGGATTACTGGTGGTTGACGCATGCCGGCACGTCACATGGTCTGCCACTGAAGAGGCATTGGCCCGAAACGCGTCTGGCAGGTAAACCAGAGAAGGACTTTGTTCATGGCGTGTGCCCTTGCTTTGGCGTAATTTCCACCTGGGAGTGCATCCCACCTATTGGCAACTCTTTTTGTATTTTGTACAGCGGCCTGCCTGGTCGCGGGATTGCACCACCGCGAAACACTTGCGGGTCCGCGGCTGCTTTATTGGGGCAGCTGACTGTGGAACAGGAGGTGCCTGGTATATGCGGGGGTGCCGGCGCGAACATCGGCAATCCTTTTTAAGACATTTTTTGTGAGTGCCGGCGGTGACCCACTTGGGTTTTACTGAACCACCAGTCCCAGGAAGCATTGCTTCAGGTGATTCACCTGAGCGTTATTATTATGGGGATTACTGGTGGTTGGACGCATGCCGGCACGTCACATGGTCTGCCACTGAAGAGGGCATTGGCCCGAAACGCGTCTGGCAGGTAAACCAGAGAAGGACTTTGTTCATGGCGTGTGCCCTTGCTTTGGCGTAATTTCCACCTGGGAGTGCATCCCACCTAGTGGCAACTCTTTTTGTATTTTGTACAGCGGCCTGCCTGGTCGCGGGATTGCACCACCGCGAAACACTTGCGGGTCCGCGGCTGCTTTATTGGGGCAGCTGACTGTGGAACAGGAGGTGCCTGGTATATGCGGGGGTGCCGGCGCGAACATCGGCAATCCTTTTTAAGACATTTTTGTGAGTGCCGGCGGTGACCCACTTGGGTTTTACTGAACCACCAGTCCCAGGAAGCATTGCTTCAGGTGATTCACCTGAGCGTTATTATTATGGGGATTACTGGTGGTTGCCGCATGCCGGCACGTCACATGGTCTGCCACTGAAGAGGCATTGGCCCGAAACGCGTCTGGCAGGTAAACCAGAGAAGGACTTTGTTCATGGCGTGTGCCCTTGCTTTGGCGTAATTTCCACCTGGGAGTGCATCCCACCTAGTGGCAACTCTTTTTGTATTTTGTGCAGCGGCCTGCCTGGTCGCGGGATTGCACCACCGCGAAACACTTGCGGGTCCGCGGCTGCTTTATTGGGGCAGCTGACTGTGGAACAGGAGGTGCCTGTTATATGCGGGGGTGCCGACGCGAACATCGGCAATCCTTTTTAAGACATTTTTTGTGAGTGCCGGCGGTGACCCACTTGTGTTTTACTGAACCACCAGTCCCAGGAAGCATTGCTTCAGGTGATTCACCTGACCGTTATTATTATGGGGATTACTGGTGGTTGCCGCATGCCGGCACGTCACATGGTCTGCCACTGAAGAGGGCATTGGCCCGAAACGCGTCTGGCAGGTAAACCAGAGAAGTTCTTTGTTCATGCGCGTGTGCCCTTGCTTTGGCGTAATTTCCACCTGGGAGTGCATCCCACCTAGTGGCAACTCTTTTTGTATTATATATATATATATATATATATACATACATATATATATATATATAAATATATATATATATATATATATTCACTGAAAAAACCATAGGTTTCAGGGACGTTATAGTTACAAATTTTCATGTTAAAAACCTTTGAAATTCACTGAAAAAACCATAGGTTTCAGGGACGTTATAGTTACTTGCACATTTCACTCGTACAAAACCATAGAAATTCGGCCGTTATAGTTAGTTGAGCTAACTATAACTCACGCCCCCACAATGCACTGCTGATGACGTCACATATTACATCATTCATGACCTGGTCAGTGACATCACTGATGACATCTACGTTGAAACTGCTTTTTATTAACCAATGACAAAGATGCTTTTCGACAAACTAATATGCACCCTACTTTTTAGTAAACAATGTTTTTCATCTCCCAATCAGTTATCGTTTTGTATGAGAAAAAAAAGTAGTTCCCCATCTTTAAACATATCTCTTATTCTACAAACGGACTGCATGAGCTACAGACATCTATACATATCTTCCAGCTACACCTTCAAAATGCTAATGTGGAATGTAGGACATAGCTATGTTTTGTGTTGCAAGAGGTATGCAGAACAGAGACGTATTGACTTAGACCTAGGTTTACAAAATGTGGACATTAAATGGTTTGGACAGAGAGGATTGAAGTGGCACCAATTACTCCCTTTGGTTAAAACCTGTTTGCATCTCCAACTCCGTGACCTCATGATTGTGCACTGTGGTGGAAATGACCTAGGCACATTGACTGGGGTAGGTTTGGAAATGCTAATGAAGGATACCTTTAGACAATTGATGTTGCTTTTGCCTCAAACTGTCTTTGTATATTCCAATATATGCCAAAGACAGAAGTGGAAATGGTCAAACAAATGTTGTCCTCAGATTGAAAAATCTAGGAAGAATGTCAACAAAGCTGTGTCTGCATACCTCAGAGACCATAGAATGGGGTCGATCTACAACAACAACATACGTTATGATATGGCTGATATCTACAGAAGTGATGGCGTACACTTCACAGATCAGGGAAATCGAGTTTTTCTGAATAACCTGAAGCTGTGCATCCGCACTTATATGTAGCTCCAACTAATAAACACAAAGGCTCTTTTTAGAGCTGCCTTATATTCCCAATATTGGTTCGCAGACTGACAACTGCGATCCGGCTAGCACAGGGAGACCTGCGGGACGTCGGGCAGCCTCGCAAAGGGAGAGCTACGGCCTGTGGGCTTGGCTCGCACAGAGAGAGCTACGGGCCGTCGGCTCGCAAACGCAGAGCTGTGAGCCAATGGACTGGTAGTGTTTTATGGTTTAGGGTAGTGCAGTGGTGTTTGTGTAGTGTAGGAGGTCCTGCTGTCGGTAGTGTTTTAGGGTTTACGGTAGTGCAGTGGTGTTTGTGTAGTGTAGACGGTGGTGCTGGGGGTACATTTAGGGTTTACGGTAGGGCAGTGGTCTTTACGTAGTGTAGGGGGTCCTGCTGTGAGTAGTGTTTTAGGGTTTAGGGTAGTGCAGTGGTGTTTGGGTAGTATAGAGGGTCGTGCTGGGGGTAGCATTTTACGGTTTAGGGTAGTGCAGTGGTGTTTCTGTAGTTTAGGGGGTCGTGCTGGGGGTAGTGTTTTAGGGTTTAAGGTAGTGCAGTGGCGTTTCTGTAGTGTAGGGGTCGTGCTGGCAGTAGTGGTTTAGTGTTTAGTTACGTAGTGCAGTGGTGTTTCTGTAGTGTAGGGGGTCGTGCTGGGGGTAGTGTTTTAGGGTTTAAGGTAGTGCAGTGGTGTTTCTGTAGTGTAGGGGGTCGTGCTGGCAGTAGTGGTTTAGTGTTTAGTTAGGTAGTGCAGTGGTGTTTGGGTTGTGTAGAGGGTCGTGCCGACAGACTGACTCACAGAGCTCCGAGCCAATGGACTGGCTTCTAAAGGCATAGCCGCGACCTCGTGATGTGGGGAGAGGCAGCGTGAAAGGAGTATCTTACACAGACACAGATGCCAGTGTTGCCTCGCAGAGGTAAAACTACACACCCGATGGCTTCTACACGGAGAGATGCGAGATGACGGACTAAGTCACAAAATGGCTGCCAACACTTCCTAGTTTCAACCGTTCACAGCCAATCATCCGCGAGCTCGTGCTCGTAACCCTCAGCCAATCAGATGTCAGAATTCTCAAATATCAATATCTGTAAAATTTGATATTTCTCAAAAACTACTGAACGGATTTACACCATTTCAACAAAAGCGCGCTTTCTCGACCACAACCTTTCTCCCTCACAAATTTGGCGTAATTCCGTTCAGCAGTTTGACCTGTAGCCTTGTCTAAAGTTTCCTATGGAAAATGCATTGAGAAAACACATTTTGGGACTCCCCTTTTTTCTCAGCCCCCCCTTGACCAGTCATCCCCAAACTTTCAAGATAGGAGCTGATCAAAAAAGAGAAACTTTTTTGAAAATTTCGTAAAGATTCGTCAAACGACGCCAAAGTTATAAGCACATGGAGGGCTCCAGGAGAGGGGCGGCGCAACCCCCCTCCCAACATGAGTGAAGCCCCGGGGCTGCGGGGACCCCAGCGGGCCCCCGCAGCCCCAGCGACCCCCAGCTATTATTTTTTAAGAAATGCCCGCGGGACCTAGCCCACCCGGGGACCTCATTAAAATAAAACGCTGGAACCCGCGACCCCAGCGCGAATTGCGCCGATTTTTTTAAAAAAAAATAAAAAATGCTTTTTTGGGCCCTGGGGTCCTTCTGGGACCCCCTGAGCAGGCCTAGGGGTCACTGTGTTTCTACCCTGCCCCCTTCTCTTGTTTTATACCTTTGTTTCTCTGTTTTCTAGTGACTCGCTTCTACCGAGCCACAAGATGGCTGCCAACACTTCCTGGTTTGGAGTGTTCGCAGCCAATCACAGTGAAGCTCGTGCACAGGACTTATGCTCCGCCCAGATATTGAAACTTTTATTTTTCTTATTTCTCAGCAACCACTGAACGGATTTACACTATTTTACAAAAGGTCGCTTTCTGAGCCAAGCACTACCTTTTTGCCAAATTTGGGGTAATTCCGTTCAGTAGTTTCGGCTGTAGCCTTGCACAAAATTTCCTATGGGAAATTGATTTTTGACTCTTATTTTTTGTATTTCTCAAAAACTACTGAACGGATTTACCCCATTTTAAAAAAGGTCGCTTTCTGAACCAAGCTCTACCTTTCTGCCAAATTTGAGGTAATTCCGTTCAGCAGTTCGAGCTGTCGCTCGTCGCAAAATTTCCTATGGAGAAAACGCGTTTTGGGACCCCCCTTTTTTCTCATTCCCCGCTTGACAAATCACCCCCAAACTTTCAAGATAGGAGCTAACCTAAAAAGTGCAACGTTTTGCAAAATTTCATAAAGATTCATCAAACGACGCCAAAGTTATTAGCAAATCAAAAAATGCTTTTCCTATGGAAACTAGGTTGTAACTATAACTACCTACTGGCGACCGCCAGTACGTAATATATATATATATATATTCACTGGAAAAACCATAGGTTTTAGGGACAGTTATAGTTAGTTGGACATTGCACTCGTACAAAACCCGTAAAATTCCCCTGTTATAGTTAGTTCAGCTAACTATAACTCGCGCCCCCGCAATGCACTGCTGATGACGTCACATATTACATCACTCATGACATGGTCAGTGACATCACTGATGACATCACTGATGACATCTCAAATGACATCACTGATGACATCATCCAGTGACTGTGTTTCTGTAAAGTTTAAATATGTTTAATATATATAGGGAAAGGCGTATTGAAGAATGAGTGGGTGTATAAGTGTCTGAATGGATGATTTAGTACGTGAGTGACTGACTCTACAAGTGAGTGATTAAACGTATCTTACTGAATGCATGGGTTAGTGACTAAACTGTGTGAATGTCTGTATCCGTCTGTTTGTTGGTGTGTAAGTGGATGCATGGATTTGCGAATAGCTACATGAGTGTCTATATGGGTTATTGATTGGTTCTCTGAGTATCTGTATGGCTGCCTGAGTGTTTGTGTGGGTGGGGTGTGTGTGACTCTATACATAGATGTGTGAGTGGGTGATTCACTGGGTGCATGATTTCAAGAGTGCATCTGTGATGGACTGCTTGGGTGGGTGAGTGTGTGTATGGGTGTGTTAGTGAGTGAATGTATATCTCAGTGGTACATGTGCGAGTAACTACATATGTAAAAGGCAGTATATATGTGTGTTAGAGTATTTAATTGGCTATAAGTGAGAGTGTGTTATTGTGAGAGTGGCTGTATGGATGCGTGTGTGCTTGTATCAGTTATTGTATAAGAGCGTAAGAATGTGCTAGTATTTGTATGAGTAAGTGAGCTGGTGTGTGTATAACTGTATAGGTGAGTAAATGGGTGTGTGATTAATTTTTGCATGACTGACTAGGTGTGTGAGTACCTCTATGGATGAGTGGCGGTGTGTGAGTGTTTATATAGGTGTATGAGTGCATATGATAGTCCTGTACTGAGTGACTGTAAGTATGAGTGACTGTACAGGTGAGTGAGTGGATGTGTGTGTAGACCTAAGAATCAGTGAGTGGGTATGTAGTTTTTGGTGTTGGAGTGTCTATGGTTTTGAGAATGGCAGTCTGTAATTTAGAGTGGGTGTATCAAAAGTTATATTAGGGTGTGAGAAGATGCATGAAATTATCACATGGATGATGTCATCAGTGATGTCATTTGAGATGTCATCAGTGATGTCATCAGTGATGTCACTGACCATGTCATGAGTGATGTAATATGTGACGTCATCAGCAGTGCATTGCGGGCGCGAGTTATAGTTAGCTGAACTAACTATAACAGGGGAATTTCACGGGTTTTGTACGAGTGCAATGTCCAACTAACTATAACTGTCCCTAAAACCTATGGTTTTTTCAGTGAATTTCAAAGGTTTTTAAATGCTAATTTCTAACTATAATGTGTCTGAAACCTATGGTTTTTTCAGTGAATTTCAAAGGTTTTTTAAATGCTAATTTCTAACTATAATGTGCCTGAAACCTATGGTTTTTTCAGTGAATTTCAAAGGTTTTTTAAATGCTAATTTCTAACTATAACGTGCCTGAAACCTATGGTTTTTCAGTGAATTTCAAAGGTTTTTAAATGCTAATTTCTAACTATAACGTGCCTGAAACCTATGATTTTTTAAGTGAATTTCAAAGGTTTTTTAAATGCTAGTTTCTAACTATGCCAACAGAGGTAGGACATGTGAAGAAAGAAGAAAAAATGCACAGAAAGAAGCAAAAGATGTGCAGAAAGAACCAACAGAGGATCAGAAAGAGGCCTTGTTGCAAAATCATCCTGTGCCCACAACTTTTTCAGATGGGTACTGGTGGTAACTGACTCTGACTAACCAGAGCCAGTGCGCGTTTGCACAGTGGTGAAGGGAGGGGGCCTGAGGTGACATGTGTGCAAACGCGCCCCGTGGCGCGTTTTAAGTTGCGGGATTAAGTCCCTTGAATCCTGAGGGTCCCTGGGGCCCAACTAGCCCCCCAGGTACCTACAGTTAGGACCACAGAGCTGAGTTGCAGAGAGGCGTTCCGAGGCCACGCACCTTTTTCACCTCTCTGCAACGCAACTCTGTTGTGCTTACTGAAGGTACCTGGTGGGCTAGTTGGCCCCCAGGATTCAAAGGAATTAACTCCCCAACTTAAAACGCACCACAGGGCGTGTTTGCGCACATGTCACCTGAGGCCCCGCCCCTCCCTTCACCACTGTGCAAGCGCGCCCCGTGGCGTGTTTTAAGTTGGGGATTAGGTCACCTTGAATCCTGAGAGTCCCTGGGGCCCAACTAGCCCACCAGGTACTTCCAGTAAGCACCACAGGCCTGCGTTGCAACGCCTGTAACAAATTGTGCAGTTGTGTTTAGGTAGTGAAGAGGGTCGTGCTGGGGGTAGTGTTTTAGAGTTTAGGGTAGTGCAGTGGTGTTTGGGTAGTGTAGGGGGTCGTGCTGGGGGTTAGTGTTTTAGGGTTTAGGGTAGTGCAGTGGTGTTTGGGTAGTGTAGGGGAGACTGCTGGGGGTAGTGTTTTAGGGTTTAGGGTAGTGCAATGGTGTTTGGGTAGTGTAGGGGGTACTGCTGGGGGTAGTGTTTTAGGGTTTAGGGTAGTGCAGTGGTGTTTGGGTGGCGTAGGGGGTACTGCTGGGGGTAGTGTTTTATGGTTTAGGGTAGTGCAGTGGTGTTTGGGTAGTGTAGGGGTTCATGCTGGGGTAGTTTTTAGGGTTTAGGGTAGTGCAGTGGTGTTTGTGTAGTGTAGGAGGTCGGTGTTTTAGGGTTTAGGGTAGTGCAGTGGTCTTTGGGTAGTGTAGGGAGTCGTGCGGGGGTATTGTTTTAGAGTATAGGGTAGTGCAGTGGTCTTTGGGTAGTGTAGGGGGTTGTGCGGGGGTAGTGTTTTAGGGATTAGGGTAGTGCATTGGTATTTGGATAGTGTAGGGGTCATGCGGGGGTAGTGTTTTAGGGTTTAGGGCAGTGCAGTGGTGTTTAGGTAGTGTAGGGGGTCGTGCTGGGGGAGTGTTTTAGGGTTTAGGGCAGTGCAGTCGTGTTCGGGTAGTGTAGGGGGTCATGCTGGGGGGGTATTTTAGGGTTTAGGGTAGTGCAGTGGTGTTCGGGTAGTGTAGGGGGTCATGCTGGGGGTAGTGTTCTAGGGTTTAGGGCAGTGCAGTGGTGTTCGGGCAGTGTAGGGGGTCGTGCTGGGGGTGGTGTTTTAGGGTTTAGGGCAGTGCAGTGGTGTTCGGACAGTGTAGGGGGTCGTGCTGGGGGTGGTGTTTTAGGGTTTAGGGCAGTGCAGTGGTGTTCGGGCAGTGTAGGGGGTCGTGCAGGGGTGGTGTTTCAGGGTTTAGGGCAGTGCAGTGGTGTTCGGGCAGTGTAGGGGGTCGTGCAGGGGTGGTGTTTCAGGGTTTAGGGCAGTGGTGTTCGGGCAGTGTAGGGGGTCATGCTGGGGGTGGTGTTTCAGGGTTTGGGGCAGTGCAGTGGTGTTCGAGCAGTAAAGGGGGTCGTGCTGGGGGTGGTGTTTCAGGGTTTAGGGCAGTGCAGTGGTGTTCCGGCAGTGTAGGGGGTCGTGCAGGGGGTGGTGTTTCAGGGTTTAGTGCAGTGGTGTTCGGGCAGTGTAGGGGTCGTGCTGGGGTGGTGTTTCAGGGTTCAGTGCAGTGGTGTTCGGGCAGTGTAGGGTGTCGTGCTGAGGGGTGGTGTTTCAGGGTTTAGGGCAGTGCAGTAGTGTTTGGGCAGTGCAGGGGGTCGTGCTGGGGGAGTGTTTTAGGGTTTAGGGCAGTGCAGTCGTGTTCGGGTAGTGTAGGGGGTCATGCTGGGGGAGTATTTTAGGGTTTAGGGTAGTGCAGTGGTGTTCGGGTAGTGTAGGGGGTCATGCTGGGGGTAGTGTTCTAGGGTTTAGGGCAGTGCAGTGGTGTTCGGGCAGTGTAGGGGGTCGTGCTGGGGTGGTGTTTTAGGGTTTAGGGCAGTGCAGTGGTGTTCGGGCAGTGTAGGGGGTCGTCTTGGGGGTGGTGTTTCAGGGTTTAGGGCAGTGCAGTGGTGTTCGGGCAGTGTAGGGGGTCATGCTGGGGGTGGTGTTTCAGGGTTTAGGGCAGTGCAGTGGTATTCGAGCAGTAAAGGGGTCATGCTGGGGGTGGTGTTTCAGGGTTTAGGGCAGTGCAGTGGTGTTCGGGCAGTGTAGGGGGCGGTGCAGGGGTGGTGTTTCAGGGTTTAGGGCAGTGCAGTGGTGTTTGGGCAGTGTAGGGGGTGGTGCAGGGGTGGTGTTTCAGGGTTTAGGGCAGTGCAGTGGTGTTCGGGCAGTGTAGGGGGTCGTGCAGGGGTGGTGTTTCAGGGTTTAGAGCAGTGCAGTGGTGTTTCAGGGTTTAGGGCAGTGCAGTGGTGTTCGGGCAGTGTAGGGGGCGGTGCAGGGGGTGGTGTTTCAGGGTTTAGGGCAGTACAGTGGTGTTCGGGCATTGTAGGGGGTGGTGCTGGGGCTGGTGTTTCAGGGTTTAGGGCAGTGCAGTGGTGTTCGGGCAGTGTAGGGGGTCGTGCTGGGGCTGGTGTTTCAGGGTTTAGGGCAGTGCAGTGGTGTTCGGGCAGTGTAGGGGTCATGCTGGGGCTGGTGTTTCAGGGTTTAGGGCAGTGCAGTGGTGTTCGGGCAGTGTAGGGGGTCTTGCTGGGGCTGGTGTTTCAGAGTCTAGGGCAATGCAGTGGTGTTCGGGCAGTGTAGGGGTCTTGCTGGGGCTGGTGTTTCAGGGTTTAGGGCAGTGCAGTTGTGTTCGGGCAGTGTAGGGGGTCGTGCTGGGGGTGGTGTTTCAGGGTTTAGGGCAGTGCAGTGGTATTCGGGCAGTGTAGGGGGTCGTGCTGGGGCTAGTGTTTCAGGGATTAGGGCAGAGCAATGGTGCTCAGGCAGTGTAGGGGGTTGTGCTGGGGGTGATGTTTCAGGGTTTATGGCAGTGCAGTGGTGTTAGGGCAGTGTAGGGGGCTGTGCTGGGGGTGGTGTTTCAGGGTTTAGGGCAGTGCAGTGGTGTTCCGGCAGTGTAGGGGGTTGTGCAGGGGGTGGTGTTTCAGGGTTTAGTGCAGTGGTGTTCGTGTAGTGTAGGGGTCGTGCTGGGGTCGTGTTTCAGGGTTTAGGGCAGTGCAGTGGTGTTCGGGCAGTGTAGGGTGTCGTGCTGAGGGGGGGTGTTTCAGGGTTTAGGGCAGTGCAGTAGTGTTTGGGCAGTGTAGGGGGTCGTGCAGGGGTTGGTGTTTCAGGGTTTAGGGCAGTGCAGTGGTGTTCGGCCAGTGTAGGTAGTCTTGCTGGGGGTGGTGTTTCAGGGTTTAGGGCAGTGCAGTAGTTTTCGGGCAGTGTAGGCGGTCGTGCTGGGGCTGGTGTTTCAGGGTTTAGGGCAGTGCAGTGGTGTTCGGGCAGTGTACGGGGTTGTGCTGGGGCTGGTGTTTCAGGGTTTAGGGCAGTGCAGTGGTGTGCGGGCAGTGTACGGGGTTGTGCTGGGGCTGGTGTTTCAGGGTTTAGGGCAGTGCAGTGGTGTTCGGGCAGTGTAGGGGGTCGTGCTGGGGGTGGTGTTTCAGGGTTTAGGGCAGTGCAGTGGTGTTCGGGCAGTGTAGGGGGTCGTGCTGGGGCTGGTGTTTCAGGGTTTAGGGCAGTGCAGTGGTGTTCGGGCAGTGTAGGGGGTCGTGCTGGGGCTGGTGTTTCAGGGTTTTGGGCAGAGCAGTGGTGTTCGGGCAGTGTAGGGGGTCGTGCTGGGGGTGGTGTTTCAGGGTTTAGAGCAGTGCAGTGGTGTTCGGGCAGTGTAGAGGGTCTTGCTGGGAGTGGTGTTTCAGGGTTTAGGACAGTGCAGTGGTGTTCGGGCAGTGTAGGGGGTCTTGCTGGGGGTGGTGTTTCAGGGTTTAGGGCAGTGGTGTTCGGGCAGTGTAGGGGGTCTTGCTGGGGGTGATGTTTCAGGGTTTAGGGCAGTGCAGTGGTGTTCGGGCAGTGTAGGGGGTCTTGCTGGGGGTAGTGTTTCAGGGTTTAGGGCGGTGCAGTGGTGTTCGTGCAGTGTAGGGGGTCGTGCTGGGGGTGGTGTTTCAGGGTTTAGGGCAGTGCAGTAGTGTTCGGGCAGTGTAGGATGTTGTGCAGGGGGTGATGTTTCAGGGTTTAGGGCAGTGCAGTGGTGTTCGGGCAGTGTAGGGGGTCGTGCAGGGGTGGTGTTTCAGGGTTTAGAGCAGTGCAGTGGTGTTTCAGGGTTTAGGGCAGTGCAGTGGTGTTCGGGCAGTGTAGGGGGCGGTGCAGGGGGTGGTGTTTCAGGGTTTAGGGCAGTACAGTGGTGTTCGGGCATTGTAGGGGGTGGTGCTGGGGCTGGTGTTTCAGGGTTTAGGGCAGTGCAGTGGTGTTCGGGCAGTGTAGGGGGTCGTGCTGGGGCTGGTGTTTCAGGGTTTAGGGCAGTGCAGTGGTGTTCGGGCAGTGTAGGGGGTCATGCTGTGGCTGGTGTTTCAGGGTTTAGGAGCAGTGCAGTGGTGTTCGGGCAGTGTAGGGGGTCTTGCTGGGGCTGGTGTTTCAGAGTCTAGGGCAATGCAGTGGTGTTCGGGCAGTGTAGGGGTCTTGCTGGGGCTGGTGTTTCAGGGTTTAGGGCAGTGCAGTTGTGTTCGGGCAGTGTAGGGGGTCGTGCTGGGGGTGGTGTTTCAGGGTTTAGGGCAGTGCAGTGGTGTTTGGGCAGTGTAGGGGGTCGTGCTGGGGCTAGTGTTTCAGGGATTAGGGCAGAGCAATGGTGCTCAGGCAGTGTAGGGGGTTGTGCTGGGGGTGATGTTTCAGGGTTTATGGCAGTGCAGTGGTGTTAGGGCAGTGTAGGGGGCTGTGCTGGGGGTGGTGTTTCAGGGTTTAGGGCAGTGCAGTGGTGTTCCGGCAGTGTAGGGGGTTGTGCAGGGGGTGGTGTTTCAGGGTTTAGTGCAGTGGTGTTCGTGCAGTGTAGGGGTCATGCTGGGGTCGTGTTTCAGGGTTTAGGGCAGTGCAGTGGTGTTCGGGCAGTGTAGGGTGTCATGCTGAGGGGTGGTGTTTCAGGGTTTAGGGCAGTTCAGTAGTGTTTGGTGCAGTGTAGGGGGTCGTGCAGGGGTTGGTGTTTCAGGGTTTAGGGCAGTGCAGTGGTGTTCGGCCAGTGTAGGTAGTCTTGCTGGGGGTGGTGTTTCAGGGTTTAGGGCAGTGCAGTAGTTTTCGGGCAGTGTAGGCGGTCGTGCTGGGGCTGGTGTTTTAGGGTTTAGGGCAGTGCAGTGGTGTTCGGGCAGTGTACGGGGTTGTGCTGGGGCTGGTGTTTCAGGGTTTAGGGCAGTGCAGTGGTGTGCGGGCAGTGTACGGGGTTGTGCTGGGGCTGGTGTTTCAGGGTTTAGGGCAGTGCAGTGGTGTTCGGGCAGTGTAGGGGGTCGTGCTGGGGGTGGTGTTTCAGGGTTTAGGGCAGTGCAGTGGTGTTCGGGCAGTGTAGGGGGTCGTGCTGGGGCTGGTGTTTCAGGGTTTAGGGCAGTGCAGTGGTGTTCGGGCAGTGTAGGGGGTCGTGCTGGGGCTGGTGTTTCAGGGTTTTGGGCAGAGCAGTGGTGTTCGGGCAGTGTAGGGGGTCGTGCTGGGGGTGGTGTTTCAGGGTTTAGAGCAGTGCAGTGGTGTTCGGGCAGTGTAGGGGGTCTTGCTGGGGGTGGTGTTTCAGGGTTTAGGGCAGTGCAGTAGTGTTCGGGCAGTGTAGGGGGTCTTGCTGGGGGTGGTGTTTCAGGGTTTAGGGCAGTGGTGTTCGGGCAGTGTAGGGGGTCTTGCTGGGGGTGATGTTTCAGGGTTTAGGGCAGTGCAGTGGTGTTCGGGCAGTGTAGGGGGTCTTGCTGGGGGTAGTGTTTCAGGGTTTAGGGCGGTGCAGTGGTGTTCGTGCAGTGTAGGGGGTCGTGCTGGGGGTGGTGTTTCAGGGTTTAGGGCAGTGCAGTAGTGTTCGGGCAGTGTAGGATGTTGTGCAGGGGTGGTGTTTCAGGGTTTAGGGCAGTGCAGTGGTGTTCTGGCAGTGTAGGGGGTCATGCTGGGGTTGGGGTTTCAGGGTTTAGGGCAGTACAATGGTGTTCGGGCAGTGTAGGGGGTCGTGCAGGGTGTGGTGTTTCAGGGTAGTGCAGTGGTGTTCGGGCAGTGTAGGGGGTCGTGCTGGGGCTGGTGTTTCAGGGTTTAGGGCAGTGCAGTGGTGTTCGGGCAGTGTAGGGGGTCTTGCTGGGGGTGATGTTTCAGGGTTTAGGGCAGTGGTGTTTGGGCCGTGTAGGGGGTCTTGCTGGGGGTGATGTTTCAGGGTTTAGGGCAGTGCAGTGGTGTTCGGGCAGTGTAGGGGGTCTTGCTGGGGGTAGTGTTTCAGGGTTTAGGGCAGTGCAGTGGTGTTCGTGCAGTATAGGGGGTCGTGCTGGGGATGGTGTTTCTGGGTTTAGGGCAGTGCAGTAGTGTTCGAGCAGTGTAGGGGGTTTTGCAGGGGGTGGTGTTTCAGGGTTTAGGGCAGTGCAGTGGTGTTCGGGCAGTGTAGGGGGTCGCGCTGGGGGTGGTGTTTCAGGGTTTAGGGCAGTGCAGTGGTGTTCGGGCAGTGTAGGGGTCATGCACGGGGTGGTGTTTCAGGGTTTAGGGCAGTGCAGTGGTGTTCGGGCAGTGTAGGGTGTTGTGCTGGGGCTGGTGTTTCAGGGTTCAGGGCAGTACAGTGGTGTTCAGGCAGTGTAGGGGGTCGTGCTGAGGCTGGTGTTTCACGGTTTAGGGCAGTGCAGTGGTGTTCGGGCAGTGTAGGGGGTCGTGCTGGGGCTGGTGTTTCAGGGTTTAGGGCAGTGCAGTGGTGTTCGGGCAGTGTAGGCGGTCGTGCTGGGGCTGGTGTTTCAGGGTTTAGGGCAGTGCAGTGGTGTTCGGGCATTGTAGGGGGTCGTGCTGGGGCTAGTGTTTCAGGGTTTAGGGCAGTGCAGTGGTGCTCGGGCAGTGTAGGGGTCGTGCTGGGGGTGATGTTTCAGGGTTTAGGGTAGTGCAGTGGTGTTCGGGCAGTGTAGGGGGTCGTGCAGGGGCTGGTGTTTCAAGGTTTAGGGCAGTGCAGTGGTGTTCGGGCAGTGTAGGGGGTCGTGCTGGGGCTGGTGTTTCAGGGTTTTGGGCAGAGCAGTGGTGTTCGGGCAGTGTAGGGGGTCATGCTGGGGGTAGTGTTTCAGGGTTTAGGGCAGTGCAGTGGTGTTCGGGCAGTGTAGGGGGTCGTGCTGGGGGTGGTGTTTCAGGGTTTAGGTCAGTGGTGTTCGGGCTGTGTAGGGGGTCTTGCTGGGGGTGATGTTTCAGGGTTTAGGGCAGTGCAGTGGTGTTCGGGCAGTGTAGGGGGTCTTGCTGGGGGTAGTGTTTCAGGGTTAAGGGCAGTGCAGTGGTGTTCGGGCAGTGTAGGGGGTCATGCTGGGGGTGGTGTTTCAGGGTTTAGGGCAGTGCAGTGGTGTTCGGGCAGTGTAGGGGGTCGTGAAGGGGTGGTGTTTCAGGGTTTAGGGCAGTGCAGTGGTGTTCGGGCAGTGTAGGGGGTCGTGCTAGGGGTGGTGTTTCAGGGTTTAGGGCAGTGCAGTGGTGTTCGGGCAGTGTAGGGGGTCATGCAGGGGCTGGTGTTTCAGGGTTTAGGGCAGTGCAGTGGTGTTCGGGCAGTGTAGGGGGTCGTGCTGGGGGTAGTGTTTTAGGGTTTAGGGTAGTGCAGTGGTGCTTGTGTAGTGTAGCGGGTCGTGCTGGGGGTAGTGTTTTAGGGTTTAGGGTAGTGCAGTGGTGTTTGTGTAGTGTAGGGGGTCATGTTTTAGGGTAGTGCAGTGGTGTTTGGGTAGTGTAGGGGGTCGTGCTGGTGGTAGTGTTTTAGGTTTTAGGTTAGTGCAGTGGTGTTTGGGTAGTGTAGGGGGTCGTGCTGGGGGTAGTGTTTTAGGGTTTAGGATAGTGCAGTGGTGCTTGTGTAGTGTAGGGGGTCGTGCTGGGGGTAGTGTTTTAGGGTTTAAGGTAGTGCAGTGGTGTTTTTGTAGTGTAGGGGGTCATGTTTTAAGATGCAATGCTCCAATACCTGACCAGTCTGCACTACATAAAACTGCAAAAAAACTAAAAATAAAAAGTGTTTTGCACACTTTTGTCATTGGGCTACATGTGGGCTACATCTGGGTAATATTTGTGCTACATTTGGGCTCTTTTTTCACTGGTGGCCATCTTGGAAGACTTCTTTGTTATGAAGTTTCCTAATTTCTTCATTTACTGCAGTCTTCTCAGTAGGAAATGCTTTCAGTTTTTTACTTTGATTCCATCAAGAAGGCATTCAGATGTGTCTCACATCTGCCATAAATTCAGAATGTTAGCACTCTAGTTGCTCATTAGATCACTGGAGTAAAGCTACTGCTCACCAGGGAGTTAACTGGTAGTCTGCTGCTGGTATTGAAAGTGATTGTTTCAGTCTGCATGTCAGAATTTTCTAATGAAATAGAAGAGGATATGAGATCTCACTTAAAACATGCCCTAATTTTTCTTTCTGCAGCACTAACCATAATTTCTATTTCAAAAAGAACCCCTCATTTTGTTCCTTTTTAAATTAAATGTTTTAAGTGTTACCGGTTTATTCCAATCAAGATGGCTTCAGGTGTGCCATACTTTTGTCATAAGGAAGGCTGTTAGCGCTCTAGTTGTTCTTTAGAACACTCTGGGAAGCTGCAGTAGAACACAAAGGCATCAACTGGCAGGCTGCTCCTGTTGAAATATAACAGGAAGATATTTGAGATCACACTTGAAATATGTCCTAATTTTTCTTTCTACAGCACTAACCATAATTTCTATGACAAAATGAACCCCCTCATTTTGTTCCTTTTTAAATTAAATGTTTTAAGTGTTACCAGTTTATTCCAATCAAGATGGCTTCAGGTGTGCCATACTTTTGTCATAAGTAAGGCTGTTAGCACTCTAGTTGTTCTTTAGAACACTCTGGGAAGCTGCAGTAGAACACAAAGGCATCAACTGGCAGGCTGCTCCTGTTGAAATATAACAGGAAGATATTTGAGATCACACTTGAAACATGTCCTAATTTTTCTTTCTACAGCACTAACCATAATTTCTATGACAAAATGAACCCCATCATTTTGTTCCTTTTTAAATTAAATTGTTTAAGTGTTACCAGTTTATTCCAATCAAGATGGCTTCAGGTGTGCCATACTTTTGTCATAAGTAAGGCTGTTAGCACTCTAGTTGTTCTTTAGAACACTCTGGGAAGCTGCAGTAGAACACAAAGGAATCAACTGACAGTCTCTGCCCTTGTTGGATGTACATGTTTTACTGAGAATGTCAGACTTCATTCTCACATGAGTGAGAAAGATAATGTGAATTTACAGAAAATATGCTCTCATTTTAGCTTCTGGAGCACCTTCCAAACCTCCATGGGACAAGCATGAGAAAATAGTGTTCTCTCAAACATGATTCATGATATCCCAGCAGAAGGTTTTTCACATGGTAAAATCACCTTAGAATACACCACAATTCCTAAAATTAGTATGGTACCATCAACAAATAAATTCTAATGTAACTAAAGCCTGTTATCACCCTTTATAGTTCTCCTTTTGGTGACCCTCAAAATCTTCTATTCACTACAATGCATTTCAATGAGGTACTATCATTTATATTGGTCCCATGATGGCTGCCAGCAATTCCAGGATGAAGTGCTGACAGCCAATCAGATCTCACGATGACATGTGTGGTTAGGCTCCGCCCAGATATATATGTGACTTTACTTTTGATTTTCTCAGGAACTACTGAACGGATTTACACCATTTAAGCAAAAGGCACGACACTGAACCAAGGGCTACCTCTTTGCCAAATTTGGTGTAATTCCGTTCAGCAGTTCGGGCTGTAGCTGCGACTAAAGGTTCCTATGGAAAAATGAATGGGGAAAACGCGTTTTGGGACCCCCCTTTTTTCTCGGCCCCCGCTTGACGTATCACCCCGAGACTTTCAGGATAGGAGCGAACCGGAGCGCCCCAACAAGTTGGAAACTTTCGCGAAGATTCGTCAACCGGCGCCAACGTTATTTCAAATAGAATGTCGCAGATTTCCTATGGATAATAGGTTTTAACTATAACTATCTACTGGCGACCGCCAGTAGATATATATATATATATATATATATATATATATATATATATATATATATATATATATATATATATATATATATATACATATATATATATATTTATATATATATACATATATATATATATGTTGTTCTACAAACGCCCGAAAGCTTTCAAAGGACGCACTCGCAGCAGTTAACCAACGGTTTCTTTATTGGGAAAAGCCAGCATCTCCATCCCAGGTAAGTTCATTGCCGACGCGTTTCGAGGACACAGCCTCTTCCTCATGGGCAAGCTCGAGTATCGCACAAATTGTTCCAATCCTTCCTTTTGAAGCATGCAGGGACCCCCAGTGGGTCTGCACAGTGCGTTCATGTAGTATGATGCATGCTGGGACATTGAGTCCCAATTGGAAATGTATTGTTGCTCCCAGTGAGCTTCATGCGATACTGTTCTGTAAAAGAGTATTGTTACCCTCAGTGGGCCCTCGAATGGCATGTTGACTTCAGTGCCCCCAACTACTGCACTGACCGCGGCTTCTTCTGACAGTTCCAGCGAGCCGCGCAGCCCCTCCAGGTCTGGGAGATGGTGCGTCCTTTCACGGCAGGGCAGCCGTGTGGTAAATATTTTGTTCTACAAACGCCCGAAAGCTTTCAAAGGACGCACTTCGCAGCAGTTAACCAACGGTTTCTTTATTGGGAAAAGCCAACATCTCCATCCCAGGTAAGTTCATTGCCGACGCGTTTCGAGGACACAGCCTCTTCCTCATGGGCAAGCTCGAGTATCGCACAAATTGTTCCAATCCTTCCTTTTGAAGCATGCAGGGACCCCCAGTGGGTCTGCACAGTGCGTTCATGTAGTATGATGCATGCTGGGACATTGAGTCCCAATTGGAAATGTATTGTTGCTCCCAGTGAGCTTCATGCGATACTGTTCTGTAAAAGAGTATTGTTACCCTCAGTGGGCCCTCGAATGGCATGTTGACTTCAGTGCCCCCAACTACTGCACTGACCGCGGCTTCTTCTGACAGTTCCAGCGAGCCGCGCAGCCCCTCCAGGTCTGGGAGATGGTGCGTCCTTTCACGGCAGGGCAGCCGTGTGGTAAATATTTTGTTCTACAAACGCCCGAAAGCTTTCAAAGGATGCACTCGCAGCAGTTAACCAACGGTTTCTTTATTGGGAAAAGCCAACATCTCCATCCCAGGTAAGTTCATTGCCGACGCGTTTCGAGGACACAGCCTCTTCCTCATGGGCAAGCTCGAGTATCGCACAAATTGTTCCAATCCTTCCTTTTGAAGCATGCAGGGACCCCCAGTGGGTCTGCACAGTGCGTTCATGTAGTATGATGCATGCTGGGACATTGAGTCCCAATTGGAAATGTATTGTTGCTCCCAGTGAGCTTCATGCGATACTGTTCTGTAAAGAGTATTGTTACCCTCAGTGGGCCCTCGAATGGCATGTTGACTTCAGTGCCCCCAACTACTGCACTGACCGCGGCTTCTTCTGACAGTTCCAGCGAGCCGCGCAGCCCCTCCAGGTCTGGGAGATGGTGCGTCCTTTCACGGCAGGGCAGCCGTGTGGTAAATATTTTGTTCTACAAACGCCCGAAAGCTTTCAAAGGACGCACTCGCAGCAGTTAACCAACGGTTTCTTTATTGGGAAAAGCCAACATCTCCATCCCAGGTAAGTTCATTGCCGACGCGTTTCGAGGACACAGCCTCTTCCTCATGGGCAAGCTCGAGTATCGCACAAATTGTTCCAATCCTTCCTTTTGAAGCATGCAGGGACCCCCAGTGGGTCTGCACAGTGCGTTCATGTAGTATGATGCATGCTGGGACATTGAGTCCCAATTGGAAATGTATTGTTGCTCCCAGTGAGCTTCATGCGATACTGTTCTGTAAAGGAGTATTGTTACCCTCAGTGGGCCCTCGAATGGCATGTTGACTTCAGTGCCCCCAACTACTGCACTGACCGCGGCTTCTTCTGACAGTTCCAGCGAGCCGCGCAGCCCCTCCAGGTCTGGGAGATGGTGCGTCCTTTCACGGCAGGGCAGCCGTGTGGTAAATATTTTGTTCTACAAACGCCCGAAAGCTTTCAAAGGACGCACTCGCAGCAGTTAACCAACGGTTTCTTTATTGGGAAAAGCCAACATCTCCATCCCAGGTAAGTTCATTGCCGACGCGTTTCGAGGACACAGCCTCTTCCTCATGGGCAAGCTCGAGTATCGCACAAATTGTTCCAATCCTTCCTTTTGAAGCATGCAGGGACCCCAGTGGGTCTGCACAGTGCGTTCATGTAGTATGATGCATGCTGGGACATTGAGTCCCAATTGGAAATGTATTGTTGCTCCCAGTGAGCTTCATGCGATACTGTTCTGTAAAGAGTATTGTTACCCTCAGTGGGCCTCGAATGGCATGTTGACTTCAGTGCCCCCAACTACTGCACTGACCGCGGCTTCTTCTGACAGTTCCAGCGAGCCGCGCAGCCCCTCCAGGTCTGGGAGATGGTGCGTCCTTTCACGGCAGGGCAGCCGTGTGGTAAATATTTTGTTCTACAAACGCCCGAAAGCTTTCAAAGGACGCACTCGCAGCAGTTAACCAACGGTTTCTTTATTGGGAAAAGCCAACATCTCCATCCCAGGTAAGTTCATTGCCGACGCGTTTCGAGGACACAGCCTCTTCCTCATGGGCAAGCTCGAGTATCGCACAAATTGTTCCAATCCTTCCTTTTGAAGCATGCAGGGACCCCCAGTGGGTCTGCACAGTGCGTTCATGTAGTATGATGCATGCTGGGACATTGAGTCCCAATTGGAAATGTATTGTTGCTCCCAGTGAGCTTCATGCGATACTGTTCTGTAAAGAGTATTGTTACCCTCAGTGGGCCCTCGAATGGCATGTTGACTTCAGTGCCCCCAACTGCTGCACTGACCGCGGCTTCTTCTGACAGTTCCAGCGAGCCGCGCAGCCCCTCCAGGTCTGGGAGATGGTGCGTCCTTTCACGGCAGGGCAGCCGTGTGGTAAATATTTTGTTCTACAAACGCCCGAAAGCTTTCAAAGGACGCACTCGCAGCAGTTAACCAACGGTTTCTTTATTGGGAAAAGCCAACATCTCCATCCCAGGTAAGTTCATTGCCGACGCGTTTCGAGGACACAGCCTCTTCCTCATGGGCAAGCTCGAGTATCGCACAAATTGTTCCAATCCTTCCTTTTGAAGCATGCAGGGACCCCCAGTGGGTCTGCACAGTGCGTTCATGTAGTATGATGCATGCTGGGACATTGAGTCCCAATTGGAAATGTATTGTTGCTCCCAGTGAGCTTCATGCGATACTGTTCTGTAAAAGAGTATTGTTACCCTCAGTGGGCCCTCGACCACACGGCTGCCCTGCCGTGAAAGGACGCACCATCTCCCAGACCTGGAGGGGCTGCGCGGCTCGCTGGAACTGTCAGAAGAAGCCGCGGTCAGTGCAGTAGTTGGGGGCACTGAAGTCAACATGCCATTCGAGGGCCCACTGAGGGTAACAATACTCTTTTACAGAACAGTATCGCATGAAGCTCACTGGGAGCAACAATACATTTCCAATTGGGACTCAATGTCCCAGCATGCATCATACTACATGAACGCACTGTGCAGACCCACTGGGGGTCCCTGCATGCTTCAAAAGGAAGGATTGGAACAATTTGTGCGATACTCGAGCTTGCCCATGAGGAAGAGGCTGTGTCCTCGAAACGCGTCGGCAATGAACTTACCTGGGATGGAGATGTTGGCTTTTCCCAATAAAGAAACCGTTGGTTAACTGCTGCGAGTGCGTCCTTTGAAAGCTTTCGGGCGTTTGTAGAACAAAATATTTACCACACGGCTGCCCTGCCGTGAAAGGACGCACCATCTCCCAGACCTGGAGGGGCTGCGCGGCTCGCTGGAACTGTCAGAAGAAGCCGCGGTCAGTGCAGTAGTTGGGGGGCACTGAAGTCAACATGCCATTCGAGGGCCCACTGAGGGTAACAATACTCTTTTACAGAACAGTATCGCATGAAGCTCACTGGGAGCAACAATACATTTCCAATTGGGACTCAATGTCCCAGCATGCATCATACTACATGAACGCACTGTGCAGACCCACTGGGGGTCCCTGCATGCTTCAAAGGAAGGATTGGAACAATTTGTGCGATACTCGAGCTTGCCCATGAGGAAGAGGCTGTGTCCTCGAAACGCGTCGGCAATGAACTTACCTGGGATGGAGATGTTGGCTTTTCCCAATAAAGAAACCGTTGGTTAACTGCTGCGAGTGCGTCCTTTGAAAGCTTTCGGGCGTTTGTAGAACAAAATATTTACCACACGGCTGCCCTGCCGTGAAAGGACGCACCATCTCCCAGACCTGGAGGGCTGCGCGGCTCGCTGGAACTGTCAGAAGAAGCCGCGGTCAGTGCAGTAGTTGGGGGCACTGAAGTCAACATGCCATTCGAGGGCCCACTGAGGGTAACAATACTCTTTACAGAACAGTATCGCATGAAGCTCACTGGGAGCAACAATACATTTCCAATTGGGACTCAATGTCCCAGCATGCATCATACTACATGAACGCACTGTGCAGACCCACTGGGGGTCCCTGCATGCTTCAAAAGGAAGGATTGGAACAATTTGTGCGATACTCGAGCTTGCCCATGAGGAAGAGGCTGTGTCCTCGAAACGCGTCGGCAATGAACTTACCTGGGATGGAGATGTTGGCTTTTCCCAATAAAGAAACCGTTGGTTAACTGCTGCGAGTGCGTCCTTTGAAAGCTTTCGGGCGTTTGTAGAACAAAATATTTACCACACGGCTGCCCTGCCGTGAAAGGACGCACCATCTCCCAGACCTGGAGGACTGCGCGGCTCGCTGGAACTGTCAGAAGAAGCCGCGGTCAGTGCAGTAGTTGGGGGCACTGAAGTCAACATGCCATTCGAGGGCCCACTGAGGGTAACAATACTCTTTACAGAACAGTATCGCATGAAGCTCACTGGGAGCAACAATACATTTCCAATTGGGACTCAATGTCCCAGCATGCATCATACTACATGAACGCACTGTGCAGACCCACTGGGAGTCCCTGCATGCTTCAAAAGGAAGGATTGGAACAATTTGTGCGATACTCGAGCTTGCCCATGAGGAAGAGGCTGTGTCCTCGAAACGCGTCGGCAATGAACTTACCTGGGATGGAGATGTTGGCTTTCCCAATAAAGAAACCGTTTGTTAACTGCTGCGAGTGCGTCCTTTGAAAGCTTTCGGGCGTTTATAGAACAAAATATTTACCACACGGCTGCCCTGCCGTGAAAGGACGCACCATCTCCCAGACCTGGAGGGCTGCGCGGCTCGCTGGAACTGTCAGAAGAAGCCGCGGTCAGTGCAGTAGTTGGGGGGCACTGAAGTCAACATGCCATTCGAGGGCCCACTGAGGGTAACAATACTCTTTACAGAACAGTATCGCATGAAGCTCACTGGGAGCAACAATACATTTCCAATTGGGACTCAATGTCCCAGCATGCATCATACTACATGAACGCACTGTGCAGACCCACTGGGGGTCCCTGCATGCTTCAAAAGGAAGGATTGGAACAATTTGTGCGATACTCGAGCTTGCCCATGAGGAAGAGGCTGTGTCCTCGAAACGCGTCGGCAATGAACTTACCTGGGATGGAGATGTTGGCTTTTCCCAATAAAGAAACCGTTGGTTAACTGCTGCGAGTGCGTCCTTTGAAAGCTTTCGGGCGTTTGTAGAACAAAATATATATATATGTATATATATGCTTACCTGATATATACTTAACATTTCATTGTGAAGGCATGCATGGTAAAATCATAGTGTGATAAAGACCTGCGTGGTAAAGGCAATGCATGGTAAAGGCACTGCATGGTGGTAAAGGATGCTTGGTAAAGGCATTGTGTGGTAAATGCTGCGTTGTAAAGACTGTTTCCCGTGTTTATTTACTTTGGTGTAGTTTCTTTGTTTTTGGGAGGGGTGCCCACCCATTGAGTTTGTATTCTTTTCCTTTTATCCGTGTCCTTTGCTGATATCAAAAATTGTTGGATCTGGCAATTTTGGTGGTAAGCTGTGGTTTTGACCTCAAGTAATCCTCAGAATATGCATAATTGAGAGGCCAACGAAAAATAACTCCTCCAAGGCGGGTATACCTTTAAAAGCAGCAATGGGTTAAAACTCGAAAAAATAAAAGTAAGCTCAGTAAGCTAGGCTCTGCCTTGTGTTACTTTGTATTTACTAAACCAGGCAAAGAGGCTTTGCCTGACTTAGTAAAAGGCCAAATAAGATTTTGCGTGGGGCTGCCCCACAAACGTAACGCAATGCGATGCAAAATCAAAGTTAATCTGGGTCCCAGAGTATGGGGCAAACAGATTTGTTTGTTTTGACGCTTTTAATGTTCTGCACCAAAGATGAAATGCAATGGTACACAGTGAATATGAGATGTTAGCAAATGAAAAATGCTGAAACAAGTCATGGAGCGTTTTAAAATATTAATGTTTGGAGTTTAAAAAAAGTTAAAGGGATTCTTGAAAAATGCAGGGAGCTCTTCCATCATGCTGTGCGCAAAGCAACTTAGAGTCTGTGCCCCACAGTGAGTTAGAGGGACTGACAATGGTCATCTCATTTGTAACTAATCTTTAGGGTTTTGTCTTTTTAACCACACCTAATTCCATGCGGCTAGCTTTGTTCTCCTGCATGTGCATTAGCAGCTAAATATAAACCAGCTGGATCAGCCTCTGAATAAGAGAGTTCTGGCACTCCAGCATTGTTTTATACAAAGCCCTGGAGCCTTCAATCACCACCAAACTGTCATGAAACACGAAAAGAAAAATACAAAACTCCATGTACTTTTTCTGCAACATTAACTTTCCTCACGGTTGCATCATTGAAGAATTTCACTTAGCAGGAAGTACATAGATATTCCGCGGCTCAGAGATTCTCCTGCACGAGATGAATAGATGGCCGAATGCTTTAAGTTTAGGGTGCATATTTTGCTGCAGCTGTTTTAATTTTGAAGAAGAAAGGGTGAGATGGGTAGGCTTAATATATTCAGACATGAATTTATTTATTTGCCTGAGCAGTGTGGAGATAATTGAATTTTGGAATTCAAGTGTAATTTACATGACATTTGCAGCGCCCATGCTATAGTAGTCTGTGTCCTCGCTCCCTTATTATCTAGCACACCAAACAAACAGATTGCCTGCATACATTTGCTCCCTTGTTGTTGAGTGTAGTTTCACGTCTGCTACATTGAAGTGCTAATAAAGAAGCAGGGCATCCCTCCCTGATGTAGAAGGCTGACATCTGGGTCTGTTGTTGCTAAGGGCATTTAAAGTCCAGCCAATTGTTTAAAAATATCACTCTTCTGTTATATTAAATGGGTTTTGTTTAGATGCGCTGCTGTTGTTTCCAATTAGTATTAAGCGGTAAATCCAGGTCGTTTTTACAATAAACTGAGCCCGGACCTCAGAATGGCATATCTTTTATCTCTATAAGCCTTAGTCCTGCCATAATAAACGAAGACAAACACAGAGGTTGCTGTATATGACTGATTTGTGCAGTTTTCATTGATGCAACTGTCGAACCTACTAACCCTGAGCCTGCAGGCAATATACAGGCATTGGTGTAGTATAAATGAGCAATTGTTACAATTTTGCTGCCACGTGCAAGTGTATACTTTTTCATATTTTTTCTTCATATAGAAAATATGTTTCTCTTGAGATGGTAGCCTCCTCAAAGAGAGCAGTCAAGATAGCAGCATGTCAAGTCTCAGTCATCGTTGCCAGGACAGAGTACTTTGTAGCTAATAGTTTTCATTAAATGCTCCTGGCAACTCATAATGTTGGGCAGTATGAGTGTTTTCATGAATTGCACCTCATTTCATCTCAATTCTAGAGGTCTGAACCTTTAGGCCCTTGGGTTCTTTGCTTCAAGATCAAATGCCTCCTCTGATGGCCAGAGATAGATGCAGAAATGAGCATCGTCCCCCCTTAACTGCTTGGGTGAACAGGCAGCACCCAGACCTAGCACATTGCCACCTGCCTGCGGCCTGGCATCCCCCACCAACCCGCTGCCAATGCTCAGCCCTTTCTAAAAACATCAGCGGATGCTCCTCCTGCCTGAAAGCGGTTCCGGGTACATAAAGGCGCTTGACAGTAGGGAGCTAGTAGGACGGCACACCAATACATCTCAGCCTTGATCTCCTACGTACCATACACCGGCAGAAACAGTCTCATCGTAATGGGACAAATGGGCAAGTAAATGACTGACATCACCTAGATTTGCTCTCCTTCAATCAACAAAGCACTGCAAAGATACCTGGAGGACTCTTGAACACAAAGGACATGAAACAATGCAGCAACAGATTTAGCAGAAGTCACCTACCGATGCTGTCATCATTAGTTCTTGAACTAGAAAAGCCTGAGGCTTCTGTGTAACGCTCAGCCTTGCTCTAAGGGACAAAGGTGAGCCAGAAGTGTCTATAATTGGATTTGTGCTGGAGGTACACCACTCGGTACAATTGTTATGTGTAGAGCAGCACATCACATGAGTAAGACATGTGAGCTATGTTCTTTAGTGTACAAAACAAGTTCCACATAGATTGATAAGGAGATAGGTCCCTTGCTTGGCCTAGCTGTCCTTGGCGTTAGGATTTGGTGCAAAGCCACATCATAGCCCTTTAGTAGATCTGTTTTTGTGTTAAAACCTATAACCTTTTGCTGTCCCACCCCAAACATGCCTCCTTTGCATAAATTAAAAGGGGTTAGTGGAAACTCGTTTCAGTGCTGCAACTGGTCAACTTTTGGTGCAAAATAGAATTTGAGCATGAACGCCTTTGCATCACTTTTTGTTACTTTGAATTGTATGATACACAGGGCAAACCTATTGAAAACCTGGGCCTTTAAGCCTGGAAGCACCCTCCCCCAAACAAGCTTTTCACTCTGCATCCTCTCCGCCGCTCCCTTCCCCTCTACCCCATGGCACAAGAAGGGGAAAGAACAGATCTAAGGTAAACTTGGAGGACGCCATAAAGCTATTCCGAGCGAACAATAGGACGGGACCCTCACATTTCTTGTTCTCATGGAAATGTCTAGACCTCGTCCTATCATTTCTTCCAGGGCTGGGGTTTAGCAAGAAATCCTGTGAGTCTCTATTGCTGCCATTCAGGCGTGGTCCTTCCTTCGTTATCCATCAGAAAGAGGCAAGAAGAACTACCCAGAACCGAAATAGATGTGTCTATATTGTAACATGTTTATCAATACCTCGTCTTTAGATTTGCTAGCAATGGAACCAAACTGACTATATTTTGTAATGTCCTCTAACAAAATAGGTGTTCTCTTTAATGAAACTGTTACTCGTGTAAACCTTTCTGGCACCCGTCAGATCGAGCCAGTGCTATATAATGATAACATTAAAAAAATGAACATGCTGCAACACTAGCACTCATTGGGACAGGTGTCTTGTTAGAACTGCAATGGGAGTGGACAATGACATGTGAGTAGCCATTAAACAAATCTTCTGCAGGGGTTCATATTTGCCCTGCAGACTAGACTCCCACTGCACTACAATGGAAACAACCATTTTCCACGCTCCCAAATCCCTATTTCACACAAACAACTGATGGATTCTCAGCATTAGTAAGTACAATCTAAGAGCATAAATCACTGCAAATGAATCAGTGCCTGCGGTTCCCTGGTGTATGCTTTGTCAAAAATGGTGGAGCTTGGTTGTAACTCACGTCACAGTTCCTGAAGTGACAATGTGATTTTCGACCCCCTTTATCAACCTGTCACCTCCTTATCTGATGACAAAGAAGGCAGTGAGATCTACCGTTTTGGAAACGGTGGATGCTGTGCCCACAAAAAGTGCATAAATTGACCTAGTGAAGATGTTGCAGTGAGAGTTTTGCATCTTCCATAGGTTTCCAAACCTAAAGAAATATCGAGAGTTATTTGAAGTAACATAATTAACCATCATTCCTTTGTATAATACCCCATTCAATTTTTCCTAATGACTCTTTGATTTACAAGTGCACCCTAGCGTGGAAGGCCCGACAGAGGCCAAATAGGAATGAAAAATAAGTTGAAGGCTTAATGATGTAAGCCAGACCTTTTACTGTACTGGAAATCAGGTAGTCACAGAGGCAAACTAAAGGCTCACTAGAGTGCTCCTGATCTCCCCTTGGTAGCATGCTCTAGCTCAAGGCTTAACTGAGAAGGAGTTACTGAGGAAGTTGACAGGAGTTTGGAAAACATCAGACAATGCAAAACAGGAAAGAGATAAAGGGCTAGATGTATGCAACGTTTTGCTATGTACCATAGTGTTAGCTAAACCTTTACCACTTTGGTATGATTCGCATTTGTCATTGCCAAATGTCGCTTTGTGGCAGTGAATGATGACCTCACAAACAGGAAGTAGTACACTACATGTTTAGTAAAAAGACTTGAGAGCACTTAGTTTGGAGAGTGATTTTGAAATCCACCTTAAATCATCCATATTTTGAGCATCCACCCATGGAAACCAGTAAAATGCATCGACAAGACCCTGAGAAGGATGCAGGAGTCAGGGAAATAAAATTGAAATTCTCAGAAAAAGAATTGGAAATTCTTACAGAAGAGAGTGTTGCACATCATGATGATTTATTTGGCAAATCATCACCTTCTGTTCCAAATCCACATAAAAGGAAAATTTGGGCATCTATACTTGAGAGGATTAACTCTGTTGGGGGTCACACAGAGAACATTGAGGAAATCCAAAAACAATGGAGTAATCTACGATCATGGACCAACAAGAAGATGGAAACCCAGTTAAGTAAGGCCCATGCAACAGTAGGAGGACCCTCTCTCAACCCCCACCAACCCCTCTTAAGAAGTTGATTGAGTCAACCCTGGATCCTGAAAGCGTGACTGTATTCAGCAAAACAGACACACCTGCTGCTGCAGAAACATCTAAAGTTAAGTATAAAACACATCAGGTCCATTTTCCTAACCTGGATTCCATAAATTGCACATTTAGTAATATGTAAATGTTTAGCAATAAATGTTCCAAATAAAAGTGTAAGGTGTATTTCAAAATCTCTATTACACATTTTCATTTGACTTTAGTATGCATTATGGGAGATGTAGTTCAACATAGCAAGCAAAGTCTTACAAAAGCAAAATTTATAGCCCATGATATGCATATCTTACATATACCATCAAAGTAACTGTAACTGTATTTTTAAACAGACATCCCTGCACAAAGAGGTCATGAATCTGAAAGCAAGGGACACAAAGACACCGAAATGGTCAATGATGAAGACAATGAATGAGACTCTTGGAATTCACAACCCCAGCCACACTGTTCCGCTCCATGAGTTAGCACTTGTACACAATCTGTTGAAGAAGTGTGGAGCCGGGCACACAAATTGAAATGAAAGAACCATCAGTGAGGCCAAGACAGCTGTGCTGGAGAAGTAGTGTGTGACATCTCAGTGTTCTGAGGCGACAATCAACCTGCGCTATTCCCACTTGCAATATTGGAGACAATGGAGAGTTGTTTGGAGGTTTAGAGGCCTTAATGTGGAGGATCCAGTGCATAAAACATATACAAATAAAAAATATAAATACAAAATTGGTGGGCATCGAAAGAAGCATCAAAAAAGGATTGCAACATTTGGCTAATAATATAAAGGAAAGCCAAAAGTCCGTGGATGAGAAAGGCAGTATGACAGAGGTAATGAATAATTTATATGGCCAAATAAATCAGGAAAATGTAACTCAAAGGTGTAGGCAACATAATTATTTTGTCCGTGTAGATAGATTGAGTCACTCTATAAATCGCCTTGCCCAGGCAACTTCAACCTTATCTCCTGCCCTGCCAAACTGCAGACACAAATGGCCCACTAGGAAGGGGATGACATTTTATAAGTGACAAATGCATTAGAACATTTGCAAATACAGCAAATTGAAACTGGGGTGTCAGTCGAGGCTAGGGAAAGTGATGAGCTGTCCAGTTTTAGCAGCATTACTGTGGCAGAGGCTATGAACCTGCATCAAAGTAATAGTCTTGGTGCAGTTGGGGAAAGTGTAGGGTCAACAACATCTGAAAAACACCCTGCCGGTTGTGGTCAATTCAAACATTAAAACTTTGTGATTGTCTGAGATTTCTGTTATGTACTAATATCAGAATTTTCATTTTATAGAAGTAAAGGAATTTGTGAAAGAGAAAGAATTTAAAGATTGTTGAAGCTCTATGTTTAAGCATAAATATGCCTACCTGAAAATAAAGGTACATATTGTTGTTTGCAGTGCAAACATTTCTTTTGTATTTTTTTGTAATTCACAATTTAACATTACACTTACCCTAAAAATAATGATTAGCAATGTTGGCACATCCTGCTCTGCCTTCTACTGCCCTTGAGCCATCCTGGGTGTGATGTGCTGGTTTTTTAACCTTATCCTCTGAATCTGTCTCAGGAATGATTATTGGTAAGCCTGTATGAGTTGCAATATTGTGCAAGATTGCACATGTTCTTATTATCTTTCTTACAGCTTGTCTCAGGTGTATACTGTAGGGCCCCACCATTCTTATGGAGATGGCAAAAAGGACTTTTGAGCAGTCGATGTGTCCTTTATATCAGAGATCTTGTTCTTTTATGGCCAGCATGGTAACATCACTCACTCCCTTTGTGTTGCAGGGTAAATGTGAGGTGTCAAAATCCAAGAACGCAAAGAATAAGCACTGTCCTCAGGGCCGGACTGGCCGTAGCGGGCACCGGGCATTTTCCCAGTGGGCCGGAAGGGTGGGGTCCGGTTTTGGACTGGTGGGGTCCCTTTTTGGTACAGGAGGGAAGTTTTGCATTCCCAGTCCGGACCTGACTGTCTCCGACTATGTAAAAAGTCATGACCAGTACCAAATGAACTGGATGACAATGTGGATCATATATATTTTAGGAAATGTGATAGAAATTAGTAAGTAAATAGCTGTCTCCAAAATCTCCTCTAAGAAAAAGTCTGTAAATCAGACTAGGGCTAAGTATAAAGGCATCATGGATACTGCCTGGGAATCTTGCCACACTATCTGTGACTAAATTGGAGGGATCAAAGATCTTTTGATTATGATTCTATCATAGAGGGTGTGGGAACCCTGGCATTGCACTGCCTGATATTTGATAATTGGTCTGATAATGAGTTGAGACTATCTCACCCTGAGAATTGGGCAATGCCCCTGTACTATATGTAAAGGATCAGTTTTAGGAGAACAGGGTAGACAGCATAAAATTATGAGATCATTTCTAATGAGATAGATCGGCACTAATCAATAAAACAATTGGAATCATTGTCTGCATTGCAATATCAGTGGTTTATTTGGATAAGATCTGTGTATGAACGGTTAAGCCAGCCAACATGTGTTTCACCCCATGTGTAGGACCCAGACCTGGGGCTTTTTGAAGCCGGTAAAAGTTTTCACAACAACAAAGCCTTCATTTATACAACAAAGAAATCATTTATACAAAAATGATGAAAATTAATACAAGTTCAGAAGTAGACAAAAAACACAAGGTAAATTAATGAACAAAAAAATGAATGAAGTCATATTAAATGGACTGTCTAAAAGATCCATGTGCCAATCACCCCCTTCTGTGTACACTGGAAACTGTGCTTTAGGCACTTTGTGCATTTAAGGCGAAAGAAGAAAATTATCTGGATGTGAGCTAACGCTTGTGCCTGTGACTGTTGGGACCATGTCATATCTTTGTGAACGTGTCAGGTGGCAAGAGTTTTTAATGATATTCCTGAAAAAATATTACTGAGGGCGATTCCTCAATAAGTGAGATATTTGGAAGAGGTAGCATATAATATATGGTAGTTGTTGAGCAAAATGCCACACTTGTATCCAGAGATCTGCGTAGTCACGCTTCAATGCGCTATTAAATTTATTCTTGTATTAAATTTACAATAGGCAGCTGGATGGTGGTTGCAGTCCAGTAGGATGGACACTGGGGTATGCAAGGTGAACTAGCTGGTCTGACAGTAAAACTGACAAGAAAAAGAAGGAAATGGGCTGGGAAGTCCGTGTCTACCTCGTCAATTTATGTAACGTGAAATGGGTCCAAGTCCAAGCTTGCTCAGTTTGGGATATCAGGAAAAACCTGGAAGGTTCCAAATTGCAAAGAAGTTGCAATTGCTATAGTACTGTTATAGTAAATGAGAACCAGTATAAGGAAGTGTTTATGACAAAGGAAAGTAAGGCAGAAACGAAGGGCAGAGTTCTGACTCAGCAGTTAAAAGGATCTGTGATGTTCAATGGAGAAAATGTGTCCTCGTATTTGTGTCTGGAAAGATACGGTCAATGGAAAAAGATACCTGGTAACTAACAGAAAAACAAAAGACTAAATAAGTGGTCAACCTAGACAAAGTAGTAGTAGAAGGTGAAAAGCAAACCTAGAGTAACTGTGCAATCGAGGTTAGTATTGCAAGTAAGTTAAGACATGTCTCAAGATTGCCCATACTTGGTATTTAAATATAGTTGGATAAAGAACGATAAGTGGAGAAGAGATATCCTAGTACTTCAAAGAGGGAAAAAAAGGGATAGAGTAGTGATCTGACCGAGGTCAACAGTACATGCATGCTAGATGCTGGTCATTCATACCGCTTACCTCCTGTTTAAGTTAGTGGTGGTATGGTCACTGCAGTCAGGTTAGGGTGGAGTCGTCTGTTGTAGATCGTGGTCTTGGTTGGTAGGATTAGTGAGGAAGAGGGTGGTCTGTTAAAGAAACTAGTGCCCAGGTAAGATGTTATGTGGTTGTAAGAGCTGCTTCCAACTATACATTAAGCTGACGGCCATGTTTGAGTGGAGTATCAGTGGTGAGAATGTAATAAGGATTGCACGTAGCACAGATAGAGGCAATTTTAAAACATCAGGTGAATAGTTGCTACACTCTTCAAGGAGAGAGAAAATTCAAAGCATATTAATATGTACCATGGAGAGTTATATTCCAATAACACAAGAGTCTAGACATTGTTTTCTTTGAAGAACGTGATGATAGCATTCTTGTGCTGTGGGCATCTTGGAATGTAATTGTAATAAATCCAGTGAGTCCAGGAGAAAGTTTTTAAAGATTTACTGGGAAGACAGCACAGTACCTGCCTTCAGTCAAGGCAGTCAACTCCCAAGTCCCCACAATTCTAGATCCAGAACATAAGCAATGAAACTAACAGAACAATGACATTAGAAAGATAACAAAACCCCCAAAGAGATCCCACCTAAAACTACCTCTATTGCACAAGAACATGCAACACACCTATCCCCTTACAAAAACACACACAGAACCACACACACCACAAGGAAAATACAGACACACAACACTCTACACAAAATCTACATATCTACTCGGAGGCCTCCTGACACAACTATTACATTTGGTCTTTGAAGCCCCACTTTCCAACTGATTCTTCACACATACCCTCAACCAGTCTCGTACTCTCTCCACCTTTAAAATTAGCCAACCTCCTGACATTCCATACTTTACCATCTTGAGTGACCACACCGTTCCTGTTAACCTTGAGAACTCTCATAGCTTTGTCAATCCTGGCCTCACTTTTAGACAACACTCCTGGTTTGCTTATCCTTACCCAGTCTCCTACTGCAAAGTTAGGTACCTTAGTCTTCCACTTGGCATCATAAGCACGCTTCACCTTCCCTTGTTTCTCTTCCACCCTCGAGGCCACCTCTTCCTTCATCTTTCTCTCATCCTTCTCCAACTACTTCCTCTTGAACCACCAGGGACAACAGCTTAGACACAGGATCTCTACCCTTAAGTAGCTTGAATGGGCAAACTTCTGTGGTGGTATGAGGAGTGATGTGGTATGACCACAACTTCTCCTTCAGTTTGAGCTTCCACTCGTCACCATAATCACGTGCCCACAAAATACTCTCTTACAACACACTGTTGAACCATTCCACTTGACTGTTACCCTGAGGTTCATACAATGCGGTGGTAACATGCCAAATGTTGCAATACTTAAGAAAATCTCCCATTTCCTATGACTTTAAGTGCACCCCTTTGTCCATGATGAAAACTTTAGGATAGCCCTGCCTAGCAAAGAGTTTCTTTAAAAACTCAATAACAGACACTGTGGTGACTTGAGACACAAACATGACCTCTGGCCATTTTGAGTGGTAATCCACCATAACCATGGCATACCTACATTCATGGGGTAGAAAGTTAAAAGGACCAGAGATATCAAAACCTACATTGGCGCCGTGGCGCACACTTCATACTCTCACACAACCCTATCCACCAGTCTGTCTAAACCCGGCCACCAAAAGGTTGCTCTGATCAACCTCTTCATGGACGATATTCCCAGATGTCCTTCATGGGCTATCAGCAAAATACGATCATGTAATCCTACAGGTAGTATGCACTTTCCACCCTTGAACAACATTTCTCCTTCCACTTCCAGCTCCTCAGATGGTTTCCAGTAAGGGTACAACTATGCCAGAATCTCCCACCTACTAGGCCACCCTTCTTTCACATATCCCAACACACTTTTTAGCAACTGATCCTCTTCCACTGCAACCTTCCACATCTCCTCTTCTACACCCTCAAAGCCCCTGGACAAGACATCAGCAATACTGGCTAGTATCTCTGAATATCCTGTCTCCTCAGTTTTCTCCCTACTGTCACATAGGAGCCTTGACAAACAATCTGGAGTAACATTCTTTTTTCCAGGACCATGTTCCACCTTGAAATTATACTCTTGAAGTCTGGACCTCAACCTTGCAATACGCGCAGTGGCACTACTTCCCCCATCAGAAGACAAAACCCCAACCAATAGCTTGTGATCGGGTCTTAAGGGTAAAATGAGTGGCCCAAACATAATTGTGGAAATGCTCCATAGCCCACACACATGCCAGAAGCTCCTTTTCTATCACAGCATACCTTCTCTCTGCCTCATTAATAGTTTGCAATGCAAATGTCACATTCCATTCCTCTCCTCCACACTTCCCACACCATATCGGCTGGCATCAACAGTAATTATGCATTCCTTGTTTCACACAGAAAGGTTTCAGTGTAGGTTCTCCCACAATTTCGGATTTCACCAAATCAAATGCATGCTGTTGTCTGTCAGACCACTTGAATTCCACTTTTCTTCGAGTTAGTTCTCTTAGAGACTCCATTTTGCTGCAGCACTCACAGAGACCTGCAAATGAGAGCAACCTTTCTCTGTTATCCTGTGCAGGCGCGTTGACAATGCCATCCATCAATGACTGATTAGGGACCACACCTTCTTTAAACAAACTATGTCCCAAATATTCCATTGAATAGCTTGCATTTGGTCTCTTTCAAAATCAACCTCTGCTTACCCAACATTGCACATACCTCCTGCAAGTGTTCCAAGTGCTCTTGCTTATTTTTGGAGAAAAAAAAATGTCATCCTGGAAACTCTTGACAAATAATTCCATTCCCTTGAAAATATGGAGCATTGCTCTCTGGAAAACAGATGCTGCGGACGCTAGGCCAAACTGGATTAACCCTTGAGAAGTAATGAAAGCGGTCAGGGCCCAACATACTCACTACCTCATTAATATTTGGTAGAGGGTGGCAATCCACTACTATGTTAGCATTTAATGCTCTAAGGTCAACGCTTAGCCTCAAGGTTTTGTCTGCTTTGCGGGCCAAAACTAAAGGAGATACCTATTTGGAAGATTCTATCTCTTCAATAATCCTTTCACCCAACATGTCATTAAGAATATTGTTAAGCTCTTCCCTCACATTAATAGGTACCCCTCTCAGTTTTTGTTTCGCACAGAATTTCCCAACTTTTGAGCTTAATGTGATGAGAATACCCTTGCAGCTTGCCCAACTTTCTTGTAAACACGTTGGAAAATTGTCAAATAAACCAAGCACAATCTTCAGGGTCATTGACCACTTGTACAGGCTCCTTGCTGCGGAGATTTAAAATGATGCCCAGCTTCCACTGATCCTTCCATCCCAACACATTTACTCCTTTTGTGGCCACATACAACTTAATATGTGCTTCTCTACCCTTGAATATAACGCCCACCTCCATATATCCTCTCATATCAATAGTTGGTTGACCCATCAAAACTCTGTGCCACTATATCTGACTCCTTTAATTCATCCAGGGTCCTGGCATCTCCAAACTTATCCAGAAAATATTGCTCTGTAATATAGTCCAAGGAGACCCAGAGTCTGCCATAAGCTCCAGCTCTCTGTCAAGCACTTGAACTTTTCATTTGGGAGGTCTTCACCATATCATTCCTGATTATTCAAGGATATAAATAATCCTTTCTCCATGTCACTGTCCACTCCACCCACACACTTGATACGCGTTACTTCCTTCTAACCCACTGCTGTACTATTAAACGGTGTAACTATTTTCTTCTTCTCACTCTTACACATATGTGAAAAATGTCCCTTATGTCCACAGTTACTGCACTTTTTACCCACAGCTGGGCAGTGAGGTGACAAAGCTAAATGGCTGAAAGTGCTTTGTCATACCTTCTTCCAGCTGGGACATTCTTCCGCCCAAATTGTCTACCACCACACACACCTCATCAGTAGACTTCACATTCTTTGCAGCAGTTAAAATTCTTCTAACGACCTCAGCTGCCACACCAGTAAAAAGAATCATCAACAATTCCTTAACTACGGGAATATTTCCAGAAGGCCTAAATAAGGTCATACATATGCCCATTACTAAAGAAAACAAACATGGACCCGCTTAACCCAGAAAACTGCAGACCAAATACAAATGGACCTTTCCTGGGCAAACTGATAGAAAGAGCAACATTCGCCGAGATGTCATAATTCATTGATGATAATTCCATACTTTCAGACTTCCAAACAGGATTCCATCAAAGAAGAGGCACGGAATCTGCCCTCATTGCCATCTGTGATGACCTTAAGAACACAGTTGACCTGAACAGGGTTGCTACACTACTTCTCTTGGACCTCTCAGCTGCTTTTGTCACAGTTGACCATGACACTCTAATACAAAGACTCTACGAAGCTGGCATAGAGGGAACTTTTGTGAGGATTAATCCTTGGGATCCCCCCCTTTTCCAGTATTATACCGCAGTGACCATACAGCCAGCTCCCGCGACATCTGGATACCTATAAAAGAAAAGAAAGAAGGGTTAAAACAGGCTGACCTGCCGTAAACCAAGCAAACAAAGATCAATATCTCTATAAACAGGCAGGCGGGACCATAACGGGGTTGAACCAATCCAGGAAAACAGGGCCGGAGAAAAAGACAGCAAGAAGAGAGGAAGGGGCGCTGATTGGAGGAACAGAGATGCAGGAAGTCGGAGGAACCCGGGAAGAGGAGGACCCCTGGAAGACGCAGTGGAGCCTCAGAGGACGCCCGTTGGGCGAGAGAACCACAACGAAAGCACCCATAAGGCCGAGGGCGATGACGCCTGGACCGACGAGTGGTGGACCACCCCGGAGGATGCTGTGTAGATACCACAACTGTGGAGAGTTGTGGCACACCGTGTGAGTACCCGGGAGCCCAAATGTTGGGGGATGTCACCAAGAGGGTGGTGGAATTGGGAGGATACGGGTGCACTCAGGAGGACTTTTACTTATAAGGAAGGGGATCCTCATTATTATTGTGGTATAGAGAGTATTTAAGGCCAGCATATTAAAACTACATCACCCACAAGGCAGTGGGGTGGATGTAGAAGAACACAAACCAAGTTTCTGGATTATTTTGTCGGGCAAAAGATGAAAACCCTTAGTTCCTGTATTTCGATTCTCTGAAATAAAGTATCTATAAGAAAACTTAAGGTAAAGAAAATGGGCAGTCTATTTTCCCAAAGTAAAACAGAGAGTATATCTGTTCACCTCCTCCTCATTTATTTTAATCAAGCCCTTTAGGCTTCCTTTTATTCCCCTGGCTATCTTTTTGCACTCATTTCCCTTATGTTCCTTTGAGCACCGTGGTAAATGGTGACAGGACCATCATTGGGTATTACCTGAATAAAATGCTTACCACTGCCTTTTCCTCTATATCCGAGATTGCTGGGGCCCCTCCACTTCTGAAGACCTAGGAAGGTCCAGCAAAGAGGACACACCGCATTACCCTCTGTAGTCCTGCAAAAATATGTTAACGGAGAAGACCCTGATTTCTTCTTCATTAATTTCGAGCAAATGGCACAAGCCAATGCTTTGCTCGCCGATCAATGGGGACAATATTTAGGTCCTTTGTTAACAGGGGAATTACAGTCGGCCTACCAGGCCTCAAATCCACAAGGAACTACCCTTATGCTGACTTTAAAAGTAATATTCTAGAAAGATTGGGAGTAGATGACGAAATCTACAGAATGAAAATACGACACATCAAAGAAGAGCCTCAAGAAGCCACTAGAACCTTGTATTGCCAAGTAAAAGATATGACTGATCGTTGGTTAAAACTCCATAGTGCTACCAAAGGTGAGATAACGGAGAAAATGTATCTTGAACAATATCTCACTTCTCTTCACCCCCAGTACAAAAGTGGGTGAGACAACATACGCAGCTGATGTTAGACAGAGCGGTAGAAACAGCAAGTGCATAGTCGTGCACAAGAAGTACAGAAAGGGAAGAAAGAGACCAGCTTGAGGCATAATCCTTCAGGACCTATCCAACCTTCCCATCCAGTACCTCAAAAGAGATCTGAGATAACAATGATAATCCCGGGTCCAGTCATTAGACCTGCCCCACCCAGTTTGCAATGTTTCTAGTGTGGAGGGTTTGGTCACATTGCCAGGTTCTGTCCTCAAAAAGAGGAACCTATGGAAATAGGAATGTCTCATGTTTTGTATGGCAAATCTTCAGGAAAGAAGCCTCCCTCTCATTGTGATTTATCGGTTAACAATGTGCCTGTTACTGCTCTAGTAGACACCGGGTATTTGCATAGTGTAATGCAACCTCAAGTCCTTTCCCATCAAAAACTTGAAACCAAAGACACAGTGAACATACAGTGTTCACGGAGTCAGCTAAAAACTACCCCGTAGCAGAAATATACATCCATCATCGAGATCTACCAGTAGTACCCCTTAAAGTAGGTCTCATACCAAGGCTACCAGAGCATCTGATTGTGGGAAGCGATTATCCAAATCTTAGCTCATTGGTGCAAGAAACCTGGGAAGAGGGTGACAGATGGTGAAGCACTGCACCCTTCTCTCAGGTAGACAGCCAGGAATGGCCTCCCCCCAAACAAAGGAAAAGTCATAAACAGAGGTGAGAAGAAAAGAGACAAGCCCCTCAACAAATCTTTTCCACAAAACCTGAAGACTTCATATGGGATACCGACCGCAATTTCAAAGCGGCACAGAAAGAAGATCTCACTCTTTGTGAGGCTTGGCATACTTCATCGGATCAAGAAGATCCTACCAAAGTAGGTCCCCAGTCTTATGCACTCAATGGGCTGTTATACAGAAAAGGGGGTCCATAACAGTCCTGCACAGTAGTTAATTTCCAGGCCTTTTCAGGGTAAAGTCCTATTCTTGGCTCATAGCCATCTTTTGGGGGGACACTTTGGACAGAAAAAACAGAAAGTACCATATTAAATAGATTTTATTGGCCTGGTATCTTTCAGCAAGTCCAAAAATACTGTAAAGAATGTCAGATCCGTCCAAATAATAGTGGGTATAAACCCCCTAAGGTCCCTCTACTGCCCCTGTCTATAATAGAGGTCCCCTTCACTAGGGTGGGGATGGATATTACAGGGCTTCTATTATATTCTAGAAGCGGGTGTAGGTAAGTATTGGTACCAGTTGATTATGCAACCCATTTCCCCAAGCCATTGTCCTACGTAACCCTAATACTATGAGTGTAGCTAAGGCCATTATTGATGTCTTCGCCCAGGTTGGCTTCCCAAAAGGGATCCTGATGAATCAAGGCACCTCATTCATCTCAAAGTTGATGCGTCAAGTGTGTCACATGTTGCGGGTCACCCAAATACGCACATCAGCCTATCACCCCCAAACAGACGGCTCGTGGAGAGATATAATGCTACATTGAAAAATGTTCTAAAAAAAAGATTGAATCTAGAGACTAGGCATTTGGAAGACATCCTCCCTTTAGCCTTATTTGCCATACAAAGTAAAATCCAAAAGAGTATGGGTTACTCTCCCTTTGAGATTTTGTATGGTCACCAACCCCGTTCTTTATTAGATATGTCACGAGAAGGATGGGAAGCTGAGGATGTATGTGTCCCAGTTGAAAACACATCTAAGCCAAATCAGGAGCATTGTAACGACCAACCTAGAAAAGGCTCAAATATCACAAAAGAGACAATATGATAAAAAAACTAAAAACACAGCATTCAATGTAGGCGACCATGTTCTGATAATGATGTCTTCATCTGATCGCAAATTATTGGGGCAATGGCAGGGTCCTTACAAAGTACTTGCAAAGGTGACTCCTGTTGCCTATCGCATTGAATTTGATTCCTGTAAAAAACTCACAGATATATCATATTAATCTGTTAAAAAAGTGGGAGGGGCCATTGCCAGTGTTAATAGAAACAATTTCCGAGGAAGAACCCCTCTTCCTACAGAGTATAGACCCTGATTTAATCAGTCCCTTTAAACAAGAATTGATACAGAAATTACACTCACAGTCTGGAGAGTTTTCTCTTCTCCCCAGTAGAACCACCACTCTTGAGCATGCTATACGCACTCCTCCTGGGGTTATCACAAGATTAAAACCCCACCGTATACCAGAAGCACACAGAGAAATAATAAATAACTAATAAAACCGATGCGCCAGATGGGAGTTATCGAGCCCTCCACCAGCTACTGAAAATCCCCTATAGTCCTGGTGGCTAAACCAGATGGTTCTGTTCGATGTTGCATCAACTTTGGAGAAATAAACAGTGTCCCAATTTGATGCCTATCCCCTTCCCCGGGTCAATGATATGGTAGAAAGCCTAGGAGAAGCCCAATATATCAGTATCCTTGACCATCGTAAAGGGTATTTACAGTACCCCTTAGAACTCAAGATAGGGAAAAGACTGCATTCTCTACCCCTGGAGGCTTGTACCATTTTAAAGTATTACCCTTTGAATTACATGGTGCTCCCACCACTTTTCTTCATCTCATGAATACTATCCTTCAGCTCCATACCCACCACTCTGCCACTTATATCAACGATATTGTCATATACAGCAAAACTTAGAATCAACATATGGAACATCTGCAAGCGGTTCTACATACATTAGACTCTAGTAGTTTAAAGGTCAACCCAAAGAAAAGCATGTTAGCAGCTAAAGCTGTAAAATATCTAGGGTATTTCCTGACCCTAAGCAGAACATATGACTGAAATATCCAAAATGCTCCTACCCACTACCAAGAAGGAATTGGAAGCCTTCCTTGGCCTTTTGGCCTTTTGGGCTATATATGCTTTATCCCTTGTTTTTCACAAGTTACGGTCCCTTTGACAGACCTCCTGAGAAAGTCCTCTAAAACAGAAGCAGAATTGCGTCATCCTTCAACAGCAATAATAGAGGCTTTCAAACCCTTCAAAAATAAACTTTCATCAGAACCTGTGTTGATCAGCCCTACCTATGATAAACCTTTTATAGTCCAAACGGACGCCTCAGATGCAGGGTTAGAGGCTGTTCTATCCGAACAGGATGATCAAGGAGAAGAGCATCCCATAACCTATTTTAGCCGAAAACCGTTCCCTAGGGAGAAAAAGTATACAGCCATTGGAAAGGAAGTCCTAGCCATAAAGTGGGCCATTAACATGAAATATTATTATTTGGAGAGTCAGGAATTTACCCTCTACACTAATCATGCCCTGTTGGAATGGATGGCATGAAACAAAAGTAACAATGAGCGTATACGCTGATGGTTTCTGGCCCTACAACCATTTCGGTTTCAAGCTCTCCATAGGAAAGGTATACATCAAACCAATTCTGACTACCTGTCCCGATATCCCCATGATAGGTTTCTTGGTATCAAGAAAGTAAGGGAAGAGGAATGTGAGAGGATTAATCCTTTGGACCCCCTTACTTGTATTCTACCACAGCGTCCATGCAGCCAGCTCCCTCGACATCTGGATACCTATAAAAGAAAGAAAGAAGGGTTAAAACAGCCCCACCTGCCATAAACCAAGCAAACAAAGATCAATATCTATTTAAACAGTCAGGCGGGACAATAACCGGGATGAACCAATCCGGGAAGACAGGGCCGGAGAAAAAGGAAGTAAGAAGAGAGGAAGGGAACACTGATTGGAGGAACGGAGAGAACCAGGAAGTCGGAGGAACCTGGAAAGCGAAGGACACTCTGGAAGATGCCGTGGAACCACGGAGGACGTTGACCACCCAGGAGCAAAGAAAGGAAACCATCAGATGAGATAACCATGACAGATGCACCCGTGATGCCGAGGAAGATGAGGCCTGGATCGAGGAGTGGTGGACCACCCCGGAGGATGCTGTGTAGCCGACACAACTCTGCAGAGTTGCGGCAGATCGTGTGAGATCTCGGGAGCCCAAACGTTGGGGGAGGTGCAATTGGGAGGCTACAGGTGCACTCAGGAGTACTTTTACCTATAAGGAAGGTGATCATCATTATTATTGTGGTATAGAGAGTTTTTAAGGCCAGCATATTAAAACTACATCTCCCACAAGGCAGTGGGGTGGCTGTAGAAGAAAACAAATCAAATTTCGGGATTATTTTTGTCGGGGCAAAAGATGAAAATCCTTAGTTCCTGTATGTTGTATCTTCCTTTTATTCCTTTGGTTCTCTTTTTGCACTCATTTCCCTTATGTTCCTTTGAGCACCGTGGTGAATGGTGACAGGACCATCATTGGGTATTCCCTGAATAAAATACTTACCGCTGCCTTTTCCTCTTATCCAAGATTGCCAGGCCCCTCCACTTCAGAAGACCTAAGAAGCAAAATACAGAAGAAGACATTACCAACCCTTCATCATTTTCAGAGGAGTCCACCCAGCCACATATATGTGTGTTCATGCGTAACTAAAAAAGAAATAAATGCACAATTGCGAAACAAACCAAGCCTCCTCACTTAGACATCCCCCCCAGTCTCCTCGACTGGATCACATCCTACCTTCAAAACAGAATAAATGTCATCCATACTCCCCTTTCTCATCCAAACTGGACTTAACAAAAGCAGGGGTCCCTCAAGGCTCTATCATCTCACCCATGCTTTTCAATATCTACATGAAGTCATTACTGGCGCTGATCAATTAATTTCACTTCACATGCAATGACTATACAGATGACTCACAAATACTCCTTGAACTGGAAAGCCCCAAAGACATTTGAAACTCACAAATTTTCAGTTGCCTCAGAGCCGTTGATCAGTGGATGAAATAGAGCAATCACAAATTGAATGCTCCAAAAACAGAAATCGTCACATGTGGCGAATGAAAAATTTATGAGCCACTCGCTGCCTGGCCTGACGATCTAGGAACACCGCCTAAAGTATCTAAGAAAGAAAGAAACCTCATCATTACCATGGACTCCAAGCCATCAATGAATGCCCAAGTGGACAAACTAGAAAGATCAAGCTTAATTCCTATAAAAACTCTATGACGCATCTTCCCCCACTTGGGATTTCCACATAAGGTACAGGCTACTATCTCTCTTGTTCTGTCTAAACTCAATTATGCTAATAGCCTCTAGCACGGATCATCTTTAACAAGTATGAAAAGACTACAACAGATTCAGAACTCTGCTGGTAGACTACTCTTACATGTAAAATCACAAGCCCACATTTCCCCTGCCTTGAAGGCCCTACATTGGTTACTGATTGCCAGAAGATCCACATTCAAGCTGCTTTGTATCACCCACAAAGCGATACATGGAACAGGCCCGCTCTTCATCGGGAATAAAATCACCAAATACATTCAACAAAGGAACCTCCACTCTAGACTGGCACCTCACCTCAAAATACCAACATACAAGAAACAAACCATAGGTGGCACATACTTCTCTGTTCAAGCAGCTAAACTATGGAACTCTTTACCCCCAAACATAAGTTCCACAGATAACTACCTTATCCTCAGAAGACTACCCATGAGGTGGCCCTTCCCCACATAACCACCATACTCAAACATAATTATACAGCATATCCCTGTATATATAAGCAGTTTTTGGATTATATATGTGTACCTAGATATGTGTATTACTTTGTATAAATGTGTATTAAAATCATGTTTATAAATCTATAGATATTCATAAGTTCTGCCTAACAAATGTCCATATTATTATGGTTATATTATTCTATGCTTAACATGTATATAGGTCACTTCATAAATAAGTACATTTTTATCATAACTATCCATCTACAATTGCTTCACTATTGAATATATATATATATATATATATATATATGTATATATATATATATATATATATATATATATATATATATATATATATATATATATACTTGCTCCACTGCACCTGGAACCAGTGCACTCATGGACGGGTGCTCATAACGCGGAGGTGCATCCGCGTTCAATATACGCGCTCACTCCCTCTCCCTCTTCGGTTTCGAGAAAGCACTCGCAGGGGTCTTTACTGATTTAGAATTCCTTTAATTCGTACAGCCAATAGTCAACATGACGCGTTTCGGCTTACGCCTTAATCTAATGCTTTCAAATTGCACGCCGAAAAGCGGCAGTTTTTTAAAAGAGACAAACATTAAGTCACATGATGCATTTCACATTAAAACAAACGAAGGACCAACATTTCATTCTCAAGATTCAGCGCCATGTTGGAACATGTATTTATACGGTTAAATCCTAATACCAAAAGCATAGTTAATACATATTGCTTTTCTGCCGCTACCATACAACGCTCAAACCAATCTGATTATATGGGCAATTTCATTTTTCCATATCAAGAATTTAAATGAAACTTTATGGTACAAAATTCTAACAGAATAAAACCATTTCATAGATTATTACGCCGTGTATCGGCATAGTAGCTAACCATCCTAGTTTCCTCCTGAAACCAAAATCATGGCTGCCATATAAATCTTGATTACGCCGTATATCGGCTTAACCCCCCATTTGATATCTATTATGTCATGCACCATGGAACAATAAATAATCAAATTATAAATTCAAATTCCTGCAAAATCTTAATCCAAAGCTTATTCAATAAGAAATTGTACACAGATCTGACATAGTGTTACATTCCACTCATATTTTAACTGACACCAATTATTTCAGATTCAATCACCAAGATGTATGGCTAATTCTTCCCCTATATTCATACCTTTAGGGGCCTTGGTCTCTAAGTCAATTATATATCTAGATTCTAGCCTACGTAGCTTCTTAATCCTGTCCCCTCCCCTCACATTAATCGGGATCTGATCTAATCCATAATACCGTAACAGCTCCCTGTCATTGCCATGTTTCTCAGCAAAGTGTCTTGCGACTGGGTAAGTGGCATCTTTTTTAGCTATCGCTCTCATATGCTCTAGAGCCCGTATCTTTATGGGATGAATAGTGCTGCCAATATACCTCAGTCCGCAAGGACATTCTAAGCAAAATACTACATAGTTGGTATTGCAAGTGAGAAACTTTTTTATGATTCTGGGCTTCTTGAGACCTGTCACTTTATACGTAAGAGTTCTTTTGCTTCCTGCACAGGCCTTGCATTTCCCGCAAGGATAAAAGCCTCTAAGCTCCCTTAGGGTCCCCCCTGTGTTGGGTCTAGTTTGTAGGTGACTTTGTACTAGACTATCCCTTAGTGATCTAGCCTTTCTAAAAGTTATCAAAGGTGCAGCTGGAATATCTGCGCCTATAACACTATCTGTTTTTAAGATGTGCCAATTTTTCTTCATAATTTTCCTTAGTTCATTGGCATCATCCGAGAAAGAAGTTATCATCCTGAACTTGGTCTCTCCTGTCTCATCCTTATTCCTTTTCTCCTTAGAAAGAATAGTTTCCCTGGGTATATTTTTTACCTTATTAAGGGTTACATCCAGGAAATCCCTATTATAGCCCCTGATGTCAAACCTATCCAGGCTGGCTTGGGCGGCTTCTTCAAAATCCACTTCTCTGGTACTGTTCCGTTTTAATCTTAAGAATTCCCCATAGGGGATACTTCTAACCAACCCAGGAGGGTGATTGCTTGCCGCATGTAATAATGAATTACCGGCCGTCGGTTTACGATACAGAGACACATGGGGCTTGTTATCAATTACACTTACTTTGAGATCCAAGAAATTCACTGTATTAGAACTGATCTCTCCACTGAACTCCAGATTAACTACGTTGTTATTTAAACTACTGATGAGTTCTCTAGCCGACTCTAATGACCCATTCCAAATTATACACAGATCGTCAATATAACGATGCCAGGAAATTACCTTACTCATATCAATACTTCCTGGCGTATATATATACACAAATAAATTACCTAAAAGTACAGCACCACTTGAAAAGTCTGAGTTTATTATATACAACTTAAATCTAGATATACTACCGTACTTATACATATAAACCTTCTATGTCAGAGGTCTTCAATCTGTGGGGCGCGACCCCCAGGGGGGCCCCGGAGTCCTGGGAAGGGGGTCGCGCATTTCCAGGCCTCACTTCTGCCTGGAATCTAAAACATGTGCTCTTCGTTTTGGACAAAGACAACCGCATTAGTTAAAATACTTAAGCTGAAGTAAATTGAGTAAAAGAAGAGGCCCAGAAACCAGGTAAAACAATCCTTCAAACAAGCCTTCTTTCCAGGGTGCCTGCTTGCCTGAATGAAAAATGCAAATGTGTGAATTGTTTATCAATCTGCAAATGTAAAGGATGCTTGGGAGGGTTCTGGCTTTAATTGCTCGAATCACTCCAAGCATTGTAATGGCAAAGATGTGGGGGTTTTTGCATGGTGGTTAACAACTGGGATGTGAAGTGTGTGCTTTTAATCATAACTGTATTTACACAATGCTTCTTACCCCTGAGGAGGAGTTGAGGGACAGTTATGCAAAATAAAAAGTATTACTTATGGTCTGATATTACTCAAATCTACATTTTGGAAGCTCCATTTTATCCTAAAACTATTTGCACAGTTTGTAGCAGTGTATCTTATAATGTGTAATGCAAGTATAAGATAATGACTTACACATTCACAGTGCTTTCTGTCACAGGCTGTGACCTCATAGCACTAAAAATACACAAGTCACTATTCTCCACTGCACCAACCAAATTTAATTCAGTGGCTCTCTGGTTACACACAGACTTCTGCAGTGCATTAAATAAAAGAGGTCTCATAATGTACTATATAGTGCATTTACCACTGAGTAGCAACTTTTTAAATTTCTTTTTCATTTAAGCTACCCATTATTTTATATGTAGCTACCTGATGGTGAAAGACCAAAAAAACAAACAAAATATTTTGGGGCTGATTTATGAGAGGCTTGTGCCGCTGTAGCGTCACTTTTTTGAAGCTTCGGTGGCACAAGCATCTCAATCATATCTATGAGGCGAGGCAAAGTCACCCAGCGTGGCTTTGCATGGCCTCATAGATATGGAGTAAGACTACGGCAGCGCAAGTCGCTGCGTTGCCTTAATCTATGTCAAGTTGGCGTTCCATAGACATTGTGGTGGGTGTTCTCACGCAACGCCCATGGATTTTGACGCTGCCCCAGATTTCCATACCATGTAAACCTGGAGGAGCGCCAAAACCTTACACCTCCCCCACAGCAGGCGTAACGAGGAGAAATGTTTTCATTTCTCCTCGTTTTTCCTCTTTAAATGTGTGTTGCATTCTGCAGCACACATAGAAAGAAACCCTCTCTCAGTATTGTTTTTGTGCAGGAAGGTGCCCCTTCCTGCACAAAAGCTAATACTACCTATGTTGGTACTAGGCAGCAATTTGTGCGCCAACACAGAGGGAAAGGACAGGAATGCACCATATTTCACAAATAAGGTGCATTCCTACTCTTTCACATTGGCGTAGAGCCAGCGCAGCAGAAGGCTTGCGGTGCTGCCCTACGCGAATGCCTCATAAATGAGGCACGTTGTTTTTAGCCACTCGTTTGACCATGTCATTACGCTCACTGACGTTTGGTTTGCTAAACATTGTTCAATTTATTTCCCCAGTGTAAAAATGATTTGCTGTGGGAATTAGGGGCATTTATGGTTGTCGATAGTTGCAGCAGCGGCTGGCTCAGGTAAGCGCGGTGAGGCGGGGCGGGAAGTCGACAGACGACAGAATAGGTATAATTAAATAAATAAATAAATAATACCTATTCCGTCGTCTGCCCCTGCCGCACCCTGCCCCGCCCTGCCCCACCGCGCTTACCTGAGCCGGCCGCCGCTGGATAGTTGGCAATGGTGAGGAGGACCAAGTTCTATAATTTTTTGTCAGGAGGGGGTCCTTACGCCTAAACATTTTTGACAGGGGGGTCTCGGCATCAAAAAGTTTGAAGAACTCTGTTCTATGTACTTATGTATCTTTATATTTATTACTTTACTCCTAATTCAGCATCTCCAATGCACAACACTAGTTCTCACCCCATACCTCTCTCAATATATCCTCTACCTCCACTCTCTGACTCATCCCAAAACCAAATCTACTACTATGATCCCCAAAATAACCGTTTCTAGACTCTTCCCTCCTCTATCCAACCTTGCAACATCTCAAACCTCTTTTACAATTCAGATCTCCCAAATAAGCCTTCTAAACCCTTCTGTCTGACTCTTCCCCCTCCCCTCTACTCATCCCAAGCCTCCTCCTCCTGCGACGATCTCCAAATAAACACTTTCTAGAACCTCCCCCTTCTATCCCTCCACTATCCTTCTCAATCCAACCAACAGACTCACATGTCCACCGCTCAAATTAATGTCATATTTCCTTATACTAATTCACCACTAATCCTGTTTGGTTACCGGAGTACTGTGCTACTCGCCGAAAAGAGGTTTGATGCATCATCAGGGGTAGCAAGCACTATATAAATGCAAACCCTTCTCCATCTTCTATCCCTCCACTATCCTTTTTTAATCCAACTAACAAACTCACCTGCCACTGCTCAAATTATTTTCATATTTTCCTATCCTAATTCACCACTAATCCTTTATGGGTTCCGGAGTAGCTGACTACTCGCCGAAAAGCGTTTTTGGCAAAACAGCCATTTATTCTATTTAAGAAAAGAAAGGTGACGTCGTGTGCGGAGTTCTTAGTTGAGCTAGCCTGGCGATTCCTTTTTCCCGTTTAAGGAAATGATAACAGTTCAATTGCCCTGACGAAGTTCTTGTCTAAAAGAACGAAACGCGTTGGCTGCTTGGTGCTTTGTTTCAAATAAAAAGAAGAATAAAGAAATCTGAACATTTCTAACATTGGATGGACATTTTAAAATTATTTTGTACCTTTGATATCTGGATTGGGTGGTGCAACCTACAGTGGATAAAAGTTTATGTTGGTCATTTTTGATCGCTCCTTGGAAACGGCAGGGGCAGTGGGGTTGCACACCATGGGAGCATAAGGCTCAAATGTTAGTTTAACTACAGGAGGCTTTAAAAAATAAGGATTATTGTTCCTTATATTGAGTGAGGTGCGTTACATACACTCCACAGTGTTTGGATGGTTTTGCTGTTTCCTTTTTTTGTTTACAAATTGGCAATTATGTTCTCCTTAAGCCCTGAGTTCCAGGATGTGGCGGCCCTCTCATTGTTCCCTCCAGCATATCTGCGAGAAACTCAAATGGCATCATAAACGCATACTCAGTGTGATTTCACCTTGATATTAATCATAGCAGTCAAATAGTGTGCTAGCAATATTTATATTGTCAATAAAGAAGCTCGATCAGTGTCTTCGTTGCAAAAACGGCGTCTCAGCAACGGATGCTGTTCCGTGAGCTGAGACGCCGTGGAGAGAGACTGCAGGAATACCATACAGGCCCTTATCAAGGAGGCCCACACAACGTATGCAGTTATAAGTTCGAGAACATTTGAAACATATCTAGACAGGGTCCTGACCAGATTGGGCCCGTAGAACCTTTTATTATAAGCACTAAAACTCGCCATATTCACCATCTGCTACGCTTGCCCTGACGAAGTTCATCCTTTGAACGAAACGCGTTGGCTGATGCTTTGTGCAAATCCTATGGATTGTTTATAATAAAGATTTATATATTTTACTACGAAGACACTGATCGAGCTTCTTTATTGACATTATATTAACTTAGGAGTGCACCGCTCCATTTTCTCATAGTTCTGTATTTCTGCTTGGCAGTTGGCATCCTACAACGGCGGGTGCAGGAGCAGAGTGTGCACACCGACTTTCATCATATTAGTAATTTATTACTTGGGGATCATATCGAGGAAGTGCGGCAATTGGAGGCCGCCGTTGGTTCTCTATTTTTTATCAATATTTTTATTGGTCACAGGATGCGGATTTGCTTAAGCAGTTACATTCATGAAAATCATCTAGGTTAGCCTGCATGGAATTATAGATTTTGCGATTTAGTAAGAAAACAGCGCAATAATGATATTTCAGATACTGTAGTACAATTTCCATATAATTGTGCTTTTTATAAAGATACAGTGGTAAATGGCAATGTGAAAATCACAAATAATTAAAACTATGCTACTTATTTATTCCTGCAACACACAGGTACATACTCCACAAGAAGGAAAAAACGCTAAAAGGAAAATAAAATAAAGGCACACCACCAAATTACTCAAAATAAAAAAATGATTATCTCAATAGAAAGTATTGGAACTAAAGCCAAAACTAAAATCAAAGTAAAAATAACGCTTTAAGAGTAAAACTAACACTAAAAAATAAACTAAAACAAACAAACTCCTAACTAAATTTTAAATTATACACAATGGGCCCGATTCACAATTGTAAACTTAGACTTTTGGTCTAAACTTAAACCAAACGTCTAAGTTCACGACTTTGGAAATTCACAACATTCTCATTAACATAGCATCCAGGACAGGAAAGAGCGAGGAGGTCCCGTCCTGCTCCTCGGGAAACGAGGTCACCTCCGATCAATGGTCGCCGTGCAGAGGATCGTAGCGATGCATTACTGAATCCTGCCCCTGCTTTTTGCTTCGTAGTGCACTGCATTGTATACCATCGTTTTCCCACGAGGAGTTTTGAAGCTGTTGGGATATGTGGCGTTGTACAAAGATTGTGGTAATTGCCATTTGCCCGTCCTGTTTTGTTTTTAAGTCTTGCCTAGCGACGCAGCGCAGGCGCTGCTCGCTTGCGAGACTATTGTCGTCGGTTTTGCTTTGGAAGCAGGGTGGAAGCTCCACCCATGCTTCTCATTGGTGCACGTCAAAAATGCGCGCTTTTGATTGGAAGGGAGGCATGTTTGTTCCCTCCCTGTCTCCTGTTTGCCGTGCCTGCCCGGACAGGAGATGTGCACGCGTACTGCTCGCGGCGTTTCAACACAACGCGCGCATGGCGCGCTTTCACTTTCCCTCCGTCCCCCCGTCGGGCCCCTCCTTCTTCCATTGTGTGCCAGTGCTGGTCAGAGCCCGTAGCGCCGTGCCTGCCCGGACAGGAGATTGTGCACGGGCATGTTGTCTCGTGTCTCGTCCGCCTTGTTTTCTATTTATCGTTTATTGTTCATATGTTTTTATGGTCTTTATATAAATGCGGATACTGCAACCATACGGAACCCCGGGGTGAAATCGTGCTTTTCTACATATTAAGTTTGCCTACCTGCTTATTAGATTACCACTCGCGCATTAATTAGCAAGCTAGAACTTGTAAAGGAGAGAGTGCCTCTGCGAGTTAGTGTATATAATATGTTGCATGAAATGAGCTGCGAGAAGGTGCTGCGTGTCTGGGAATGTCCCCCGTAGCGATGGGGTCTGTCTCTCTCTCATCAGGGGAAGCCGACCCAGGACAGCCTGGGACCGTTTATAGTCTAGTCAAATTAGTTCAAAAAATGGGCTAACCTATAACTAATTGTAATACAATTTCTGTGAGTGGATTGTTATTGAAATTTTTCCGTAGAAAACGATGGTGAAAAGTCTACCACTCTATCATGACGTGTTAATCCAATATGGCGGATTTTTCAAAATGGCTGGCCATTATTTGAGATATAGGGTATAACTGTTTATATGCCCATGTGTGGTATCATTTTATATGTTTTTAGGGACGGGAAAGTCAAAAATAACATCAAAAATTGATCAATGAAGGCTTGTTTATTTCCATTATTATTCAGAAATAATTGTTTCTGGATGGCGATGGAGGTAGAAGTTATGAAATTTACTTTAGGTCCTACAATACCTCTGTTTCTTTTTAGATGGGCTTCTGATTTTGTAGAAAACGTATCTCCATATCCAGTCGAATACTATTATTGCCTGGCCATACTTTGTTAGCACATATCTCTCATAGGCACAAAGCAGCTCATGGAATGTCTGATTCGGACTCCAAGGAAGGCGATGTAGTAACCACCCACCATCAATGACGAACTGCATATTTTCGGGCATGTTAGCAACGGCTGGTACTTGCTCTTTAATATAATTGGCAAGCTGCGACTTCCCAGATTCCCTCATAAGTCCATGCTTATTGAATAAACTAGCTGGGTATGAGCAAAGCTCATAGCGAAACACCTCCTGCAAATCCACGCCACTAGTCTGAGCACAAAGCAACAAGCGCTGAAACAATAGTTCAGGATCCATAACAAAGGTTTCTTCTTTCAATTTAACAGATTGAACTGATTTCATTACCTTCACCTGGTTGCTTTTTCTGAAAGAGAACTCAGAGACTCTTTTGTCCATCATCTCATTAAGAATTCTATTTCCAATTTCTTCTGCAAGTTCAGGATTAACATCACTGCCATAAGTAACACCCGTGACAATGTTACGCAGGTTGCTGTCTTGCTCAAAAACATTGAGCTGTTCTACATATACCAGTACTTTCTGTGTATCTCCTTTATCGCGTTCAATTCTTGAACTGGTCATAGTAACATGTTGCTCACTTGCTGCATGCTTCACTGAAGCAAAGTCCTGCATGCATTCATTCAAATGGGCGCGAATAGGGCGTGACATAACCCAGACAAGCTGCTGCTGTTCTGTCATACCTTTTCCATGGGTCATTCCGCCGAATCCTTTTATATTCTTCATTAGAACTTGTTCAATTACCAAATCAGTGGAAAGGCCACCCCAAAACCTATCACTTCTTCGGACAACATGCAGACCATTTGTAAATGCCGTGTATACATCAGGAGCTTCAAATTCAAGCTCAACCATTCTCTCATAATACAGTCGTGCAGAACTGGCATATAAATTATGGCCACATGCTGCAAAAAAGGTAGCATCTCCTTTACCATTGCAAGATGTAGATGCCAATTTCCTGTTCTTTCAGCTTTTAAGAATTGTTTCAGAATGTTGACCATTTGCTGCAGCTGAACGTTCAAAACGAAGAACTTCTGAATAGGAGCTGCAGAATCCCATATGATTTACTGCTTCAACTACAAATCTCGAGCTTGTGTTGTCATGTAATTGAACTGCCAGCCCTAACTGCAACGGTGCAACTAAGACTCGTGGGCGCACAGCTTGCATAATTGCCTGTCCTATAGAAGCTACTTTTCTCTCTCTGTTGGTTTTATCAGTAACAAAAACTGATAATAAGAGCCTTAACGAATCAGGAATATAGCTCACATTATAGTCAACACTACTCATGTTTTCAATGGGTGGATATGTTTCTGGTTCTACAGGGATGTCTTTAATATAATTTCTTATTATTTCAGCAGCTGCCATAAGGAGATTGTTTCGATCCTCTTCAACATCTTCATGGCTATGACTGTGGTACTCTTGCAATACATGAGCAGCTGTACTTTTAAAAGTAACGACATCAGCAGTCCCTGCAACTGTTCCTATGAAGATTTCATCTTCAAAATGCTCTTTGAGTTTTTGTTTCATATACTTGGAACTGTAAGGTTCGCTATCTTCTGGCAGTAATTTTCGCATTTTATTAACAAGTTCTTTAACAGTAGTTTGTTCTTCATCATTTTCATCCATGTATTTAACTACTTGAAGAAAGGTTTCCTGGCGAACTGAGTCCTCTGGTTGACCTGAAGATATTGGAGGGTTTTCAGTGAACTGCCCGGGAATGAATTTTCCAGTATAAAAATTGACGTAACACTGTTTGTGGTAGCATGCATCTACAGCATGTAAATCAGACACATTTTGGATACGTCTCTTAACTTTGTCTGCCCATTCATCATTGCGTTCGTTGCATTTTTGTAAAACTGATGATTTGAATTCACCTGTTCATGCATTAAACATCGCATTTTTTTTCCTCTCCCTGAAGTATAAACTTAACTCAGTACCACAGAAAAAACAATTTTTTCTAAAATCAAACGGGGTTTCACACGACTGTAGAACACGAGAAGTTGTGGGATCTGATTCTTTCTCCTGGAACGGAGTTTTCAAGTTAACAAAACGCGCTCTACATTTCTTGTGAACTTTCTGCCAAACACAAACGTGAAACTTAGATATTTTTCTCTCCTTGCATGTTTTTGAATTCCAGTCACTCCTCTTTCAGTGAGTACAGATACATCGTCATCTTCTTGAAACACCACATCACAAATGAAACACTTTTCTACGTCCATTTTCACTGTATCTCACAGCAACTCGCAAGAACCTGTAACACATAAATGAAACATTTTTGATTAACAAAAAAACAAACAATAACAACAAAGTTACAAAACAAAACACAAACAATAGCAAACTTTTTATTTCAAAAGTTAATTGTAATATTTACGTTCCTTCACACTTTGTCATATAAGTCAACGAAAAAATTATACAAACTTTGTCTATCTGACATATTCCGCGATTATTTGATATTATGGTCATCAGAAACAATTTTTGATGTTATTTTTGACTTTCCCGTCCCTAAAAACATATAAAATGATACCACACATGGGCATATAAACAGTTATACCCTATATCTCAAATAATGGGCAGCCATTTTGAAAAATCCGCCATATTGGATTAACGCTTCATCATAGAGTGCTAGACTTTTCACCATCGTTTTCTACGGAAAAATTTCAATAACAATCCACTCACAGAAATTGTATTACAATGAGTTCTAGGTTCCGCAACAAATTTACTAGTCTATTAGGCCGCTGCTATGCTGCCCTCGTCTGCTCATCATACCCGGCTTCTTACCCGTGAAGAGAATCCTGTGACCGGGGGTGCTGGGTAGCGAGAGGCGGCGGGGGACGGCATAGAGGCCAGAGGCTTTCTTCTGCCCCGGCATGGAGACTAACCCGGGACGTAGCTGGCAGCAGGAATGCGGGACTGGGAGACTGCACCGCCGAGTGGCTGGTTGCCAAGGATGCTCTGTTGCCGAGGGTCACCTCAACGGCATTATTTAATAATGCGACCGCTTGTGACCTCACCTGGCACGACGGGCGCGTGCCCTTTCAGAGACGGCACAATGACTTCCCGCGGAGTTCTTTCGGCGTGTTCTCGCGGCCACCTTGGGTCAACAGAAGGGAGAGGCAGAGCAAAGAACTGTAAGCACTGCGCGGGGCAGGTTCTGTCCTCTCCTCGGGCAGACACAAATAAATGTATACAAGGGACATCGTTTTATATTACCCGTTTTTGACTCAGCAACGGAAGAATGCTGCAAATGACTTCACATTTGAAGTAAAACAATAAAGCCGGTATTTTATCAGGCGCTCGAAGTCACTTCATATAGTACCCAAAGCAATGCTTTTGCACACACCCAATAAATGTATAGGTTGGCAATGAAGCGAGTTGTATACAGTATACGCCTAAGGACTGCAGGCAACACATATTTACAAAAATGTGCAATGTGCTGGTTCCACTCATAAATATTTTCAGATCAGAATGCAGCTGACGCCAAAGCAAAAAGGTATTAAATGTGAACGAAGTTGTAAGGGTGCACTCCTTAACTATGGCCCAGCACTTGCGAATATTCGATTTACATTCTGAGTGGTGAATCTCCTGTCCCTAGAGCCCCATCCATTCCCACTGCTCCTCTTTCCACAGCTCACCCTGTTCAAGCCTAGGCTCAGGGACAGGTGTCCAGCTGCTGCACGGAGAGCACCTTGCACCCTGATCCGTGGCCCTAGGCAGGTCAGGGAATGATGCATTACCACGTCATCCGTTTTTGTCACCATGGACAAGGCCAAGAGGTGTCTGGTCGTGCACACACTGGAGAGGGACATTCGGGACTCAGTCCATCTCCAGTCATCTTCCAGGCTAAAGGACTCAACATCTACCCGAGGGTAGGTGTCACCAAAAGAACTATGACTAACATGTACTATCACATTTTCCCGTAGACACAGGATGACTAAAACCCTTTGATAAAACCAGGCCCGAAGTCTCATATGTACTCTCGCTTTTCTGAGTGTTCTGTATATTTGACTAAAGTGCCTAATTCAATCACAATCCCTGCACTCCTTCCTTACAGCAGGTCAAAACTTACCATTGAATGTATGTTAGGTTATGATAATATTTGTATACCACACATACACATGTGCTTCTCTGCACTTTAGAGCGAAACCTACCATTAGCAAACCTAAAAGAGTAATCTCATTTATTGATTAAAGAAGGTAAGTTTTTAATCGCATCTTTTTTTTTTACATATTTATATAGCACGAATTTGACCCGAAGGTATTGGAGCGCTTTACACGAGCACCGTATTTACATTACACATTCAGGTACGGGGAAATTAAGTGATTTGCCCAGAATCACAGGATGTGGACGCGACCCTGAGGTTTGAACCCTGGTTTCCAGCACCAAAGTCGACAGTCTAGCCGACGGACCACATCCTCTCCCTGATAGGGATGCAGCAGCTTCAGATTGTAGAGTGAAAGACAGAATTCCACATCTTAGGAAGGTGGTGCAGCACCAAGTTACCCACTCTACACGTCACAAAAATCCAAAAGCAATGATTTATGACACACCAGATCAAGGTGCATTTTGCACATGAGTGTTACGTGTCTTTAGGATTTTTACACACTTTGCAACTTACACTGCTGATGCAGAGAGCCTTCATGATTAGAATATTATAATTAAGGCTCCCAGTTTTCTGTTTTTACTGATTTTACAGATAATTATAGACAGAAAACAATGTGTTTCCTATCTGTATTTATTTTTAAAAGCAGAAACATATAGAAAATTGTGTTTCATAGGAGTGACTTTCGACGGTGTCTTCGTGAATTCCAAGCCAACATCTGAGCAGATAGACAACATAGGAGTTAAAAACCGGATGAGATTTCCATAAATGCAGGCATATGTTAACATATATTTGTATATACTGCTAATATTTACATGTGGGAGTAGTGTTCTGCGATATTGGCTGCCTAATTTTCTAAAACACAACGGGCATCAGATTGTGAGTGCATATGTATCAGTTAAATAAATGTTGAAATACACCATCTTACCACGCCATTTGTTCTTAAAACACAAAATAAACATTTATACATTCCAATAAGATGGGCAAAAAATAAACATGGATAAATACAGACGGAAATGTTGAAAAAATAAATACCATAAAACCGGGAGCCTTAATTATAATTACTCACTTAGAATGTATACTGAGGGGCTTATTTACTAGTTTTTGACGAAGGGAAGTGCAGCAAGTCACTTTGCTGCACTTCCCTGTGTGAAAAGAAAAGGGCGGGAATGCGCCGTATCGATGAGATATGGCACACTACCACTGCGCTGGCGCACAATTGTCTGCCTTGCGCCAACGCAGGCACCCTTGCACCATGGGGCAAGGATGTCTGCGTTGTAGGAATGATTGTTTTTGTGTCGGAAGGGAGAACTTCCTGCAGAAAAACTAAACAAAAACAATCATTGGAGGTGTTTTCCTCCTTCTATGTGTGCTGCAGCACACGAAGAAAGGGGCAGAAACTAGGAGAAATAAAGTTATTACTCCTTGTTACAACTCCCATGAGGAGGCATAAGCTTTTGATGCATTCCCAGGCTTACAACTCCTTGTACATCTGGGAATGCGTCAAAATCCATAGGTGTTGCATGGGAACACCCACCGTAACGCCTCTTTGACGTAGAGTAGGAAGTTTTGCCTTACTCCATATCTACTAGGCTATGAAAGCCACGCAAAGTTGTTAAATGCATACCTGTAAACCCTAGGACGAGACCTCTATGCTGTATTACATTCCTTTTACTTTACCGGCGGCCGCGCGCCGTTCTTTACTGAGCTGCATGTAAAGAAAGGGGCGTGTCCGCCATTAAAGTAAAAACGCGTATGGGGCACTTTTACAAAAAGAAAATGTTTTTTAAAGATCACAAACAAATGTTTTTTTTTTTGTTGTTGTTAAAGCGCCCCATAGCGCTTTCACTTTAATGGCGGACACATCCCTTTCTTTACATGCAGCTCGGTAAAGAATGGGGCGCGGCCGCGGGTAAAGTAAAAACAGGAATGCAGCGCAATACGGCGAGCTGGCTGTTAACGTTTTTACAGAAAGCAAGCTCTTTCAATTTTTAGTGTTATCCTGTTTTTTTTCCATCTTTAGGAAAACAGTTTGGCTACTTGAGCTATCGTAGATGCTGCATGCACACAGCTGCCAGAGGCCCGCATTCAGGTGCATAGATTAGGACAAGGAGCTACAAACAGTAACACCACACTTTTGTGCGTGTCACAAGCAGGGGCGTAGCTAGGCCTAAGGCTGCCCGTGGCGGCCCCTGCGATTGCCGCCCTCGGCAAAATTATAGAGGAGGGGGGGGGGGTAGCGGCCGATTCTTGCGGCCGCAACGGCCGCAGGTAAGAGCGGGGGGGGGGCACTCTGCCGCCCCAAAACTCGTGCCGCCTGGGGCGGTCCGCCCCCATCGCCCCCCCCTAGCTACGCCACTGGTCACAAGGAATCCGCTCCTGCCTGCCTACAAACCTCTGTGGTTCTTTAATTTGCTGTCGGAGCACGTTTGCATCAAGCTGCGCTGCAGCCTTCACAGATAGAGAAGAAAGACACAACCTCAAGAAAAGTCGGACTAAGGAGAAAAAAAGAGCAGAAGATATTAATTTCAATCTGTAAAATGTAATGCAGCCTCCTCTCTTCAGCATGCGCGCTCGGTTTGTGAATGTGTTTGTGCTCCATCCCCTCGCTCTAACGCCCTGCCTGCACAGTTTACTGGATGAATGAAACCGCCCACCATGCTTTCTCATGCCATCACTGCGAGGCACCGGCAGCCCTTTGGTATGTAGAAAAATCATCTGTATTTCAGTTTATTAATCTCTCTGAGGAATCTGCAGTGCACCAGCTCCTAATGCGTGCTGTGAGGTTAAAGCAGATACATATACAGTTTGCTTACAAATTAAGGACTATCCCTCGAAATTAAATGACCCTATACATGTTCCCAAGTTTTTTGGATCAAACATCCATTAGTGTATATTTAGCTATTATCATACACCACCAAAGTTACGTGTTTTTTGGTGTACAATGTAGTCACGATAAAAAATTAAGAATTCATTTTGCACTCCAGAAACATTTTAACTGTTACTCGTGAGCACCTGATTCTCTGCAATGTCACATCGGGAGCACGTTCTATAGGCATCTTCTGATAAAAAACAGTCCCAGAGAAACGCCCTTTCCAGGACACCTTAAACACTCGTTTCTGACATCTGCAGTGATTTGCAGGCAGGTTTTAAGTTTGAGTCCTGGCAAGGGCAACCTGACCCCATGCTTTCTGCATCCAATAAATTCAATCCCATCAAATTTTCCTGCAGGTCTCAAACTTCAGGGAAAGTTTCCTCTTTAAGTGACAGTAAGGATGTTTTTCCTGACAGACAAATATGGAATGAATGGATACGCTGTATTTGTGCGTGTGAACATCCCCTGATACATGCCTCGCTAGGGAAATGATGTCCTGACCTATATCACAAAAGCCTTTTTTATTATTTATTTAAATTGTTATCTGGTGCTATTTACATATACATATGGTCACCTAGTCCTCCTAAACATCAGCTCCCTTCTTAATCCGTATTCCATATGACGTGTGCCTAAAAGTCTAAAGAATTTTTAATAATTCCAAAGCTTAACTTTTACGAGAAGCAAGGCTGGCAGTAACTGCGTCTCTTTTACCGCCAGCCTTGCTTCTGGTAGGCATGGACTACAAGTCCAAAGAGGCACAGTTACTGCCAGCCTTGCTTGTCGTAAGAAACGCCTATAAGTACAAGGTGTGTGTTTACACAATACTTGCAGGTTTTCAAAACACATAAATAAAAGGCATTGTCATTTACAATGCCAAAAGCTCAAACTCTCGCAAATGCGAGACCTATTGCATTGCAAATGCTTGTTTATCTGCGGTTTGGAGGTGTTCGGAGAGGAGTGTAGTAGTCGCGCTGCAGCTCTGGTGATGCTGGAAGAACCGCTGAGAGGCTGTAGCAATATGAGACGCTGAAAAGGTTTAGAAGAAGATGCCGCAGGGGCGTGGCTAGGCGCCCGATGAGTATGGCGGCGTCTCAGTGAGGCTCCCGACACCGGCACGGAGGAACAGCGCACCATCGCAACGCTGAGTGCAGCCGCAAACAGAGAAATGTCGGTGAACCGTGGCAGAAGTAGGCGCGATGAATCCTAACCTTATTTAAACCGGAGAACGAGTGAATTTCAAAGGTAAAGCGCTCCTGAATGAATTTGCGGCATTGCGGCCGCCATTTTGGGATGTCGGCACGAGCTACGAGCGTTTTGCCTTCACGCAGCTTTGAACTTGAGATGCTCTGAAATGCCTGTTATTTCGTTTGGAGTCCTAAGACTGTATGCCCACGCTAATGGTGACATGGTTATCACGCTGACTCAGGGTTTCATAGTTGCTGAGAGGAGTATGACGCGACCGCCATTTTAGTTTTTTTTTTTCCCCTCATAACTTAGTCTCAGAAACCCTTTACAGGCTTAGTGGTTTCTTAACTGTTGCTTAATTACTTTGGCTCAGGCTGCCATCCCGAACGGATATTTTTTGAATCTTGCATCTTTTTACTCCAATTGTTGACATTTTTTGCCGCATCTTTAGTCAAGGATAAAGGCGCTTTGGTGAGGAAAAGTTCACGTGCATAAAGGGCTGCAAAGATCCCTGTCCTTCAAGATATTGGTCACATGCTAGCCCTTCGTTGACTGTATCAACTCACTTGGCTGTTTTCAACATATTTGAAGTATTGCATATTCTGATTTTAGCTCATGGGCAGAACGAAAGGTTTTCCTCATATTGCACCAAAACCACATCGATCTTTTATTAAGAATTCTACACTTTTTTCTCAGTTATCCAAACTGGAGGGCGTAGACTCGACTGAAGTGGAAAGTGCCAGCACCATCATGGATTCTTCACAAGCTGCGTCAGGAAAATCCAATGTGAAACGGCTGAAAAAAGACCCCCTCTCGCCCCCTAAGCCAGCCTCTCCAGTTTCAATGGAACTGTTGCTACAGGAAATAAGAGCTCTTAGACCCTTCATGGAGGAGACTAATACTAAATTACAAATTCTCTCAGATAACTGGGTGCAACTTGATACGCGACTCACTGCTGTTGAGCATAATGTCACGTCCTTCAGCAAAACTACCATGAAGGTTTCCTCCATGCAATCTCAAGTTTCAACTCTCCAGAAGCAGGTCGAGGACTTGGAAAATCGCAACAGAAGAAATAACTTACGCATTTACGGGCTGGCGGAAGGGGCCGAGGGCACAGACGCTATCGCTTTCTTCAAATCATTCCTTCCTAAAATTTTACACCTACCAGAAGGTACTATGTTAAACATACAACGTGCCCACAGATTGGGACGAGCCTCTGATACTACTTCGAATTCGCAGAGACGAAGAGGAGTCATCCTTTACTTTCTAGAATATACGGATTTACTCAAAGTCCTGTTGGCAGCCAAAGCTATTCAACGGATCACGTGGTCCGGTTCCACATTGTTCTTTGCGCAGGACTATTCTAAAGCTACAGCAGCCAGACGCAAAGCCTTCCTCAGCATGAGATCCGACCTTCGCTCCATGGGTGCCAGATATGGCCTCTTTCATCCATGTCTTTTTAAGGTCACCCACAATAACCGCACAATGACTTATGAGGATCCAATTCACTTACAAAGTTTCATTAATTCACATAAAATGGATTCTTTGGTCTCGTCTGGCACCTCCTCGACACGTGTTACATGAACTATTGAACTGCGTATTTAAATATTGTTACCCTTTTGATTGTAGGTTTTGTGAAGTTAACCCTATTTGTATGCTGATGGCTCATCCTTAACAGCATCACAGTTTATTCGTTCTCTTATGTTGTCTTGATAGTTCTACGATTTTATCATTGTGTTTTACTGTTTGTGTGTTTATGGTTCATTCGTCAAACTAAGTTGTATATCTTATCTTTTGCTTCACAGTTCTATTCAGTTGTCAAGAGTTCCTCCCCCGGCCCTGCCGGATCTTCCTCAGACGTCTGTCCGCTCTATGTGGCTCCACATACCCCCCCATCCTCACTCCCTTTTTGTAGGTATGTTTTTTGTTCTATCCCTGGTTACTTGTTTTGTAATGTCCTTTGTTTCCTGATATGTTGTGCATTTTTTGATTTTCTGTTCAATATGTGTCTTTAATGATCTTGATTTCACTCACAGGTTTGATTTTATTCTCACATTCACTGTTGCACCTTTAACCTCTAACTCCTTTTCTTTCTCCCAAATTCTATATGCTACACTTCTCTTCTTTTATATTACTATGCTCTGCTCACATTTCCTGCTTTCAACATACGATTTTTCTTCTCTTCAGAGCCTAGCCTCTGTGTTCTGTACTTTCTCTGCCTTCTCACCTTATACTAGCTTTACTGAACTGGACTATCGCATCGTGTTCCTGCTCCTTGCTTTTCTTGACACCTTATGCCCTTAAAATTAGTTTCTTGGAATGTTAGGGGATTAAACTCTCCTATTAAAAGACAAAGAGTTTTATCCCACCTGGCCAAATTAGATGCAGATATTGTATTCCTGCAGGAAACACATCTCACAGAGGTTGAGTCTTTAAAACTAAAAAGAGGCTGGGTGGGGGATGTTTTCTTTTCACAGGGAGATGGTAAACGTAATGGAGTTATGATACTGTGCAGTAGAACCCTTTCAGTTAAATTTGTATCGCAAAACGCAGGTGATGATGGTCGGTGGTTGAATGTCAAATTATTATTGAATAATGTTTTAGTTTCCTTTCTTAATGTATACGCTCCTACTGGCGGTGATGCGTGTTTTTGGAATGCATTAGCTAAGCAGATTACCCAATGTATTGAGGATAATTTCATATTAGCTGGAGATTGCAATCAAGCTTTTGACCCATTTATAGACAGAAATTCTAAGGTCAATTTTATCCCTAATAAGTCCCACAAATCCTTTGTCCATGTCATTACCCAACACAAACTTTTGGATGCTTGGCGTTTATGCAATCCAGCCACCAAAGAGTATACCTTCTACTCCACTGCTCATCAAACCCAGTCAAGAATAGATTATATTTTTGTTACCCACAACATCACACAGTCCCTCATTAACGCAGAAATTGGCCCTATTTTACTATCGGATCATGCCCCCGTCTCAATTGGCCTTGACTTATTGCCCAAAGCGGATGTACCTAGAAGATTGCGTTTCAATAATTCCCTTCTTTTGGATTCAACGTTCACTGAGTCCTTCATTTTTTTTTTAATGAGTATTTTAGGAATCATCAGAATGTATCATTATCATTTTCAACTATTTGGGATGCTTTTAAAGCGTCAGCAAGAGATTTCATTATTGGCTTCACAGCCAAAAAACGAAAACTTGCGCGTAAAATTACTATGGATCTCCTTCAGGACATTAAGAGATTGGAACACTCTTATTATACAACTCACTCGAAGGAATGTTTGAATGCTCTTATTGATGCCAAGATGCAATTTAATAAGAAGTCCACAGACAATGCTTCTCTTTATTTACTAAAAGCCAGCACAAAATTCTATGGAGGCAAAAACAAAGCAGGGAAAATACTAGCTAACTACCTCAAAATTCGACATAACAAGCTAAATATTGAATCTATTTATGATGAAAATGCCAATTTACAATTCAAAGATGCGAATATACTGAAGGAATTCTCTCTTTTCTATCAATCATTATACGCTTCAGAAACACAATCCACGGACCATTCACTATCATATTTTTTCTCTACAATTCAGAAGCCCCAAAAATCTCCTCTTGATTTGTCCTCTCTTGAGTCAGATTTAAGACAATATAAACTTTTGAAAGCTCTTCAAAATCTCAAAAGAGACAAGGCACCGGGTCCGGATGGATTTACCGTTGAATTTTACCTCCACTTCTCTAAGCTCCTATTACCTAAACTACACTTTCTCCTACAATCTTTTTGCTCTCTCAATAATTCTGCTGGGTCTTTTTCAGAAGCTCACATTTGCCTCATCCCCAAGGAAGGCAAAGATTCTAGATTTTGCAAAAACTACAGACCCATATCCTTGGTCAATATTGACTATAAAATATACTCCAAAGCATTAGCCCTCCGCTTGGACTCGTATTTACCGGATTTGCTGGGCAAGGAACAGTCCGGCTTTGTCAAGGGAAGACTAATAACCGACAACACCTGTCTCTTTTTTAACGTTTTATCAAAATCCTCACATTTAAAACAACCCCTTGCTGCAATAGCGCTAGACGCAGAAAAAGCGTTCGATAGAGTGGAATGGAATTACTTATTTTACACTCTTAAATGGTTCGGTTTTGGACCCAAATTCATTTAGTTTATTTCTCTTCTCTACTCCAACCCACGAGCTGCCGTCTGCGCAAATGGCCTCATTTCCTCGTTCTTTGATTTAGGTAGAGGAGTCCGACAAGATTGCCCACTTTCCCCTTTCCTCTTTAACTTGGCCTTGGAGCCATTTCTCTCCAAATTACGTCAAAATCGAAACTTACACGGTTTCCAAACCTTCACCTCCCATGTTAAATTGGCGGCCTATGCCGACGACATTTTGCTATTTATATCTAAACCAGAGGATTCAATCCCGGCTTTTCTAGAGACAGTAAATTCGTTTTCACTAGTTTCTGGTTACAAACTGAACAACGATAAGTGTGAGATTCTGCCCCCAACTAAATACACCTTTAAATCAGACTTTAGTGCTTCTAATTTTACCTGGAGTCCCAATTCCATCAAATACTTAGGATTACACTTCACTCCTTCAATTAAGGACACAGTAACATTGTGTATGAGTAGGTGCACTCAAAAAATTTCAGAATTAACTGCCAAATGGCATCCTCTTTACTTATCATGGTGGGGACGTCTAGACAGTATAAAGATGATGTTATCTCCTATAATTTTATATACTATATCCAATATCCCAGTCCCCTTTCCGACTACACTTTTTGAGAGGATTAACTCAATTTTATCGTCCTTTTTGTGGAATAATAGGAAATCCCGAATGTCCTTATCAAAATTGATACGCCCTAAAGCAGAAGGCGGAGTTAATTTTCCTGATTTCTTGACATACCAGAAGCATTTCTTTTACGTCAGGCTTCGTTATGGTTGCTTGATTCCCTAGATGACTCCCCTCTTTGGACCTTAATTGAAAGCCAATTTCTATCCCCCTTCTCTTTTCGCGAATACTTAGCCTTTTCGCGTAAACCACAATCTTTTTCAACCCCTATAATCAAATTAACTTCCAATCTTCTGAAACCAACCTCTTCTTCTTCCCATATAAACAAGGACTCCTTCCTAAATTCAACAATTTGGCATAATCAGAATGTGCTCATTTGAAACAAACCTTTCTATTGGAAGACTTGGAGACAAAAGGGACTAATATGGGTCCATCAATTATTCTCAGGGTTAGATTTCATACCTTTTTCTTCACTCAGTCGATCATTTGACTTACCTGCCTCATTCTGCCCTAAATACAACTTACTTAGGGACGCTGTGATGAGTACATATACTCAACTCACTGATGCAGCTGCGATCTCTAGTACATTGGATAATTCATCACAACTATATACTTTGCTAATCACTAAACCCAAAGCATCTGTCATTTATACTTTTTTACAAGATAAACAAATTATCCGACGAAAATCTAAAATAGAGGAAGCTTGGGAGATTGACTTTAATACATCTTGGTCAGTGTCATTATGGCAACGTTTATGGGTCAAATTGCGTAAATCTTCCAGAGCCGCAAACATTGTTTATTGTATACAATAGACTTCTATTAACTCCGCTTGCATTAAGTAAAAGGATATCCACCTTGTCAGACACTTGTTGGACATGTTCCTCCTCAAACGCAGATTTATTCCACATGTTATTCCAATGCCCATGCGTTCTTACTTTTTGGAAACTAGTGTGGAATCAAATTAACTTAATTTTTGATACCACTTTTTCTTTTGCCTTCACTCACATATTTTTAGGTAGTCTCTCACCTATTTGGGATAGCACCAAGTTTAAGGTCAAAATTATTGATTTGTTGATAGCAGTTGCTTTCCAGCAAATCACTATTAATTGGAAAGACTCCACAAAGATATCGTACAGGGCTTGGTGGTATGCTGTTTGTCACAATCATAGGTTAGATACTTCCTTCATCTACCCTATACATATGGCAACGAAAAGACTAAGTTTGTGGTCACCCGTTACATCTTACATCGATGCCAGTTCCAAACGAAGATTTCAACTGCAACCATCTCAACAAGAGGTTCTTAAACCGCCTTAAATCCTCTAAGCGTTCCTAAATATTTTTATATTCTAGCGATGTTCATAATGCACTTATATCACTCTGTTTTCTCTGATTTACTATTTACACCAGTTCATGTACTTTGAATGTAGTGGTTTTATTATGCAATACTGTGAGTTCTATAATATGTACTATACATTGACACCCTTATGTCTTTCAATAAAACTTTTTTGAACTTAAAAAAGAAGAAGACGCCGTGAGGCATCAAGCGACTAGTTCGTCTGGATTGCCTGTCAAGATTTGGGTGGCAACCTGTAACTGCTCCACAATAGACGGTAGGAGGGGGGGGCAGAGGAGTTATGGAAGATTTTTTTTCGAGGGAGGTATTAGGCATCCCTCATGGGCTGCTGAGCCAGGGCAGCAGCGGAGGAGGCCTTCATAGGCGTAGGGTGCAGCTTGCTGCTGCTCGGCCTGCCCCCCCCACCCCTCTCCATACAATTCATTGCATTTTTAAGCAGAGAAAGTCATTATGACAGCGGTTTCCAGATAAAGTTCACCCCCTCAATGGGCTGTCCTTTGAATTAGGTCAGATGAAGCGCCTGAATGCACGAGATAGGACAATAAAATCCTGTACCCTGGTGAAGATCTGTAAACTGGACAAAGCAGCTAAAGTACGGGGCAAAAACAGGTTGGGCTTGTCAGCCCGGAAATTCAAGAAGAGGATATTGAGGGGTGCAGTCATAGTATCAACCTGAGCACTACTTAAGATGGTCCACTGGTTTCACCTGATTTGGAGAAAAGCTGTTCTTCTGGTGAGGCAAATGAGTCTTTAATACAAATTCAGCCAAAGCCCCAGCAGGGTAATTTAGTAGAACAAGGTGAGCTGCACTCTTCAGAACAAGAACTGCCTCAAGATTCCACGCCTGATATACCACCAGGGGTGTCAAAAATGTATTGTCCTGGGCAAAAACTCTCATATCCATTGCTTGGGCTTAAAGGAGCTAAGACAGCAGGGCAAGTTGCCCACAGCCCACCAGAAATGAGGCGAGGTTTAAGAGAGGTAGCGCAATTGGCATCAGAGAGCTTAACATCTTGTGAAAATAACGATTCCGTTTTGGAAACAGCAGGGAAAAATGTACTAAACGGGTTGTTAGCATCTTAAATCTTAAATTGTCATTAGCAATGCAATCCTCAATCTCAAGCAGCGCTACAGTCTGAGCCAAGGGCAGATATGGAGCAGTCATGGGGGGTTGCAGTCTATAACTCCCAGTCAGGAGACATGCTGAACTAAATCTTGCTGGAAATTAGGCAACTAAAAAATGCCCAAGAAAAGGACAACACAGAAGTTATGAGCCAGCTAAAGATCATAAAGGACAATATTTTTCAATGAAATTTAAGGCTAACCCTTGCCAGACAGAGTATTTCTGATCTTGAAGATGCTCATAAAAACTCTGAGCTATTTCAAGCAAAGTATAATCAGGAGCTGGAAGAAACCCAGAATCGGTCAAGAATGTCAAATCTACATTTTGTGGGTATCCCGGAAGGGCAGGAAGCGGGGCAAGATCCCATTACATTTATTTCGGACCTTATTCAGAATTATGTCTGCCCAGGAGAGGTGCCAAACAAAGTTTGTCCTTCTATTATGAGGGCCCATCGTGTTCCATTCCACCTACAGACCAACGCAAAATATCCACGCACATTCCTTGTCAACTTCGGAGACTTTCAAATAAAGGAATCAATAATAGCTGCAGCCATAAAATCGAAGGGTTTCCAGACTTCTGACAAGTTTTGGTTCAAAATGTTTGCAGATATGTCAGCCTTAGCTGCAAGACATCATTGAGAGTTTAAATCAATGATGGATCAATTTAAAAGACAAGAAATTCAGGCGGCCATAGTGCAACAGTCAAAACAGAAAGTTCTTGTAAAAGGACATTTTCATATTTTACATTCTGTTCAGCAGGCGAAAGAGATTCTACATCAGCCAAATCAGGGTGTCAAGATAACCTTTAAATTAGGATGTATCTGTTAGTTATCACAGCGACCCAGACAAAAAGAGGGAAAAGGAAAAAAGAAAAAAAGAAAAAAGAAAACCATGAGTAAGGCTGTTTTTGTGTCTAGGGATTTCATTCCCTCCCTTTCGCGACAGCCAACACCGGAGTGGTGATCTCTAGTGCCACACCAAGTCACCAGAAGGGTAATAAGAATAGGGAAGGGAGTGAGGCGGGGACGTCACTTCCGAGCCGCTTTTTCCATCCACGGGACGCTTTATCGCCTTCCAGCCGTTAGCAGTGCATTATTCAGATCAGGATATCGTGCTAGACCCCATCATCAAAACAAACAATATGGAGCGGGTTTCTCTACTATGAAGTTACTTTCACGAGCACTGAGAATCCCCTTCGATCGATGACGGCAAGTTATCCACGTGTGATGGAAAGAAAATCCTTGGCGTGACACGCTTTGATATTTAATTCTGCTGAAGACAAGCCTTTACATACGGCAACCCAAGTATTCACGACTCATACACTGATTTCAACTAGCCGTTCTAACTAGTTTGCGTGCCAACCCGTTGAACCTCAGCCCCCATTTTTACGGGTCAGACTCGTTTGAAAACAAGTAGCGGCCTGCATCCTTGTCTTTAGAAGATTAGTACTATGATCTAGCTTTATGTGCCTTAGCAGGATAGGTCCCATTGCTTCTGATATACATACTATGTGCGCCCTGAAGAAGGTGATACCCCAACTCAAGGGTGGTTCACCGAAACGCGCATCGGCGCTTTGAATTAGTTCCCTCCATGAGTACATTGGATTTATTTTGTATTTTGAAAATCAAAGAATTATATTGATAGGTCTTCCATTATTGTGTAAACATCTGTAGTTGACCACACTCATTTTTTAAGTTCTGTTAAAATGACATTATATTAATTGTGTAAATCCAATTTATGATTTTTTGTACTGCTTATTAGAAAAAACCTGTTTCTTGAGTATTTATATAATATGTTGAGGGGACTTGATGCACATTAAGCTTTTTTGTATATATGGGATGTATGCATTTGTGGTTTCGCGTGAGTATGTTTTTGAATGTGACTGTGTGTTTTTGAGTGAAAGTTGTGCAGTGGGATCTGTATTTTCTAAAGAAATGTTGTAGTTAGGTTATTTTTGTATGAATTCATTAATAATTTTGCATTGAAAAGACAAAGAAATAAAAATGATAAACTAATGAATACAGTACCCTGAATGTCTTTACTGTTTATGACAATGGTCTAGCCAGAGTGGTCAACACAATATATGACGTACAGCATATTTTAAATTGCAATAGGTAGAGTTCCCTCTTTTAGTGAATTTTGGGGACGTCCCTTCCCACTAGGGGTTCTCCCTAGGGGCACTGGGGTTTCTGAGGGAGGGCAGTTGGGGGGGGGGGGATGGCACTTCTGCGTTAGGAAAAATGAGCAGATCCATGTATGACAGAAATTAGTGAGAAAACTTGATAAAATGAGTTTAATTTGTAGAGGAAAGGTGGTAAGAGTGATTTTAAAAGTGTTTCTATAATGTCATCTATTGAGAAACGCGAGGTACATATTCTTTCATGCAATGTTAATAGGCTAACCAATAAAAATAAAAACGGCAGTTAGAAGGAATGGTTAGCTTCTTTTTCGCCAGAGGTTATCTATTTACAGGAGACCCACTTAAAGAGCAATACCCCAAAGTTGGCAGTCCCTCAAAATTACTCCCACGCATGTTTTGCATCTGCACAGGAGGCGGTCAGGGGAATTGCAATTGTTTGAGGAAATAGCATTGATTGGGAGGTAAGAGAGGTTATCTGTGATCCACATGGTAGATGGATTTGGGTCAAAGTTGCAATCAATGACCAGGAACTAAATGTTATCAATTACTATGGCCCTTTAGATGACGGTACAGACTCTCTTACCAAGCTTCATGATATTGCCCTGGGGGCAGTGGGTCCTCTGATTTGAGGAGGGGATTTTAATTGTATTCAAGACTTGAGATACTTCAGATAGGAATAAGCAATACCTTAAACCTAGAACAACAAGAGTGATAGAAGCTTTTAAGACAAGTTTTCAGCTAGTTGATCCCTGGAGAGAAGACCATCTAGAGGTCAAACAATATACATGTTTTCCCACAGATTTAAAACTGCTTCACAAATAGATTTTTTCTTATTGTCGAAATTATTGAGTAGGGGGCCAATGCTTTTTTTGACCATTCATTGATTTCCCAAGTGGTGGATATTGGCTCAAATATTAAGGATAGACCTAGATGGCAACTTGATATATCGCTGCTCTCTAATCCCCAGTGGGCTGCTGAAATGAAGCAGTTTATCCTCGAGTTTTGTTCCATAAATAGTAATACGGGTTCTCTATTTACCATTTGGGAGGCTTTTAAGCAAAATGTAGGGGGAGTGTTAATGCTTTGAAAGCGTATCAAAGTAAAGAACGCTCCTAGCGGATAGCGAGCCTGCAGACAGCATTAGATAATGCAGTGGGAGCTAGTGAGTGAAACTCAGGAATTTGGCCCAAGGCAAGCTTAGTAGCGACAGCAAAACCAAATCTTAGAGATTATTTTCATTTTAGAAGAGATAAATAAGCCCAATAGCTATCAACAATAAATATATGAGGAAAACCAGCATAATGGCAAGTTCCTGGCTTGGTCTACTAGATTTAAAAGGGAAAAGCCAATGATTAAATCTCTAGAGAATCCTATCACGGGAAACATGGTAACAGACCAGAAAGAGATCACTAAAGTGTTTTTTCAACATTATACTGATATTTATCAGACTCAATATACGGTGTCAATGAGTAGCACTGAATAGTATTATGATACCATGCGCCTCCCTTTTTACAGAACTCTTTTTCTCAGCTAGTGCTGAAGCAAATAACGCCCACTGACATTCAGCAAGTACTAAAGAAAATGCCAATTGCTAAAGCCTGTGGGAATGATGGGCTACCCACATAGTTTTTTAAAATATTCTCCAGGGAACCTGTGCCATTTCTAGCGGATCATGTTAATTACATTAAAGGAGGGGGAGAGATCCCTCCCACCTTTCAAGAATCAATAATAGTTTCATTTTTTAAGAAAGATAAGAATCCAAAATCAGTACATTCATATAGACCGATCAGTCTGCTTAATACAGACTATAAGTTGTTGATGAATCTAATGGCAGCCCGCATAATGCCAGCAGCACAACAGTTGATTCATGAAGATCAGTGCGGCTTTGTGGCAGGCCGATTAATGTCAGCAAATACTCCGTTCTTAATTCAGGCAATAGATTATTTTTCAGTAAATCATACAAAGGCCCTAGTATGTTGGTCGATGCCGAAAAGGTATTCGATCTTGCCTTGTTTTACAGTCTTCAAAAATGTGGTTTTCCCTCACAATTCATTTTAATGTTATCAAATCGACATAACGGGGCTCAGGTTGAGCTGAAGGTAAACTCCAAAATGGCGGGGTCAATTATGATTAAAAGAGGTGCGCGTCAAGGATGCCCTCTTTCCCCAATTTTATTTACCTTTTTATTGAACTCTTTGCGATACAACTTCAAGATAAAAACATTAGGGCACCCATAGGAGGAATGGCTAGGCTCAAATTATTTGCGTATGATATGATTCTATGCAGCAGATGTATCAAGCATTTTTGCATTCGCAAATGGGCAGATTCGCAGAACAGCAATCATGGACATGGTGGTCTGCTGATCTCAGCAGGCCACCATCGCCGTGATTTTTGCGATTCCTATGGGGTCGCAAATTGCGACCTACCTCATTAATATTCATGAGGTAGGTCATTTGCAACCCCCTAGGAATCGCAAAAGGTGTACTATACACCTTCATACATGGCATTTTGCGATTCCCTAATTGCGAATCCTTGTGATTCGCAATTAGGGAATCGCAAACAACTATCTTGATACATCTGGCCCTATTTCTCCAGCCTGACGAGGATAACATCAAACGAGCTGTACAGACGATTACAGATTTTACTAAAATTGGAGTATACAAGATAAGTCAAGCAAAACAGAATTATTGCTTTTTAATTTAACAGCTGACGACCTCCCGTTCTCACTACAGCTCTGAGGAAGGATGGCGTTTCCAATTAGATAACTGGGGATATTAGTAACAAATAATTTTTCTAGCCTCTTCCACCTGAACTATGAAAACATATTATGCAAAATAAAGGGATTGCTTGATAGGTGGACTTTGGTCCCTTTGAATATAATAGGCCATATTTCCATGATTAAAATGTCAGTCTTCCCACTATTGATATTTCTCTTCTCTAATGTGCCAATAAAAATCTCTAACAGTTTTTTCAGATATTTGATTCTGCTTTTAGGAGTTTTATTTGGAACAAAAAATCTTCTAGGGTAGAGCTGGGGGTTTTACAACTTGTGAAATTGCAAGGAGGAATAGCGTGCCATAACATGCGAAATTATCTTTCAGGCTGCTTTATTAGATGTAGTTTCAAGATATTGAAATAGATGCAGAGCACTAGATAATTTTTTTATTGAGATGATTCAGGAATCAGAAATTAGCTTACCAATGTTTATAAAAATAGCGAAGCTATCAAAGAAAACTAGATATACGTTTTTACGGGATACCTTCGGGTGGATGAATGCCCTATACTAATTTTACAAGTCGCTTTTCAACTGATTTTTACTGTTATTGCAGGAGGGCAGGTATCTGGGCCTTTTTTAGCAGATCAAGAGGTTAGATTTGGGAGCTCTATAGGCTTTAAAACTTTTGGCGATTTTATCAGGCGAGGGAAATCTATCTCATGGGAGCAACTAATTGCTCGGTGTGGCCCTCAATGTAGGCAACATTGTTTAAGCTTTAACAAGATTAAGCACTTTCTGCAGGTCAATTTTAATAGCAAGATTCAGGAGTCCCAATCGATTAGTAGTACTCTGGCAACGCGCAAAATGTTGGGAATAGGAAACAGGTACAGACTGCTGAAGGATCTTTCTGCGCAGCCTGAGCTAACTTATTTTCTTTCCAAGGTATCAGAAAAAACTCAATGTCATCTATCAGTCAGTGATTGGCATTTAATTGCAGAGATAGTGAACAAATCTCTCCGGGCAGCTAATTTTAAAAGAATGTCATTTTTGTCAAGATGTATAGCATATTATACCCCGGAAATTCTCCATATAATGTACCCTGCGATTTCCAATAATTATTTTCGCTGTCATCAACGAGGCGAAGAAGGCTGGTTCCATACGGTTTATGTATGCCTTCTTCTCACTAAGTTTTGGCAGGAATTGTTTGAGGCAATTAGTCAGGCAATTGAGTGCCCAGTTCCGCCAGATGCTACCTTAGCATTATTTTGTGTCTCTAAAAGGAGCCAACAATTAGCAAAGGGTCAACAATATCTTATATCTGTTGCTTTTTCGATTGTGCGCTCTTTTATCCTTCATAAATGGAGGACTGTCAAGGAATGGAAGAATAAAATGTCTTTCACTATGAATTTTGAAGAGGCTTATGCAAAGCGGGTAGAGGGACTGAAAAGATTTAATGGCATCTGGCAATTTTGGAAATGAGGGGTAAAGGCAGTTAAAGCTTGGTACCTGACATTAGATGGTGTGCTCGTTTGCAGTGATTTTGGAAAAAAAAATGTTTTGCTTGAAACATGAACTTGTAATGGTCAGGTAAATTCCGGTATTCCAGCTTCAACTTTTTAGGAAGATGTTCCGAATCAGAATTTGCTCTGCATTCTTAATTTGCACTTTTGAAGCACTAATGCACTTTTCTCTCTGTTAAATGTATTAACATATGATTGGAGTTGTAAACATTGGGGCATATTCTCAAGGACTTATCGCCGACTTACCGGCACTTTAGCGCCGCAAAAGTGGCGATAGACTTATCGCCCTATTCTCAAGCTAGTGCAAACTGCTGATATTGCCAGTTTTCCAGCGATATCCCCTGCAAAAAACATCGCCACGGATGAGAGCGACAACTAACACTAATGATATGCAGAGTAGGCGTTCCCGTGCAAAAAAACACGAAAACACCATTCTCAACGACCAGCCAGATCCGCGACGCGACCCAAAAACAGGCGATAAGGCGCGTTAGCAGCAGGGATTTAACACCTGCCTTTTACTGGTGTAAAGCAGCATGACAACCTGCAGCATGAAAGGGAGCCCAGCCCAGAGCCACATCTGAAGACCAACACATGTCATGGAGCTACTGACCATGCAGCTCGGAGACCCATGAGGGCCACAACACCCACCGCCACCACCCCCAGGACCCCCCCCCCCGGACTACCACCGAGGCAGCGCAGAACAAGACAGCTGACCTTCCCAAAATGGCATGGCCCCACAGCCACACAATTGCAGAATGTGGGGAGAGGTGGGAACCAAGTATGTGTGAAGGAGGCAAGTCACCCATGAATAAGAATGTACACAATGCCAAGTGTGGCGGTGATTTGGTGGACAGACTACAGTATGCAGAGCACAGACATGTCCATGTGGACATATACTGCTGGTGTTTGTAGTGTTGTGGACAGTGGACGCAACCATGTTACCGCAGGCAGTGGGGAAGACCCCGGTCATGTATCCGTGTCCCCCCCCCTGTAAGCGTAAGCGGAGTGGGCTGGGCCGGCGTACGCCAGCGTAGGAGTGTGAATAAATAGACTGGGCTCTGGGCGTGGTTCACATCCCGGATGGCCAACGCGTCTGCCAGGGAGGCGCCCCTCACCCTGCCACGAGTCCGCTCCATTACCGCCAGCCTCCTCAGCCGATCGCTGGCGTCCGCACCACAGGCCCCCAGCGCACGCAGCACAGCACTGCGGAGTTATGTGTGTGCTGACTACTGTCTGCGGCCTACACTGCGGTCAGCAGGGCACTCAAATCAAATCCAATCCTGACCTGCGAGGACACGCCATCATCTCTGGCTGCACACCCGCTGAGGGCTTCAGGTGCCACCAACTCAGTGCAGCACAAGTCATCGTCACGTGGCTGTGGGCCCTTTCTGACCGCTGCCTCCGGCCTACACTGCGGTCAGCAGGGCTCACAAATCAAATCCAATCCTGACCTGCAAGGACACGCCATCATCTCTGGCTGCACACCCGCTGAGCGCTTCAGGTGCCACCAACTCAGTGCACCACAAGTCATCGTCACATGGCTGTGGGCCCTTTCTGACCGCTGCCTCCGGCCTACACTGCGGTCAGCAGGGCTCACAAATCAAATCCAATCCTGACCTGCGAGGACACGCCATCATCTCTTGCTGCACACCCGCTGAGCGCTTCAGGTGCCACCAACTCAGTGCACCCCAACACATGTACCCTTTATGATTGAGTTTTGTGCTGTGGACAGCTGACGCGACAACGTCGCCTCAGGCAGTGGGGAAGACCTGGGCCAATGATGATGAAGATGAGGCAGGTGTACCACACCCCACTGCAGCTGCAGCGGGAATATCCCAAATGGACACAATGATTAACAATCACTTCACATTAGCACGCTCATCTCTGGTGCCCCTACCTAGTGCACCACAAGTCATGGACCCTTTAGGATTGAATCTGTGTGTGTAATACGAAGATCACTGTTCCAGTTGTTGCCAGCACCAACCACTCCCTGAGTGCTGGCTTACACTCACCCCACACCCATCCAGCACAGGCGTCACTGGACATGTGACCCTGGCAATAAAATGTGGCCGTGCGCACGTGCCCATAGCCAGTTCCACTATCTATCTAAGTGTGTCCTTGTGGTCATTATGTATGCATGATGGGCTAGGGCCCTACCACCTTACCTTGTGCTGTGGACTGTGGACGCAACCATGTCACCTCAGGCAGTGTCCAAGACCTTGGAAACATAGCTCTGACGTCCCCCCTGTCAGAGTAAGCGGAGTGGGCTGGGCCGGCGTATGCCAGGCCAGCGTAGGGGTGTGAAGGATTTGCCCGGGGCTCTGGGCATGGTTCAGTTCTGGCCTGGACAAGGAAGTAACTAGTGAGTGTGTCACTGTTGTAGTGTCGGCGCCACCCAGCCCGCAATCGACAATGTTGCAATGTAGCATGCACCTGAAGGGCGGGCTCACAGGAACGGAGAAATTAAGGAGCGCAAGACCGCTGGGGGTCTTGGCTCATACATGCCAAGTGTTGTGTGTATCTGTATTGCCGCAGCATGAGCCAAATGCCTAGCCTTAATCGCAGCGCGAGTTCAGCCAGGCATGAACTCTACATCTGTGTCCGCCCTATCCTTCCCACAGGCCTACACTCACGTGGCCACCCACCTTCAACGGCCAACATCACAGTGTCGTTGTCAGGCTTGTGGACATGCGCAGACAGGCATGACAATGGTGTGCCGTAGGAGTGCAAGTGATGCAACCTCTCAGCGCACACAAGTAAATAGGCTCAGGGGGAGGGAGGAGCATCTGTGAGGCAGCGTGACACAAGTGATGCCGCTCATTTGCCACATGCAAGACATGTCAAACATGAATCCCAAAGTCGCACACATCCCACCCCACCCCCAACAAGCCACTTCACATTTCCTGAATGCAAGCAGATGAGAAACTAGCATTAGGGATGAAAGCTCCTTTGTCTGAACTATCAGGCGGAAGCACATCTGCACCTCCGACCTCGGAATTGCATGTGCCCCGCACCCCCTGACAGATACTATAGCAGCTGATGATGACTCCCACACTACGCACAGCCTGACGAAAGACCAACGTATACACACCCCACACACAGAGGTCCTTGCTCGAAGTTATCTTGCATGGAATGGCCTTCACACTTACTTCCACACCATCCCAGGCGTACAACTGTTGCACACTAAAACAACTCATTGATCCAAGCTGTGGCATTTCATCCACAGAACTGGCGCAGGTCAGAACAGTGCTGCTTCAACCAGAGCCACTAACGCAATGGCAGAACATCCAGGACACATGCACAACCCCTGTCAGGTGGAACTGTACCGTGCACATATGCTGCATTTACTGGGGCCACTGCCTTTGGCAGTGCTGCGGATCAGTTACCGGCTAAGCTTCCGCCTTGCCAACGTCACCTGCGTTCAGCCTGTGTTGCATTGTCGATCGTGCATATTCGAGTGGTCCATGGATGTCTGCCTATCCAACAGGACGGTGACTGAACTGGATTCTGACATGTGTGTGCGCCCCCTGTTGGCCCACGACCAGGAGTGTCACCGTGATACCCATTTATGGGATGCCTTGATACTTGACATACATGCTGGCAGCTGGACCTGGGAGATTGCACAACTCCTCGTGTGCAGTGACCACATTGAACCGCTCCCCTATTGGGTTGTAGTGCTAATTGGTGAAAGGGGGTGGACGCAGCACATCTGTCCGGACCTGCTAATGGATTGCCTCGCCGTCCTGTTTGATGAAGTCGACAACAAGCTCATGTTGGAAATGATAGCCTACGAAGCTGCAATCGCTTTCATGGACGAGTAACTACGTACCTGCAGCCACAACAGATTGGAACCCATTGCACATGTCCCAACACCTTGTTGCATCTTGGAGATCTGGTCACATGTCCCACGACAATAGTGAACATGGCTGCATTCGCCTGGACTCCGAATACAGGAGCGGACAACAACACGGGTTAACACACAACTGTGAAAGGTGAGGCACTCCCCTGGAGTGGACAGCGGCGCTTGGCAACGTTCCTCATCCTGACATACTGCTGCATTGGTCTGCATGTTGTGGCACTTATCTTGCCCGTACTGACACGCATATGCTAATAAAGTCTACGCACCTTCACTTCGATTCAACTGTGATGAGTGTTGATTTGAATGACAATGTGGGTCTCACTGCCTATCTGGGTCACGGCCATATATGCACATTGATAGCATTACCCAGGGAGTACCTTTTTGTGGAATCACTGTCCCTACATTCATCCATACTTTCATACTTGATTGCTCATAGCCACGACACATCTGTGTGAATTAGAATGTTTTATTCGCATTCAGTGGAGTGTTGAAGCTGGACCAGTACAGGGCCATGTGAATCCCACTTTACATTGTTGCCCCGTGGAGGGCCAGCCAGAGTCCTTTAGGGATTGACAAGTTCATCGGAAGAGGGAGACTTCAGTCCGCAGTGTGATTGCTGTGTCATTGGTAACCAAACAAAATATGGCAGTCCATGTCGAGGTCCAAGGTGAGTGTCGCTGAGTGTATCGGGGGACAGTGGAAGGTGTTATTCCAGGGCATGATGCAGAGGGCATAACCAAGCTGAAACAGGCCATATGGCGGAGATGAATGCTACCACTTCATTCTTACCACAAAGCCAGATTCATCATCATCTTCGTCCTCTGATGTGTCAGGTGCCTCACATGTGGGTGGTGGTGTTTAGTCTGCATCACTGTGTTGCACAGACACATCAGGGGCCGGAGGTGGAATGTCTGCCGCACTGTGTGGCACTGACACTTCAGGGGGCGGAGATGTGGATGGAGTAGTAGCAGCAGAATTCATCCGCGCCAGGCCTTGTGGCGGCAATGCCATGACGAGGATCTGCAGGGCATGAAAGATCACAGCTACATCTCGCTGGTGTGCAGCCGTGGCAAACAATCTTTCCGCCTGCATCCGCTCCATGTTCTCCATGATCCTCCGCATGTGTCGCAACTCCTGGCTGTCATCGCTGGAGCCACTCTGACTAGACAGTTGTTCTTGGCTCAGAGTCATGATTCCAGCAATGTCAGCTATGGATTGTTGGAGAGCATGGAGCGGACAGTGGGTGTCCGTTAGGGACTGTAAGTGGTCCCTGATGGGACGTAGACACCCACGTATGGCATCTAGTTTGGCTGCCATGAGGTCGAACCCCACCCGCAGCTGATCAGCCATCTTCTCCTGGCACCCTAACACACGGCATTGGAATGCCATGTGTTGGTCATGGGGGTCCTGGGAGACAGCCGTGGTGGTGGGTGCTTCCTGTTGTGTGGTCTGTGCAGGGGGTGGGGTCTCCTCGATGCAGCTGGGCTGCACTGCTCCTGGAGGTCTGGTGCCGAAGCTGTCCATGGGCTGTTGGAGGGCATCAGTGTCGATGTTGGGGAGGTCCTCTTCATCATCAGTGCTGAGTTGTTGGGTCTGCTCTGCAGGAGGTGTTGATTCTCCCTCTGCAATGTGAAGGGGAGATGCAGATTGACATTGTGTTCACATGTATGTTGACGCATTGTACAAGTTTACTTACAGACTGCATGACAATGTACATTGTGACTGTTTGTGAGGAGATGCCTATGTGATGCGGGACAGTTGACATTTCCACACCATCAGGGATGTGAGGTTGTACTTGTACATTGTCATCTCACAGTTTCCTGCTATGCCAAATGCGAATGGCCATTTTCTACACACAAGCGGCGGCAGTTGTGTCCTCTGTTCTGTTGTGAAAGTGTTGCAGTTTGTACCACATTGTTGTCAATGTTGAGGTGCTCTGATTCTTATGTGTGTGTGCTTCATTGTGGGTGTGTTGCCCCTTCAGCTCTGATTTTGCTGGCCCTTATCCCTTTCAGGCGGTGTGCCTTTCACTTCTGTGCTTATACAGTGCTGAGATGTTGCAGACTTGGGTAACTTGGGCTCTTGGTCGGAGTTGTGATTCTTGGGCTTGGTTTGTCCGCAGATGTGGTATACTTAATTGTGCATGTGTGCCATTGTGCCCATCTCCCCACGTCCCCCCAGTCCCTGGTCGTTACTCACCCTGTTGCTGTTGGGTCAGGTCATGTTGTGCAGTGTCCGGTCCCCCAACTTCTGCCACCGTATCCCCAATGATGACTCGGGGCACCATTTCCTCCATCTCATCCAGCTCCTGGTGTGTCGCTGGACTCCCACCTCCAGTCTGCATTGCTGCTTTCAGGTTGGCTGCGAGTTTCAGCTTGGTTTTGCACTTCACATCAGTCCAGCGCTTCTTGCAGTCGTCCACTTCCCTTCTCTTCACTCCGACTGCATTCACCTTGGCCAAGATGGACTGCCATATTGTATTTTTAGTTGCCAATGACACAGTGGAGGTGATGAACAGTTGGTGGTGGTGTTCTATCACCTCCGTAATGAGGATCTGGTTTTCCTGCGTACTGAAAGGCGGGTTCCTCTTCTTCTTCTCCTTGCCCTTCCCTGACCCCGAGGTCCCAGGCTGGTCCTCCGTGGGGCTTGTGGGGTTCTGGTTGTCCTCTGTACTCGCTCCGGCTACCTCCATGGTGCTGCGCAGTTGTTTGTGTTTTTTGTTGGCGCTTTTATAGTGGTTTTTCCCACCTGACTTGTGCGACTTGCAGGCCTGGCGCTGCTTATCGCTGTATTTTTTATCGCAGTTGGACCCATCGCAACTTTTTTCACGTTAGGCTTTAGATTTTTATCGCCGTCCCGGTGATTTTATCGCGGACATTTGACGCGTTATCGGGACAGTATCGCATGTTACCGCCGTGTTGAGAATAACACGTTAACACAGAGTTATTTTCCCGCGATGAGAAATAGCGTTAACCTATTTTGGCGATGATTATCGCACGTTCTTGAGAATATCCCCCATTGTTGTTAATCCAGTAGCACTCTTGCACTTTCAATTGCTATTTGCATATGCTATAGTCCATGATCTACAGTTTTGATTAAGAGTAGAGTGGGCTGAGCTTCGGAAAAGTTGTTTAAATCCGGTTTTAATGAATGGTTTGCACTTTTCTTACAAAAAGCACTAATGCATTTTTTTTGTCAAGGCACTTTAATAAACTCAGATAGCATTTAGTGTTTTTATTAAGGTGCTAGAAGTATTATGAACGCTTATTATACTTAACATGGACCAAAATGTACGCTGATTATGCATACTGTAGAATCAATGTTTAAGATCCGACTGTTGCTAGGGGCTACATCGCTACTATTTGGCCAAAATATTTTTTCTGTTCTATTACTGAAAGTCATTTGTTGCACCTATTTTTCTGCTAAAAAGAACCAAACAAAAAAACATAGCATCCAAGAAACCTCTAAGGAACCTGGATGATGCAGTTTTGAAAACCCCACGTGTTGCAGCAATCACATCTTGTTGACTCTCAGAGGCTAAAAGGTGAAGCAAGCATAATACCTGCACATGGGTGGGGATAGACTTGCTCCTGAGAGTTTAGCACATGCTCATTACCAGCCTATTTTTCCTCAGCCATTGTGGAAAATGCTGATGCCTTCTGTGACTGATTTTATAGGTTGCATCTAGTTATCACCTGTTCCAACTCGGTTGTAAATGGCTATATTGAAATCACAAATAATTAAAACTATGCTACTTATTTATTTCTGCAACATACAGGTACGTACGTACTGCACAAGAAGGAAAAAACGCTAAAAGGAAAATAAAATAAAGACACAACACCAAATTACTCAAAATACAAAAATGACCATCTCAATAGTAAGTATTGGAACTAAAGCCCAAAACTAAAATTAAAGTAAAAATAACGCTTTAACAGTAAAAATAACACTTACAAAAAAACAAAAAGAAACAAACTCCTAACTAAATTTTCAATTATACACAATGGGCCTGATTCACAAAGGTAAACTTAGACGTTTGGTCTAAACTTAGACCAAAGGTCTAAGTTTACGACTTTGGGAATTCACAAAGGGCATTTAGGAGTGCTATCTTTATGTCTGCACTCAGGCCAGATCTCCGCCCCGAATGCGGGAATAAGGATAGTACTTGTAAATGCCCTTTGTGAATTCCCAAAGTCCTAAACTTAGACGTTTAGTCTAAGTTAAGACCAAACGTCTAAGTTCACCTTTGTGAATCGGGCTCAATGATCGAGCAGTGCTTTAGGTAAAACCTTTAAAATAAATGCTTAGAATGGGAGTGTGCTTTAAGAAAAGAGACACTAAGGGGTCGATTCCGATTCGGGCCGGAAATCTCTCCGACCGAGCCGGACCCGGAGAGATTTCCGACCGAATCGGACCCGTGCAGTCCGACCGAACGAGTCCGATGCATTCGTATGCCACCGGACACGAGTCGGTCGGACTCCCATTGAACTCAATGGGAGCCGGTCGTACAACGCGTACGCGGGCTCCCATTGCCTCAATGGGTGCGAGGCGAACAAGGGCGCCCTCTACAGCGAGTACGCCGCGGAGCGCTCGCGGCGCACACGCACAGGTAGGGGGACCCATGGGTCCCCCTGTGTGCGCCTCGCACGGGTACGCGTACAGGGGTCCGACACGGACCCCCAAAGTACGGCTCCGACAGCGAGTTCGAGTCGGACGGCGCGAGTCGGTCGGAGCGGTCGAGGTGCGCATCGTACCTACCCGGCCGGAAAACGTCTCCATTGCGCGGTGCGAATCGGGTCCGAGCGAGTCGGTCGGAGCGGTACGATCCGGGTACGAGTCGGTCGGAGCGGTCGGGTCGCCCGGACGAGTCGGTTGGCGAGTCCGCATCGTACTCGCCCGGCCGGGACCCGCGTACGGTTCGGTCGGGAAACAGGGCTCCGAATCGGATCCGGTAAAGCCGAATCCTATTCGGAGCCCTACCGGCCGAGATCGGAATCGGCCCCATAGTGTGGGGCTTCTCGAAAAAAGAAACAGATACCAATGTTGCTACTAACAATAAAGGGGCAGCTCAGCAATGTGAACTTACCAATTCAAATGTAATCAAAAGAATTCTGCACATGAATGAAAATGCTTAGGAATAAAACTACTTTTTTTAAATGTTTCAAGTGAATTAGAAATCACTATGCAGATTTCCCGCCTGCCATCAAGTTATTCTGCATAACTGTGGTAATCAGGAAGAAAACCTTAGCGAGCTTTCAATGCATATTTATTATAGAACTTTTTAATAGGGAGTACTATTCAAAATAATTACAACTACAATTTCCATATATCTTGTTGTGGGTGATAGGAAAACAAGAATTCAACTTTGCTGAGCAGAAATGTGATGGCAGATTATCTGACAAGCATGAAGATAAAATTGACTAAGAAAGGGAATTATGAGAAGGAAATGGAAGCGAACAATAGGTGTTGTAGGCCAGTGACGCTGAAGTAAAGAACAGGTCAAGAGCAATAGAGTGAAAAATATGAAAATTTGAGGTAGTGAGGCAGTCGAAGCAAGGGGGCAGATTTACAAGGTCTGGCGCATCTCTGCAAATCAGCAGGGATGCGCCAGAAAACTTGCGACACGCAAAACTACCCGTGCGCCACCACGGATGCGCCGCATTTACAATGCGGCGCGCCGTGGCGCACGGATAGGCAGATGCGTGTCGTATCTGCCGGCGTAAGGTTGGCGCAGTGCTAGAGTCGTGTCGCGGGCGCGATGCAACTCCAGCACTGTTCCATCCCGGCCTATCTCTAACATGTTGCGTCATGCCTTACGCCTGTTTCAAGCAGGCGCAAGGTTTTGACGCAACGGCGTCGGAAAAGTGACTGAGTGAAATCTTGTAGATTTTACTCAGGCACTTTTCCGAGGCTTTCCTGCGACAGACCACCCACACTGTGACGGTACGCCCACATTATACCTGACGCAGGTATAATGTGGCGTAGGGGTTTACTGCATGACGCATCTCCCTAGATGCGTCACGTTGTAAATCCGTCGCAGCATGGCGCTTGCTTTACGCCGCCGCTGCGTCACAGAAGTGACTCAGCGGCAGTGCAAGTGCGTCGCAAGTGCCTTGTAAATCTGCCCCAGGGTGTTTTGGGTGGACAGAATATAGACATGTTGCTTTTCAAGGATTTGTGAGACCTCTATAGCACCTGAAAGGTGAGACGATCACCGCTCAGAAATTAAGAAAGAAGATAATTGGTCCTGGTGATCATTTAAGACAGACATATTCTAAAAGGATACATAATTGGTATTTGGTGACCTTTACTGATGAGGGTGAGGGAGAGAATCTCATATGTACTGGTAGTGAGTTACTTTTATTAAGGCAATGGATGGAAAGGCCCTGCACCAATAAGTCTCCTCCACCTTGAGACTTAAGTTTAGGAACAGATAGTTTTGCCTTTGACATACTGTAAAGGTTATAGATGAGAGAACAGAGATGTAGACTTAATGCAATGTACCTCAGGCAAGTTAGTGTAGGTGATTAAAGATGAGACAGCGGCCGTCCTGATGGGTCACCGGCGCATTGGGCTCCTGGGTACACTTTTGTTACCACCATCGCTGGGAGGAGGCCGGATCGAGTTGAGTCTCCCCCACTTACTGAGCAGGCTGAGTCCCTATACTCCCTTGCTTCCTTACGCATAGACCACTTTATGCACACTCCCCGACTCTACACCTATTCTGGGCGACTTCAAGCTAATATCCCTGAATGTGTGGCAATTAAACTCTCCAAACATAAACAAATCTCGTGCTATGTTCTGCAACATGACCCGGATGTCCTCCTGCTGCAAGAGACCCACTTGACGGGGGCATCATATGGCACATCCAAAATACCCTAAATGACACTAGGCTTACACGGCTACCAAAACACTGGAAGTGGGTATCCTCTGTAAGGCAATCTTCTATACATCTGTGGTTAGAGAGGTCCTCGATAAGGAGGGTCACTATTTGCTACTACACCTTCTCCGGGGTTAGTGCAAACTGACAATATTTAATTTATATGCCCAAAACATTTCACAGGATGCCGACATCAGGCGTATCCTGCGAGAGCGGTTAGAGGGGGTGTAGGGTGACATCATAGTTTGTGGGGACTTTAACTTGGTGTGGGGCCCTTCCCTAGACCAAACGGAACAACCTTTCAGAACACTGGGGCTATGTACTCGCGCTTAAAGAGGGCTATAGAGGACTGAGGCCTCGTAGACACATGGCGCTATAAGCATCCTGAAACAGGAGACTACTCTTTTTACTCACACGTCCATACCTCTTACTCCTGCATAGACTATGCTTTCATCACTCTTTCCCTCCTCCGCCGCTTAAGTACTGTGGAGGTCTCCGACATCTCCATTTCAGATCATGCACATTTAGAGCTCACATTGGTTGATAGTGTGACCCACCCTGGAGACACACCATGCTGGCGCCTGCCCCCACATCTTCTGCACGAACCTGTAGATGTGGAGGAGATACGTAAAGGAATCGCCGACTACTTTACGCTTAACGCACTCCCCAAAATCTCCCTCCACACACTTCGGGATGGGTTCAAAGCCACTATTAGGGGCACAATTACATCCATAGCCATTGCGCAGGGCGGGACGTGAGGTTGATAGAGTCAAACTTGTCGGCAGAGATGAAGCAACTGGAACACCTAGACAAAACTGCCCCCTCCCACCGGACCAAGTGTCAGCTAGCTATTTTATGCGGCCAATTGCGCACCCACCAGACAGGCAAGGCGGAACCAGTTCTCCTGGCTCTCCAACAGTGATATTACGAGGGGGTAGACAAGGTGGGTAGACTGCTAGCTCGCAGGCTGCGCCATGCACGGGCCAAGACACATATTGCTAAGATCCAGGTGGGTGACAAGGCATGGGCTATAGCGGAAAGGGATAAACTGGAGGCCTTTCAGGCTTACTACCAACAGTTGTATTCCCAGGAAGACCCCTCCCCCACGCTGCTTCACTCCTACCTAGCTGAGTGTGAGTGGGATCCCCTACACCCGCAACACGCTGCCCTTTTAGATGAACCAATTACTGCTGAGGAATTACGCACTGCGGTGTGGGCCCTTCCCTTGGGCAAAACACCCGGTCCTGACGGACTCCCAGTCCTCTTCTACCGGCTCTTTCTGCCCCACCTTCAGGATCATCTACTGTGACTCTTCAACTCCTTCACACAGGATATGGGCCTCACACCCCCAATGGCAACAGGCAAAATATCACTCATACTCAAAGCAGGTAAGAACCCGGCCCTGTGCTCCTCTTATCGCCCCATAGCCTACTCAATGCAGATGCTAAACTCTTCACCAAAATATTCGCTGCTCAATTGGAACCATACCTACCAGGCCTCATTGGCCCGGATCAAGTGGACTTCATTCGCCATCGGCAGGGGGCGGACAATGTTCGCTGTATAGCACACTTGGTGGAAAAATTGCATTGTTATCCTGGCATGCCTTCTCTCGCTTGATGCAGAGAAGGCCTTTGACAGGGTAAACTGGTCTTATCTCCATGCAGTGCTGAATAAAATAGGGCTGCCACAGGGCTTCTTCTCCAAAATTATGGACTCATACGTGGCACCGGTAGCCAGTATCTGAGTTAATGGGCGAACCAGGCCCTACTGTTTGCCGTGGCGATTGAACCACTCACTATCAAAATCCGCGATATGGACACTGTAAAAGGCATACCTTTTGGTGGCCAAACCCATAAGATAAGCTTGTTCGCGGGCGATCTCCTGCTCACACTGACACAGCCAGAGATATCCCTGCCCAGTGTTGTGGAGTGCCTGCAGGCCAACGAGGCTGTATCTGGTTTTAAGATTAATAAGACCAAGTCGTCCGTGCTTAATCTCACTACTCCGGCCCAAGATGTAATAACTTTGCAGAGCCTTGTGCCCTTCCATTGGTCTTCGGGCTCCATCAAATACTTAGGCCTTACTATCACCCCTACACTCACCTTCTGGTCTCGAGCCAACTGGCCTTCTCTCTACCCCGCCATCCTTGCTGATTTTCAGAGGTGGAAACCCCTTCATATCACCTGGTTGGGGTGTATAGTCATCATAAAAATGAATGTACTCCCGAGGGTCCTCTACTTGTTTCAGACATTGCCCACATCGATCTTGGAGGACGATATCCTGTGTCTGCAAAGGGACATTCGTGCTTTTATATGGAATGGGAAACAACCCAAAGCAGCCAACTCCTTGCTGATGCTGCCGCGGGATAAGGGAAGCTTAGCCTGTCCCAACCTTCTAGAGTATTATTGGGAGGCCCACCTGAGGTATTTTTCTGAATGGGTGGTACGGGAAAGCGAGGAGCACTGGTTCCAGATGGACCGCGCAGTCACGTGTAGGCCCCTGTGGGACCTTGCTTGGATACCTAAACATGCCTGACCACGCAGTGCGTATGTTGCTACACCGACTAGGACGGTATTGGAGATTTGGGACAGGGTGGCCCTAAAGAGAGGACTGACTACTTTCCCATCACCTCAAACCCCCATTGCCCGCAACTGAGCCTTTCCACCGGGACTATCGCCCCTTTCACTTCGTAGTTGTAGCGAAGGGGATTGTCAGGCGCTCCAGGACCTCTTTACCAGAGGTGCCATGAAGTTGTTTGACGAATGCAGGGTGGAATTTAAACTCCCAGACACCAAACGACTCCAATACCACCAGCTGCATCACTGGGTGCCTTGTTTACCCGGCGGCTACCCACCCCTACACCTTATTTGAGAAGCATGTACGAACCTTTGATGGTACACGAGGAATAATATCCAACACATACCAGGTGCTGCAACATTTCCGTCCCGATTCGCACCCATACGTATTAATCCACGTGGCATAACACCATTCAGGAGGAAATAACACCTAAACAGTGGGAGACACTATGGCAGATCACACCCAAAACCTATCGCAGTTTCTCTCTTGTGAGACCACATATAAATTGATGTTTCAATGCTATTATACACCTGCTAACCTGTCTACCATTTATTTGAATGTTTCCCCCCTATGTTGGCGCTGCGGGGAGGGAGAGGGGACCTTCTGTCATATCTGGGGGTCCTGTAGAGTGATTGCTACATACTGGAAGGAGATACTGGGTCATATTAAAGACATGGTAGGCTATCCTCTCCCCCTCTCATACCCCACGATTATTCTAGGCATATGACCTTCTAACTTGGCCGTAATGACCCATGCAGACTGGACGCTCATTAGTTACCTACTCTTGGCAGCGCAACAACTCATAGTGCTTATGTGGAAGCAACCAGCCCCTCCCTCTGTTGCACAATGGTTCGCTTGAGTGTGGCATCTCCTAGCAATGGAGCGGATATCTCACAACCTGACTAACACTGACAAAAAGTTCCAACATTTGTGGAAGCCCCTAATCCATTACCTCATGCACATAGAGTTTACTTGCTTTAGCCCCCAGAAACTTCGGACACAACAGCTCTTTGATTGAGGGTATCTTCCATACCTCCTTCCACAGTAAGGAATCTTGCAAGATTCATGGGGCCTGTCTCCTCCCCCTGCTGAATGGTACCGCTGCCCCCGTACATCTCTGCCCTTTGATAGATTAAGACCTGTGCACGTTATGTTTGTTCATTGTTTTCAAGTTCGTATACAACTGTACTATCCTGAACTTAAAGTACTAAACTACGAGAGGTCACCTGATACTGAGATTTCTCTGTATTAGCTATAGTTCTGCTACTATGTGATTTGGAGTGCGACTGTACACATTGCTATTGCAAGGCTGATTCGAACCTGCCTCTGGCTTGTAAATCCTCTTGTTGACAATGTCATGTACATGTTTTATTTTGTGATAACTAATAAAAAGAACTTTAGTAAAGATGAGACAGACGATTTCAGTGGTAATGGTCTCCACAACCAATAGTTAATGTAATACACTACAAGGAAAAGAAATAAGGTCTGTCTTCCTAAGGATGGTTGTGAGAAAGTGGATTCATAGTTTGGATGGAGGGGAGCTCACCACAAGTAATAATGGCATTATCTTGTTGGGTCCAGGACAGATTTCAGTAATAAAGGTTTCAGTAATTTAAACTTGAGTTGAACTCCGGTAGCCCTTCGCCCTGTAAAATGTTCTATATTTGGACTTATATTGAGGATATTGAGCCCTATGCTCTTTAATATCTACGTACAACCCTTGGCTGTGGTAGCTAAAAGCAGAGGGTTGTCGTTGGTGTCCTATGCCGACGACACCCAATTGGTCATCACATTCTCTAAGGAGCGTCTTAATAATCTTGTCAAATTTAAAGATGATATGCAGGTGATATCGGACTGGATGACAACAAATTGCCTGCAGCTTAATGCAGGCAAGTCTGAGATACTGCTGCTTGGGAAAGATAGTGACATGTGGTCAGAACAATGGTGGCCAGACAAATTAAAACCTGCACCACTGCCTAAAGAGGCGGTCAAAAACCTAGGCTTTTGGATCGATAATGGCCTGTCCTTTGACACTCAATCTAAACTTGTTGCAGGGTCCTGTTTTGGACTCCTGAGGGGGCTAAAACCCCTATTGGGGTTTTTTGACCCTAAAATTCGTCAAACCATTCTCCAGGCCACAATCTTGTCTAGGTTAGACTATGGCAATTCCCTATATTTAGGTGCCAATAAATCCTGTGTTCAGCGCCTTCAAAGAATCCAGAACGCGGCAGCCCGCGCAGTGTTGGCCCTTCCAAAATCATGCTCAGTGTCCAAACTTCTACCTAAACTAGATTGGTTACCTGTAGAAAAACGAATCCAGTTTAAGACACTGTGTGTTGCCCATAAAATTATGACTCAACAAGCACCTCCGGTCCTGGCAGCTTTACTTGTGCCGTACGTTCCGAGTCGCTCTTTACGCTCAGCTAACCAAGGACTCATTTGTACCCCCGAATCTTAAGAGCGCGAGCGGGTGGTCGATCTTTCAAAGTTTTGGCAGCTAAACTCTGGAACTCCCTCCCAGTTTCCATCAGAGGGCTCCAGAATCATCTGGCTTTCCGTAAAGCCGTAAAGACCTGGCTTTTCCCGGCTTAATTTTTCTTTTTCCATGTGGGCTGGGCGTTATTTTTAAGCCACCTGTACTTTGGGTAGCGCTGGGACGCCCCGTTGCTGGGGCAGCTACGCGCTGTATAAATCTAAACTAAACTAAACTAAACTAAACTAAACTTAGCCAATTTTCTGGAGCGCAGATTCCTCCAGTGGGGCAAGGCTGCAAGCTTTAGCTGAAGAGGGCTCAGTGAGGCCAAATACCTTCTCTGCGAGGTCCTGCTGAAATAGACTTGCTGTTGCTGAAAAGCTCTGAGATGGCAAAACCTGAATCTTTATCTCAGCGGCAATGCACCTTGATCAGATATTGATTTGGCAGGTTTGTCCAGGTCCTCTGGAAGCCTTTGGAGCCAACATTTTTCTAAGTTCCAGGTTTTTCAGGATGTTACGATTAGTAAACATTGGCACAACCCAGGGTACCAGGCCTTCAGAAACTGCTTTGGGGTCAAGACTCACTCCAGCAGAAGCGACCAGCTGGGTCCAGAACAGGTCCAGTTGGAACTGGTCACCTGGATTCCTCAGGAAAAGGGCTTCTTGCAGCTTGTTGTGCCTCTGTAGCTTAACAGGAGGTCAATCAACTGACCCTAGGAGGCCAGTTATTTCTTCTGTGTACAAGTGGGAACAGGTTCTGCCTGTCAGGTCCCTGAACACATCTCAAACAGCAGGTGCTGTCCTTCTTCTGTTATTGCTCAGGTCCAGAGTGTTCTGAAGAGGGTGCACAGGGATACCACATTTGTGCCTAGAATTAACTTCCGGGTGGTGGTGACTCCTGGCCCCTCCTTAATAATGTGGAAAAGGTATACAGGGGTAGCCCTACCCCCTTTTGCAGCAGTTCCTACATGCCCTACTGCAGACAATCCCATAGTGCCTTTCTCTGACTAAATCTAAGATAATGAAATCCTTCTCCCCTTGCTCAGAACCTGTTTGTCCACTCAGGGGTGTGGCCAGAGAAATTAGTAAACCATGGTCTGCATTCACTTAAAAAAAGTACTGAAACAGCTGCCTCCCACCATGACAGTAGCCTGTTTGACTGGTGGAACTAAGGAAGGGCCAAATGTGTCAGGGTGCCTGTTAAATAATGCTGCACAGCCTTTGTGCCTTCTGATTTCACAGCGTTCTGCGAGATTCAGCTGGAGGGCTTATTTGCTGTTGACCAGACTATGTTGTTGCCATCAATGTATGTCTTATTTTATTTGCCACCTGTTGTCCCTGTTTTAATTTTTATGACCTGTGTCTCCTTCAAAAAGGAGGGGAGTCAAGGGAAACTTCAAGAGAATCGTTCACAGGGACCTCATGTCCCAGATCCCTGTGTGCTCCCACGCGTGGTGGTTATCTAGGACAGGGCATGTGCATTTAGAGACCCATGCCCGATAACAGATGCACATTTTTAAGGATTCAGAGTCAGAAAGAGAGCTTGTGGATTTTTCACTCCTCTCCATTGTGGTTTTCAATGCTTCCAGTTTTGCAAGGACTCAGTGGGAGTCCAAAGGTAACAAGCATCTGGGGGCTATTGACATTCAATAGAAGGACAATGTTTATGACTACGATTCTTCCTTTCTAGAGTTATATTTAAAGATAACTATCCGTTCCTTTGGAGAACAGTTAAAAAACCTTCAAACATTGTTATTAATAGCTATGAAAGGCGAAACTCTGCCCCCAGTGAGTTCCGAAGACAAACCTCCTTTCCTGAGAAAGTATTAGGAAATTCAGATTTAGCAATGTTAGTAATGTGCAACTAACTAAACATTAAGAGTGGATTTAAGAGTCTTTTTGACTATTGTTCTTTCTTTGAAACTTGGCAATCAGCACGCTTCAACTGGAGGAAGAGATCCATGAGATGAGACATAAAGGGCAGCATGGGAAGTTAACGTGCAATACCTAGCTGGGAGAGAATTCTTCAGTGTTCAAGCAAAGACTTAAGTTGTGGTATGTATGTCGGTGCTATAAATGATGAATTAGTGGAGAAGTGGTGTTTTGTATGTTTTAATGCCTGATAATTGATGGATAATCTTTCTTTTAGCGGGCACAGCTTAAAACTGTTAGAAAAGAAAACTCCACAACCCATATAGGTATCCCAAAAAACAGAGAGCGAGGGAGAGTGATGATAGAGCTACTTTCTGCTTTCAAAGGTGAACCAAGCACACATTTCACTTAGAAAACGCATAGTACTGTCAGCGAGGTCTAATCTACCTCTTTTCTTTTCCAAATCTCCTTCTTTACTGTCCCCTATATAACACCCTTTCCCTCTCTCAATCACTCCAAAATTCTGATCCATAATAGCAAGTGGACTGTCGTGAGGAGAACAATTTGAGCATTGTACTGACCCCGGGGAGCATCATCACTAACAAGGTGTTGGCTACCATTTGTCTTTGACAGTAGTGGCCTCTTTAAAGATAATGAAGTTACTGTGCACTGCCAAAGTGGCCATAATGCCAGAGGAACAGAAACACCTCCCTGCACCAAGCCTTTGTGTCCTGCTCTGGGAGTTGTTTTCACACCTCATTCAGGGTTTAAGTACACAGAGGGCTTCAGCTGGGGGCCTATGTAAATTAGCCTCCAGAGTCTTTAGTTAGGGAAAAGGTAACTTTCTGATAGCACTTTTTCCTTAATATGTATTGCAAATCCAAGTTCACCAATAAATTGGGTTTTTAATCGGCCTGGGTGAAATTTACATTATGCCAATGTAGTTTGATTCATTTTGGGAATTACTCTTCTTATGAAAAATTCCTGAAATTATGTCATTTTGCGAAATAATGCGCCATTCGTGGTCATAATTTACATAAATGGCTTCATTTGTGGTCAACAATTTACCATGAATGCACAGGAACAATAGAATGAGAGCGGCTGTTGTTTGCAGTGCTTTTATTTAAACGTGTCTTTGCACCAGGATGTATTTAGCACTAAAAATATAGCACAAAAGGAAGGATTTGCGTAGTTGCATATAATTTTGTGCAAATTTGCGTAATCATGCGAAAGCTAATAACACAAATGTAATATCACATCCCATTGTTTTCCTATTAAACAGCCAGCCTTGATGCAATAAAAATAGCTTTTGGGGGGATTTCAGTTTAGAGAGGTGTAATTTAAAATTTCTACATGTCCTACTTTTAAATACTATGCACCCTCCCTTGTGGGCAGTAAGGGTTACTTTGGGGGTCACTTATTATTATTATTTAAATGAAAGGCTTAGGCCTGTCAAAAGGGTTTATTTTGACAGGTCGAATTTAGGCCTGGGCGGAGTTCACTGAGTTCCGCTATGTGGAACTCAGCGAAGTGACAAAAAACTCTGCCGCGCTGCACAGAGTTCAACGAGCGGCGGAGTGCGTTAGGGTCATGCCGTTCACTGTGATTTTGAGCGCCGGGTGTTTGTCCCGCACTGTAAAATCATCGCGAACGGCACCATGTGCAGCGCAAGAGGGCGCAGCTTCCTTTCTGCTGCTCGAGTAGATTTTCTACTCGAGCAGCAGCTTTCTCAACACCAACGAAAGGTTTCTCAACATGACTGCCCGCATTGAGAAATCTCCCAGGAGGTTGATTTTCCTCGCTCGTGCTTGCTAACTAGACCTTGGCGAGCGGGAGCGAGGAAAAATCCTCTGCGAAGCAGGGTTTCTGGGAACTCCGCGTGCTCCGCAGAGTGTCGAAACTCTGCAAACTCCTCGAACAGAACGGAGTTCACCGCTCAAGGTTAGTCGAATTGCAGTTTGTAAACTGTCGCAGTCAGGCTACAATGGTAGACCTGAAGCCACTTAACTTAGAGGCCCTGTGTACACTTTGTATAATATACTAGAGAATTGTAGGAAAGTTAAATATTTCTGTTAGGATTATAGCTAATTTCAACATGTTTTAGGGGTCAGAGCACATGTACTGAGGCCTGTTAGCAGAGCGCCACTGCACAATGTAAAAAAACACATCAGTATCTGTCCACAAAAAATAGGGTTGACCACGCTAAAAGAGGCATTTTCCTACAATGATGATCAACCTGATGTATGACACAAAAGTGACTGTGAAAGTACACTATGAAGGATGTTTCAGTATTCTAAGTGTGAATTACTAGAATCTATGATTATTAAAGAACTATTTTTGGGGAAATGAGGTGGGAGAATAGTTTTTAGTTTACTGATTTGGAAATAGCAATCATTGAGCACTGAGCAGATATCAGGTAGTCTCAGTGCATCACCATGTAGTATAAATCCAAAATTTTAAAATCTGCAACTCAAAGCCAAAATATTTTTGAAGTGTTATAGAGGTAAACGAGAGTCTACGGTAACCCCGGTCATACTATCTTGTGTGATCTCTCTCTGGCTCTTTTCTATGCCTCTTCAATCGTCCTAGCCAACCATTTCTACAAGCAAATCTGACACTGTATCCTTAATAATAAAGACCAATATGCATTTCATATCACAATTGTTATACGCAGTAGTCATGGAGAGGAAAACCTGAACATGCATCAGGGCATGAATCCCTTCAACACTCAAAACATTTTGAAGGGCAGTGGTCTTCAGGATTGGTGTAATCAAGGCCCCCTTATATCTTTGTGGTGAATTGTGGCGAACAAAATGTCAGCATTGTTGTGCCAGATAACAGAAACATGGTGGCATTCCGTTTCTCCAAAAACAATTACTTTGACGGAAAAAGAGAATTATTTGTAAGTACATGAAGACAACATCAATGTGAGTGTTCTGTTAATGACAAGTGAAGAATTAGGTCAAATGGAATGGGGAATAGGAGACTAAGGGACTTAATATTTATTGCAAATTACCTCCTCGTCCATCTTCCTGGATGCAGTCTTTATGCATGAGATACTTTTCCTTTCTGCCAGATCCAGTTTCCTAGCTGAAACCATAAAGTTCCTCCAAGATGGCCCCCGTTACCTAGGAGTCACCACAAAAGTAGGAACTAATGATGCACTTTCTGTAACATACCACGTAAATACCACAAGACAAACCACAAAACTGGAAATAGCCAACCACCAGGCCCGGACAGGAGGGTGGGACTCAGGACTGCATCATGGAAGACCAGGACTCGTTCTAATGAAGATTACCGGTAATTCACCAGGGCATGCCTTTGCTCAGCGGTCAGCCTTTGAGACATTTGTGGGCATATTTACTAGAAACTGGCAGAGCGCGGTGTTAGGCCAAAGTTGGTAATGCCGCGCTCTGTCAGTTTCAAAACGCAGGGATGCGCCGTATTTACAAGAATGCAGTGCATCCCTGCATTTACCCTAGCGCTAAAGAAGCTGCCTAGCAAAGTGCAGGCACCCTTGCACCATGTTGCAAGTGTGCCTGCGCTGCAGGGGTGTTTGTTTATGTGCAGGAAGGGACACCTTCTTGCACATAAACAGTCTTTACAGGTGATTTGCTGTTTCTATGTGTCCTACAGAATGCAGCACACATGGAAAGAGCAAAATACGAGGAGAAATTAAACCTTTATCCTCGGATCGTCTGCTTAAGACCAGGTATTCCCTGGCGATATTTTTGGCACTGCCCCATACCTTGTAAATATGGTGCTGATGCAGCGCGTACAATAAAAACTATTCTCCTCCTAGGTCACTTATAGGTCATCCAGGGGCAAACTATATTTTCTCACATCCACATGACGATGGGGCCCATAAACATCGCCTAACACACACGTACACACCTGGATTTCCTTTACACCTTTACGAAATTCTGTACTCCTAGGAGAAACATGAGAACTAAATGGAAAACACCATTTATGTACCGCTGGAAGGAGCCGGGATATCTTATTACCTTAAATTATCGCTTTCTTTTAGTTATTTCTTAAGATATTCCTGCTCATTGTTTTGTCGATGAATCATTCATGTAAAAATTAGTTCATAGTGATTAAGACCAGCTGAATCACAATAACCAATTACTGATGTCACAATCATTTAGGAAAATAACCACTGAGTCATTTGGTTTAAAGAATCTTAAATTTTATATAATTTTAAAAGCATGAGAAAGAATTTAAACTTTTTATTCAATTATTCATTCATTATTAATTCAAATATTTATTAAGCATAATCAATTTATTGCAGAAAGGAAATTTTCGTCATGAAGCAAAACCCTAATTACCTGCCTACCTTCCTAATTTAGCCTAATGATTTCTAACCTAAGTTTAAGAATTAGAAATAACCTGATTCTCATACTCAACTGGAAAATTAAGACAGCAACAGAAACTTCAGCTCGTCAGCATCAGCTACCTGCAACCCGTCTCATCTAACAGTCTTTCAGCATCTCCCGCTCAGTAAGGGATCGATCAGGACCACCCAGCACTGGAAGCCACCAACACCAACACGACTCTCCAACTCCGCTCCTGACTGTGACTGCGACTGACCCCCTCCCACTAAGAGTAGGCCCTCTTATACCCTAATTCTAACTTTGCTAACTAATTGTTGCAACATTAATAACACGCTTTTCTTTCATTGGTCCATGCATGTCATCTTATTCATTCTTTTAATCAAGTTCTCTTGGATCCAATGGTCCTTGGATCATTTCCTTTCCCACACGTTCAAGACATGTTTCCATCCGCTTCGATCAGTACATTTGTAACTTCTTTCGATACATTCGAGAACTCCGCAGTCATTGTCCTTTCTCTTAAACTGGTTTCCCACGGGTCTTCTGCTGATCACCACGGCACACTATCAGTTCAATTAGGTCACATCAGCCTTGACCATTTCTCGCATCCTAGCCTCTCAGCAACATCACGAGGTTAGTTTTTCTCCGACTTCTCTCCCGTGTCACATGTCTCCCTTGCGCCTGCGCACATCACCCACTGGCAGCCATTTTATATCGCCACTCGGTTATACTTTAGAAGCACTAATTTGAAGTAAACAAAACATAATTAAAATAGAGAAAAATAGCCTTTTCGTTTCCCTCCCGTCATCTACGTACCCCAATTAGTTATTACCTAGCAGAAAGCAACATTTAAGCTGTTCCTTACTTACCATCACTATTGTTTTTGCAACGACACGTTTTATTTCTATGAAGCACAAAAACATGCATTTATTTTAAATTAGTACGCATTTATTTTTACGTTATAATTAGACACACGGACATCCATTAATAGATTATTTAGCACACACATTTGCATGTTACCCTTCCCACACGTACAGTGTTGATTAATACATTTAAACGAACATTTTATTAATTATTTATAAAATTTGTTAGGGGTTAAAAATATTTATTTTCTCTGCTCCATCAACTCCCCCTTTGGTGATTTTTAAATCACCACATAAAACCCAAGTTATACTTCTTTTCAGGCAGCATGTCTTTTATCCTTTGCTCTTTGTTATTTACACATCTGTTTCTTCTTCATCTTGTCTTTTTGTCTCCTTATACATGTTTTCTTTCATTTTCTCCAACTCAATTTCACCCATTTCCTCTCTCTCTTTCATTATTCTGTTATTTCTTTTTATCTTATTTTGTCTTACTTTTCTTTTTATACACGTTATTACTATTTTCAACACCATGGCTAACAGTATTACTACAGTTGCTATTATTATAACTTTCCCTATCATTAGTCTACTCATTCTGGTCAACCAATTTGCTACTGAAGAAAACCCTCTACCAAGTTTTCCCAAAACATTTTCAACCTCCAGTGGAACTAGTTCTTTGTGCAAATTTGTAATATTTGTAATATACTTCTGTATATTTTCACTTTTATCAGGAATGTAAGTACAACAATGTTGGACTTTCAACATTCCACAGACTCCACCCTCTTTTGCCAAAAGAATATCAAGGGCAAGCCGATTTTGCATCACCATAGCTCTCATGGCAACCATTTCGGTATTTACCATTAAGAACCCTCCCGCAGTATCTGTAGACAAACGATCTACTACTGTGGATAACTTCCGAATTTTAAATGCATTCAAAGATATTCCCACTGCTGGTATTAATGCTCCAAAAATATCACCTACAATTTCTGAAAAACTTTCCCTCTTTCTACGTGTAAAGCTATTAATCATCTTGTATGTTCCCTTTTCTTCTCTGTCCATATGAAAGATTTTTGGAAAGACCAGGCCTACATAGCAAGTTCCATACCAATGGTCCGGTAACCTGTAATAAGCTCTATTCCCACAAATATAATAGATACCTGGAAATATTGGATCTTTTCCACCTTTGAATCCCCAACCTCCCAGAATTTGATAATTGTCATGGCAGATACTGGAACCTACAAAGTAATTGTCATAGACTGTCTTATTTCTCCTAATACACAACTTTCCTGTTTGCGGCCAATCTAATGTCATTGCTGCATTTATCTTTTTCCCTTCATGATTTCCTTCCTCAAACGTCCATAGATGTGTTCCTTCCTCTTTTATTGCTTCTTTTTGAAATTTCATTCTTCTTTCTTCAACCATTTCTAAAAATACTTTTTCTTCTTTCTTTAACTCACAGGTAAGGTTGTTACTAACTATTTCTTCTAACGTTAATTTTCTATGTTCTAAAAAGAATTCTCCTAAAACTTTTGCTGGTTTTACTTTGTTAAGTTCTGGTACTACTGGAATGTTTGCAAAAATCTTATCTATGTCAGTATAATAAGATTCTAATCTACCTGTTTTATAAAATAAACTTGCTATTACACTACATGTTATTCCATAAGTTAGAGGTAGGTGATGATAAGTCACACCTTCTGACACTGATGCAGGCAACTGCATACAAACATAACAATCTCTCACATCCATTGTCTCTACATATTCGTACAACAATTTTGTAAAAACATTTTTAGAAAAGTCTGTTACTGACTTATCCTTATGTAACTCTGCACTACTTCTTAAAATAACTGGTTCTTTAATATTAGTTTCTTTTTCTGGTTTAGTATCATTCTTTGCTTCTATTACAGCTAAACTAATAGGAATTGTGATTGCTAAAACTATCCATATGGTCATTAATAACCCTGTACAAAAGCAGCACATTTTGCACCATCTTTTTATAAACTCACATTTATCTCTTCTATCCCTAGTATTTTCCATTTTTCTTTTTCTATTTGTTAAGTTTCAGAAAATTGTGTCACTACACCTCAGAAATGACTTAGATGCCACTCTGCTTTCAAAAAGTCTTTGCTTGGTACTTTCTTTTAATTCTCTCCAGAATTCTTTCGTTGTCACATCCGGTGATTTGTCACATCCAGTAAAATTGTCATGTCCGGCAGAAGCACTATAAGTCTTCACTTCAGGTTTGTTGCATCTCACCTTTTCCCATTCGACTTCTTAGTCTCTGGTTCTCGTGAGTGTTTTCTTCTTCTTTGTAATCTGTCAGTGCAATATACAGCCACTCAGGTGACTTATACTTTGCATTCACTTTCTTTGTTCTTTTGGACTTTTGTAATCTTTTTCCACTGGGTTTTTCTTGTCCCTTTTGACTTGTTATTTCATTCACTTGTTCAGCACTTTCGTCTCCTGCTCTTATTATTCTATATCTCAATTTTCTTATATAGCTGTTGGGCCAATTATCTCCTTTTCTTGGCCTTTTGGCTTCACCTTCTTTTTCTTCTCTTTCTGATTTCCAATTTCTTTTTCTTGATTCAGTTTTTGCCTTCTCCTCTTCTCCACTTTCTTCAGTTTCTGTTTCAACTGTTTCACTATTGTCTCTTATTTTGAAACTTATGATCTCGTCATCTCCTACTGGTGGATCTGTCTTCTCCTTCTTGTTTTCCCTTATTACTGTCCCTCCTCGGTGTTCTTCCGATTTGGTGTTTTCCTCCCTTTCTGCTTCTAAATTTCCCTGTTCTTCTGTTTCTCTATCTGTCCCTATTGCTCCTCGGGGTTCTTCTCGATTCTCTAACTTTTTGTGTACTTCTTTCCCTACTTCATCTATTAATATTATTTCTGAAGGATTTCCACCATAACTTGTACTTGGTTGTTCATCTAGCTCAATTTCTTGCTCAGTTTCTTCTCTAATTGGTTTATAACCCCAAGTTCTCCTTCGGAATTCTTCACAGTTTGCAACTGAATCATCAGATCCTGAACTTGTGTCAGATGTTTCCAGATGTCGACTTACAGGTCGATCTTCAGGTTCTGGAATTTCTGAATTTCTTTCTTCTTCTTCTTCTTCCTCTTCTTCTCTAGAGGTGTTTGCCGTTGGGGTTTCCAGATGTCGACTTTCAGGTCGATCTTCAAGTTCTGGCACCCTTTCTCTTATCCTTGTTGTCCCAGCTGTTAAACTTTTATCCCACACTTCCAGACGTCGACTCACATGTCGATCAGTAGGTTCTTGAACTCTGATTGTGTGGCTGGCATGGACCCAGTTCTTCACTCCTGCACACTTGACTGCAGTCGTTGTCACTAGGATTACCTGTCGTGGTTCGTCCCAGCGAGGAACTAGACAGTTTCTTCTCCTGTGGATTTTTATACGGACCCAGTCTCCTGGATTCAAGTCGTGGGCTGGTTTTCTTTCAAGAGTGGTCGCATCCGGTCCAACCTGATGAAACACAGAACGCACCACATCAGCCAGTCCCTTGCAATAATCCAGTACTAGATCATCAGTTATAGTCAATAACTTGTTGACAGGTACTTGTGCTTGTCTCATTGCTCGTCCCATGATCATCTCATGAGGACTAAGTCCAGTTTTCTTTTCAGGGATGCTTCTGATGGTCATCAGAACAAGAGGCAGTGCATCTGGCCATTTGAGTCCTGTAGCTTGACACATTTTTCCTAATCTGTTTTTAATTGTTCCATTAATCTGCTCCACTACCCCAGAAGCCTCTGGTCTGTAAGCACAATGTAGTTTTTGTTTAATACTCAATGCTTCGCAAATCAATTGGATCAACTCATTTTGAAAATGTGTTCCTCTATCTGTCTCAACCGTGACTGGAAAACCATACCTTGGAATGAACTCTCGCAGCATAAGTTTTGCCACTGTTGTTCCATCATTCCTTCTAGTGGGGTATGCCTCCACCCAACGAGAGAACAAACAGACGACCACTAGAACATATTTTAGTCTGTTACTAGGGGGCATTTCTATAAAGTCTAACTGCATTCTGGTGAATGGACCTCCTTCTCGTCCTATTGTTCCTAGACTCACTACTGTTTTTCTTCCTGGGTTAAACTGCTGACAAATAAGACATCTTTGACAAAGACTTTCAGCAATGGCTCTGAATTTTGGGTTATACCAGGTTTGTCTAAAAAGTCTGATCATTGCATCTCTCCCAATATGAGCTTGTCCATGGTACATCCGTGCCATGTCTGCAATCATGCTATCAGGCATAACTGGTCTTTCGTCTCTGTATACCCACACACCATTATTTTCCTGTCTTCTACATCCTGCTTTTATCCAGTAATCTTTTTCCTCATCACTTGCAGTTTCTTGTAACTGTCTTACTTCATCCCATGTCTCGACAGTATTAGTAAAAAGCAAAGGAGAAGAGATATGCTCCCTTTCTCTATTTTTGTTCATGGACACCATGTTCTCTGCACAATATTTGGCTATCTCATCGGCATAATTATTGCCGACGGCTATGTAATCTTCGTTTTTCTTATGCGCCTTGCACTTCACTACAGCGATTTGTTTAGGCAACTGTATCGCCTCAAGCAGCTTTTTAACAAAATCTCCATTTCTGATAGGTGTTCCTGCAGACGTCAAGAAACCTCTTTGTGACCAAATCTGACCGAAGTCGTGTACGATGCCGAAACCATATTGGCTATCGGTCACAATCGTGACTCGTACATTTTTTCCTAATTTACATGCTTGAATCAAAGCAATCAGTTCCGCAACTTGTGCAGACCTTATTCCTTTCAGACAAGACGCTTCCATCACAGTTGCCACTGTGCACACTGCGTAAGCTGCGCTTAAAACTCCTTCTTTTGTTCTCAAACATGAACCATCTACAAACATGACATAATCAGATTCCTTTAACGGTTCATCTTTTATGTCAGCTCTTGGTTTCGTGCAATATTCCAGCACGTTCAGACAATCATGATCTACTTCGTCTTGTTCAATTATACTCTCCTCATCTGGCAATGATGTTGAAGGATTCACATTCATGCATCTATCTATGGTCACATTTTCAGCACTCAAGATGACTTTTTCGTACTTAGTCAGCCGACTATGTGTCATGTACTGTGTTTTTGTTCTTGTCAAAAGAATTTCTACTGAATGGGGAACATATACTCTCAGTGGATACCCCATCACTATACCTTCACTTTGTTCCAGACTTACACAAGTAGCAGCAACTGCTTTCAGACATCCAGGCAATGCTTTTGCTATAGGATCTAAAACAGCTGAAAAATAAGCAATTGGTCTTTTCATTGTTCCATGTTTTTGTAGCAGTACTGAAAACGCACATCCATCTCTTTCACTGCAGTACAACTCAAAATCCTTCTCATAATCAGGCATGCCTAATGCAGGTGCCTCACACAATTTCTTTTTCAATTCTTTGAAAGATTTCATTTCTTCTTTGTTTAACTCAAAAGGGTCTTTCACATCTTTCTTGGTCAACTTTTGTAATGGTTTTGCAATCAAAGAGAAACCACTTATCCATTGTCGACAATATCCAACCATTCCCAGAAACATTCTTACCTCTCTTTGCGTCATTGGTGCTCTCATTCCTTGAATCATTCTTACTCTTTCTGTCGCTATCTTTCGCACTCCTTTCTCAATTTTATGCCCTAAATACTGGACTTCTTTCTGACAAAACTGCAATTTTGAAGGAGACACTTTATGTCCTCTTTTCTCTAGATGGTTCAGTAAAGCAATTGTATCACTTACACATGCTTCTTTTGTTTTCGATGCCACCAACAGGTCATCGATATACTGCACCATCACTGACTTTTCTGGCATTTTCAAATCTTCCAGAGATTTCTTTAGAATCTGATTAAAGATTGAGGGGCTTTCTGTATACCCCTGAGGAATTCGGCACCATGCCAAAATACGCTCTCCGAACCGGAACGCAAATAATGGCTGGCTATCTGGATGCAAAGGAATAGAGAAAAATGCGTGACACAAATCTATCACAGTGTACCACTCAGCTTCATGTGGAATTTGATATAGAATTACTGCAGGGTTTGGCACTATTGGACAACAGGGCACAACTATTTTGTTGATCTTTCTCAAATCCTGTACTATTCTATATGTTCCATTTGGCTTTTTCAGTCCCATAATAGGTGAATTACATGGACTGCTCATTATTTCTTTTAGAATTCCCTGTTCAATCATTTTATTTATCACAGGAGTTATTCCTTCAATTATTTCTGGAGTTAATTTGTACTGTGGCGTATTCGGGTAAGTTGTTCCTTCTTTTACTGTTACTTTTACGGGATCAACTTCTTTCATTAATCCAATGTCTTCTCCTGTAAAATCCCACACACTTTCTTTCACTGCACTTTTTAGTTCTTCTGGAAGTTTTTCTGCATCAAATGCAGGAAACAAACCATTCATTTCAGGTTCCTGATTCATCAAAGTTACTTTATACAAGACATCTTCATCTGAGGTCTGAAATCCAATTCCATCTGGCGTACAATAAATTGTGCAATTCATCTTGCACAAGAGGTCACGACCCAAAAGATTTACAGGACTACAATCGCACACTACAAATTTATGCATTTTGCTAAAAGAACCAATTTTTACTTCCACCAATTCAGTAAGTGGGGTTTTAATCTGCTGATTGGCTACTCCTACTACTTGGATGTATTCACCTGAGAGAGGAAGGTTTGGAATTTCCACTGATCTAACAGTAGAACGGGTAGCTCCAGTATCGACAAGGAATGTTACATTTGCACCATTCACTTCTCCATCCACAAAGGGACCAGACTGATCTACCTCTAGAGTTGCGCCAAGTACGCACTCTTTCCCCTCTCCTGGGCACCGTCAGAATCTTTCATCCGGGTCATCCTCACTCTGACGCAACCAATACTGAGAAATGTTAGCTGCTCGCGGCAACTGTGTTACCTGCTCTCCTCCGTAGAATCCTGTTTCTGTACTGTATCTTTGCTGGTTAACAGTGTTGGGAAGTGGTGGTTGCGGCACCTGACTTTGTTGAACAACTACCTCATTCTGCACCTGTGGAGTTAATGATTGATTTTCCGGATTAGGTTTAGGTGGGAACTTACACTCGTTTCTCCAATGCCCTAATTTTCCGCAATTATGACATGGCCATTTCTTCTTTGCCTCTTCTAGACTCACTTGACCCTTTCCTTTACCTATGTTAGGTCGCATTTTATTCTGTCCTGTTTCATTTCCATTATTATTGTCCAATTGAGCTTCTTGTTTTTCTGCCACCTTCACCTGTGCCCACATTGCCTTCTCTTTCAACTTACGCTGTTTACTCTCTATTTCATCACTACAATACTTAGCATACCTCAGCACCTCATCTACACTTCCATTCTGCCAGTTTATCATGTGTTGCTTAATCATATCACTTATTTCTTGTTTCAGGCCAAACACAAATCGGTACACAAAATGACTCATGTCCTTTTCACTCAACTCCTCATAACCACTATACTGCTTGAAAACCAATAACAATCGCTCATAATATGCATGTACAGACTCCTTACTTTCCTGTGTAGTTCTATCGATTTTTACCCAATCTGTCTCTTTAGGAGGAATCTTATTCTTCAAAAAGGTAATCACCTTATCGTACTTCTTCATCACATCAGGACCTGGAGCTCCTGTCTTAGGATCTCTTGGATATTCTGTAGTTGGCCAGTCAACTGTAATCTTACATTCTGACCACAAATCTGTTGGTACCACTATGTCAAATAATCCATCTAAATCTATCCACAACACTTTTGAGACCTTTACAAACCTCTCTACTTGTCGGTACCACTCAACTGGCTTCTCTCTTAGCTTTGGAAAGTCATTGGTAAATGACAGTATGTCCTGCCTAGTCCAGGGAACATGCACGTAACTACCACCTGGAGTTTCTCTCATGGGGTATTCTTTAGCAACAGATTCTTTTTCAGTTATCATAAAAGCCAATGAACCTTTGTCTGTAGTTTTCTCATTCTTCTTTGTCCATCTAACCTTCCATCTGTCCACATCACCCCATTTTCTCAACAACACAATTAACTCTTTTATCTGTGTCAGCCTTCCTGCCGTGTTCAAATTTTCAATATCCTTTTCACAAAAGTCTACTCTATATGGTTTCTGCAACGTTTTCACTTTCGCAAAGTCTATTCCAATCTCACTGGCTACTTCTTCTAGTTTGTCATGTAAATTCTTTGCCCTCCATGTAATACTTTTGCACAGAAACATTATTTCATCATCCTGGTAATTTTTTATCTTTTCGGTACCAATCGTTCCTAGAATTAATTCTTCCATGTCGATTTTTAATCTAATTACATCTAATGGTTTTTCTTCTGGTTCTTTTATTTTAAATGCCTTCATCCACTCATTTAATTCATCAGGAGTCGGACCTATGGGTGTATTATTTAGTTCTATCCAATTACCACTCTTTTCAGGGGTTTCTGTTGCAGATTCTGTTACCATATGCATTTTCCTACCATTGCACTCATTCACCGTCAAATTTGTAGGTGGACTTGGTCTGTAAGTACTAGCCAAATTACTTGTACTTGCACTTTGTTCCATTCTTTCTTTTTCTCTCTGAAATTGTGAACTCATGGGAATCACTAAAGATCTTTCATCAATTTTCTGATTCTCAAAAACTGGTATTACTGGACCTATTGTTACAGGCACAGTAACTGCTTCCATATTTTTCGTTAACTCTCTAATCTTTTCAGTTAGTTCTTTGGTTGTCCTTGCTAATTCGCTGGCATTGTCACTTTCTATTCCTTCATTTTGTGAAGTTCTCATTTGTTCTTGTGACCTATTTATTTCAATTCTCTTTTCCGGACTTTTATTTCGCATAGTCTCTATTAGCGGCGCATTTGGTGTCACCACTGTAGAACTCTGCTGATACGGAGGTGGATTTCTATTTAAAATATCTTCCAGCAATTCATCATCCGTTTCGCTCTCATGCATATATTTTTCCCTCTCTATATGTTTCTTTTTCTCAGTCCGTTTTTTCTTAGTCCCTTCCTCAACTGTAAAAGCTGGAAACAAACCTCCTGTCATGTTAGCACATCTCCATCGTTTTATTCTGTCTTCATGATTTATTCCCCACATCCTTCCAGGCATAAACTCATGATCCCTAAAACCTCTGAATCTCTCTCGCTCATACATCTCATCCTCCCATTCCGTCAACGCTTCAAACTGTGTCGGTCTAGGTCTAGGTTCTAGATTTGTCATCTTTTCTCGCAAATTTCGCAAAACCGCTACACTAAATGAACCATTCTCAGGGAAAGCTAAAGCACCATCATTCTTCGTATACTTTGCCCAATTTTCCAACCATATGCACGTATGATATCCATATTTCAGCATCATATGTGAAGCTGCTGATTTCGGCGGAGGAATTACTTGTCCCTCTCTAGTCACAACCTTTTTGTCTTTCTTAAAGAAATTCTTTAATTTTGTTGTCCATGACGTTCTCTCCCTTTCATACTCGTAATACGGCATGTTTTCTATTTGTTTTTCTCTTTACGCTAACGCTGTTCTGTGTACGGAACTTCAACCAATTACAGCGCGACTCACACTAACGTACCAATCAGAACAATTCCCTCCGTCCGCGAACCAACCAATCCTAGCGCGGCACTTTTCTACGTCACTCCTGCTCTGGGTTCACGTGACTGGCGCACTATCCAATCCTAGCGCGGCACTGTTCTACGTCACTTCTGCTCTTTTACCCCTCCTTTACAAAATTTATCGGCAATTTTCTTTTCACTGTTTTCTTCGTTAGTTACAACAATTAAAACAATTCCATAGTCTGATTCGCTAAACAAAAGTGACAGCTTTGTCCTTTTACACAAGAACCCTGTATTTCCAGTAGGCAGCGCTTACCTCTACCCTACCACAGAATTTTTTTACTCTCGCCGATAAAGTAGCACTTCCCTCTACCTTACCCTTCTTTCAAGCAAACAATTTACTCGTTTCTCTGGGGATAAGACACATGTGGAGACTAGGCTCCTGAGAATTAAGGCCAAAGTTTCACAAGTAAACGTGATTTGCTATCTCAATTACACACTTTTCGTACAGAAAATCCCTAACATAACACAACCTGTGTTATTACCAAAATGAATTCAGACCATGTACCAAATTCCATGATACTTCTCTTGCCACACGTGTTCCACTTCCTACATCCCAGAAGCGTGAAAACTCACATATAACATAACGCGACTCAACATATAGGGGTCGATTCCGATTCGGGCCGGAAATCTCTCCGACCGAGCCGGACCCGGAGAGATTTCCGACCGAATCGGACCCGTGCAGTCCGACACGAACGAGTCCGATGCACTCGTATGCCACCGGACACGAGTCGGTCGGACTCCCATTGAACTCAATGGGAGCCGGTCGTACAACGCGTACGCGGGCTCCCATTGCCTCAATGGGTGCGAGGCGGACAAGGGCGCCCCCTACAGCGAGTACGCCGCGAAGCGCTCGCGGCGTACACGCACAGGTAGGGGGACCCATGGGTCCCCCCTGTGTGCAACTCGCACGGGTACGCGTACAGGGGTCCGACACGGACCCCAAAGTACAGCTCCGACAGCGAGTTCGAAGTCGGACGGCGCGAGTCGGTCGGAGCGGTCGAGGTGCGCATCGTACTTACCCGGCCGGAAAACGTCTCCATTGCGCGGTGCGAATCGGGTCCGGAGCGAGTCGGTCGGAGCGGTACGATCCGGGTACGAGTCGGTCGGAGCGGTCCGGGTCGCCCGGACGAGTCGGTCGGCGACCCGCATCGTACTCGCCGGCCGGACCCGCGTACGATTCGGTCGGGAAAAAGGGCTCCGAATCGGATCCGGTAAAGCCGAATCCTATTCGGAGCCCTACCGGCCGAGATCGGAATCGGCCCCAGAGTGTTAGTCATAAGAAAAAATAATCAATAATCAATAAACAATAATCACTAAACTAATCTATAGAAAACCATAACTCTGCTACCAAGAAATCTGATGCAGCGCGTACAATAAAAACTATTCTCCTCCTAGGTCACGTATAGGTCATCCAGGGGCAAACTATATTTTCTCACATCCACATGACGATGGGGCCCATAAACATCGCCTAACACACACGTACACACCTGGATTTCCTTTACACCTTTACGAAATTCTGTACTCCTAGGAGAAACATGAGAACTAAATGGAAAACACCATTTATGTACCGCTGGAAGGAGCCGGGATATCTTATTACCTTAAATTATCGCTTTCTTTTAGTTATTTCTTAAGATATTCCTGCTCATTGTTTTGTCGATGAATCATTCATGTAAAAATTAGTTCATAGTGATTAAGACCAGCTGAATCACAATAACCAATTACTGATGTCACAATCATTTAGGAAAATAACCACTGAGTCATTTGGTTTAAAGAATCTTAAATTTTATATAATTTTAAAAGCATGAGAAAGAATTTAAACTTTTTATTCAATTATTCATTCATTATTAATTCAAATATTTATTAAGCATAATCAATTTATTGCAGAAAGGAAATTTTCGTCATGAAGCAAAACCCTAATTACCTGCCTGCCTTCCTAATTTAGCCTAATGATTTCTAACCTAAGTTTAAGAATTAGAAACAACCTGATTCTCATACTCAACTGGAAAATTAAGACAGCAACAGAAACTTCAGCTCGTCAGCATCAGCTACCTGCAACCCGTCTCATCTAACAGTCTTTCAGCATCTCCCGCTCAGTAAGGGATCAATCAGGACCACCCAGCACTGGAAGCCACCAACACGACTCTCCAACTCCGCTCCTGACTGTGACTGCGACTGACCCCTCCCACTAAGAGTAGGCCCTCTTATACCCTAATTCTAACTTTGCTAACTAATTGTTGCAACATTAATAACACGCTTTTCTTTCATTGGTCCATGCATGTCATCTTATTCATTCTTTTAATCAAGTTCTCTTGGATCCAATGGTCCTTGGATCATTTCCTTTCCCACACGTTCAAGACATGTTTCCATCCGCTTCGATCAGTACATTTGTAACTTCTTTCGATACATTCGAGAACTCCGCAGTCATTGTCCTTTCTCTTAAACTGGTTTCCACGGGTCTTCTGCTGATCACCACGGCACACTATCAGTTCAATTAGGTCACATCAGCCTTGACCATTTCTCGCATCCTAGCCTCTCAGCAACATCACAAGGTTAGTTTTTCTCCGACTTCTCTCCCGTGTCACATGTCCCCCTTGCGCCTGCGCACATCTTCCCACTGGCAGCCATTTTATATCGCCACTCGGTTATACTTTAGAAGCACTAATTTGAAGTAAACAAATCATAATTAAAATCGAGAAAAATAGCCTTTTCGTTTCCCTCCCGTCATCTACGTACCCCAATTAGTTATTACCTAGCAGAAAGCAACATTTAAGCTGTTCCTTACTTACCATCACTATTGTTTTTGCAACGACACGTTTTATTTCTATGAAGCACAAAAACATGCATTTATTTTAAATAAGTACGCATTTATTTTTACGTTATAATTAGACACACGGACATCCATTAATAGATTATTTAGCACACACATTTGCATGTTACCCTTCCCACACGTACAGTGTTGATTAATACATTTAAACGAACATTTTATTAATTATTTATCAAATTTGTTAGGGGTTAAAAAAATTTATTTTCTCTGCTCCATCAGTGCTGCGTCAAAAAGCAATGGGTGTTGTGGCGGAACGCCCACTGCAGCACCCATTGCACGCCACTTTCACGCTGAGTGCTGCATGAATTAGGGCATTATTTACAAGGGAGTGTTAAGCCACGTTAGGTGGCTTAACTCTGCCTTGTAAATAAGGTGAAGGACTTAACACCACCAGAATGTCAGAAAAAGTTACATTCTGGTGGCATTAACTCCTTGTAAATATTCTCCATGGTGTCTATGATATATATTTAAAGCCCAGGGGGTGAATAAGACCTATGGTTTGGCAACCAATAGAGATTAACTCCAGATGCGAGGATTAGAGAAAGATGTGAAGTTTCTACAGTGAACCTGCAACATTCTACTCACAACAGAAGGTGAGCTCGGGCATTCATGAATATATCATGGGGTCAATTCACCCCCCAAATTGATGAAAATTCGTAAACGACATTGTGTTATTCCAAGATAACTACAGAAGAGATGGGAGGAATGCTTGTGAAAGTTCAAGGGACTGGAGGCAGTCGAGCCCGAACTGCCAGTTCGAGCTGCCTCTGAAGAGGAATAGAGGCACACTACTGTCTGAAGTGGCATAGTAGGTGAAAAACTATGGACTGGAATACCGCGTGAATGGATGTCAGTGGCTGAGTCTTTTACAAATATTCCACCTATCATCTTTTTGTTTTCCCTAAGATGTTATTCCAGTCAAGGTTAAGAAAGTAAGTGGCCACCTGGGAGTGAAGAAAATAGAACTCTGCCTAAGAGGAAATAGAAACTTTATTCCATCATGTGATACTGCGTCCTTTGCATGCAAATTCAACTTAAATGGAGAAACTATTTTCTAGTTTTTTGGTCGAGAGACAGACATTGTCGAAAAAAGTGACAACTCTTTATCTATGCATTACTTTCTGGTTAATTCATTTGAATACTTTTAATAAATTGTCAATATGAAGCCTGGGGTGCTTGACAAAAATCCAATTGGTTCTAGTACAATAACATATTCTTGGGACATGCTTTTGTAATACTATTTCAAACGTGTTTCTTAAATTGTCTTTGCAAACACAATGGAAAGTTGGATTGAGGAAAAGCAGCACAGCAGCAGTCTGAGAACGTCTTCGACCAGGGCCATTTAAGACAGGAATTACTAATTATTGAATTATCTGAAATATTTATTTACCCCTTTTGTTTTATTCATATAATGTTTCATGTCAGAATTTGCATGGTCTGCTTTCAATTGCGCTTTTTGTGGTGCCAAAGGAGAAATCATGATGTTAATGAGAAAGGAAAGGGTGACACTGAAGATGCCATGACTCATCACACGCCTGAATTCATCCCTCTGCAATAGGTAACAAGCCATGTGCTAGATGTCCATCTGCCCCAGGCCATTAGAAACTGGGGCCAGTTGCCATCATATCTTAATGCAACTATTGTACTACAAAATCTATAATGCTACCACCAACCAAGGACCTCGCAAGTGCACTGCGCCTTGAAATTAGGGGGCGAGGAGACCATTTTAGGGTCTCTTTTCGGGGCGAGTAACATTGAGGAAAATCTGATTTGCAGTGTGTGGGATCCAGCATCAAGGGAATCACAAACTATTGTCAACATTTTAAAAAATGTATGGGAAGTCTAGAAACAAAGGAAAAATTATCAGAGTTTTATAGCTACATGGATGATCATGGACATTTGCCCTTACAGCTTGTCCTTTAAGAGGTAGATCCGAAGTTCTTACTTCAAGGAGTGGCTTTTTTGGGAAAGCTGTGTTACTGTAACAAATGGTGTTTTGATTTTATATTGGTTTATAAGTTTCTGTCAGGAGGATTCACAAAAAGGCTTGGAGATAGTTCATTCTGTGAGAATTCATGTCTGCACCTCACAGGTCTGTATCTCAATTCTTGTCTGGGTTTTTAAGCAGATCTATACATAAGTCTTTATGTATGCACCTGTGTTTTTGTCTATCTGTGCGCTTGTGGAGACGGACAATTTAAGCTCCACCCCTATACGTCATCAAAGAAGCAATACTTACGTGTATTAGCACAATATATCGACTGTGTGCCTTAACCCTATTAATGTAAAGTGAAGCATCAAACTTACTGCTGGAGTGTATTCACTGTAGAAAGCAGATTAATATAAGTGTGTGCTCTGATATTTTCATTATAATGTTACAAATTGTAGTTCTCGTTCACATTTATACTTGTGCAATTAGAGTTATACTGCTTTTACTGAAATTTCATTCTCACGTACTCATGTATTCATCTTTGAATGTTTTGCATTTATTTTGTAATCGTAGGTGCTCATATGTAACTATGTATTGAAAGTGTACACTGACTGTCTTACTAAGTTAGCTTAACCAAAGGCCTTAAGCATTTGGGGCCACATGTATGGTCGCTACATTTTGTGAGTTCCTAATTGTGATTTTTTTGCGTCTTGCAATTAGGAAGTCACAAAATATGATGTACAACAGTTTGTTTGACACAGTTTGCAATTTCCAGTTGGTCGCAAATGGATCTGCCTCATCAATATTCATGAGGCAGGTTGCAATTTGCGGCCCATTGGGAAGGGCAAAAAATCACAGGTATGGTGGCCTGCTTGGGTCAGCAGACCACCATGTCTGTGGTTGCTTTTTCAATAAAGCAATTTCTTTTTGCAATGTATTTTTTTGTAATGTAGCCCATTTTCCTTAAAGTAAAACGGGATGAATTTCAAAAACAATAATGAAAGGTTTCACATGCCTGCTCTTAAAGTATTTTTGTGCCCACATTTGCTAAGTTTCCTTGGGGACCCCTTCACATTTGCGAATGGGTAACCTCCAACTTCAAGTTGGTGGTTAACTGCAAATGTCTTGCGACCGCATTCCAGTCATGAAACATTCAGACATACCCCGCAATTAGGAAGGGACGCCCCTTCCTAATACCGACTTGCAAGCTATTTTACGATTCAGTAATAAGTTACCTACTTGCAGAATAGGATTAGTACATGTCAAAAGGCTATTTAGAGGTCACAAATAGCCAGATTCTCCATTTGCGACTGTTAAAATCTTTTGTATATGTGGCCCTTGGTCTTCAATGTTTAACCTTCAATGTGAAAGTTTTGCTTGTGCTGCAGTGTTCTTTCTTTTGCAGGTGCATTCACATGATCTCATAGCTAGTGAAAGGCATTCTGTGTATTGTGAGGGCCAGGAGGAGAACTTTTGGCAAGAATGAGAGGCGCAAACAAGCTTTGAGAAGACTCTATTTATGTTGTATCAGGAGCAGGGAGACATCCAAGTTCATCCTGATGTCCAAACCGTAGGATGGGAAAATCGAGTGAACTTGCTAAATTCTACTGTGAGAAGGTGGAATACTACTGGATTAGATGATGTGGAGCTCTCGAATGTTCTGTGAGTTTAATTGATGCCACTGGATTCAAGCTAGCCTGGCTGATATGGGGTGTTACCCTGAAACCGGTCCCAGGCTGCTTGTTTCCGGTCCAGGGAAGACCTGGCTTGGCAGTTTGGGCTAGGTAGTTCCCATGAGGAACAGGGTCAAGACTGGTTTGCATATGGCTGGGTCTGAACTGGGGTAGCGAAGTGAGCTAAAGAACAATGATGGATTCAACTCAGATCTGCGACTGGGGGTGAGTGTCTGAAAAGTTTCAGCGCTCCGTCCATCATTAACTTGTGTTTGCTTTGTTCGCCCTAAGTTGGCAGGTTATGCCCAAACTTGGGTCCCTTGCTCACTTTGCCACTGGATTCAAGCTACCTCGGCTGATGGGGGGTGTTACCCCGAAACCGGTCCCAGGATACTTGTTTCCGGTCCAGGAAAAACCTGGCTTGGCAGTTTGGGCTGGACTGTTCCCATGAGGAACAGGATCAAGACTGATTTTCATATAGCTGGGTCTGAACTGGGGTGGCGAAGTGAGCTAAAGTACGATGATGGATTCCACCCAGATCTGTGACTGGGGGTGAGTGTCTGAAAGGTTTCGGTGCTCCTTCCATCATCACCTAGTGTTTGCTTTAATTGATGTTCACAGTTCAGTCTTTAGAGCAGATACTCTTTGGACTCTGAGAGGTACAGACTTCCCTTCTCATGTGTTGGACCTAGCCCTTTTTGCAGGGTTATCCCCACACCTTTTGCCTTCTTCCTCCTATTTTTTCTGGCCTGTTTTTGTTGGCTTTAGGACTCTGGGCACTTTACCACTGCTAATTAGTACTAAAGTGCATATGTTCTCTGTCTAAATTGTAATGGTGATTGGTTTATCCATGATTGGCATATTTGATTTACTGGTAAGTCCCTAGTAAAGCTCACTGTATGTGCTCAGGGCCTGTAAATCAAATACTACTAGTGGGCCTGCAGCACTGACGTGCCACCCCGTGAGTAGCCCTGCAAACATGTCTCAGACCTGCCACAGCAGTGTCTGTGAGTGCAGTTTTAAACTGCATTGTCGATCTGTCAAGTGCACCAACTTGCCAGGCCCAAACCTTCCCCTTTATTACATGTAAGGCACCCCAAAGGTAAGCCCAAGGTAGCCCCGTGTGCAGGGTACCGTGTATTTAGAAGGTAGGACATGTGCTGGTGTGTTTTACATATCAATGAATCAATCAATCAGGGGGTTTGTAAAGCGCAACTACTCACCCGAAAGGGTCTCAAGGCACTGGGTGGGGGGAGGCGCGCAGCTCCTGGATGATCACGGTGATTCTCCAAAAAGCCAAGTCTTGAGGTCCTTTAAGAACTACTGAAATACTGCCAATCTCACTTTTTACTATTGCACGGACTATCTCTCCCATAGGTTATCATTGGAGCTGGCTTGTAACTTCTTACAAGTATAACTTCCAATTGGGAGGAGATAGAGCTTTGGAGTTTGCGGTCCACGAAGTCACAATTTAAAAATACATCCTTTTGTGAATTTGGTTTTTAAATTGTGTCTTTTAGAAAGTGGGCATTATCTTGCTTTTCCATTCTGTGCCTCCACCTGCCTGTGGAATCCATGTCTGGTTTAGACTGACAGTAGGGCTGTTTGTGCATTCACTCTAGACAATCTCACAAAGGGAGCTGAGGTGTGCCCTGCATATCCTAATGGCCCATCACCAGAATGATGGGTCTTTCTGAGCTAGAGTGGTGGGAGGAGCTGTCACTGACACCTGAATAGGGCTGTGCCTGTACTCACAAACTGCTGTCTTCACCCCCTGTAGTGTGTCTGGAGCCAGGTCATGGAAAGGCAGGGTTGTGCGCACTACAAAGACTTTCCTTTGAAGTTTGCCTACTCCAAAGGCAGAAACAGGTATAAGTACTGGAGCTGTGACACCAAAATTTCAGAAGACTTGTGGACTAAGAGGAGATTTTTCCTAGAAGAAGAGCTGCAGAAGCTGTAGGAGGGGAACTGCCACTCTGCTTGTTGCTGTGTTGGAGTGGCATGCTGCTTGCTGCTTCTGTCTTCGGCAGTGAAAGGACTGGACTTTGCTTTCTACAGCCTGCTTTCCAAGTTTCTCCAAGGGCTTGATTTGAGCTTGTCTCCTGTTTAACGTCACAGGGATATCAAAGATTTCATCCACATCTTGTTACCAGCACTGGGACTCTTCTGCTGTAAGTCCTGCATTGCCAAGTGGTGCCAAAACTAGTCATGGGCCCGTGGAACTGAGTGGTTGTTATGTAACCTCTAGAAAAGCAAACCCGACACCGTCCCAGATGCTGCTGCTTGCACCGAAGCTGTGGTCACAGCTTGTGAGGAGCACGACGCACCAACCGTGAGGACATTGCAGTCCAGGCCTTACTGACGACATCGCTTCACGCATCATCAACACCGCTGCCTGCATTGAAGACGAAAACACCGCACATGAAGAGCACGACGAGAACCGCAGCCTCTGGTGTACCGACGACAGCACCATCGACTCCAACCTCATCTCCGACGCCGCAGCCTGCACCGTCATTGGGGGCACCACTCGTGAAGAGCATAATGTCTCACAATGCAGTCCCGGGTCTGCCAACAACAGCGCTCCGTGGTGCCTGGCACACGGTACATGGATGTGTGGGAGTTCACTACATGTGCCCCTAGGCTTCATAACAGTGGCCTACAGAAGACAGGGGCCCTGCTTTTGGCCCCCAAAGTCCTTTTCCATCTGCCTGTTCATGGCGATGGGACGCCATGAACAGGCAATCGGAAAGGGATATCTTAATCCCTACGGTGTTGCCTGTGCAGGCACCGCCTCCATTGTAGGGTTAGGAATCCGACCGCCATCCCGACAGGATCTTTGATCCTGTTGGAGGCGGTGATCCTACCCACCAACCTCTGCAGTCCGACCGGCTGCATTGTAAGGCAGCGATGAGACTGATGCCCTGTACGGTGGGCGGACCGCCACCAACAGTCTGTCGGTGGCAGTCTGATCGCCATCATAATGAGGGCCTCAGTTCAAGAGCAGTTTAGGTGAATTTAGATTTATTCATGACTAGACAGGAGGATTGAAACCTGCACACTGATCATCAAATTCTATTTCTTATCTTTTGTATTGCGACAACTGAATTTCTTGTATTCCTTATGCAACTAGGACTTATTGTCATTCAACGTTTTGATTTACATTTGGTGATTCTGTATCGTTACAATTTGCTCTTTAGATTCATTTATATTAGTTTGGCCCATAATTTGTAACAAAACTCATTTAACTTTGCTTATTGAGTCCTGATCCTTAATGTGCGGACAAATGAGTAACACTGTAAATTGAATTGTTGTATTGATGTTAATTCATCCGCCCACCATTCACAGCCTTTGGCAATGGAGTTGGCCACAGGGCTTCGACTTCAGCCAGGCCCTATTGAATGTGGACTTGACATACTGAGAGCGGTTGGGTGATTACTCCCCACTCTTCTCTATGCCGATTATGCGGTCCTGGTTGCAATCACAGCCAGAAGCATAAAGAGACTTTTAGACCTTTTTATTGTATTTATGGAAAGTTTGGACTTGATAACCAATTTTAAAAATCGCATTTTATGGTGATGGGACCAAAGAACACTAAAACCTCCAATTTATTTGTGAAAGGTCAGGCTCTTAGTAGGGTTGAAAATGTCGCCTATCTAGGTATTTTATTAGATTCAGGTCGTAGTTTGTAGCCTTTGATCAGAAAGAACACAGATTGCCTTAAGAGGTCCACTGCCAGCCTAAATGACTTTTCTTGTCGTTTGGGGCATAAACCAATACAGACTATGTTAGATGTTTACAAAGCAAAGTGCATCTCCATGGCCATGTTTGGTTGTGAAATATGGGGTTATGCAAACATTGCTTCAATCCAGGATGGTGAAAACAAGTTCATGAGGGGCCTTTTAGGTGCTGGGCAAGGTACTCCCTCAGAGATTATCCATGAGGAACTGGGTGTGAGAAGTTGGCCTGGCATATGCTATCCACTAATTATAGTGGGCACCTTGCACCAGTCCAAACAACCCCTTATTGGAGATAGGTTAAAGACAACCTTTATTGAAAGCTATCCTAGTGGTAGCTATGGAGAGCAGCCTTCAGGCTAAGTCTTGAAGGAATGTAAAGCAGCTTGTTTTACCAGTCTATAATCTCTTGAGTGACCAAATGAAAGAGGACCACACCAGGTATATATTCAAAATATATGTATTTATTGCTAAACACACCCCTCTAGTCTCTTTATGAGGCTAGAGTTCGAAGTACATAAGTTATAAGTTAGTTATCTACAGTAATAGCACAAATACACGTTTGAGCCCTAGGGGCGTACCAAACCATATACCAATAAAGTGGTATAAGAACCACGACAGAGCTAGACACAGAGCCTAGAGCCTGTAGAAGTGCTTGGACCACAAGGAACCACCCAAGGTAGTGACACAGGGGACCCACGGGGACGCGTGCAGTGTATGAACACAGCCGCGAATCGCCGTTAACTTCTATGGGGAAAGTCGCGGTTTGAATTTAAAAGAAAAGGGACACTTAGAGGAGGACTTGGAGCAAACCCTTTGAGAACTAGGCTGTTCTAGTGTCAATACCCACGGGAGCACCGGAGTACTCGAGTTACCTCACCCAGGGAGCCGGGTGCATAGGTGTCTTTCGGGGTCGGGTTTCGTCGTCGCTTTCAATGGCGATCTGCTGCAAAGTGCTGCTGGCGGCCAAGTCGAAAGTGTTCGGGTGGATCCAAAGGTGGATCTAAGATCTGAAGAACCTGAAAGCAGAGGGGACAGAGTCTGGGTCACGAGCCAGTGACCAGGAAGGCGATGAGCAGATGCCCAACGATGTTGAGTGCTTCAGGTAGGTTGACGGTCATCTTGACTCTTCAGCCACGAGGTCCAGGAGGCGTCGACGACAACCAGGAGCTGGATTCGAGCTGTCCCACGACGTCTGTCGATTGCAGGGGTATTGGCGACTGGATTGGACCCAACAAGCCTTGGCAACGGCAAGACTCGTGGAAATGGAAGAAGGACGATGTTGCAGACGAGCAAGGTCTGTGGGACTCACCCAGCAAGGGTAAGTCAGGGCACGCCTGGAGCAACCAGGGAGCCCAAGAAGAAGAAGATTGGCCTTCGGGAGGGCCTACTAGCCAACGGACTAGCGACCGCAAAGGAGCCTCGAGTCGATGCACGTGGAACTGGCTCACAGGACACTCGTGGAGTGGAGGCCAGTGATCTTCGGTGCAGTCGGTGCTGGAGGCTGGGGCTACTCGGAGCCCAAAGCATGACTTCGTGGGAGACCCAGAAGAGGATGCACTTGCAAATGCGATCGGTGTCCAGGGGTCACGGTTCCACGTTACCCACGACAGCTACGGGCCTCAGCTTTGCTGGGGACTCAGGGCAGCCTCGGGAAAGTCTGGAAATCCACCTCTGGTGATGCAAAGACTTCGGCGTCCAGCAGGCGCTTCAGCGATGCAGACCAGACAATTGCTTCTTTGGTGCCTGCCAAGCAGGGGAGTCACTCCTTGACCCCAAGGGAGATTCTTCAGTCCTCTAATCTTGATGAAGAGCGTCGAAGGTCCAGGATTCTGTGTCAGAGTTTCGTCCAGGTTAATCTAAAATCCTAAGGACTGGGGTCCCATACTTATACTAAGGTAGGGGGTTGGACATACTCTGTGGACCCACCTATGGGAGGGTCAGGGCAGAGGGGTGGTTACACCCCTTTCCCTTTGTCCAGTTTCACGCCAGAGCAGGGGCTGGAAGCCCCTGAGCCGGTTTGAACTGGGGTATGCACAGGGACACCAAATGTGCCCCCAGTGCAGGACTTCAAAGCACCAGAGAGTGCTCCCGCCCAGCCCCAATACACACTATCCTGTCTGGGGAGGTGGTTACACCTCCCTGGGACAGGAAACCTATTGTCCAGGCCTCCCCTGCCGGAGTTTCGGTCAGCAGCAGGAGGCCAGACTCGTGTCTGTGGCAGCGGCATCCATTTTGTGATGCCAGGGCTTGGAAAGAAGTTACCGGGCAGGCCGGTGTGTACATGTCTCTCCCTCTAGAAGGGTGGAATGCTACTCCCGCCGCCAGAACTGGCGGGGGGTAGTATTCCAAGATGTTTGACACCAAACACGACATGTTTCCGTGCAGCCATCCCAAAGTTAGCATTTAACGCGAGGTTATAATGCGCTTAAGAGTATATGGTCGGGCTGCACTACAAACAGCATCAGAGAAGGGTCTCCGAACGCTGCAGAGGGCCCTGCTCATGCTAGGGGCACCCTCTCACATAGGAACCACGCACTCTGCCTTCAGGATTGATAAGGCCTGCCATAGGAGTGACTTATAGGTTTATATGTGTGTATGTATGTAGTGATATAGGTAGCCTATATCACAGTAAGGGGTGCATGCACCACCTTACCCAGGCTACAGTAGCAGACCTGTGGTGTCCTTTTGGCTGGCCTTCCAGGGGTGGCACAATACATGCTTCAGCCCCTGGCAGGCCTCTGAGGTACCTATGCCCTGGGTACATAGTATACCATATACTAGGGACTTATAAGGGCACTCCAGATTCCAATCAGAGATGTACCTAAGGCACATGGAAACCATTTTAGAGAGGAAGCAGATAGACTGGGGCCCTGAATAGCAGGATCCCAGTCCAACTAAGTCATAAACCAGCAAAACACCAGGCAAAAAGTGGGGGCAACCATATAGTCAGATTCCACCTTCCTACATAAACCCCCCTCAAACGAAAGGAGATAAGACTAACCTTGGCCAGTTGAGCCTTTATTGACTAAGTGGCCATATAAGGAAGCACCTGCCCTAGCAGGGTTGCCCCCTATCTTATGGTCCACTAAGCAATCCCTCACCCTAAGGGTATGAGAGGGTCTCCACCATGGGGAATTACTACCTGTGGTGTGCTTTGGTAAAGTACAAGGCTGGTGAGGTGTCTGAGAAGGGAAGTGAGGCCCTAGGAAGGTTGGTCTCAGCTTCCTCAGATCACTGGTCACCATGTATGCCTGTCTTTCCATGACTGAGTTGCACTGTGCTCTAAGGGTCAACCTTTGGCTGCCTACAGCTGGGGGTTGGGTCCCTTTGGATGGACCACTGGAGGGACATGGCAGGTTTGGAACCTTTGGTCCCAGGTTTGCCCTTGCCTAACAGAGTCCTTCTGGGGGAGGTCCCTACACAAAGGTATGGGGGATCCCTCAGTGTGTTGAGGAATTTTCACCTGGCTAGGGCTACTAGACTGGGTGCCCCTAATCTGCTGATGGGGGTTCCTCTGGACAGGGGCCCTGGGGATCCACTGACCTCCCTGACCTCTGCAGCCCTGGGCTGACTGAGGCAGGGTAGAGAGGGCAGGTTACCTGCTCCAGACTGGGTGCCACCTTGGAAGGATCCTCTGCCATCAGGGGTGGGGCCAGGCCAGGCCTGACTACCTCTGGGGCAGTTCCTTCACTAGGGGTAGGGTCAGTTCCCTGAGGAGGCTGACCCTTACCTACTGTCTGGAGGGAAGAAGACTTTTCTTCAACCCTTGTGCTCTCTTTTGGGGGAGAGGGGGCCATTCTTCCAGGCTCCATCTCTCCAAATAATTTTCCCTGGGCTTGGGCTGTGGCCATCACAGCCCCACTAACCTTTACAGGGACGCCCAGCATTCTCAGATGGGCTTGGTGTTCAACTTCAGCCCAGGCTGAAATTTCCAGATCATTGCCCATCAGGCAATCTACAGGCAAGGTTGGGGACACTGCCACTCTTTTTGGGCCTGTGACCCCTTCCCAGCTGAGATTGACTATGGCCATGGGGTGATCTGTTCTGACACCATCAATGTTGGTTACCTGGTATTTAAACTCAGGTAAAAGCTGGTGAGGGGGGACTAGGTTCCCTGCCACCATGGTGACACTAGCCCCTGTGTCCCTAAATGCCACAGCTTTCTGACTATTAATTATTGGCTCCAGTCTGTACCTGCCCAATGCATTGGGACCCATGGCAAAGGTGGCAAATCCTATACCACCATCAGAGTCAGAGGAGTCTGTTGAGGGGGTCCTGTCTAAACTAGGGCCCACCTCTGTTCCTCTTGCAAAAGCACCTAACTTTTTGGGTACACTACTCCCAACTGGAGGATTACTACTGGTAGTACCAGGAGGGGTAGTTGTAGTTGTTGGAGGAACATTTTCTTTATTGCCAATCCTGGGGCAACTGGGATCGGTTTTCCAGTGTCCAGGCTTTTTACAGACATGGCTATATGGTTTCTTTTCAGGAGAGGAAGGAGTTTGGGGCCCACCCCCAGAAGAGGACTTTTGGGGCCCTGTAGTGGATTTATCCTTAGATTTATCCCCACCTTTCTCTTGGGACTTGGTAGAATCTTTCTTCTGGTCACCACCCTGATTCTTAGTCTTTACTCTGGTTCTGACCCATTTGTCTGCCTTCTTTCCCAATTCTTGGGGAGAGGTCAGATCAGAGTCCACCAGGTACTGGTGTAAAAGCTGATTTTGACAATTATTAAGGATCTGCTCCCTCATAATCAAATTGTACAATCCTAAAAAGTCATGCACCTTGTTGCCATGTATCCAACCTTCCAGAGCCTTAGTAGCACAATCTACAAAATCAACCCAGTCTTGAGTCTGAGCCTTTTGGGTGTCTCTGAACTTCAACCTATACTGTTCAGTGGTTAGGCCAAACCCATCTATCAGAGCACTCTTCAAGACTTTGTAATTGTCAGCATCCTCCTCTCTAACAGTGAGGAGCTTATCTCTACCTTGTCTGCAAAGGAGAGCCACAAGATTGCTGCCCACTGCTCCTGAGGGACCCTCTGTACTTTACAGGCCCTCTCTAGAGCAGTTATCCATTTGTGGATGTCATCCCCACTCTGGTAGGGAGGGACAATCTTGCTCAGGTTTCTATGGTCATAAGACCTTTCCCTATCTCAGGGGAAATTGCTGTCACCATGGGACTCTAGTCCCATCTTTTTTCTCTCTTTGTAGAGATCTAGGGACTCCCTGTCTATAGCCAACTGCTGTTTACTGAGTTCAAGCTGGGCTTGCTCATACTCAATCAGTCTCTTTCTCCTGTCATGAGAGGATTCCCTCCTATGAGAGGAGACAGAGGTCCCTATTGAGGTGTCAGAGTGGTTAGACTCCTGAGAAGGAGATCTAGACCTTCTGGGCACACTCATTATTCTTCCTGGGGGACAAGGGGGAGGTCATTCTGATCCTCCTCCTCCTCCTCCACAGGAGGAATTGTGTTTTCCAGGACAAGGTCATTTTCACCTTCCTGGCCAGTTTCAGAGGGGGGGGGCCTGGGTTTCTTCACTCCTGACCCCTTCCTCATCTTCTGCCCCACCCTCTCTGCCTACCCCTTCAGACCCTAGGGGCCTGCTGAGATCATCAGCTAGTAACACCTCCCTGAGGTGTTGGGTGCTGGCACTTTTGCCTGCCTTCAACTTCCTAGTATTGCATAATGCTCTCAATTCCAAGAATGGGAGTTTATCATACTTGGAGGGAAGAAGCCCACTGGCTTCTGGCAAGGACTCACTGGGTCCTGGCTTTGAAGACATTACTAGTGAGGTGTGGTGTATGCACTACCTACTCTAGTGTGGCCTACTAAACTCTCTTGAGTTGTAGAAAGGGTGTGCTATCCCATAACACACAACTCTAAGTTCAGTAGAACTTACTGTATTACTAAGCTTGATTTATATGTACCTTAGGTACCCTTAGTGGTTTTCAGTTGATCAATTCAATTGAGATTATCTGGTAAAACAATGGCAAGCTGGAATCCCACACGCTGCACACCAATGTGAGAAGTTGGCCTGGCATATGCTGTCCACTAATTATAGTGGGCACCTTGCACCAGTCCAAACAACCCCTTATTGGAGATAGGTTAAAGACAACCTTTATTGAAAGCTATCCTAGTGGTAGCTATGGAGAGCAGCCTTCAGGCTAAGTCTTGAAGGAATGTAAAGCAGCTTGTTTTACCAGTCTATAATCTCTTGAGTGACCAAATGAAAGAGGACCACACCAGGTATATATTCAAAATATATGTATTTATTGCTAAACACACCCCTCTAGTCTCTTTATGAGGCTAGAGTTCGAAGTACATAAGTTATAAGTTAGTTATCTACAGTAATAGCACAAATACACGTTTGAGCCCTAGGGGCGTACCAAACCATATACCAATAAAGTGGTATAAGAACCACGACTGAGCTAGACACAGAGCCTAGAGCCTGTAGAAGTGCTTGGACCACAAGGAACCACCCAAGGTAGTGACACAGGGGACCCACGGGGGACGCATGCAGTGTATGAACACAGCCGCGAATCGCCGTTAACTTCTATGGGGAAAGTCGCGGTTTGAATTTAAAAGAAAAGGGACACTTAGAGGAGGATTTGGAGCAAACCCTTTGAGAACTAGGCTGTTCTAGTGTCAATACCCATGGGAGCACCGGAGTACTCGAGTTACCTCACCCAGGGGAGCCGGGTGCATAGGTGTCTTTCGTGGTCGGGTTTCGTCGTCGCTTTCAATGGCGATCTGCTGCAAAGTGCTGCTGGCGGCCAAGTCGAAAGTGTTCGGGTGGATCCAAAGGTGGATCGAAGATCTGAAGAACCTGAAAGCAGAGGGGACAGAGTCTGGGTCACTAGCCAGTGACCAGGAAGGCGATGAGCAGATGCCCACCGATGTCGAGTGCTTCAGGTAGGTTGACGGTCGTCTTGACTCTTCAGCCACGAGGTCCAGGAGGCGTCGACGATGACCAGGAGCTGGATTCGAGCTGTCCCACGAAGTTTGTCGATTGCAGGGGTGTCGGCGACCGGATTGGACCCAACAAGCCTTGGCAACGGCAAGTCTTGTGGAAATGGAAGAAGGACGATGTTGCAGACCAGCAAGGTTTGTGGGACTCACCCAGCGAGGGTAAGTCAGGGCACACCTGGAGCAACCAAGGAGCCCAAGCAGAAGAAGATTGGCCTTCGGGAGGGCCTACTAGCCAACAGACTAGTGACCGCGAAGGAGCCTCAACTCGACGCACGTGGAGCTGGCTCACAGGACACTCGTGGAGTGGAGGCCAGTGATCTTCGGTGCAGTCGGTGCTGGAGGCTGGGGCTACTCGAAGCCCAAAGCACAACTTCATGGGAGACCCAGAAGAGGATGCACTTGCAAATGCGATCGGTGTCCAGGGGTCACGGTTCCACGTTACCCACGACAGCTACGGTCCTCAGCTTTGCTGGGGACTCAGGGAAGCCTCGGGGAAGTCTGGAAATCCACCTCTGGTGATTCAAAGACTTTGGCGTCCGGCGGGAGCTTCAGCGATGCAGACCGGACAATTGCTTCTTTGGTGCCTGCCAAGCAGGGGAGTCACTCCTTGACCCCAAGGGAGATTCTTCAGTCCTCTAATCTTGAAGTAGAGCGTCGAAGGTCCAGGATTCTGTGTCAGAGTTTCGTCCAGGTTAATCTAAAATCCTAAGGACTGGGGTCCCATACTTATACTAAGGTAGGGGGTTGGACATACTCTGTGGACCCACCTATGGGAGGGTCAGGGCAGAGGGGTGGTTACACCCCTTTCCCTTTGTCCAGTTTCGCGCCAGAGCAGGGGCTGGAAGCCCCTGAGCCGGTTTGAACTGGGGTATGCACAGGGACACCAAATGTGCCCCCAGTGCAGGACTTCAAAGCACCAGAGAGTGCTCCCGCCCAGCCCCAATACACACTATCCTGTCTGGGGAGGTGGTTACACCTCCCTGGGACAGGAAACCTATTGTCCAGGCCTCCCCTGCCGGAGTTTCGGTCAGCAGCAGGAGGCCAGACTCGTGTCTGTGGCAGCGGCATCCATTTTGTGATGCCAGGGCTTGGAAAGAAGTTACCGGGCAGGCCGGTGTGTACATGTCTCTCCCTCTAGAAGGGTGGAATGCTACCCCCACCGCCAGAACTGGCGGGGGGTAGTATTCCAAGATGTTTGACATCAAACACGACATGTTTCCGTGCAGCCATCCCAAAGTTAGCATTTAACGCGAGGTTATAATGCGCTTAAGAGTATATGGTCGGGCTGCACTACAAACAGCATCAGAGAAGGGTCTCCGAATGCTGCAGAGGGGCCCTGCTCATGCAGGGGCACCCTCTCACATAGGAACCACGCACTCTGCCTTTAGGATTGATAAGGCCTGCCTTAGGAGTGACTTATAGGTTTATATGTGTGTATGTATGTAGTGATATAGGTAGCCTATATCACAGTAAGGGTGCATGCACCACATTACCCAGGCTGCAGTAGCAGACCTGTGGTGTCCTTTGGCTGGCCTTCCAGGGGTGGCACAATACATGCTTCAGCCCCTGGCAGGCCTCTGAGGTACCTTTGCCCTGGGTACATAGTATACCATATACTAGGGACTTATAAGGGCACTCCAGATTCCAATCAGAGATGTGCCTAAGGCACATGGAAACCATTTTAGAGAGGAAGCAGATAGACTGGGGCCCTGAATAGCAGGATCCCAGTCCAACTAAGTCATAAACCAGCAAAACACCAGGCAAAAAGTGGGGGCAACCATATAGTCAGATTCCACCTTCCTACACTGGGTGTGGGCTACATTGCTGATTTTACACGTCTTCACCCTCTGTTATGGTGATGTTCAGTCCGGGTCAAGGAGGAGTTAAGTTTAAATAGGTTAATTATACAAGATTACCTAACTCTGGACAATATGTTTCACATACCTTGGTTACATTACATAAAGTAAAATTTTAAGACATTAGGGAGGTTCGAGTTATTTACCAATCCTGAGGGTATTGCTAAAGCTGACATTGTTTGGTTGAGGCAGGACCTTTTCTCTGTGGGTGGCAGTCAAGAGGGGGCGTTTGCCTTAACTAAAAGGTCATTGCATCAGTATTGTATGGTAAAAACAGTTGATGGCATAAAACCCTACGTATAGTTAGAGATGCCTACCCACCATCGGTGTTTACTGACATATTTTAGACTAGGCATTTTCAAATGGTGTTTGGTTCAAAACAATGGATTTACTGGCATGTGGCTGTGATGAGGCTTCAATTCCAGATACCTTGCCTATTGTTCTTATATGACCCAGGTTCAATACTCTTCATTGTAAATGTATTAGGCCCCTATTGTTATCCACAGATTTGACACAGGCCAGACCCGCCATTTTATACTTACAGCTTTTGCCCACATCTAAAATTTGTTGTCATGGTTTCTGGCTGGGGTTTTTAGTGATAGATATTAGTTCATTTTTATTGTGCATCCTTGTATGATGCTGCTATTCATATCCCGTTCGTCCTGAAGAATTCTCCTGTAGAGTCATCATATTTAGAGACACATGTTTACAGATGATTATTTGTACATGGTGTTGCATTTTTCTAGTTTGCTGATGAAATCCTTTAACATTTATATTGTACAGTTTTCTTGCTCCTATACACATTGAGCTGCTCTTTTCTCTCTCTTCTGTAACGATGTGCATGATGAAATGTTTTAACTTGTATGATTTTATAAAAGAATCGAATAAAGTTATATATGATGATGATGATAATGAACTAGGGCCTAAGTCCAACCCTCTTGTGGGCAGCCAATCCCCCACAGAAATGTTTTCCTTGTATTTGTTTTCACATTTTTTTCAGTGTACTGCAGTAGTATTGTGGTACCCCAACACAAGCTTCACCTACATGGTACCGTGGACCATGCTAGCTTCAGTTATTTAAGTTTACACGGTCCTGTGGTACCATGGGGGTGTGCTTGTTAGATGACTTCCGTGGGAGTCCCATAGTACCTCACAGGAGGGCTGTGCTGGGTCCCAGGGAGTACCCCAGTATCCACAGTATGAAATTTATTTTTTAGGCTCATGGAGTTGTCCCATTTGGTCCCCGCAAGAACTGCTTGGGGTCAGGGTAACTCTACTGTGTCCGCTTATATGTTTTCCTTTAAAAAACTTCAGGACACCGGGACTGAGTCCTCGATACCTTAAATGGTGCCGTAGCATTTTTGTTCAAGTTGCTGCCAGCTTATCAAATTGATTGAGATGACCGATGGTAAGAAAGCACCCTTTGCTCGAAATGACCATCAGTAAAAAAAGCTTCCTGGGCCAATCAAATAGCTCTATTTTTCAGTACCACAGGCATCCCGCGAGACTTGTGCAAGACTAAATGTCCACATAGACCTATTTTTTAACCCTTTCAAGTCCATCCCGAGAGCCTCTTGAAATGCAAATACCTTCAAAACATGTTAATGTATTTACACTAAATCATAAAAACACACTTTCCAGGCAAAATTCTACCTTTCAAAGAAATGTAGTGTAATTCTGTTAAGCATTTTTTTTCTGTATCACTTCCCAAAATGTCCTATGTTAATTAACATGGGAAAATTATTCTTTGGGACCCTTTTTCTCAGCCCCCGCTTGACAAATCACTCTGAAACTTTGGGAAAGTAGTAGAGGTGGATGAACTGTATTTGTGGAAATTTGTATGATGATTTGTCAAACTATTCTGTTACCACTAGTAAGTCCCACACAGCGGGATTTCTTCGAGCTCGTTGGAGGCCCCACTTCCTTTGTCCACCACTCTGCAAATGCGCCTCCTGGCACACTACTCTTTGGGGAATGAAGTCCCCTTGGATGCCTAGGGTCACCTCCTGTTACCACCAGTAAGTACCACACAGCTGGATTGCTAACAGCTCGTTGGAGGCACCACCCACTTTCTCAACCACTCTGCAAACGCGCATCCTGGGGCACTACTCGTTGGGGCTTTAAAGTGCCCTTGGATGCTGAGGGTCTTTGAGGGCCAAGAACCCCACCTGTTACCAGCAGTATGTCCCACACAGCGGGATTACTGAGAGGTTGCCGGAGGCCCGCCCCCTTTCTCCATCACTCTGCAAACGCACCTCCTGGCGCACTAATGGTTGGGGATGAAGTCCCGTTATATGCTGAGAGTCCCTAGGGGCCAAGAACCCCTCCTGTTACCTCTGGTAAGTCCCAAACAGTGGATTTGCTGAGAGGTCGTCAGAGGCCCCTCCCCCATTTTCCACCACTCTGCAAACGCGCCTTCTGGCGCACTACTCATTGAGGGATGAAGTCCCCTTGGCTGCTGAGGGTCCTTGAGGGCCAACAACCCCTCCTGTTACCTCCAGTAGGTCCCACACAGTGGGATTGCAGAGAGGTTGTGGTAGTCTCCGCCCACTTTCTCCACCACTATTTAAACACTCCTCCTGGTGCACTACTGGTTGGGGGATGAAGTCCTCATGGATGCTGAGGGTCCTTGGGGGCCAGGAATCACTTCTGTTACCTCCAGTAAGTCCCAGACAGTGGGATTGCTGAGAGGTCTTTGGAGGCCAGGCCCCCTTTCTCCACGACTCTGAAAACACGCCTCCTGGTGCACTACTTGTTGGGTGATGAAGTCTCCTTGTCTCCTGAGGGTCCTTGGAGGCCAGAAAGCTCTCCTGTTCCCCCAAAGGGGCATTGCTGAGAGGTGGTCAGAGGCCACGCCCCCTTTTCCCACCACTCTGAAAATGCACCTCCTGGCACACTGTTGGCTAGGGAATGAAGTCCCCTTGGCTCCAGAGGGTCCTTGAGGGCCAACAAGACCTCCTATTACCTTCAGTAAGTCCTACACAGCAGGAATCCTGAGAGGTTTTTAGAGGCCGTGCCCCCTTTATCCACTAATCTGCAAATGCGTTGCCTGGCGCACTACTTGGGGGATGAAGTCCCCTTGCCTCCTGAGGGTCCTTGGGGCAAGAAAGCCCTCCTGTTCCCCCACAGCTGGATTGCTGAGAGGTGGTCGGAGACCACGCTCCCTTTTTCTACCACTCTGCAAACTCGCCTTCTGGCACACTACTAGTTGGGGGATGAAGTCCCCTTCAATGATATGGGTCCTTAGGGGCCAACAAGCCCTCCTGTTACCTCCTGTAAGTCCCAAACAGCTGGTTTGCTGAGAGGTCATCAGAGGCCACACACCCTTTCTCGACCAGTCTGCAAATGCACCTCCTGGCTCACTACTGGTTGGAGGATGAAGTCTCCTTGGCTGCTGAGGGTCTGTCAGGGCAAACAAGCCCTCCTGTTATCTCCAGTAAATCTGACACAGCGATTTTGCTGAAAGAAGGTCTTCAGAGGCCGCGCCCCCTTTCTCCACCACTCTGCAAATGTGCCTCCTGGTGCACTACTGGTGGGGGGATAAAGTCCTCTTTTGAGCTGCGGGTCCTTAGTGCCAAGAAGCCCTCCTGTTACCTCTAGTAAGTGTGACACAGCGGGATTTGTGAGAGCTGGCTGGAGGCCCCGCCCACTTTCTCCACCACTCTACAAACGCACCTACTAGTTAAAAAACCATAGAAATTCACTGAAAAAAACTAAGGTTACAGGGACGTTATATTTAGACTGACATTTCACGCGTACAAAACCAGAGAAATTCAGCCGTTATAGTTAGCAAGCTAACTATAACTTACGCCCCCGTATTGCACTGCTTATGACCTCACATATTACATCACTCATGACATGGTCAGTGACATCACTCATGACATCACTGGTGACATCTTAAATGGCATTACTGAGGACATCACTGATGACATCTCAAGTGACATCACTGATGATATCATCCCCACTCAAACACCTACACTCTGATTCATAGAGCCACTCACACATCAACTCACCCATACAGCCACTATGCAACCATTAAGTCACATATACAGCCCTTAATGCACCTACTCACTGACCAATACAGTGACTCACACATCCAGTCATACTGATATACAGACACGTATCCACCCACTCATACACCCATACAGCCATTTTCATACTCAGTCACCTACACAAATACTCACATGCCTCCTCACTTACCCATACACTCACTTACACATCCACTCACTCACCCATACAGTTACTCACACATCCACTCACTTACTTATAGATATACTAACACAGTTACTCACATACCCAGTCACTCACCCATACACCCACTTACACACACATTCATGCACCCATACAGTCACTTATGTACCCTGTCACTCACCCATACAGACATTTATGTGCCTGCTTGGTCACCCATTCAGCCACTCATGCACTCTCTCATTCACCATTTACAGCCACTGACATACCTGCACCCTCACCCATACAGCCACTCATTCATCTTCCTATTCACCATTACACCCACTTACACACCCACTCACTCACCCATATAGAAACTCCCACAGCCACTTACCTTAGTATATATATATATTTAACACTCAGTAAGTTTTAGAAAACACTCACAATCACTGGATGATGTCATCAGTGATGTCATTTGAGATGCCATCAGTGATGTCATCAGTGATGTCATAAGTGATGTCACTGACCACGTCATGAGTGATGTAATATGTGAGGTCATTAGCAGTGCAATGTGGGGGTGTAAGTTATAGTTAGCTCAGCTAACTATAAATGCTGAACTTCTATGAAATATCAGTCTAACTATAACGTCCTTGTAACATTTGTTTTTTTCAGTGAATATATATATATATATATCCATGCTCCAGAGGTTGCAACTCAGCATCATATGTGGATGCAAGCATAACAATGGGGGAGTGTCCGCAACTGCACACCATCCACGCCAAAGCCTCTGATGAAGAGATATTCAAAACGCATAAGGCAACGCGCTGGAACTGCTTTATTCACTTGCATGCTGAACCCGCCTGTACCAAAGATTAAACGTTAAAGAGGTGAACCTACCTGTTGTTCGAGTGCTTTCCTACTGTGTGGCAACCTCTGGAGCGTGGATTTATAAGCGGCAGCCCAGCCGCTGGGAAGGCACCACCCCGCTATAACTGGGGGCCACTTGGGACTTGGATACACCTGTCCTGCTGTGGGGCAGCGGACTGAGGATAAAGATGGGCTGGCAGGCGAGGGGCTCATGTACAGCCTTTAACGACAGCAGAAAATACAGGTGCAACGATTTACGGTGAAATAAGAGGACTGTCTTTCCCATAATGCATCATATGTGGATGCAAGCATAACAATGGGGGAGTGTCCGCAACTGCACGCCATCCACGCCAAAGCCTCTGATGAAGAGATATTCGAAATGCGTAAGGCGACGCGCTGGAACTGCTTTATTCACTTGCATGCTGAACCCGCCTGTACCAAAGATTAAAGGTTAAAGAGGTGAACCTACCTGTTGTTCGAGTGCTTTCCTACTGTGTGTCAACCTCTGGAGCGTGGATTTATAAGCGGCAGCCCAGCCGCTGGAAAGGCACCACCCCGCTATAACTGGGGGCCACTTGGGACTTGGATACACCTGTCCTGCTGTGGGGCAGCGGGCTGAGGATAAAGACGGGCTGGCAGGCGAGGGGCTCATGTAGAGCCTTTAAGGACAGCAGAAAATACAGGAGCAACGATTAAAGGTGAAATAAGAGGACTGTCTTTCCCATAATGCATCATATGTGGATGCGAGCATAACAATGGGGGAGTGTCCGCAACTGTACGCCATCCACGCCAAAGCCTCTGATGAAGAGATATTCAAAACGCGTAAGACGACGCGCTGGAACTGCTTTATTCACTTGCATGCTGAACCCGCCTGTACCAAAGATTAAAGGGTAAAGAGGTGAACCTACCTGTTGTTCGAGTGCTTTCCTACTGTGTGGCAACCTCTGGAGCGTGGATATATATATATATATATATATATATATATATATATATATATATATGAAAAACAAGAGAACCTACTCACAAAACCCCAGAGACGTCTGGAGTGGGTGGGCACAAAATCCGCAGCAGCTGAGTAGTACGAGAATACTATTTATTGGCTGTTGGTTATTCAAGCTTGAAGGACATTTAGTTCCTACAATTGTGCACTTACACCTTATTTTAAGAACTCTTTAAACTCCCTTCTTCCAATTAAAAATGGTGGAAGAAACAAACGCAACAGGGAGAGTTACAACAAACCTCTTAGGTTTAGACGAAGACCCTGAAGATGCAATACAAATTGCACCAAATTTCAGAAGGGCAGTAACCATAAAACTTCTAGAACATGGCTTAAGAGCCATGGGTGGTACAGTAATTTTCTTGATCGAGGCACACGAATCCAATAAAACAGAGGTGTTCTATTCTTGGGTTACAATCCCAGCAGCGAATCCAATTACAAATGTATTTCACTACTACCTAGAAGGTGAAACACCAGCGGACTATACTCCTTTTGAGGAAGTAGAGGTTCCACTCACTTACCAGGAGCATAATTACTGGTTTAAAGGCGCCCTACCCCACGTACGAGGAAGAGAAAGATTAGGCCCCCTCGGAGGAGCAGGAGTCACATGGCCCATACTAGCGGCATACACACTGCATCCTGACATTGACACAATGCCACAGCCAGATCTACTCGTACAACACAGAGATTTAATTAAAATCTACAGAAACCTCACACAATTTGTGATGAGGACTTTAACCATTCAGCCTGCACCGGTTGCAGCACAAGACACTCCAGTCCAGAGTACAGTTAATAAAATTACTCCACAAACATTACACGCGGTAATGGGCAAAATGCCAGCAAAACGCGAACAAATCCCATTCTGGATAGCTCAGAAAATAACTCAGCTTGAAGCAGTATTCCCGAATACTACAACCAGTGATAAACACAGGATTCTAACAATCTGCTTGCCCATGGGTCTCACACCACAAGTAGAGGACTGCACCTCTTGGGGTTCAGTCTTTGCTGCCATATATACCAGAACACATGGTATCCCATCCTTAGCAGTAGTACCTGACATTTTGAGACAGATACAAAATGAGTATGGCGCAGAACCTGCCCTTAACTTAGGGATGAAGTTACTAAATAACTTTGACCAGGTCTCAGCCATAATACTAGCTAACATTAAGGGGGAAGCAGCTTCTGTGGCGATCCGCCAACGCATGAGGGAGTTCGGTCCAGAGGATCAACAACACGAACTACCCAAAATAATTGAAACTGCATATGCAGAACTAGGCAGAGACAGTTTGGGTGGGAAAGCATTAAAACCACAACTGGTGGGCAGTCCTGAAAAGGACACTACAAAGCAGACACCTACTTCTTCTAAAAGAAGTGGGAAAATAAAAAACAACAAAAGTCTAAAGACACCAGATCTCAGTCCAGAGGTAGGTCTCCTCAACAGGAGCCCTCTGAAAAGAGGTATAACCTCAGGAATAGGGATAATATTAAAAAACCTGACAGGTATGAGGATACTGATACTCGTTCCTCTCGTTCCTTTCAGGGTTCATCACGAAACTCCGAGAGGGAAGGACGGTCAAAGGAGCGTACGAAGTCCAGAGACACGCAACACGCTGCGGACTACGCACCTAAAAAGAGGATAAACAAAAATCAAAACCTCAGTTCAAAAAGAAGAAGGTAGCAGGTCTCAAGATCAGACATGCCCAGAATTCTGAGGACACAGCTTCTGAACGGGGAATGGGCTCTGACGATGCTAGACAGCGCGGCAGAAGTAACGATAGCTCGCCAGAACCTGAAGGAATTTCTGGTGACAGCGGAGTTGAGTGAGTATATCACGGTGGAAACACCTGATACTCGGGTAAGTGTCCCACATACGTTACATGAGATAACACTCTGGATGGAGGGTGACAAGCCCAGAAAAGTTAAAGGTCTCTTTTGGAAAAATCTGTCATCTGGTTATGACATTCTATTAGCAGAACAAGACTGGCCGCCAGCATTCGTCATGGAGTGCCCTAGGGGAGAAACGATAATTTTCCCAGCCTTTTCCGACCTCGTTCCCATTCACCTAAAACATGCATATGCGCAGGAGTGGGCGGTTGCCCTAGCTCCAGCATTGTACAAAAATCATGCTGGTTGGGATGAGGATTCAACCCACCACGTGATCCCGTTAAAAGTTTCCCCAAATGCTCAAAGGCAATACCCTATAAAGCAGGAAGCTAAAAACAAGTCAGGGAGATTCTAGATCAACTAGAATATCAGGGGGTGATAGAAAATTGCACTTCACCTATGAACAATCCTTTGTTCCCCGTAGCCAAACCTGACAACACATATCGTCTAGTTTTAGATTACAGACATTTAAACACTTGCACAAAGACATTTGCAGTTCAAAATGCATACAGTGCCGCATTAATGAATAACATTGTGCGCAAAAATTACAAAAACAACACTTGATATCTCAAATGGATTTTTCTGCCAAAATATAGTGCCTGAAAGCAGGTATCTGACCGCATTCAGTGCGTTAGGGTCACAACGGCAATTCTGCCGACTCCCCCAAGGGTACAAGAATAGCCCGGGGTTGTTTTCAGCAAGGGTAACAGAGTTACTCCAAAATTTGGATGAAGAAGCATTGTCCTATGTGGATGATATTTATCTGACGGACGATGACTTAAAGAGGCACTTGACCAGGGTGAGCACCATTATTATGGGATTCGCCTCTGAGGGCTATAAATTTAATTTCAAAAATCAAAAATTGCCCACCTCAATGTCCTGTTTTTAGGATACGAGCTGTCAAGTGAAGGAAAAAGCCTAGCAGCTAACTTTTTAGAAAAGTGTGCGCTGCTCCAACCTCCAAAATCATTAAAGAATTTACAATCAATTCTGGGATTCCTAAATTTTGGTCGAACATACATTTTGGATTACGCAGAAAAAGTAAAACCTTTCTACGACTTAATAAAACCTGATTTTTCAGTCAGACAATGGACACAGGAACACACAAATATCCTGCGTTCCCTACAGGAAGACATGATAGCTTCTAAACATTTACAGACACGCGTAAACGCACAGAACTTAGTGATCCGAGTCATAGCGGGTCAATGCGGGTACACTTATTTAACTTTTAATGAAGGTGAAACAGTACCAATCGCATACAAATCACACCTGTACACAAACGCAGAGATGCGTTTCACTTCAACAGAAAAATCCTGACAGCAGTGCAGACCGCTGTAGCAAGAGAAAGAGCTCTGGCTCAGGGAAAACGCATAATTGTCGTGACCCCAGTACCAGCTTTAGAAGCTGTTACAAAAGCTAGCATTCCAAATGCTAAAGCCTTACATCCAAGATGGATACAATGGGCTAATTCTCTTACTGCAACGGATGTTGAATACAGATTTGATCCAAGTTTAAAAACACAGGCATTCCTGCAATACGAACAAGAATATCCTCTACCAAATGAAATTTTGCCTCTAGATCAGTATGAATACATTATTTACACTGACGGATCTGCTCAACCAGCCATAGGAAGTAAGCAAGCTTACAGCGCAGCGTGTGCGATTGTTAAAGGTCGCATGCACGATGGCAAGTTCCATCCGAGTTGCACTAAAACGCAATCTCTAGGAGACTGCACGGCTCAGTTGGCAGAACTCAAAGCACTAATACTGGCACTTATAAATACGGATCACGAATTCCCCACACTTATTGTGTGTGATTCCTTTTACTGTGTACAGTCGTACAATGAATATCTACATCATTGGGAACAAAACGGGTTCAAAGATGCAAAAGGTGGCACAATTAAGCATAAAATGCTATGGGAACAGGTAGTGGAGTTGAGAAACGAACTACCAAGGGCTCACGTGATACATACAGTGAGTCATCAGCGTGATGGCGTTCACGTTGAAGGGAATTCATTGGCTGATGAAGCCGCAAAGGGGGCTGTTCGCACAGCCGCCGTAGCTGCAGTTACTTGTTCAAAGACGAGGGTAGACGGCGAGATAATGGTAGCTGTCAACGCTTCACGCAAAGGCAGCACAGCAGTACCTAAAAATTTCCACTCAAGTACTCCTACAAGTTAGATGCACAAAACATTCCATATGCTCAGATTCCTGGAGTGGGGGATAGAGTAATACCAAATATGGATCGTAGGCTAGGCTTGATTTTAGCGGCACACAAGGGTTTGGGTTCTGCGCATACAGGCGTTACAGCGACTATTTCTTTACTGAAACAGCGCTACTGGTGGCCAGGGTTAACAAAGCAGACTAAAGACTATGGGGCCGATTATGATTCGATCGGTAGGGCTTCGATCGGATTCTGCATATAGCGAATCCGTTTGAGAATCGCTATTTCCGACCGAATCGCACGTGCGTCCGAGCGAGCGATGTACGTACGTGCATTTGCAGAAATGTGCGAATCCGACATCATTCGCTTAGGATTGCGAATCGCAAATCTGACCGATTCGCAATGAGGACAACTCGCTCCGCGCAATGTACACGTTCCCTGACTGGGCCGTACGATGCGCACCATCGACCGCTCCGACCGACTGGCGCAGACCGATTCTCAAGGCTGTCACGATTACCAATTAGAGGGTCGCAAGTTGAGACCCACCTGCAAGCGTATGCACGCGAGTCGTCACAAGGGGGACCCATGGGTCCCCACACACGTGACATAAGCATGGCTGCACATGCATCGACGCGCATACACGCTGCTAGGGGCACCTTGAAGTTGCGTGGTAATTTGCGATTCATTATGACCAATTTGCACTTTTTACGACTGGCTCCATACATTGCACTTCAAGGGAGTCGCAATCTGACGAGTCCGATAGCATGCATTAGCATCGTACTAGATCGGTAGAATCGCAAGGTCCGATTGTCGGAATCTCCAGTCCGGCTGCGATCGCAGATTTACGACCTGAATACGATATCGGCCCCTATGTCTTGAAATGCGACATCTGTCAGCAGATAAAAGGTTCCACTGTAACTCGCCCGGCTCAGACACCATTGCTGAAATCAGACAAACCTCTCGCATGTGTGTATTTGGACCACTGCGGACCCCTACAATCTGATGGGTCCAAGAAATATATCATGGTTGCAGTGGATTCCTGCTCACGTTTCCTATGGGTTTGGCCTCAGCGCTCGGCTGACGCTCGAACTGTTATAAAAGATTTGCGAGTCTTTATCGGCACATACGCAGTTGGCACGTTACATTCTGACCGTGGTCCGGCGTTTAGCTCTCGGGCTTACAAAGAGGCCATGGAAGGAATGGGCGTAGCATTGCGGTACTCCTCTCCATACCATCCCGAGGGAAATTCTGTTGTGGAGAGGAAAAACCGAGACTTAAAGCAATCTTTAACAGCTAGGGTATTAGGCAAGGGCGGTAGATGGGTCGATCACCTTTATGGGGTACAGCGCGCGCTCAATAATCAGCCAAGAAGCTCTCTAGGAGGTGTCACTCCTTACAAGGTCCTATTTGGGACAAGAATGTGGGTACCTGATCTTGATTGTGAAGGCACAGTGGCGGATGAAAAACCATTTGATATCCATGAATCGTTTGGCTGTTTTACAGGATCTAAATGAATCCAGGAGACAACAAAGTAACGTGCTCCAGAAACAGGCCGCCACTGAGGAAGTCAAGGCAGTAACGGCAAGACCTATCTGGATCCCAAAACTCGGGGATCTAGTCAGAGAGAAGATTGCTGACAAGAAAGAATTTGGGCCATCCTGACAGAAAGCCTGTACCGGTCCTAGCAATCCACGGCACAAGAACTGTACTTCTGCCACCTCTTGCCGGGAAAAAGGAGAAAAGATTCGTCTCAATTGACTTAATCAAACCACACTATGTGGCCGATACTAAACAGTAGGCCTCGTGGACTCCACAGTAGCAGACGCCCTCCTCTCGCTACAATCCAAGAAGTCCAAACAGAAAGACTCATCACGTTTGAAGAGCCACCTGTACGGAATGAAGGACTAAGCAACAATGCTATGGAACTCGTTCCACTTCAACAAGAAATTCATCTTCAAAATGAAAATCAACTTAACAACCAAGTTGCAATAAGACCTAATACAGACATCTACGTCAACATGCCTCGTCAAGAGCAAAATCCGATTTCAACAAATCCCGATGCAATTCCAACAATTGATCGAACTGCTTCTGGCTATTTCATGAACTTTGATACGTTTTCACTGGATCCAAGCGAACCGGAAACGACGCCAGCCAAAAAATCACTCCAACAGAAACTCATTGACTTTTTGAACTTTTTTAGAAAGACTTACCTGGTGTCACCTTGGATTGAACTATGGTATATCACTGGGATTTTATTTTTCATTTTCTGGCTAGGTTTAATAATAACTTTTAGTATGCTTATTAATGGACGATACCTGCAGCCAAGCTCCACAGCCCAAAGAGTTAATTTGATTTTAAAACCACACCAGTCTTCACATCGTGAACCAAGAGACTTGTCTTCAGTGAACATTACAGCAGTTCCTATACCGGACGGTATAGTATGGGACAAGGTTGATTATGATATATTAGGTCCGACTGAACTTTTAAAGCTAAAACATGTATTTAAAATTTCTTTAAGTGATTTTATTACCTCCAGTACATTTTCTGATGATTGGGACACCTAAACTGTAAATGCTATGATGTCTGATTTAGAAAAAACAGCTGCATTTCCGAACAATGAAATGTTAGAAGGTACTTCAGACTATGATACATTGTACTGTTACCAGCATTTTGGTGATCATTTCTTACACAAATCTATAACACCTAGAAATGTATTTGAATACCACCAGTGGGAACACTGCCCAACACCTCCAAAAGGTAGTTCACAAGCATTTGCACAGAAATTCACATACTTCTCAGGGTTTAACACATCCGACCCGAAGTCATTTTATTATAAAGTGGAGAAAAATTCAGCTCAGAAAATTATGTTAACAAACACCAAACATATTTACTCTGCATCCTTTCTGAATCAGTTGTCTAAACAGGGTTTCGATCTATGGAAAGACACAATAGATTCCAAATCAATCTGGGGTTCTAGGGACTGGCAAGTCCAGGGAATAGAAGCACTTTTAGAGCATGCATCATTCCGCAGCAGATTTTATTTCTGAATGAAACTGTGCAACAGACATCCTGTCTTGGATTAGCCAAAGGCAAGGAAATGAACACACCGGGGTTTCCAACACCATCGCAGATGGGTGAGGGGCAGAATTCAACTACACAAGGGGTAGGATTAGATGACATTTTCCAGTACAACAGATCAGATCCTGATTGGACAGAATGGCTGGTTTGGCCCATTGACACAAACAAATGTCAACAGAGATTTATGAATACAACCAGAGGGTTTAGTATCCATAGGCCAGACCCACGCTACGTACAAAGACAGCACCCAGGGGTAGTGACATCCTATAGTGTTGGGAAGTTGTGCCTTGATTGGCTAGAGACCTCGACACTCACAGAAGTAAAGCACCACTTGACCTTACTCACACCTGACATGGAGCTTAGAGATTTTCTACTAGGTCCCAGGAAACAACGTCAGAAACGTTTCATATATGCAGGCCTTTATGCCTACTATAATGAAAACTGGAAGATATCCCAACAAGAGGCTGCAGAAAGAATACGGGAAATAGACCGTATTAACTTAAAAAAAGCATTAGCTGCAGTGAATAATGGGTTAACTATTTTGACCTCCAGGATTTACTCCTTAGGCAACATTGTGTCCTCGGCAATCGACATATTAGAACCAGATCTGGCCTTGTTACAACACGGGCAATCTCAGCTACGTTCTATTATGATGTTAAGCTGGATGCTGCAATCTTTGCGTGCAGGCTATGTGCCATGGCGTTTTATAAACACCACATCTCTGTTTTCAGTATACAATCTAACTGATAAACAGACAGAAACGGCACAAAGGGGAGCCAAATATACAATGCTGCGTATTGAGAAACTGGAAAGGTTACCATTCACTGTAGCCGAATCACCATCAACAGAATGGCTAATTCATGGCCAAATCACTCTGCCGGTCACTACATTTCAGTTTCAATATTGCCTTGAGCAAAGGCAGGCAGGCAAATATGTGAAAATGGGTAAGGGATACATCAAGGAAACCTGGGAGTTACCATATAGATGCCGATGCCGGAATGGGGATCGAAAAGTGTATCTGAGTGGTACAAACTGCAAGAACGCTTTGAGTGGTTCTCTCATGTGTCAGGATATTTCTCTACACGGAGCCTGCAGTGGTTCAGTGGCGAACTTATCTTGTCACATGTCAGGGACCCCAGCGGCCATGATCACGCCGGTTTTCCAGCTGCTCTTGAATGGGAGTTACTTAATGCCAAATGATCAACGTTGTTGTGGGATGCTTCCGGCCGTCGCATATCTAGTAACTGTTAACTCCAGGGTTACTTGCTGTATGCAAGTATTGTTTCCGCCACTGAACACAGTCAGGGAGGCGCCGTTATGGCCTTCGCTGAATGTTTCTTTTATACAGTGTGATACACTGAGCAGATTAACCCGTGCCCTTAACCTCCGCTCGAGAAACCTATGAACTTCAAGTTGCAAGGACCTCGACTGAGATACAGGCACTCAGACGTACAAACTGCCCCATTCATTTTGCAGAAATGGTGGGACGTATCTTCAATATGTCTGATACGAGCGGAATTGTACACCTATTTAAGACCATAGGGTCCGGACTGTTACGCACCTTTCAGACAGTCCTCGGAGTAATCCCAAATTTTATACACTCCGTGTTGGGAAGCATATTTGGAGGATTCCCGCTCATCCTGTTCCTAATCGCAGGAATCCTGATTGTAATATTGCTGCTACGCAATGGACGGCCCCCTTCCCGAGGGAATGGTGAACACGCTCCTGGAGCGGAAATACCGTGAATGCATGGTACAGCTTCTGGGCATTTCTTGCCTGCGAGAACTCAATGCCTCCTGGTTTCTATCATTTAGACCAGTCTGGATAGACTGCATCTTACCTGTGCTTCGATGCCTGTTCTGCGGAGAAGAATGCACGTTGGATCTTTGTCTAACTTTTCCATCAGATGCGCCTCCGGACACGGATGCAATGCTGGACCCCGTAAAGGCCCACGCTCTGCGTTGTCCTCAACGGCTTCCGATTCTGATGAATGCATTCCTGGAGAATCCACAGGTGCCGTTTGCTCCTGCTGGGTTAGGTGACACCTCCACAGGCACCCAGGTTACAACTGCAGCACAAGCTGCCGCAACACCGACTGTTGGCAGTACTACATTCCATCTATGTGCGATTGACGTTCTCTGTGAGGCGTTGGATTTGTCATCTACAGCAGCTGACAGCAATAATATTGAGCTTCCCAGCCAGGACGTGTAATCTTGAATTGGCTCATCGTGTCCTGGGAAAGAATTCGGCTTCTTCACTCGTTTCAAAATAAACTATCTAAATTTGGAACATTTTCCTACATTGACACTTTCACTTGAGAAAAGCATGGCCTTCTCCTGCTTATGGTAATACAACTTCTATAGAGAGACGATATTGACTTTTAAGTGGCAACTAGAAAAAGCTGAATTTAAACATATTGGGGGTTTTTTAAGCACCAAAATTTTTTGAACGATTTTGTAGAACCATGTTTTTACTTGCTTTTAAAAAATGTTTTTAAATTGTCCAGATTTTAAGTATGGTCATTTATTATCCAGTTCGGAAGAGGAGTGGGTGTTATATCCCGCATAGATGCCCTAATGTAGATCCGTTCGTACATGCCCTAAAATGGACGTATTTATATTTACCCTAATATGGTCATATTCGTACTTGCCCAATTATGGTCATGGCCGCATATGCCCAATTATGGTCACAACTGTACATGTCCTATTATAGTATGATTCCGTATATAGGCATGATCTTTCACCTACATTGGTCCCAGCTAGTACACAACGAGCTCTGAGGGCTGAACGTTATCTATCCTGTGGTTTTGAATGCAGCAGGGTTCTTCCAAACACAGGCCCACACTGTACTCATTAATTATGCATGGCTTTCTAAGAATACACCACCGGCATAATATGTATGTACAAAGTTCACCCCTGACGTCTTCCTCATGTCCAATACAACCCATACTGAGGACCGAGAATCTTTAGGGTATAAATACACCACATCTTGCCCCGGTAGGGCAGAGGGAACCGAGACTTCCATGCTGACACACTGACCAGAGACGCTGAGGCTCCTGCATGCAGTCGCTCAAGCTGGCAGTGGTCTGACACAACCCGGACGGGGTGTCCAACTCGAGACCAGGACGGGGTCCCACACTCTCTCTATTCAGGTATGGGGGTTCGACTAAATCCTAGGAGGATTCTTGGCTCTTAGCTTTTAAGACCTACACACATATGCTAGGTACACTCAGGTACATCTAGGTAGGCATCGTAGGAGTACGCACACTTGCATAATGCTTTTATATTCATATATGTACTCATGATTATCGCAATATGGTAGAACTGTTCTATCCCTTTGCTTTTATCGTACTGCTGATAATATATCTCTGCTATTGTCTGCTGGTTACCACAGCACATATATTTTACACTAGAATAACAACTGTTCAATACATACTTATTGAAACGCCCGACTGTTTATTCTGTGTAACTCTCTGAGACAAACCGAATAAGTGAGCACGAGTGACTGAGTGAAAGGCAGTATATTGTTTCCACGATTCTGAGGGAATCAGGGTTGTCATGGTCTAAGGTTGCCAGAAACTAATCTCTCCCCGATAAGAGGAGACACTAGTGACACTGCGAGCTAGCTAATGTAAAACTAGGCTAACATATACGGTGGGGGTGCACGGAGTCAGTCTGCCACCAAGCCAGCAGTATATGTTATCCAAACGCGCAGGTCCTGCATGGGTACTATAGGAGCTATACGACACTGTGGCCCCTCAGTATTCAGGGTGGTTCATTCCTCACTGCTGGAACGCCGGAAATTCAATGAAAAACAATCCCTCCCCGGTTCGAGGAGCACTCTCGAGCAGACCCAGGGCAGGCAATCAGCATTCTTGTAGTCCGGGAAATTCATCCAGCCTAACGCGTTTCGGAGTTAAGACTCCTTGCTCACAGGCATTGACATGAGGCTGCGCAGTGGTAAAAGGCATTTGAACCAGCCCGCCTTTTATTATAATCACCCTTCAGTGGGCCTCATGGCTGAGTGCATGCTGGGATGTGTAGTACAACAAACAAATGCCTTTCAAAATTGTTCCCCTTCGTGGGTTCTGTGCAGTCACACGCAATTAATTAATGTTTTGTTGCCCTCCGGTGGGCCCCCAGAAAAAAGAACACTGAGTAATTATGCCAGTCTGTTCTTCCACAACCGGACTCGAAAGAGTTTCATGTCCTGTCGCCCCTCAGTATTCAGGGTGGTGCATTCCTCACGGCTGGAACGCCGTAAATTCAATGAAAAACAATCCCCCCCGGTTCAAGGAGCACTCTCGAGCAGACCCAGTGCAGGCAATCAGTATTCTTGTAGTACGGGAAATTCATCCAGCCTAACGCGTTTCGGAGTTAAGACTCCTTGCTCACAGGCAATGACATGAGGCTGCGCAGTGGTAAAAGGCATTTGAACCAGCCCGTCTTTTATTATAATCAACCTTCAGTGGGCCTCATGGTTGAGTGCATGCTGGGATGGGTAGTACAACAAACAAATGCCTTTCAAAATTGTTCCCCTTCGTGGGTTCTGTGCAGTCACACGCAATTAATTAATGTTTTGTTGCCCTCCGGTGGGCCCCCAGAAAAAAGAACACTGAGTAATTATGCCAGTCTGTTCTTCCACAACCGGCTCGAAGGAGTTTCATGTCCTGTGGCCCCTCAGTATTCAGGCTGGTGCATTCCTCACGGCTGGAACGCCGTAAATTCAATAAAAAACAATCCCTCCCCGGTTCGAGGAGCACTCTCGAGCAGACCCAGTGCAGGCAATCAGCATTCTTGTAGTCCGGGAAATTCATCCAGCCTAACGCGTTTCGGAGTTAAGACTCCTTGCTCACAGGCAATGACATGAGGCTGCGCATTGGTAAAAGGCATTTGAACCAGCCCGTCTTTTATTATAATCACCCTTCAGTGGGCCTCATGGTTGAGAGCATGCTGGGATGTGTAGTACAACAAACAAATGCCTTTCAAAATTGTTCCCCTTTGTGGGTTCTGTGCAGTCACACGCAATTAATTAATGTTTTGTTGCCCTCCGGTGGGCCCCCAGAAAAAAGAACCATGAGTAATTATGCCAGTCTGTTCTTCCACAACCGGACTCGAAGGAGTTTCATGTCCTGTGGCCCCTCAGTATTCAGTGTGGTGCATTCCTCACAGCTGGAACGCCGTAAATTCAATGAAAACCAATCCCTCCCCGGTTCGAGGAGCACTTTCGAGCAGACCCAGTGCAGGCAATCAGCATTCTTGTAGTCCAGGAAATTCATCCAGCCTAACGCGTTTCGGAGTTAAGACTCCTTGCTCACAGGCAATGACATGAGGCTGCGCAGTGGTAAAAGGCATTTGAACCAGCCCGTCTTTTATTATAATCACCCTTCAGTGGGCCTCATGGTTGAGTGCATGCTGGGATGTGTAGTACAACAAACAAATGCCTTTCAAAATTGTTCCCCTTCGTGGGTTCTGTGCAGTCACACGCAATTAATTAATATTTTGTTGCCCTCCGGTGGGCCCCCAGAAAAAAGAACACTGAGTAATTATGCCAGTCTGTTCTTCCACAACCGGACTCGAAAGAGTTTCATGTCCTGTGGCCCCTCAGTATTCAGGGTGGTGCATTTCTCACAGTTGGAACGCCGTAAATTCAAGAATGCACCACCCTGAATACTAATTATGAACAGACTGGCATAATTACTCAGTGTTCTTTTTTCTGGGGGCCCACCAGCCTCATGTAATTGCCTGTGAGCAAGGAGTCTTAACTCCGAAACGCGTTAGGCTGGATGAATTTCCCAGACTACAAGAATGCTGATTGCCTGCACTGGGTCTGCTTGAAAGTGCTCCTCGAACCGGGAAGGGATTGTTTTTCATTGAATTTACGGCGTTCCAGCCGTGAGGAATGCACCACCCTGAATACTGAGGGGCCACAGGACATGAAACTCCTTCAAGTCCGGTTGTGGAAGAACAGACTGGCATAATTACTCAGTGTTCTTTTTTCTGGGGGCCCACCGGAGGGCAACAAAACATTAATAAATTGCGTGTGACTGCACAGAACTCACGAAGGGGAACAATTTTGAAAGGCATTTGTTTGTTGTACTACCCATCCCAGCATGCACTCAACCATGAGGCCCACTGAAGGGTGATTATAATAAAAGACGGGCTGGTTCAAATGCCTTTTACTACTGCGCAGCCTCATGTCATTGCATGTGAGCAAGGAGTCTTAACTCCGAAACGCGGTAGGCTGGATGAATTTCCCGGACTACAAGAATGCTGATTGCCTGCACTGGGTCTGCTTGAGAGTGCTCCTCCAACCGGGGAGGGATTGTTTTTCATTGAATTTACGGCATTCCAGCCGTGAGGAATGCACCACCCTGAATACTAAGGGGCCACAGGACATGAAACTCCTTCGAGTCCGGTTGTGGAAGAACAGACTGGCATAATTACTCAGTGTTCTTTTTTCTGGGGGCCCACCGGAGGGCAACAAAACATTAATTAATTGTGTGTGACTGCACAGAACCCACAAAGGGGAACAATTTTGAAAGGCATTTGTTTGTTGTGCTACACATCCCAGCATGCACTCAACCATGAGGCCCACTGAAGGGTGATTATAATAAAAGACGGGCTGGTTCAAATGCCTTTTACCACTGCGCAGCCTCATGTCATTGCATGTGAGCAAGAGTCTTAACTCCGAAACGCGTTAGGCTGGATGAATTTCCCAGACTACAAGAATGCTGATTGCCTGCACTGGGTCTGCTTGAGAGTGCTCCTCGAACCGGGGAGGGATTGTTTTTTATATATATATATATATATATATACATACATATATATATATATATATATATATATTATCTACTGGCGGTCGCCAGTAGATAGTTATAGTTAGGACCTATTATCCATAGGAAATCCGCGACATTCTATTTGCAATAACGTTGGCGCCGGTTGACGAATCTTCGCAAAGCTTCCAACTTGTTGGGGCGCTCCGGTCCGCTCCTACCCTGAAAGTCTCGGGGTGATACGTCAAGCGGGGGCCGAGAAAAAAGGGGGTCCCAAACGCGTTTTCCCCATTCATTTTTCCATAGGAACCTGTAGTCGCAGCTACAGCCCGAACTGCTGAACGGAATTACCCCAAATTTGGCAAAGAGGTAGCCCTTGGTTCAGACTGGTGCCTTTTGCTAAAATGGTGTAAATCCGTTCAGTAGTTCCTGAGAAATTCACAATTAAAATCACATATATATCTATGGGCGCGTCGGATCCGCGTACCCTCCCGATCACGAGCTGCATGCTAATTGGCTGTCAACACTCCAAATCAAGAAATGTTGGCAGCCATTTTGTCCCTCGGTAGAACCGAGGGACAGAAACAAGTGCGCAAAGCGCAAAAGGGGGCAGGGTAGAAACACCCTGACCCCTAGGTCTGCTCAGGGGGTCCCACAAGGACCCCCTGGGCAGAAAAAGCATTTTTATTTTTTTTTAAATCGGCGGGATGCGCTTAGGGTGCGCGGATCCCACCGAGAAAAAAAAAAGAAACAAGTGCGCAAAACGCACAAAGGGGGCAGGGTAGAAACACCCTAACCCCTAGGCCTGCTCAGGGGGTCCCACAAGGACCCCTGAGCAAAAAAAGCATTTTTAAAAATAAAAAATCGGCAGGATGCGCTCAGGGAGCGCGGATCCTGCCGAAAAATCAAAATCGAAGCGCGGTCTCCCGCGCTTCGATGTTAATTTGCCCCCGGGTGGGCCAAGTCCCGGGGGCATGCTGAGGGGTTTATTTTATGTATGGGGGCCTCTAAGGGCCCCAAGCCCCGGGGACCGCCACCCCCCGGGGCTTTATTAGAAAAAGTTGCGGGAGGGCTCTGAGCCCTCCCGCAGCCCCGGGGACCACCACCTCCCCGGGGCTTCTTTATTTTTTAAATTAACCTGTGTGGGGGGACTCCAGCCCCCCCACACGCCCCGGGGACCACCACCTCCCCGGGGCACTAACAAAATTGAAAATGGGGGTCCGTTTTGGACCTCCAAGCCCCGGGGACCACCACCTCCCCAAGGCTTTGAAAATGTGGGGAGGGGGGCCGCGCGGCCCCCCTCCTGGAGCCTGTGGTGGCCCTGGGGACCGCCACCCCCAGGGCCGGCTCCTGCAGTGTCCCGGGGTGCCTACCCCGGGACACTGCTGTTTGCAATGACAGGACGGGAGCCTCGCGGCTCCCGTCCTGTCATTGCAAACTGCTTTGAATTTTGGAAGCGAGAGCAGGAAAGCTGCTCTTGCTTCCAAAATTCAAAGCAGAATTGCTTTTCCACATGGGGAGCTGCATATTAGCAGCTCCCCATGTGGAAAAGCAATGCCGCAGGAGGCGGGGAGCCAGCAGGGTCCGTGGGGAGTTGGGGTCCCCCACGGACCCCAAAAGGATAGGGCCAGCCCCGGGGGATGGGGTCCCCGGGGCCTAAGGAGGCCTTAGGAGGGGGCCAGGCAGCCCCCTCCATCAAATAAAAAAAAGGTGGCTATGGCCCGGGGGATGGGGTCCCCGGGTCGAAATTTGCCACGGGAGGGGGCCCACGCGGTCCCCTTCCCAGTCCTTTTTTATTTTATTTTTTTAAAGAAGGGGGACAGGCCCTGGGGGATGGGGACCCCAGGGCTAAAAAATTACTAAAAAGGGGGCCACACAGCCCCTTTAAAAAAAAAAAAAAAAAATTTAAAACGGCATCGCGAGGGAGGCCACGCCCCTCTTTGACAGCACTCTGCAAACGCGCCCCCTGGCGCGTTTGCAGAGGAGGAACGAATTCCCCTTGAATACTGGGGTCCCTGAGGGCCAACTAGCCCACCAGGAACCTCCAGTATGCGCCAGGGGCTGCGTTGCACAGAGGTGGACAGAGGCCACGCCCCTTTTACACCTCTCTGCAACGCAGCTCTGTGGCGCTTTTGGATATACCTGTTGGGCTAGTTGGCCCCCAGGGACCCTCAGGATTCAAGGGAGTTAATCCCCCGACTTAAAACGCGCCACGGGGCGCGTTTGCACAGTGGTGAAGGGAGGGCGGGGCTTCAGGTGACATGTGTGCAAACAGGCCCCGTGGCGTGTTTTAAGTTGGGGGATTAAGTCCCCTTGAATCCTGAGGGTCCCTGGAGTCCAACTAGCCCACCATGTACTTCCAAAAGCGCCACAGAGCTGCCTTGCAGAGAGGTGTAAAAGGGGTGTGGCCTCTGTACACGTCTCTGCAACGCAGCCCCTGGCGCATACTGGAGGTTCCTGGTGGGCTAGTTGGCCCCCAGAGACCCTCATGATTCAGGGGACTTAATCCCCAACTTAAAACGCGCCACGGGGCGCGTTTGCACAGATGTCACCTCAGGCCCCGCCCTCCCTTCACCATTGTGCAAACATTCCTCTAAAATCAGCCGAAATACGAATTCCGATTTACTCACCTGTTATCAGGAGAGACCTCAGTGCTGCATCTTTCAGCCCAGTACTGATCCTGAAAAGTAATTTTAACCGTACTTACCAGTAACTTGAATTTCCTTCCATAGGATATCATTGCCTGCTTTTTGCTGAAAAAGTTTCTAAGTGTCGATTTTTGAAACATACAAATATTCCTCTAAAATGAGCCGAAATACGAATTCCGATTTACTCACCTGTTATCAGGAGAGACCTCAGTGCTGCATCTTTCAGTCCAGTACTGATCCTGAAAAGTAATTTTAACCGTACTTACCAGTAACTTGAATTTCCTTCCATAGGATATCATTGCCTGCTTTTTGCTGAAAAAGTTTCTAAGTGTTGATTTTTGAAACATACAAATATTCCTCTAAAATCAGCCGAAATACGAATTCCGATTTACTCACCTGTTATCAGGAGAGACCTCAGTGCTGTATCTTTCAGCCCAGTACTGGTCCTGAAAAGTAATTTTAATCGTACTTACCAGTAACTTGAATTTCCTTCCATAGGCTAACATTGACTGGTTTCACTTGGAAATTCTTCTAAGTGTGGAGTTTTGGAACTTTAAAATATTCCTCTAAAATCAGCCGAAATACGAATTCCGATTTACTCACCTGTTATCAGGAGAGACCTCAGTGCTGCATCTTTTAGCCCAGCACTGACCCTGAAAAGTAATTTTAACCGTACTTACCAGTAACTTATATTTTCTTCCATAGGAATCCATTGTCTGGTTTTCAGCAGAAAAGTTTGTGTCGATTTTCACAAACTACAAATATTCCTTAAAAATCGCCTGTATGACTTAAACGCATTCTTTCAACTGTTTACAGGAGATGCACCAGTGCTGGATCCAGGATCCAACACTGAGTAAGAAAAAGTAACGATAACAGTTTTTACCTGCTAAGTGAATTTCCTTCCATAGGATAACATTGGTGATTCTATGAGAAAAAGTTTCAAAGTGTCAACTTTTAAAATACAATAATATTCCTTAAAAATCACTACTGTAACCAAAACGCTTTTACTCAACTGTTTACAGGAGATGTCCCAGGACTGAATCTAGGATCCAGTCCTGTGGTTAGAAAAGTAATCCATAAAGTAACTAATTGCATTTAACTAGAAATTCACATTGAGCTGAATGTTGCATTGTGTTTGAAAATGTGTTGCCCATTGCAACAACTGTAACTACGGTACTTAAAAGTCTATTGCCTATGTGCAAAGTATTTAAACTAAAGTAATTCATTCTGAGAAAGTATTTTTTGTAATGTATAATGTAATTACAATGTAATTTAAAAAATAAAATATGTAAAAAAAATTGTTTCTAAAAATGTAGTAAATTAGTATGAAAAAAATAAATATAACAATTAATACATTTAAAAATTGTCATTTACAAAACCTTTGAAATTCACTGAAAAAACCGTAGGTTTCAGACATGTTATAGTTAGGAATTAGCATTTAAAAAACCTTTGAAATTCACTGAAAAAACCATAGGTTTCAGACACGTTATAGTTAGAAATTAGCATTTAAAAAACCTTTGAAATTCACTGAAAAAACCATAGGTTTCAGGCACGTTATAGTTAGAAATTAGCATTTAAAAAACCTTAGAAATTCACTGAAAAAACCATAAGGTTTTAGGGACAGTTATAGTTAGTTGGACATTGCACTCGTTCAAAACCCGTGAAATTCCCCGTTATAGTTAGTTCAGCTAACTATAACTCGCGCCCCGCAATGCACTGCTGATGACGTCACATATTACATCACTCATGACATGGTCAGTGACATCACTGATGACATCACTGATGACATCTCAAATGACATCACTGATGACATCACTGATGACATCATCCATGTGAGAATTTAATGCATCTTCTCACACCCTAATATAAGTTTTGATACACCCAATACCAATAAGTACATACCCACTCACTGATTCTTAGGTCTACACACACACACATCTACTCACTCACCCGTACAGTCACTCATACTTACAGTCACTCAGTACAGGACTATCATATGCACTCATACACCTATATAAACACTCACACAACGCAACTCATCCATAGAGGTACTCACACACCTAGACAGTCATGCAAATAATTAATCACACTCCAATTTACTCACCTATACAGTTATACACACCAGCTCACTTACTCATAAAAATACTAGCACATTCTTACGCTCCTATGCAATCACTGATGCAAGCACACACTCATCCATATAGCCACTCTCACAATCACACACTCTCACTTATAGCCATTTATATACTCCAACACACATATATACTGCCTTTCACATATGTAGTTACTCACACATGTACCACTGAGATATACATTCAATCACTAACACACCCATACACACACTCACCCACCCATACAGTCCATCACAGACGCACTCTTGAAACCATGCACCCAGTGAATCACCCACTCACACATCTATGCACAGAGTCACACACACCCCACCCACACAAACACTGAGGCACCCATACAGATACTCAGAGAACCAATCCATAACCCATATAGACACTCATTTAGCTAGTCAGAAACCCATGCAGTTGCTTACACAACAACAGACAGACGGATACAGACATTCACACAGTTTAGTCACTCACCCATGCATCCAGTAAGATACGTTTAATCACTCACTTATAGACTCAGTCACGCACCTACTAAATCATCCATTCAGGCGCTTCTACACCCACTCATTCTTCAATACGCCTTTCCCTATATATATTAAACATATTTAAACTTTACAGAAACACACAGTCACTGGATGATGTCATCAGTGATGTCATCAGTGATGTCATTTGAGATGTCATCAGTGATGTCATCAGTGATGTCACTGACCATGTCATGAGTGATGTAATATGTGACGTCATCAGCAGTGCATTGCGGGGCGCGAGTTATAGTTAGCTGAACTAACTATAACGGGGGAATTTCACGGGTTTTGTACGAGTGCAATGTCCAACTAACTAACTGTCCCTAAAACCTTATGGTTTTTTCAGTGAATTTCTAAGGTTTTTTAAATGCTAATTTCTAACTATAACGTGCCTGAAACCTATGGTTTTTTCAGTGAATATATATATATATATATATATATATATATATATATATATATATAGCACATATTTTCACTGCTGTGACCTGTCCACAACCACCACACAGACCCTGTGCGAGAGAGTGGGAGCATGGCCCACTGACAATGAATCAAAAAGCCCCTGCATCCAAGGGTCAACACAGGAAAGAAGTTTCCCACTCCAGAAGACAGAGCCATGCAAAGTTTCATTAGCTGGATGCGTTTCAACCAGAACTGTCTTTGTCAAAAGCTATAGACATCATTTGTGTTTGTGTCACCGTTAAGCCCCCGTCATCATGAATACCAGAGACATACTACACATATATACAATAGTAAACACTCAAATGCAGAGTCTAATTCAGGCAAAAATATACTGATTCATAAACACAAAATATCAATAAATCATAATTAACCTATCGCCGGAGCAAAGTATTGCATTTCAATGTAATCGGCACAAACAGTTGCGGATTAAGTGCTTCAAAGTGGGCAGTACCACATTCACGTCCAGTGACACAGTTTCCTTCAAAAGATCAAAAAGATCTGAGGAAGTTGGAATCTGAGTATATTATCCGGCTCAACAGTAAACACCCGGGGGGCTCAACCATGATGAGGAGCTTCATGTACCTCTAGGATAAATTTCTGTATTTTTCTATTTTGCGGCTTTTGTGTCAATGGCTGTATGGGTGATTGACTGGAGATATAAGAAGCTGTATGGGTGAGTGAATGGTTTTGTGAGTGGCTGTACGAGTTAGTGAGTGGGTGTGTGAGTGGCTCTATGGAGGAGTGAGTGGGTGTGTAAGTACTGGTAAGGGTCTGTGAACGGGTAGGTGAGTAGTTGTGTGGGTGTGTGAAGGGCCTTTCAAGAGGTTGTATGGGGTGTGAGTGGTTCTGTGGATGTTATCATGAGAGATTTCACTGACCATTTCACAAGTGATGCAATATGTGAGGTCATAAGCAGTGCATTAAGCGGCGTAAGTTATAGTTAGCTCAGGTAACTATAATATCTGAATTTCTATGGTTTTGTACGAGTGAAATATGAGCCTAACTATAGCATCCCTGTAACCTTTGTTTTTCTAAATAAATTTCTAGGGTTTTTGAAATTCTATTTCCTAACTATAACATCCCTGTAACTTCTGTCTTTAAGTGAATTTCAATGGTTATTTCACTAGTAGTCGCATTTGCAGTGTGGTGGAGAAAGGGGCGGGCCTCTGACCAGCTCTCAGGAATCCTGCTGTGTCATACTTAATGAAGGTAACAAGTGGGCTTATTGTCCCCCAAGAACCCTCAGCATCCAAGAGGACTTCATCCCCGAGCCAGCAGTGTTCCAGGAGGTACGTTTGAAGAGTGGTGGAGATAGGGGGCATGGCCTCCAAAGATCTCTCAGCAATTCTACTGTGTGGGACTTACTGGAGGTAACAGGAGGACTTGTTGGCTATCACAGACACTCTAGAGCCAAGGGGACTTCATCCCCCAACCAGCAGTGCACCTGGAGGCGCATTTGCAGGGTGGTGGAGAAAGGGGACGTGGCCTCTGAGGACCTCTCAGCAATCCCTCTCTGTGGGACTTATTGGAGGTAACCGGAGGGCTTGTTGGCCCCCAAGGACCCTCTGGAGCCAAGGGGACTTCATCCCCCAACCAGCAATGCACAAGGAGGCGTGTTTGCAGAGTGGTGGAGAAAGGGGGGCATGGTCTCTGAAGTCCTCTCAGCAATCACGCTGTGTGAGACTTACTGGAGGTAATAGGATGGCTTGTTGGCCCCTAAGGACCCTCAGCATTTAAGGGGACTTCATCACCCAACCAACAGTGCGCCAGAAGGTGTGTTTGCAGAGTGGTGGAGAAAGGGGGTGTGGCCTCTTGACACTGCTCAGCAATCCCACTGTGTGGGACTTACTGGAGGTAATAGCAGGGCTTGTTGGCCCCCAAGTACCCTCTGCAGCCAAAGGGACTTCATCCCCAACCAGTTGTGCGCCAGGAGGCGTGCCTATAGAGTGGTGGTGAAAGGGGGCGGGTTCTCCAGCGACTTGCCAGTCAATTTTTTCTTTCTATTTGTGAGAAGTTGGCCTGGTATATGCTGTTCACTAGTTAAAGTGGACACCTTGCACCAGTACAATTCGACTCTTATGGTAAGTAGGTTTAAGACAACCTTTACAGAAAGCTATCCTAGTGGTAGCTGTGGAGAGCAGCCTTCAGGCTAAGTCTTGGAGGAATGTAAAGCAGCTTGTTTTACCACACAATCTCTTGAATCACCAAATGAAAAGACACCACACAGGTATATATATCAAATATATATGTATTTATTACTAAACAACTCTCTACTAATCTCTGGTGAGATTAGAAGTCAGGAACATATGCACAAATCAACGTTTCACAATAAATTAAGCACAAATATGGCTGGGGCCCTAGGGGCGTACCAGACCATATACTAAAAAAGAGACTTAAGAACAACGACTTGCAAAGGGACAAGGCCCAGGGCCTTCAGAAGTGCTGGGGCCTCACAAAACCACCCAAGGCAGGTAAGTAAAGGACCCACAGGGGACGCGTGCAGTGAGGGAACACAGGCGCGGATCGCCGTAGACTTCAATGGGGCAGGTCACGGTTGGAAATTAAGAGTTTAAGGGCACTTCGGGAGTAGCTACAAGCAAGTCACTTACAGGGTAAGTAGTTCTAGGGCCAATACCCACAGGAGCACCATAGTGCTGGAGTTACCTCACCCAGGGAAGCCGGGTGCATAGGTGTCCTTTGGTGTCGGGTCGCGGCGTCGTTTTCAATGGGAGCCAATGAAGACTTGCTGCTTGTGAAGCCAGAAGAAGTGTCCGGTGGAATCCAAGCCTGGATTCGGAAGGAGGAAGACCTGAAAGCAGAGGGGACAGTGTTCAAAGTCACTTGGCAGTGACCCGGGGCAAGGAAGATGAATGCCCACCGTCGTCGACAGATTCAGGTCATTCACGGGTGTCTTGACTCTTCGGTCACGAGGTCCAGGAGGCGTTGAGGACAACCAGGAGCTGGATTCAGCGTGTCCCATAAAGTCTGCAGCTGACTGCGGTGTCAGCGACCCGATTGGAGCCAACAAGCCTTGGTAGCAGCAAGTCTTGTGGAAAGAACAAAAAGTCAATGGTGCAGACCAGTAAGGTCTGGGGGACTCACCCAGTGAGGGTAAGTCAGGGCAGGCCTGAAGAAACCAGGGGAGCCCTTTGGATTTGTAGAAAAGTCTTCAGGGGACCCACAAGCCGGCTGGCAAGGGATCGCAAAGACGCCTCGGGAGGATTCCTTCAACAGGGGCCCACGGGCACTTGGGACGGGGTAGGCCGCTGATTTTGGGAAGGATCTCTGCTAGAGGCTGGGACCACACGTGATCTAAAGCACAGGTTCGTAGATTGTCATGAAGGGGTTGCACTTGAAAATAGTGCACAGTACCCAGGGACTGCGGTTCCTCGTCACTCGTGGGGTCCACTTGCCTCAGCTTCACTGGGGACCCACGATGGCCTTGGAGAAGTCAGGAAATCCTCTTTCTGGGCTGCAGGGACTTCGGGCTCTGGCAGGAGTGGCGTAGTTTGTGACCATCGTTGCAGTGTTTGGTGCCTGCCAAGCAGGGGAGTCACTCCTTGACTCCAAGGGAGATTCTTCAGTCTTCCAGAGGTAGTGGAACGTCGAAGGTCCGGGATTCTTCTTCAGAGCGTCGTCCAGGGATATCTAGTTTGCAAGGTCAAGGGTTCCCTATCTTATACTAAAAGGAAGGGAGGGACTAGCTCTATGACCCCACCTATGGGAGGGTCAGGGGAGTGGGTGGCTACACCCACTTCCCTTTGTCCAGTTTCACGCCAGAGCAGGGGCAGGTAGACCCTGAGCCAGTTTGAACTGGTGTATGCACAGAGGAGCCTTCTGCTCCCCCAGTGCAGGACTTCAAAGCACTCTAGGAGTGCACCCACCCAGCCCCAATACACTAAACCCTGTCTGGGAGGTAGTCACACCTCCCTGGGACAGGATACCTATTGTTGGGCCTCCTCCACTGCGAGTTTCGGTCATCAGCAGGAGGGCAGCCCAGTGTCTGTGACTGGTGGCATCCATTTTGTGATGCCAGGGCTCTTCAGGATTCTACCGCGTTTCCACAGTAGGTACATGTCTATCCCTCCAGAAGGGTGGGATCATACTCCCACACCAGGTACTGGTGTGGGGGTATGATTCCAAGGTGTTTGACACCAAACACGACATGTTTTGATGCAGCCATTCCAAAGTTAGCATTAACTGCGAGGTTATAATGCACTTAAGAGTATATGGTTTGACCGCATTCACAAACAGCCCTAGAGAATGGACTCTGAGAGCTGCAGAGGGGCCCTGCTCAGGCAGAGGCACCCTCTCACATAGAAACTAAGCACCCTGCCCTCAGGATTGATAGGGCCTGCCTTAGGGGTGACTGATAGGTTTAAATGTGTGTGCAGGGGAGATATAGGGAACCTATATCTCAGTGAGGGGTGCTAGCACCTCCTCACCCAGGCTGCAGTAGCAGGCCTGTGGTGTCAGATTTAGTCTGTTTCCCAGGGGTGGCATAATACTTGCTTCAGCCCCTGGTAGGCCTGTGAAGTACCTATGCCCTTGGTACCTAAGGTACCATATACTAGGGACTCATAAGGTACCACAGTATCCAATCACTAGTGCACCTAGAGTGCACTCCAAGTCGTTTAGAGAGAACAGAGAGGCTGGGGCCCTGATTGGCAGGGTCCCAGCCAGACTATAGCCAGAAACCAGTGTAAACATCAGAAAAAAAGTGGGGGCAACATAAGAGGCAGATCCTACTCTCCTACACAACCCCCCCCCCAAACGCAGGGCCACTAAACTAACCTTGACCAGTTGAGTCTTCGTGCTCTAAGTGGAAATACCTTGAGAGTCCATCTGCATTGGCATGTTGGGTCCCAGGCCTATGTTCCACAGTATAGTCCATCCCCTGTAGGGAAATGGACCACCTTAAAAGTTTTGGGTTTTCACCTTTCATCTGTTTCAGCCATAGGAGGGGCTTGTGGTCAGTCTGAACTATGAAGTGAGTGCCAAACAAGTATGGCCTCAGCTTCTTCAGGGCCCACACCACAGCAAAGGCCTCCCTCTCTATAGCTGACCAACATTTCTCTCTAGGGGTCAGCCTCCTGCTAATAAAAGCTACTGGCTGGTCTTGACCTTCATCATTCAGTTGAGACAGTACAGCTCCCACACCCAGATCAGAAGCATCTGTTTGGACAATTAACTTTTTGGTGTAGTCTGGACTCTGTAAGATGGGGGCAGTGCACATGGCCTGCTTTAGGTCTTCAAATGCCTTCTGACAGCTAGCTGTCCATTGAACCTTTTTTGGCATTTTCTTTGAGGTCAGATCATTCAAGGGGGTCACTATAGATCCATATCCCTTCACAAACCTCCTATAGTACCCAGTCAGGCCTAAGAAGGCTCTCACCTGTGTCTGGGTGGTTGGAGCAACCCATTCCATTATGGTTTGGATTTTGCTCTGTAAAGGCTGAACCTGGCCTCCACCCACAAGGTGGCCCAGGTACACAACCTGACTCTGCCCTATCTGGCACTTAGTGGCCTTGATAGTGAGGTCTGCTTTCTGCAGAGCCTCCAAAACATTTCTGAGGTGGACCAGGTGATCGTGCCAGGAGGAACTAAAGACAGCAATATCATCTAGATAAGCTGAGCAATAAGTTTCCATCCCTGCCAGAACTTTGTTCACCAACCTCTGAAAAGTGGCAGGTGCATTTTTCAATCCAAAGGGCATCACCACAAAGTGGTAGTGCCCACCAGGGGTCGAAAATGCTGTTTTGGCTTTTGCATCATCAGCTAACCTGATCTGCCAGTAGCCAGCTGTTAGGTCAAATGTACTCAGATACTTGGCTGAGGCCAAAGTATCAATCAGCTCATCTGCCCTTGGTATGGGATAGGCATCAGTCCTGGTGACTGCATTGAGGCCTCTGTAGTCTACACAAAACCTCATTTCTTTCTTACCACCCTGGGTATGAGGCTTGGGTACTAGGACTACTAGGCTAGCCCAAGGGCTATCTGAAGGCTCAATCACACCTAACTCCAACATCTTCTGGACTTCAGTCCTGATACAGTCCCTGACATGGTCAGGTTGCCTGTAGATTTTACTCTTGACAGGCAGACTGTCCCCAGTGTCCACCTCATGGGTGCACCAGGTAGTCTGACTAGGGGTCAGGCTAAACATATGTCTGTACTGCTGCAGAACTTGTCTACACTCAGTTTGCTGATGGTCAGTGAGGATGCTTGCCAAAGCAACACCATCTACTGACCCATCATCAGGGTTCTGTGAGAGCAGGTCAGGGAGAGGGTTACTCTCCTCCTCCTGTTCCTCATCAGTTGCCATGAGCAAGCCCATGTCAGCCCTGTCAACATATGGTTTCAATCTGTTGACATGGAGCACCCTCAGGGGGCTCCTGGGAGTTCCAAGATTCACCAGATAGGTGACTTCTACCTTTTGCTCAACTATTGTATGGGGGCCACTCCATTTGTCTTGGAGGGCTGCTGGGGCCACAGGCTCTAGCACCCACACTTTCTGTCCTGGCTGGTACACAGTCAGCACAGCCTTTGGTCATGCCAAGCTTTTTGTAATTCTTGGCTGGCCTCCAGGTTTTTGGTTGCCTTCTTCATGTATTCGGCCATCCTGGAGCGGAGACCAAGTACATAGTCCATCACATCCTGTTTGGGGGGTTTGAGAGGTAACTCCCAGCCCTCTTTTACCAAACATAATGGACCTCTTACAGGATGCCCAAACAGAAGCTCAAATGGGCTGTAACCAACCCCCTTCTGTGGAACCTCTCTGTATGCAAACAACAGGCAGGGAAGAAGAAGGTCCCATTTCCGCCTAAGCTTCTCTGGGAGTCCTTTAATCATTCCCTTCATGGTTTTGTTGAAACGTTCAACCAACCCATTGCATTGTGGGTGATAGGGGTGGTGAACTTATAAGTTACACCACACTCCTTCCACATTGCTTTCAAATATCCTGACATGAAGTTTGTATCTCTGTCAGAGATGACCTCCTTTGGGAAACCCACTCTGGAGAAAACTCCAATGAGGGCTCTTGCCACCACAGGGGCTGTGGTGGTCCTCAGGGAATTGCCTCTGGGTACCTGGTGGCATGATCCACTACCACCAGGATAAATCTGTGCCCAGATGCAGTTTGAGGGTCAAGGGGACCAACAATGTCAATCCCTACCCTTTCAAAGGGTACCCCCACCACAGGTAGTGGTATCAGGGGGCCTTTGTGGGGCCACCTGCCTTGCCACTGGCTTGGCATGTGACACAGGAGCGACAAAACTCCTTTGTGTCCTCTGACATATGTGGCCAATGAAAATGTGGAACAAGCCTGTCCCAGGTCTTGTTTTGGCCCAAGTGACCTGCTAAAGGGATATCATGTGCTAGGGTCAAGAGGAACCCCCTAAACTTCTGAGGTATTACCAACCTCCTGGTGGCTCCAGGGGCTGGATCTCTACCCTCAGAATATAGGAGTCCCTCATCCCAATAAACTTTATGGGACCCACTAGCACTCCCAGCAGCCTCAGCAGCAGCCTGCTGTCTGAGGGGTTCAAGAGAGGGGCAGTACTGTTGCTCCTTACTCAGATCTTCCCTAGAAGGGCCCCCGGCCCCCAAGAACTCAACTGATCAGGCTCAAGTCCCTCTGGGGCAGTTTCTTCTTCAGGATCTGCTCCTCCTCCCTCAAGAGGGGAATCAGTGATCTGAGACAGAGGGGAAGGCACTGCCTTACCCCTACTGCTCCTCTTCTTGGGAAGCATCTGGTCCATGGTTTCAGGATCCAGAGCTGGTTCAGTGTCATGTATTTTGGCCTGTGACCTGGTCACAGCAAATACCTCTGCAGGGATGCCCAACATCTCAGCATGAGTCCATAACTCTACTTCAGACCAGGCTGAAGTTTCTAGATCATTGCCCAATAGACATTCTACAGGGAGGTCTGCACTGACTACAACCTTCTTGAGGCCAGTTACCCCTCCCCAGGAGAAATTCACAACTGCCAGACTATGGTTGGTCCTGACATTGCTTGCATTGGTCACCTGGTACATTTCGCCCAGGATGATCTGTCCAGGGTCCACAAGATCCTCTGCCACCATGGTGACACTAGCACCTGTGTCCCTAAATGCCAAAGCCTGTTTGACATTTATTACAGGCTGCTGTTTGTATTTGCCCAGATTACTGGGGCTCACTAGGAAGGACATGTCAATGTCTCCATCACAAATCAGCATTGCCTGAGTGGCCAGAGTCCACTTCAGAACCCAGGGTCAACCCTACTACACCCTTATTTTGAGTACCACCACCACCAGTAGCTGAACTAGGGGGAACAGTTGCCTTAGGGCAGGAGTGGTGGTGGTTTGGTCTTTGGACTTGTTACAATCAGAAGTCCAGTGCCCTTTCTGTTTACAGAATTTGCACCAGGGCTTCTTTTGGCCTTTTCCCTTGTTGGATTGTGACTCCCCACCAGATGCAGATTTTTGGGGCCCTTGTGAAGACTTCTGGTCTTTTGACTTATCCCCACTTTTCTCAGAGTCCTTAGAATCCTGCTTCTTTGTGTCACCCCCTTGGTTCTGGGTTTTCTGCCTCACCCTGGTTCTGACCCACTTGTCTGCCTTCTTTCCCAATTCTTGGGGAGAGGTCAGATCTGAGTCCACCAGGTATTGATGCAACAACTGGTTCTGGCAATTATTAAGGATCTGTTCTCTCATCATTAGATTATACAATCCCTTGAAATCAGTAACCCTACTGCCAACCAGCCAACCCTCCAGGGCCTTGGTTGCACAATCTACAAAGTCAGTCCAGTCCTGAGTCTGTGCCTTCTGGGTGTCTCTGAACTTCAACCTGTACTGCTCAGTGGTTAAGCCAAACCCATCTATCAGTGCACTCTTCAGGACTTCATAGTCATGAGCATCCTCTTCTCTAACAGTGAGGAGCTTGTCTCTACCTTTATCTGAAAAGGAGAGTATGAGAAGTTGGCCTGGCATATGCTGTCCACTAATTATAGTGGGCACCTTGCACCAGTCCAAACAACCCCTTATTGGAGATAGGTTAAAGACAACCTTTATTGAAAGCTATCCTAGTGGTAGCTATGGAGAGCAGCCTTCAGGCTAAGTCTTGAAGGAATGTAAAGCAGCTTGTTTTACCAGTCTATAATCTCTTGAGTGACCAAATGAAAGAGGACCACACCAGGTATATATTCAAAATATATGTATTTATTACTAAACACACCCCTCTAGTCTCTTTATGAGGCTAGAGTTCGAAGTACATAAATTATAAGTTAGTTATCTACAGTAATAGCACAAATACACGTTTGAGCCCCAGGGGCGTACCAAACCATATACCAATAAAGTGGTATAAGAACCACGACTGAGCTAGACACAAGGCCTAGAGTCTGTAGAAGTGCTTGGACCACAAGGAACCACCCAAGGTAGTGACACAGGGGACCCACGGGGGATGCGTGCAGTGTATGAACACAGCCGCGAATCGCCGTTAACTTCTATGGGGAAAGTCGCGATTAGAATTTAAAAGAAAAGGGACACTTAGGGGAGGACTTGGAGCAAACCCTTTGAGAACTAGGCTGTTCTAGTGTCAATACCCACGGGAGCACCGGAGTACTCGAGTTACCTCACCCAGGGAAGCCGGGTGCATAGGTGTCTTTCGGGGTCGGGTTTCGATCGTCGCTTTCAATGGCGATCTGCTGCAAAGTGCTGCTGGCGGCCAAGTCGAAAGTGTTCGGGTGGATCCAAAGGTGGATCGAAGATCTGAAGAACCTGAAAGCAGAGGGGACAGAGTCTGGGTCACGAGCCAGTGACCAGGAAGGCGATGAGCAGATGCCCACCGATGTTGAGTGCTTCAGGTAGGTTGATGGTCGTCTTGACTCTTCAGCCACGAGGTCCAGGAGGCGTCGACGATGACCAGGAGCTGGATTCAAGCTGTCCCACAATGTCTGTCGATTGCAGGGGTGTCGGTGACCGAATTGGACCCAACAAGCCTTGGCAACGGCAAGTCTCGTGGAAATGGAAGAAGGACAATGTTGCAGACCAGCAAGGTCTGTGGGACTCACCCAGCGAATGTAAGTCAGGGCACACCTGGAGCAACCAGGGAGCCCAAGCAGAAAGATATTGGCCTTCGGGAGGGCCTACTAGCCAACAGACTAGCGACCACGAAGGAGCCTTGAGTCGATGCACGTGGAGCTGGTTCACAGGACACTCGTGGAGTGGAGGCCAGTGATCTTCAGTGCAGTTGGTGCTGGAGGCTGGGGCTACTCGGAGACCAAAGCACAACTTCGTGGGAGACCCAGAAGAGGATGCACTTGCAAATGCGTTCGGTGTCCAGGGGTCACGGTTCCACGTTACCCACGACAGCTACGGGCCTCAGCTTTGCTGGGGACTCAGGGCAGCCTCGGCGAAGTCTGGAAATCTACCTCTGGTGATGCAAAGACTTCGGCGTCTGACGGGAGCTTCAGCGATGCAGACCGGACAATTGCTTCTTTGGTGCCTGCCAAGCAGGGGAGTCACTCCTTGACCCCAAGGGAGATTCTTCAGTCCTCTAATCTTAAAGTAGAGCGTTGAAGGTCCAGGATTCTGTATCAGAGTTTCGTCCAGGTAAAATCTAAAGTCCTAAGGACTGGGGTCCCATACTTTTACTAAGGTAGGGGGTTGGACATACTCTGTGGCCCCACCTATGGGAGGGTCAGGGCAGAGGGGTGGTCACACCCCTTTCCCTTTGTCCAGTTTCGCGCCAGAGCAGGGGCTGGAATCCCCTGAGCCGGTTTGAACTGGGGTATGCACAGGGACACCAAATGTGCCCCCAGTGCAGGACTTCAAAGCACCAGAGAGTGCTCCCGCCCAGCCCCAATACACACTATCCTGTCTGGGGAGGTGGTTACACCTCCCTGGGACAGGAAACCTATTGTCCAGGCCTCCCCTGCCGGAGTTTCGGTCAGCAGCAGGAGGCCAGACTCGTGTCTGTGGCAGCGGCATCCATTTTGTGATGCCAGGGCTCTGGAAAGTCAGTACCGGGTATACCGGTGTGTACATGTCTCTCCTCTAGAAGGGTGGAATGCTACCCCCGCCGCCAGAACTGGCGGGGGGTAGTATTCCAAGATGTTTGACACCAAACACGACATGTTTCCGTGCAGCCATCCCAAAGTTAGCATTTAACACGAGGTTATAATGCGCTTAAGAGCATATGGTCGGGCTGCACTACAAACAGCATCAGAGAAGGGTCTCCGAACGCTGCAGAGGGGCCCTGCTCATGCAGGGGCACCCTCTCACATAGGAACCACACACTCTGCCTTCAGGATTGATAAGGCCTGCCATAGGAGTGACTTATAGGTTTATATGTGTGTATGTATGTAGTGATATAGGTAGCCTATATCACAGTAAGGGGTGCATGCACCATCTTACCCAGGCTGCAGTAGCAGACCGGTGGTGTCATTTTGGATGGCCTTCCAGGGGTGGCACAATACATGCTGCAGCCCCTGGTAGGCCTCTGAGGTACCTATGCCCTGGGTACATAGTATACCATATACTAGGGACTTATAAGGGCACTCCAGATTCCAATCAGAGATGTGCCTAAGGCACATGGAAACCATTTTAAAGAGGAAGCAGCTAGGCTGGGGCCCTGAATAGCAGGATCCCAGTCCAACTAAGTCATAAACCAGCAAAACACCAGGAAAAAGTGGGGGCAACCATATAGTCAGATTCCACCTTCCTACATAACCCCCCAAACGAAAGGAGATAAGGCTAACCTTGGCCAGTTGAGCCTTTATTGACTAAGTGGCCATATAAGGAAGCACCTGCACTAGCATGGTTTCCCCCTATCTTATGGTCCACTAAGCAATCCCTCACCCTAAGGGTATTAGAGGGTCTCCACCATGGGGAATTACTACCTGTGGTGTGCTTTGGTAAAGTACAAGGCTGGTGAGGTGTCTGAGAAGGAAAGTGAGGCCCTAGGAAGGTTGGTCTCAGCTTCCTCAGATCACTGGTCACCATGTATGCCTGTCTTTCCATGACTGAGTTGCACTGTGCTCTAAGGGTCAACCTTTGGCTGCCTACAGCTGGGGGTTGGGTCCCTTTGGATGGACCACTGGAGGGACATGGCAGGTTTGGAACCTTTTGGTCCCAGGTTTGCCCTTGCCTAACAGAGTCCTTCTGGGGAGGTCCCTACACAAAGGTATGGGGGATCCCTCAGTGTGTTGAGGAATTTTCACCTGGCTAGGGCTACTAGCCTGGGTGCCCCTAATCTGCTGATGGGGGGTTCCTCTGGACAGGGGGCCCTGGGGGTCCACTGACCTCCCTGACCTCTGCAGCCCTGGGCTGACTGAGGCAGGGTAGAGAGGGGCAGGTTACCTGCTCCAGACTGGGTACCACCTTGGAAGGGTCCTCTGCCATCATGGTTGGGGCCAGGCCAGGCCTGACTACCTCTGGGGCAGTTCCTTCACTAGGGGTAGGGTCAGTTCCCTGAGGAGGCTGACCCTTACCTACTGTCTGGAGGGAAGAAGACTTTTCTTCAACCCTTGTGCTCTCTTTTGGGGGAGAGTGGGCCATTCTTCCAGGCTCCATCTCTCCAAAGTTTCCCTGGGCTTGGGCTGTGGCCATCACAGCCCCACTAACCTTTACAGGGACGCCCAGCATTCTCAGATGGGTTTGGTGTTCAACTTCAGCCCAGGCTGAAATTTCCAGATCATTGCCCATTAGGCAATCTACAGGCAAGGTTGGGGACACTGCCACTCTTTTTGGGCCTGTGACCCCTTCCCAGCTGATATTGACTATGGCCATGGGGTGATCTGTTCTGACACCATCAATGTTGGTTACCTGGTATTTAAACTCAGGAAAAAGCTGGTGAGGGGGGACTAGTTTCCCTGCCACCATGGTGACACTAGCCCCTGTGTCCCTAAATGCCACAGCTTTCTGACCATTAATTATTGGCTCCAGTCTGTACCTGCCCAATGCATTGGGACCCATGGTAAAGGTGGCACATCCTACACCACCATCAGAGTCAGAGGAGTCTGTTGAGGGGGTCCTGTCTAAACTAGGGCCCACATCTGTTCCTCTTGCAAAAGCACCTAACTTTTTGGGTGCACTACTTCCCACTGGAGGATTACTACTCGTAGTACCAGGAGGGGTGGTTGTAGTTGTTGGAGGAACATTTTCTTTATTGCCAATCCTGGGGCAACTGGGATCAGTTTTCCAGTGTCCAGGCTTTTTACAGACATGGCAATATGGTTTCTTTTCAGGAGAGGAAGGAGTTTGGGACCCACCCCCAGAAGAGGACTTTTGGGGCCCTGTAGTGGATTTATCCTTAGATTTATCCCCACCTTTCTCTTGGGACTTGGTAGAATCTTTCTTCTGGTCACCACCCTGATTCTTAGTCTTTACTCTGGTTCTGACCCATTTGTCTGCCTTCTTTCCCAATTCTTGGGGAGAGGTCAGATCAGAGTCCACCAGGTACTGGTGTAAAAGCTGGTTTTGACAATTATTAAGGATCTGCTCCCTCATAATCAAATTGTACAATCCTAAAAAGTCATGCACCTTGTTGCCATGTATCCAACCTTCCAGAGCCTTAGAAGCACAATCTACAAAATCAACCCAGTCTTGAGTCTGAGCCTTTTGGGTGTCTCTGAACTTCAACCTATACTGTTCAGTGGTTAGGCCAAACCCATCTATCAGAGCACTCTTCAAGACTTTGTAATTGTCAGCATCCTCCTCTCTAACAGTGAGGAGCTTATCTCTACCTTTGTCTGCAAAGGAGAGCCACAAGATTGCTGCCCACTGCTCCTGAGGGACCCTCTGTACTTTACAGGCCCTCTCTAGAGCAGTTATCCATTTGTGGATGTCATCCCCACTCTGGTAGGGAGGGACAATCTTGCTCAGGTTTCTATGGTCATAAGACCTTTCCCTATCTTTGGGGAAACTGCTGCCACCATGGGACTCTAGTCCCAACTTTTGTCTCTCTCTATAGAGATCTAGGGACTCCCTGTCTATAGCCAATTGCTGTTTTCTGAGTTCAAGCTGGGCTTGCTCATACTGAATCAGTCTCTTTCTCCTTTCATGAGAGGATTCCCTCCTATGAGAGGAGACAGAGGTCCCTATTGAGGTGTCAGAGTGGTTAGACTCCTGAGAAGGAGACCTAGACCTTCTGGGCACACTCAGAACTCTTCCTGGGGGGACAAAGGGGAGGTCAGTCTGATCCTCCTCCTCCTCCTCCACAGGAGGAATTGGGTTTTCCAGGACAAGGTCATTTTCACCTTCCTGGCCAGTTTCAGAGGGGGGTGCCTGGGTTTATTCACCCCTGGCCCCTTCCTCATCTTCTGCCCCACCCTCTTTGCCTACCCCTTCAGACCCTAGGGGCCTGCTGAGATCATCAGCTAGTAACACCTCCCTGAGGTGTTGGGTGCTGGCACTTTTGCCTGCCTTCAACTTCCTAGTATTGCATAATGCTCTCAATTCCAAGAATGGGAGTTTATCATACTTGGAGTGAAGAAGCCCACTGGCTTCTGGCAAGGACTCACTGGGTCCTGGCTTTGAAGACATTACTAGTGAGGTGTGGTGTATGCACTACCTACTCTAGTGTGGCCTACTAAACTCTCTTGAGTTGTAGAAAGGGTGTGCTATCCCTTAACACAGAACTCTAAGTTCAGTAGAACTTACTGTATTACTAAGCTTGATTTATATGTACCTTAGGTACCCTTAGTGGTTTTCAGTTGATCAATTCAATTGAGATTATCTGGTAAAACTGGAAGCTGGAATCCCACACGCTGCACACCAATGTGAGAAGTTGGCCTGGCATATGCTGTCCACTAATTATAGTGGGCACCTTGCACCAGTCCAATCAACCCCTTATTGGAGATAGGTTAAAGACAACCTTTATTGAAAGCTATCCTAGTGGTAGCTATGGAGAGCAGCCTTCAGGCTAAGTCTTGAAGGAATGTAAAGCAGCTTGTTTTACCAGTCTATAATCTCTTGAGTGACCAAATGAAAGAGGACCACACCAGGTATATATTCAAAATATATGTATTTATTACTAAACACACCCCTCTAGTCTCTTTATGAGGCTAGAGTTTGAAGTACATAAATTATAAGTTAGTTATCTACAGTAATAGCACAAATACACGTTTGAGCCCCAGGGGCGTACCAAACCATATACCAATAAAGTGGTATAAGAACCACGACTGAGCTAGACACAAGGCCTAGAGCCTGTAGAAGTGCTTGGACCACAAGGAACCACCTAAGGTAGTGACACAGGGGACCCACGGGGGACGCGTGCAGTGTATGAACACAGCCGCAAATCGCCGTTAACTTCTATGGGGAAAGTCGCGATTAGAATTTAAAAGAAAAGGGACACTTAAGGGAGGACTTGGAGCAAACCCTTTGAGAACTAGGCTGTTCTAGTGTCAATACCCACGGGAGCACCGGAGTACTCGAGTTACCTCACCCAGGGAAGCCGGGTGCATAGGTGTCTTTCGGGGTCGGGTTTCGTCATCGCTTTCAATGGCGATCTGCTGCAAAGTGCTGCTGGCGGCCAAGTCGAAAGTGTTCGGGTGGATCCAAAGGTGGATCGAAGATCTGAAGAACCTGAAAGCAGAGAGGACAGAGTCTGGGTCACTAGCCAGTGACCAGGAAGGCGATGAGCATATGCCCACCGATGTCGAGTGCTTCAGGTAGGTTGACATTCGTCTTGACTCTTCAGCCACGAGGTCCAGGAGGCGTCGACGACGACCAGGAGCTGGATTCGAGCTGTCCCACGATGTCTGTCGATTGCAGGGGTGTGGCGACCAGATTGGACCCAACAAGCCTTGGCAACAGCAAGTCTGGTGGAAATGGAAGAAGGACGATGTTGCAGACCAGCAGCGAGGGTAAGTCAGGGCACGCCTGGAGCAACCAGGGAGCCCAAGCAGAAAAAGATTGACTTTCGGGAGGGCCTACTAGCCAACGGACTAGCGACCGTGAAGGAGCCTCGAGTCAATGCACATGGAGCTGGCTCACAGGACACTCGTGGAGTGGAGGCCAGTGATCTTCGGTGCAGTTGGTGCTGGAGGCTGGGGCTACTCGGAGCCCAAAGCATGACTTCGTGGAAGACCCAGAAGAGGATGCACTTGCAAATGCATTTGGTGTCCAGGGGTCACGGTTCCACGTTACCTACGACAGCTACGGGCCTCAGCTTTGCTGGGGACTCAGGGCAGCCTCGGAGAAGTCTGGAAATCCACCTCTGGTGATGCAAAGACTTCGGCGTCCGACGGGAGCTTCAGTGATGCAGACCGGACAATTGCTTCTTTGGTGCCTGCTAAGCAGGGGAGTCACTCCTTGACCCCAAGGGAGATTCTTCAGTCCTCTAATCTTAAAGTAGAGCGTCGAAGGTCCAGGATTCTGTATCAGAGTTTCGTCCAGGTAAAATCTAAAGTCCTAAGGACTGGTGTCCCATACTTATACTAAGGTAGGGGGTTGGACATACTCTGTGTCCCCACCTATGGGAGGGTCAGGGCAGAGGGGTGGTTACACCCCTTTCCCTTTGTCCGGTTTCGCGCCAGAGCAGGGGCTGGAAGCCCCGGAGCCGGTTTGAACTGGGGTATGCACAGGGACACCAAATGTGCCCCCAGTGCAGGACTTCAAAGCACCAGAGAGTGCTCCCGCCCAGCCCCAATACACACTATTCTGTCTGGGGAGGTGGTTACACCTCCCTGGGACAGGAAACCTATTGTCCAGGCCTCCCCTGCCGGAGTTTCGGTCAGCAGCAGGAGGCCAGACTCGTGTCTGTGGCAGCGGCATCCATTTTGTGATGCCAGGGCTCTGGAAAGTCAGTACCGGGTATACCGGTGTGTACATGTCTCTCCCTCTAGAAGGGTGGAATGCTACCCCCGCCGCCAGAACTGGCGGGGGGGTAGTATTCCAAGATGTTTGACACCAAACACGACATGTTTCCGTGCAGCGATCCCAAAGTTAGCATTTAACTTTAACGCGAGGTTATAATGTGCTTAAGAGCATATGGTCGGGCTGCACTACAAACAGCATCAGAGAAGGGTCTCCGAACGCTGCAGAGGGGCCCTGCTCATGCAGGGGCACCCTCTCACATAGGAACCACGCACTCTGCCTTCCGGATTGATAAGGCCTGCCATAGGAGTGACTTATAGGTTTATATGTGTGTGTGTATGTAGTGATATAGGTAGCCTATATCACAGTAAGGGGTGCATGCACCACCTTACCCAGGCTGCAGTAGCAGACCGGTGGTGTCATTTTGGATGGCCTTCCAGGGGTGGCACAAAACATGCTGCAGCCCCTGGTAGGCCTCTGAGGTACCTATGCCCTGGGTACATAGTATACCATATACTAGGGACTTATAAGGGCACTCCAGATTCCAATCAGAGATGTGCCTAAGGCACATGGAAACCATTTTAAAGAGGAAGCAGCTAGGCTGGGGCCCTGAATAGCAGGATCCCAGTCCAACTAAGTCATAAACCAGCAAAACACCAGGAAAAAAGTGGGGGCAACCATATAGTCAGATTCCACCTTCCTACAGAGAGCCACAAGATTGCTGCCCACTGCTTTTGGGGGACCTTTTGTACTCTACAGGCCCTTTCCATAGCAGTTATCCACTTATGGATATCATCCCCACTCTGGTAGGGAGGAACAACCTTGCTCAGGTTCCTATGGTCTGGAATATATTCTCTGCCTCTAGGGACACTGTTGCTGCCACCAGGGGGTTCTAACCCCTCTTTTCTAGAAGCTCTCTGGAGATCCAGGGCTTCTCTATCTAATGCCAACTGCTTGGTTTTGAGGGCAAATCTTGCTTCCTCATACTGCAGCAGTTTGTACATTCTGTCAGAGGAGGTCTCTCTTCTTGGGAAGTAGGAGTTCCTCTGGTAGACAGATTCTCTGCCAGAGTGATAGGAGTGGTCAGATTCCCTAGAAAGGGACCTAGGCCTCTCCTCCACTATTTCAGTTCTCTTAGGGAAAATTCCTCTGTCCTGTTCAGACCCCTTGGGACCTGGCCCTACAACCACAGAGTCTTGGTCATCCTGATGTCCATCATCTGACCCAGACACTGTAATTGACCCACTCACTGATTCAGACCCATTAGCTCCTAGAGCTAATCTAAGATCATCTGCAGTCAGCAGATCTATCAGGTGTAGTGTGGAGGGACTCTGTCCTAGCTTCAGGTGCCTTGCAGCACACATGGCTTTCAAGTCAAAGAAAGTCATGTCCTTATACTGAGGCTGAGTGGATCCACTGGGTCCACCCCTTAAGGACATTCTAGTGTGGTGCAGTGTTGTACTACCTACACTAGTTTGTGGCCTACTGATACTAGCTTGAGCTGTAGAAAGGGTGTGCTATCCCTTGGCACACAGCTCTAAGTTCAGTAGAACTTATTGATACTAAGCTTGACTTTATATGTACCTTGAGTACCTATAGTGGTTTTCAGTTAGTAATTCAAATAGAGATTTTCTGGTAAAACAATAGCAAGCTGGAATCCCACATGCTGCCACCAATGTGAGAAGTTGGCCTGGTATATGCTGTTCACTAGTTAAAGTGGACACCTTGCACCAGTACAATTCGACTCTTATGGTAGGTAGGTTTAAGACAACCTTTACAGAAAGCTATCTTAGTGGTAGCTGTGGAGAGCAGCCTTCAGGCTAAGTCTTGGAGGAATGTAAAGCAGCTTGTTTTACCACACAATCTCTTGAATCACCAAATGAAAAGACACCACACAGGTATATATATCAAATATATATGTATTTATTACTAAACAATTCTCTACTAATCTCTGGTGAGATTAGAAGTCAGGAACATATGCACAAATCAACGTTTCACAATAAATTAAGCACAAATATGGCTGGGGCCATATACTAAAAAAGAGACTTAAGAACAACGACTTGCAAAGGGACAAGGCCCAGGGCCTTCAGAAGTGCTGGGGCCTCACGAAACCACCCAAGGCAGGTAAGTAAAGGACCCACGGGGGACGCGTGCAGTGAGGGAACACAGGCGCGGATCGCCGTAGACTTCAATGGGGCACGTTGCGGTTGGAAATTAAGAGTTTAAGGGCACTTCGGGAGTAGCTACAAGCAAGTCACTTACAGGGTAAGTAGTTCTAGGGCCAACACCCACAGGAGCACCGTAGTGCTGGAGTTACCTCACCCAGGGAAGCCGGGTGCATAGGTGTCCTTTGGTGTCGGGTCGCGGCGTCGTTTTCAATGGGAGCCAATGAAGGCTTGCTGCTTGTGAAGCCAGAAGAAGTGTCCGGTGGAATCCAAGCCTGGATTCGGAAGGAGGAAGACCTGAAAGCAGAGGGGACAGTGTTCAAAGTCACTTGGCAGTGACCCGGGGCAAGGAAGATGAATGCCCACCGTCGTCGACAGATTCAGGTCATTCACGGGTGTCTTGACTCTTCGGTCACGAGGTCCAGGAGGCGTCGAGGACAACCAGGAGCTGGATTCAGCGTGTCCCACAAAGTCTGCAGCTGACTGCGGTGTCGGCGACCCGATTGGAGCCAACAAGCCTTGGTAGCAGCAAGTCTCCTGGAAAGAACAAAAAGTCAATGGTGCAGACCAGCAAGGTCTGGGGGACTCACCCAGCAAGGGTAAGTCAGGGCAGGCCTGGAGCAACCAGGGAAGCCCTTTGGATTTGTAGAAAAGTCTTCAGGGGACCCACAAGCCAGCTGGCAAGGGATTGCAAAGATGCCTCAGGAGGATTCCTTCAACAGGGGTCCACGGTCACTCGGGATGGGGTAGGCTGCTGATTTTGGGAGGGATCTCTGCTAGAGGCTGGGACCATATGTGGTCTAAAGCACAGGTCCGTAGAACGTTGTAAAGGGGTTGCACACGAAAATAGTGCACGGTACCCAGGGACTGTGGTTCCTCGTCACTCATGGGGTCCACTTGCCTTAGCTTCGCTGGGGACTCACGATGGCCTTGGAGAAGTCAGAAAATCCTCTTTCTGGGCTGCAGGGACTTTGGGCTCCGGTGGGAGTGGTGTAGTTTGCGACCATCATTGCAGTGTTTGGTGCCTGCCAAGCAGGGGAGTCACTCCTTGACTCCAAGGGAGATTCTTCAGTCTTCCAGAGGTAGTGGAACATCAAAGGTCCAGGATTCTTCTTCAGAGCACCGTCCAGGGATATCTAGTTTGCAAGGTCAAGGGTTCCCTATCTTATACTAAAAGGAAGGGAGGGACTAGCTCTATGACCCCACCTATGGGAGGGTCAGGGGAGTGGGTGGCTACACCCACTTTCCTTTGTCCAGTTTCACGCCAGAGCAGGGGCAGGTAGCCCCTGAGCCGGTTTGAACTGGTGTATGCACAGAGGAGCCTTCTGCTCCCCCAGTGCAGGACGTCAAAGCACTCTAGGAGTGCACCCACCCAGCCCCAATACACTAAACCGTGTCTGGGAGGTGGTCACACCTCCCTGGGACAGGATACCTATTGTTGGGCCTCCTCCACTGCGAGTTTCGGTCATCAGCAGGAGGGCAGCCCAGTGTCTGTGACTGGTGGCATCCATTTTGTGATGCCAGGGCTCTTCAGGATTCTACTGCGTTTCCACAGTAGGTACATGTCTATCCCTCCAGAAGGGTGGGATCATACTCCCACACCAATACTGGTGTGGGGGTATGCTTCCAAGGTGTTTGACACCAAACACGACATGTTTTGATGCAGCCATTCCAAAGTTAGCATTAACCGCGAGGTTATAATGCACTTAAGAGTATATGGTTTGACCGCATTCACAATCAGCCCCAGAGAATGGACTCTGAGAGCTGCAGAGGGGCCCTGCTCAGGCAGAGGCACCCTCTCACATAGAAACTAAGCACCCTGCCCTCAGGATTGATAGGGCCTGCCTTAGGGGTGACTGATAGGTTTAAATGTGTGTGCAGGGGAGATATAGGGAACCTATATCTCAGTGAGGGGTGCTAGCACCTCCTCACCCAGGCTGCAGTAGCAGGCCTGTGGTGTCAGATTTAGTCTGTTTCCCAGGGGTGGCATAATACATGCTTCAGCCCCTGGTAGGCCTGTGAAGTACCTATGCCCTTGGTACCTAAGGTACCATATACTAGGGACTCATAAGGTACCACAGTATCCAATCACTAGTGCACCTAGAGTGCACTCCAAGTCGTTTAGAGAGAACAGAGAGGCTGGGGCCCTGATTGGCAGGGTCCCAGCCAGACTATAGCCAGAAACCAGTGTAAACATCAGAAAAAAAGTGGGGGCAACATAAGAGGCAGATCCTACTCTCCTACACTATTCATTTATTTATTTATTTATATATTTATATATAGCCGCCAGTAGGTAGTTATATTTAGGACTTAGTTTCCATAGGAAGAGCGTTTTTTCATTTGCCAATAACTTTGGCGTCATTTGACAAATCCTTGCGATATTTTCAAAACTAGTATGACGCTCACTCCAGCTGATATCTTGAAAGTTTCATGGTGATCTGTCAAGTAGGGGCAGAGAAAAAGGGGGGCCCCTAACCACATTTTCCCCATGTTAATTCCCGTAGAGATTTTAAACATGACTACAGCCCAAACTGCTGAATGGAATTACACCAAATTTGGCAGAAAGGTAGCTGTTGGTCCAGAAAGCAACTTTTTGGTAAATTGGCAAAAATCCGTTAAGTCGTTTTTGCGATATTAAGAGAAAAATCGATTTGTATATATAGGGACGCAAAGGCTCCCCGAACCCTCTTGATCTTGTGCTGAGATCTGATTGGCTGCCAACACTCCAAACCAGGAAGTGTTGGCAGCCATCTTGAGACACGGCTTGAGCTGAGTCCCACAAAAAACATTTTAAAAAATGAGAAGGGGGCAGGCTAGGAATACCCTGACCCCGCCAGGGCAAAATAATTCGGCGGGAGCCACGCTATAGCCACGGCTCCCACTGCAAAAATAAATAAAGAGAAGCACAGGCTCCTGCGCTTCTCTATTATGTAGCCTCCAGGTGGGTTAGGTCCCAGGGGCATGTGGGCTCAAATTTAAAGTAAGGAGGGGGGTGCCCGCCCCCCCATTGTGCCTCAGGAACCACCACCTCCCTGGGGCTAATAGAAAAGAATTTTGGGGGTCTCGTGGACCTCCAGTACCCCGGGGACCACCACCTCGCCAGGGATAATTTATTTGTTATGAGGGGGCCTCAGCGACCCTCCCGGGATTCAAGGACCATCACCTCCCTTGAGCCAAATGCAGTTTTTAAATAGGAGGGGGACCATGCAGTCCCCCTCCCAGGCTGTTCGTGGCCCTGGGGACTGCCACCTCCGTGGGGCAGGCCCTACTACAACAAAGGAGGGGGGAAGCGTGGCCCCCCTCCTGGAGCCATAGATGGCCACAGGGAACTCCACCCCCCGGGACAGCTCCTGCTATGTCCCAGGTTGCCCACCCCAGGACATAGCTGTTTGCTGTGGCTTGGCGGGAGCTTTATCACTCTGTACAAGTCAGAGCAAACACTCCTCTTCTAGCAGTGAAAGAGAAGAAATGCTATTGTTTGCTGAAAGTGGAGCATTTGTCTGCTTTACCTGCTCGCTGTCAAGGAAACAGATTAATTGCTTTCAGACACAGGTAGCTGCATGTGTTTGAAAGCAATGCCAGCTCCTGCAGGAGGTGGTAAGCTGGCAGTGACCGTAGGGGCCTTGAGGCTCCCCCCGCAGTCCCCATTGGATGTCATAATGGAGACTGGGTCCCATGTGACCCCCTCCCTATTTCCAAATGGCCGGGTACCGAGGGATGGGATTCCCTGGGCTGAAATCGGCCAGAGGATGGGGGCCGTGTTACCACCCCATCTCTATTATAAATAAAACATAAAAAGAAAAGGTCAGCCCTGGGGAATGGGGTCCCCGTAGCCAAAATCGGTCTGGGGAGAGGGGCCACGCGGCCCCCTCTGCTATTTGGTAATGGCTGAGCCCCAGTGGTTGGGGTCCCCGGGGCTGGAATAGGCTCGGGGCCCATGGCCCCTCTTCCCTATTATAAATAATATTTGTAAAAAGGCCAGGCCCCTGTTGATGGGGTCCCCGGGCTGAAATAGGCCTCGGGAGGGGGGCCTGCAGGCCCCCTCCCCTATTATAAATTAAAAAAAATTAAATGGCCAGACCCTGGCAATGGGGTCTCCAAGGCCAAAATGGGCCTGGGGAGCCACGCAGCCCCCCTCCCAAAGAAAAAAATATTTTTAAAAATGCTGGTCCCAGGGGAAATCGCCAGAGGCCCCACCCCTCTTTCTGAACCACTCTCCAAAGAGGCATCCTGGTGCACAATTTGTTGGGGGATTAAGTCCCCTTAGTTTCTAAGGGTCCTTGGGGGCCAGCATCCCCTCCTGTTACCTCTAGTAATTCCCGCACAGCAGGATTGCTGTGAGCTCATGGGAGGCCCCTCACTCTTTATCCACTAGTTAGGAAACACGAATTAAAAAACCTTAGAAAATCACTGAAAATAAAGGTTACAGGGATGTTATACTTTGAAATAAACCATTAAAAAACCTTAGAAATGCACTGAAAAAAACAAAGGTTACAGGGATGTTATAGTTGAGCTCAGAATTCAGACACACAAAACCAGAGAAATTCAGCAGTTATAGTTCCCTGACCTAACTATAACTTACTCCCCCACAATGCACTGCTTATGAACTCACATATTACATCACTCATGACATGGTCAGTGACATCACTAATGACATCTCAAATTACATCACTGATGATATCATCCACAGGACCACTCACACACCCACTCACACCCCATTCAGTCTCTCATACACTTACTCACTCACACAGAACTATTCACATACCTATTCTCATATCCATACATGTCACACACCCACTCACTCATCCATGCAAACACTCACATACCCACGCGGTCACACATACAGTCACTAACACAACTACTCACTCACTCATACATCTGCTCATACAACCACTTACACACCCATACAACAACTTACACAGCCAATCACCCATACAGCTACTCACACACGCACTTAATCAATCATGCAATCACTCAGACAGCCAGTCACTTACCCAGACAATATCCCAACAGACCTATTGACATATCCATACAACTACTCACACACCCACTCACACACTATCACAACCACTTACATACCCATTCTCTCATTCCTACAAGCTCTCAGATGACCTCTCATTCACCCATGCAGCAACTCACACAGGCGCTCACTCTCTAATACAGGCACTCACACACCCAGTAAGTTGACCAAACACCCATTCAAACAGTCACTCACTCACACATACAGCCACTTACACATCTACTTACTCACCCGTACAGCCACTCAGTCACCCATACCGCCACTCACACACCCACTCATATATACATGCAGCCACTCACACAAACTCACCCATACAGTCACTCATACACCCACTCACTCTCAAATACAGACTCACTAACCCATACAACTACTCACATACCCACTAACATGTCCATGCAGCCATTCTTACACCCATAAAGCCACTCAGACATCCACTCACACACTGATACAGTCAGCTACTCAGATGAGATATGTTAGAAATATTATGACAAATTACTAGTACAGAAAGAATAGTAATTTAACTTATGCTGTAGCGTAGTATATATCTTTAAGTCTCAGGAGTGTTACACTTACAGTCACAGAATGATGTCATCAGTGAGGTCGAGTCTGAGCCTAACTATAACATCCTTGTAACTTTAGTTTTTTTCAGTGAAAAAAATATATGTGTATATATATATATATATCCACAACAACTCCGTCAACCACCTGGGAATCCTCACCACAAACGGAGCACGGACCACAAATTGGTGCAGAACAGTTTATTAGTGCTCTCCGACCTCTACAGCCATGACGCGTTTCAGCCCGTCAAGGGCCTTGATCACATGACACGCTCTGTCAGGTGGGTAGTACTTTTATAACGTTTTTTCTCATATGCTTAACCATGTGTTCTCTTAAAGTGACAAGTGCCTATAAGTTAAAATACATAGAAATGAACAACAGACTTTAGATATGAGTTTAAATTTAGATTGTAGGTTTTGAGACGCAATCTCTCAATTTGTCTAAATAGATAATTAACATCCAGGTATAATTCCTCAACGGGTTGCGTCATCAAAATAGCCATTTAAAATATGCTAAAATATCCGTCTTGAAATAGTACTGAAAATTTGTAAAAGCACTTAAAACTGATACTAAAATACATAAAAATAATGTACTAATGTGGCCTCTTTCATAACATTTGAAGCATCATTGTCTAAATTTCTTGATGTTATTATACATTATTAATCACTAATCAGAAAAGTGCAAAATATGCAAATACAGTACATATAATGTAAACAATTCATGTAAACCTATTACTATTAAAGTGCTTAATACCAGTGCAATACCATGATTTGATGATTAAAACCTTATAACTATTAGTAAAAAAAGAACGGGGAAAAAATGAGAAAGAAAAAACTACCTAACCTTATGTGTAAAAACATTGTGATATGCGGTGGCAGTAAAAATTAAATAAAACAACTTTATTGTCGTAATGACAGTTGTGCGATGAAATGCAATACCGATGTTATTTAGGACAATATGTCGTAACTGTGACTCTTTAATTGATCCTGAGATTACAGACAAGTATATAATTCTTCAGTGGCGTTCAGACCATTAGGCTGTTTGGTATCAAGATTAATTATGTAGTTAGACTCCAGATGTCTGAGCATTTTTCTCTGTCCCCCCTCTCTTGTTGAGAGGAATAGAGTCTATTAAATAATAGCTCAAGCCTTTTGGGTCTGCATTGTGTATCTCACCGAAGTGTCTGGCAACAGGATAGGCCACTCAGATATCCACTCACACACTGATACAGTCAGCTACTCAGATGAGATATGTTAGAAATATTATGACAAATTACTAGTACAGAAAGAATAGTAATTTAACTTATGCTGTAGCGTAGTATATATCTTTAAGTCTCAGGAGTGTTACACTTACAGTCACAGAATGATGTCATCAGTGAGGTCGAGTCTGAGCCTAACTATAACATCCTTGTAACTTTAGTTTTTTTCAGTGAAAAAAATATATGTGTATATATATATATATATATATATATATTCACTGAAAAAACCACAGGTTTCAGGGACGTTATAGTTAGTTGGACATTTCACTCGTACAAAACCCGAGAAATTCGTCCGTTATAGCTAGTTGAGCTAACCATAACTCGCGGCCCCGCAATGCACTACTGATGATGTCACATATTACATCATTCATGACATGGTCAGTGACATCACTGATGACATCACTGATGACATCTCAAATGACATCACTGATGACATCATCCTGTGACTATGTGTTTCTGTAAAGTTTAAATATGTTTTATATATATATAAGCCAAGGTGTATTGAAGAATGAGTGGGTGTATAAGTGTCTGAATGGATGATTTGGTAGGTGTGTGACTGACTGTATAACTGAGTGATTAAACGTGTCTTACTGAATGCATAGGTTAGTGACTAAACTGTGTGAATGTCTGTATCAGTCTGTCAGTTGGTGTGTTAGCGGCTGCATGGGTTGGTGAGTAGCTACATGAGTGACTATATGGGTTATTGATTGGTTGTCTGAGTATCTGTATGGGTGCCTGAGTGTCTGTGTCGGTGGGTGGGGGTGTGTGACTGTGCATAGATGTGTGAGTGTGTGATTCACTGGGTGTATGGGTTCAAGAGTGCATCTGTGAAGGGCTGTATGGGTGGGTGAGTGTGTGTATGGGTGTGTTGGTGAGTGAATGGATTTCTCAGTGGTACATGTGTGAGTAACTACATATGTGAAAGGCAGTATATGTGAGTGTTGGAGTATATAAATGACTATATGTAATAGTGAGTGATTGTGAGAGTGGCTGTATGGATGAGTGTGTGCTTGTATCAGTGATTGTATAAGAGAGTAAGTATGTGTTAGTATCTGTATGAATAAGTGAGGTGGTGTGTGTATAACTGTATAGGTGAGTAAATGGGAGTGTGATTGATTCTTTGCATGACTGACTAGGTGTGTGAGAAACTCTATGGATGAGTGGTGATGTGTGAGTGTCTGTATAGGTGTATGAGTGCAAATGATAGTGCTGTATTGATGAGTGACTGCATGTATGAGTGACTGTATGGTTGAATGAGTGGATGTGTGTGTAGACCTAGGAATCAGTGAGTGGGTATATAGTAACTAGTATTGGTGTGTCTATGGTTTCAAAAATGGTAGTCTGTATTTTAGAGTGGGTGTATCAAAGGTTATATTAGGGTGTGAAGAGGTGCATCAGATTATCACGTGGATGATGTCATCAGTGATGTCATCAGTGATGTCATTTGAGATGTCATCAGTGATGTCACTGACCATGTCATGAATGATGTAATATGTGACGTTATCAACAGTGCATTGCGGGGCCGCGAGTTATGGTTAGCTCAATTAACTATAACAGCCGAATTTCTCTGGTTTTGTACGAGTGAAATGTCCAACTAACTATAACGTCCCTGAAACTTGTGGTTTTTTCAGTGAATTTCTAAGGTTTTTTAAATGCTAATTTCTAACTATAACGTCTCTGAAACCTATGGTTTTTTCAGTGAATTTCAAAGGTTTTTTAAATAGAAGTCCAGAAAGATGAAGAAAGGTGCAGAAAGAAGCAAGAGATATGCAGAAAGAACCAAAAGAGGTGCAGAAAGAGGCCTTGTTGCAAAGTCATCCTGTGCCCCCAACATTTTGCTGACTGGTACTGGTGGTAACTGACTCTGACTAACCAGGCCCTGAGCCAGTGCTATGCTGAAAAACACTTAGAATACAGTGAAAACACCTACATACACTAGGGTACACTATGGGTTGGGGTACCCCTGTGATTGGCATGACCTACCCTGTAAGGCCCTAGTACATAATAGGGCAGGGGGGTTAAAACTACCTCTAAGTCAGAGGTGCAGAAAGAAGCAAGAGCAGTGCAGAAAGAACCAACAGAGGTGCAGAAAGAGGCAAGAAAAGTGCAGAAAGAAGCAAAAGAGGTGCAGAAAGAGGCAAGAGGGGTACAGAAAGAGGCAATAAAAGTGCAGAAAGAAGCAAAAGAGGCACAGAAAGAGGCAAGAGAACTGCAGAAAACTGCAAGAGAGGTACAGAAAGAGGCAGAAGAGGTGCACAAAGACGCAAAAGGGGTACAGAAAGAGGCAAAACGTGTGCAGAAAGAAGCAAGAAAAGTGCAGAAAGAAGCAACAGAGGTGCTTAAAGAGGCAAGACGGGTGCAGAAAGATGCAAGAGAAGTGCAGAAAGAAGCAACAGAGGTGCCGAAAGAGGCAAGAGAGGTGCAGAAACAGGCAAGAAAGGTACAAAAAGAGGGAACAGGGGTGCAGAAAGAGGTAAGAGGGATACAGAAATTTACAAGAGAGGTGGAGAAATAGGGAAGAGGTGTGCAGAAAGAGGCATGAGGGATGCAGAAATTTGCAAAAGAGGTACAGAAAGAAGCAAGAGCAGTGCAGAAAGAACTAACAGAGGTGCAAAAAGAGGCAAGAGGGGTGCAGAAAGAGGTAGGAGAGATGCACACATTGGCAAGAGAGGTACAGAAAGAGGCAGGAGGGGTGCAGAAACAAGCAAGAGAAATGCAGAAAGAGGCAAGAGAATTTCTGAAAGAACCAACAGATGTGTGGAAAGAAGCAAGAGAAGTACATAAAGACGCAAGTGAGGTGCAGAAAGAGGGAAGAGAGGTGCAAAAAAGGGAAGAAGGGTGCAGAAAGAAGCAAGAGAGGAGCAGAAAGAAGCAAGAGAAGTACAGAAAGAAGCAAGAGAGGTGCAGAAAGAGGGAAGACAAGTGCAGAAAGAGACAACAGGGGTGCAGAAAGAGACAACAGGGGTGCAGAAAGAAGCAAGAGAGGTGCAGAAAGAGGCAATAGAAGTGCAGAAAGAGGAGAGAGAAGTGCAGAAAGAAGCAAAAGAGGTGCAGAAAGAGGCAAGAGGGGTGCAGAAACAGGCAAGAGCAGTGCAGAAAGAACCACGAGATGTACAGAATGAGGCAAGAGAGGTGCAGAAAGAGGCAAGAGATGCGCAGAAAGAGGGAAAAGGGTGCAGAAAGAAGCAAGAGAAGTGCAGAAAGAGGCAAGTGAGGTGCAGAAGGAGGCAAGAAAACTGCAGAAAGAGGCAAGAGAGTTGCAGAAACAGGCAAAAGGGGTGCAGAAAGAGGGAACAGGTGTGCAGACAGAGGCAAGAGAGGTGCAGAAAGAGGGAAGAGGGGGACAGAAAGAGGCAAGAGGGATGCAGAAATTTACAACAGAGGTGCAAAAAGAAGCAAGAGCAGTGCAGAAAGAACCAACAGAGGTGCAGAAAGAGGCAAGAGGGGTACAGAAAGAGGGAAGAAAAGTGCAGAAATAAGCAAAAGAGGTACAGAAAGAGGCAAGAGAACTGTAGGAAAAGGCAAGAGAGGTGCAGAAAGAGGCAGGAGAGGTGCACAAAGAGGCAAAAGGGGTACAGAAAGAGGGTAGAAGGGTGCAGAAAGAAGCAAGAGATGTGCAGAAAGAAGCGACAGAGGTGCTTAAAGAGGCAAGAGGGGTGCAGAAAGAGGCAAGAGAAGTGCAGAAAGAAGCAACAGAGGTGCCGAAAGAGGCAGGAGAGGTGCAGAAACAGGCTAGAAAGGTACAGAAAGAGGGAACAGGTACAGAAAGAGGTAAGAGGGATACAGAAATTTGCAAGATAGGTGCAGAAAGAAGCAAGAGCAGTGCAGAAAGAAGCAAGAGAAGTGCAGAAAGAAGCACGAGAGGTGGAGAAATAGGGAAGAGGGGTAGAGAAAGAGGCAAGAGGGATGCAGAAATTTGCAAAAGAGGTGCAGAAAGAAGCAAGAGCAGTGCAGAAAGAACCAACAGAGGTGCAAAAAGAGGCAAGAGGGTACAGAAAGAGATAGGAGAGGTGCACAAAGAGGCAGGAGGGGTACAGAAAGAGGCAAGAGGGGGTGCAGAAAGAAGGAAGAGAAGTTCAGAAAGAAGCAACAGAGGTGCTGAAAGAGGCACGAAGGTTGCAGAAAGAGCAAGAGAAATGCAGAAAGAACCAATAGAGGTATATAAAGAGGCAAGAGAGGTGCAGAAACAGGCAGGAAAGGTGCAGAAAGAGGGAACAGGGGTGCAGAGAGATGCAAGAGAGGTGCAGAAAGAGAAAAGAGGCGTGCAGAAAGAGGCATGAGCGTTGCAGGAAGAAGCATGAGCAGTACAGAATGAACCAACAGAGGTGCAAAAAGAGGCAAGAGGAGTGCAGAAAGAGGTAGGAGAGGTGCACAAAGAGGCAAGAGAGGTACAGAAAGAGGCAGGAGGGGTGCAGAAAGAAGGAAGAGAAGTGCAGAAAGAGGCAAGAGAATTATTGAAAGAAGCAACAGCGGTGTAGAAAGAAGCAAGAGTAGTGCAGAAAGAGGCAAGTGAGGTGCAGAAAGAAGCAAGAGCAGTGCAGAAAGAAGCAAGAGAAGTGCAGAAAGAAGCACGAGAGGTGGAGAAATAGGGAAGAGGGGTACAGAAAGAGGCAAGAGGGATGCAGAAATTTGCAAAAGAGGTGCAGAAAGAAGCAAGAGCAGTGCAGAAAGAACCAACAGAGGTGCAAAAAGAGGCAAGAGGGGTGCAGAAAGAGATAGGAGAGGTGCACAAAGAGGCAGGAGGGGTACAGAAAGAGGCAAGAGGGGTGCAGAAAGAAGGAAGAGAAGTTCAGAAAGAAGCAACAGAGGTGCTGAAAGAGGCACGAAGGGTGCAGAAAGAGCAAGAGAAATGCAGAAAGAACCAATAGAGGTATATAAAGAGGCAAGAGAGGTGCAGAAACAGGCAGGAAAGGTGCAGAAAGAGGGAACAGGGGTGCAGAGAGAGGCAAGAGAGGTGCAGAAAGAGAAAAGAGGGGTGCAGAAAGAGGCATGAGCGTTGCAGAAAGAAGCATGAGCAGTACAGAATGAACCAACAGAGGTGCAAAAAGAGGCAAGAGGAGTGCAGAAAGAGGTAGGAGAGGTGCACAAAGAGGCAAGAGAGGTACAGAAAGAGGCAGGAGGGGTGCAGAAAGAAGGAAGAGAAGTGCAGAAAGAGGCAAGAGAATTATTGAAAGAAGCAACAGCGGTGTAGAAAGAAGCAAGAGTAATGCAGAAAGAGGCAAGTGAGGTGCAGAAAGAAACAAGAGCAGTGCAGAAAGAACCAACAGAGATGCAAAAAGAGGCAAGAGGGGAGCAGAAAATGGTAGGAGAGGTGCACAAAGAGGCAAGAGAGGTACATAAAGAGGCAGGAGGTATGCAGAAAGAATGAAGAGAAGTGCAGAAAGAAGCAACAGAGGTGCTGAAAGAGGCGCGTAGGGTGCGAAAAGAGCAAGAGACGTGCAGAAAGAACCAACAGAGGTACAGAAAGAGACAAGAGAGGTAGAGAAACAGACAGGAAAGGTGCAGAAAGAAGGAACAGGGGTGCAGAAAGAGGCAAGAGAGGTGCAGAAAGAGAAAAAAGGAGTGCAGAAAGAGGCAAGAGGGGTGCAGAACGAAGCAAGAGCAGTGCAGAGTGAACCAACAGAGGTGCAAAAAGAAGCAAGAAGAGTGCAGAAAGAGGTAGGAGAGTCGCACAAAGAGGCAAGAGAGGTACAGAAAGAGGCAGGAGGGGTGCAGAAAGAAGGAAGAGAAGTGCAGAAAGAGGCAAGAGAATTGCTGAAAGAAGCAACAGAGGTGTAGAAAGAAGCAAGAGAAGTACAAAAAGAGGCAAGTGAGGTGCAGAAAGAGGCAAGAGCAGTGCAGAAAGAACCAACAGAGGTGCAAAAAGAAGCAAAAGTGGTACAGAAAAAGGTAGGAGAGGTGCACAAAGAGGCAACAGAGGTACAGAAAGAGCAGGAGGGGTACAGAAAGAAGGAAGAGAAGTGCATAAAGAAGCAACAGAGGTGCTGAAAGAGGCAAGAGGAGTGCAGAAAGAGGTAGGAGAGGTGCACAAAGAGGCAAGAGAGGTACAGAAAGAGGCAGGAGGGGTGTAGAAAGAAGGAATAGAAGTGCAGAAAGAGGCAAAAGAATTGCTGAAAGAAGCAACAGAGGTGTAGAAAGAAGCAAGAGAAGTGCAGAAAGAGGCAAGTGAGGTGCAGAAAGAGGCAAGAGAGGTGCAGAAAGAGGCAAGGGAGGTGCAGAAAGAGGCAAGAGAAGTGCAGAAAGAGGCAAGTGAGGTGCAGAAAGAGGTAGGAGCGGTGCACAAAGAGGCAAGACGGGTACAGAAAGAAGCAGGAGGGGTGCAGAAAGAAGAGAAGTTCAGAAAGAAGCAACAGAGGTGCTGAAAGAGGCAAGAAGGGTGCAAAAAGAGCAAGGGAAGTGCAGAAAGATCCAGAGAGGTACAGAAAGAGGCAAGAGAGGTGCAGAAACAGGCAGGAAAGGTGCAGAAAGAGGGAACAGGGGTGCAGAAAGTGGCAAGAGAGGTGCAGAAAGAGAAAAGAGGGATGCAGAAAGAGGCAAGAGGGGTGCAGAAAGAAACAAGTGAGGTGCACAAAGAGGCAAGAGATCTGCAGAAAAAAGCAACAGAGGTGATGAAAGAAGCAAGAGCAGTACAGAAAAAGGTAGGAGAGGTGCACAAAGAGGCAAGAGAGGTACAGAAATTGGCAGGAGGGGCGCAGAAAGAAGGAAGAGAAGTGCAGAAAGAGGCAAGAGAATTGCTGAAAGAAGCAACAGAGGTGTAGAAAGAAGCAAGAGAAGTACAAAAAGAGGCAAGTGAGGTGCAGAAAGAGGCAAGAGCAGTGCAGAAAGAACCAACAGAGGTGCAAAAAGAAGCAAAAGTGGTACAGAAAAAGGTAGGAGAGGTGCACAAAGAGGCAACAGAGGTACAGAAAGAGCAGGAGGGGTACAGAAAGAAGGAAGAGAAGTGCATAAAGAAGCAACAGAGGTGCTGAAAGAGGCAAGAGGAGTGCAGAAAGAGGTAGGAGAGGTGCACAAAGAGGCAAGAGAGGTACAGAAAGAGGCAGGAGGGGTGTAGAAAGAAGGAATAGAAGTGCAGAAAGAGGCAAAAGAATTGCTGAAAGAAGCAACAGAGGTGTAGAAAGAAGCAAGAGAAGTGCAGAAAGAGGCAAGTGAGGTGCAGAAAGAGGCAAGAGAGGTGCAGAAAGAGGCAAGGGAGGTGCAGAAAGAGGCAAGAGAAGTGCAGAAAGAGGCAAGTGAGGTGCAGAAAGAGGTAGGAGCGGTGCACAAAGAGGCAAGACGGGTACAGAAAGAAGCAGGAGGGGTGCAGAAAGAAGAGAAGTTCAGAAAGAAGCAACAGAGGTGCTGAAAGAGGCAAGAAGGGTGCAAAAAGAGCAAGGGAAGTGCAGAAAGATCCAGCAGAGGTACAGAAAGAGGCAAGAGAGGTGCAGAAACAGGCAGGAAAGGTGCAGAAAGAGGGAACAGGGGTGCAGAAAGTGGCAAGAGAGGTGCAGAAAGAGAAAAGAGGGATGCAGAAAGAGGCAAGAGGGGTGCAGAAAGAAACAAGTGAGGTGCACAAAGAGGCAAGAGATCTGCAGAAAAAAGCAACAGAGGTGATGAAAGAAGCAAGAGCAGTACAGAAAAAGGTAGGAGAGGTGCACAAAGAGGCAAGAGAGGTACAGAAAGTGGCAGGAGGGGCGCAGAAAGAAGGAAGAGAAGTGCAGAAAGAAGCAACAGAGGTGCTGAAAGAGGCGCGTAGGGTGCAGAAAGAGCAAGAGAAGTGCAGAAAGAACCAACAGAGGTACAGAAAGAGACAAGAGAGGTGCAGAAACAGACAGGAAAGGTGCAGAAAGAAGGAACAGGGGTGCAGAAAGAGGCAAGAGAGGTGCATAAAGAGAAAAAAGGAGTGCAGAAAGAGGCAAGAGGGGTGCAGAACGAAGCAAGAGCAGTGCAGAGTGAACCAACAGAGGTGCAAAAAGAAGCAAGAGGAGTGCAGAAAGAGGTAGGAGAGTCGCACAAAGAGGCAAGAGAGGTACAGAAAGAGGCAGGAGGGGTGCAGAAAGAAGGAAGAGAAGTGCAGAAAGAGGCAAGAGAATTGCTGAAAGAAGCAACAGAGGTGTAGAAAGAAGCAAGAGAAGTACAAAAAGAGGCAAGTGAGGTGCAGAAAGAGGCAGGAGCAGTGCAGAAAGAACCAACAGAGGTGCAAAAAGAAGCAAAAGTGGTACAGAAAAAGGTAGGAGAGGTGCACAAAGAGGCAACAGAGGTACAGAAAGAGCAGGAGGGGTACAGAAAGAAGGAAGAGAAGTGCATAAAGAAGCAACAGAGGTGCTGAAAGAGGCAAGAGGAGTGCAGAAAGAGGTAGGAGAGGTGCACAATGAGGCAAGAGAGGTACAGAAAGAGGCAGGAGGGGTGTAGAAAGAAGGAATAGAAGTGCAGAAAGAGGCAAAAGAATTGCTGAAAGAAGCAACAGAGGTGTAGAAAGAAGCAAGAGAAGTGCAGAAAGAGGCAAGTGAGGTGCAGAAAGAGGCAAGAGAGGTGCAGAAAGAGGCAAGGGAGGTGCAGAAAGAGGTAGGAGCGGTGCACAAAGAGGCAAGACGGGTACAGAAAGAAGCAGAAGGGGTGCAGAAAGAAAGAAGAGAAGTTCAGAAAGAAGCAACAGAGGTGCTGAAAGAGGCAAGAAGGGTGCAAAAAGAGCAAGGGAAGTGCAGAAAGATCCAGCAGAGGTACAGAAAGAGGCAAGAGAGGTGCAGAAACAGGCAGGAAAGGTGCAGAAAGAGGGAACAGGGGTGCAGAAAGTGGCACGAGAGGTGCAGAAAGAGAAAAGAGGGATGCAGAAAGAGGCAAGAGGGGTGCAGAAAGAAACAAGTGAGGTGCAGAAAGAGGCAAGAGATCTGCAGAAAAAAGCAACAGAGGTGATGAAAGAAGCAAGAGCAGTACAGAAAAAGGTAGGAGAGGTGCACAAAGAGGCAAGAGAGGTACAGAAAGTGGCAGGAGGGGTGCAGAAAGAAGGAAGAGAAGTGCAGAAAGAAGCAACAGAGGTGCTGAAAGAGGCATGAAGGTTGCAGAAAGAAGAAGAGAAGTGCAGAAAGAACCAACAGAGGTACAGGAAAGAGGCAAGAGAGGTGCAGAAACAGGCAGGAAAGGTGCAGAAAGAGGGAACAGGGGTGCAGAAAGAGGGAAGAGAGGTGCAGAAAGATAAAAGAGGGGTGCAGAAAGAGGCAAGAGGGGTGCAGAAAGATGCAAGTGAGGTGTAGAAAGAGGTAACAGAGGTGCACAAAGATGCAAGAGAGGTGCAGAAACAAGCAAAAGAAGTGCAGAAAGAGGCAAGAGAATTGCTGAAAGAAGCAACAGAGGTGTGGAAAGAAGCAAGAGAAGTGCAGAAAGAGGCAAGAGAGGTGCAGAAAATGGCAAGAGAACAGCAGAAAGAGGCAAGAGGGATGCAAAAAAGGGAAGAAGGGTGCAGAAAGAAGCAAGAGAGGTGCAGAAAGAAGCAAGAGAAGTGCAGAAAGAGGCAGGAGAGGAGCAGAAAGAGGCAAGAGAGGTGTAGAGAGAAGAAAGAGAAGTGCAGAAAGAGGCAAGTGAGGTGCAGAAAGAGGCAAGAGAGGTGCTGAAAGAGGCAAGGGAAGTGCAGAAAAAAGCAAGAGATCTGCAGAAAAAAGCAACAGAGGTGCTGAAAGAGGCAAGTGAGGTGCAGAAAGATGCAAGTGAGGTGTAGAAAGAGGCAACAGAGGTGCACAAAGATGCAAGAGAGGTGGAGAAACAAGCAAAAGAAGTGCAGAAAGTGGCAAGAGAATTGCTGAAAGAAGCAACAGAGGTGTGGAAAGAAGCAAGAGAAGTGCAGAAAGAGGCAAGAGAGGTGCAGAAAATGGCAAGAGTACAGCAGAAAGAGGCAAGAGGGATGCAAAAAAGGGAAGAAGGGTGCAGAAAGAAGCAAGAGAGGTGCAGAAAGAAGCAAGAGAAGTGCAGAAAGAGACAAGAGAGGTGCAGAAAGAGGCAAGGGAAGGGCAGAAATAGTCAAGAGAAATGCACAAAGAGGCAAGAGAGAGCAGAAAGAGGCAGGAGAGGTGTAGAAAGAAGCAAGAGAAATGCAGAAAGAGGCAGGAGGGGTGCAGAAAGAAGCAAGTGAGGTGCAGAAAGAGGCAACAGAGGTGCAGAAAGATGCAAGAGAGATGCAGAAACAAGCAAGAGAAGTGCAGAAAGAGGCAGGAGAGGAGCAGAAAGAGGCAAGAGAGGTGTAGAAAGAAGCAAGGGACGTGCAGAAAGAGGCCAGTGAGGTGCAGAAAGAGGCAAGGGAGGTGCAGAAAGAGGCAAGAGAAGTGCAGAAAGAAGCAAGTGAGGTGCAGAAAGAGGTAGGAGCTGTGCACAAAGAGGCAAGACGGGTACAGAAAGAAGCAGGAGGGGTGCAGAAAGAAGGAAGAGAAGTTCAGAAAGAAGCAACAGAGGTGCTGAAAGAGGAAAGAAGGGTGCAAAAAGAGCAAGGGAAGTGCAGAAAGATCCAGCAGAGGTACAGAAAGAGGCAAGAGAGGTGCAGAAACAGGCAGGAAAGGTGCAGAAAGAGGGAACAGGGGTGCAGAAAGTGGCAAGAGAGGTGCAGAAAGAGAAAAGAGGGATGCAGAAAGAGGCAAGAGGGGTGCAGAAAGAAGCAAGTGAGGTGCAGAAAGAGGCAAGAGATCTGCAGAAAAAAGCAACAGAGGTGATGAAAGAAGCAAGAGCAGTACAGAAAAAGGTAGGAGAGGTGCACAAAGAGGCAAATTAGGTGCAAAAAGAAGCAAGAGCAGTGCAGAAAGAAGCAACATACGTGTGGAAAGAAGCAAGAAAAGTGCAGAAAGAGGCAAGTGAGGTGCAGAAAGAGGCAAGAGAGGTGCAGAAAATGGTAAGAGAACAGCAGAAAGAGGCAAGAGGGATGCAAAAAAGGGAAGAAGTGTGCAGAAAGAAGCAAGAGAGGTGCAGAAAGAAGCAAGGGAAGTGCAGAAATGGACTAGAGAGGTGCAGAAAGAGGCAAGAGAGGTACAGAAAGAGGCTAGGGAAGGGCAGAAACAGTCAAGAGAAATGCACAAAGAGGGAAGAGAGAGCAGAAAGAGGCAAGAGAAGTGCAGAAAGAGGATGGCGGGGTGCAGAAAGAAACAAGTGAGGTGCAGAAAGAGGCAACAGAGGTGCAGAAAGACGCAAGAGAGATGCAGAAACAAGCAAGAGGAGTACAGAAAGAGGCAGGAGAGGTGCTGAAAGAGGCGCGAAGGGTGCAGAAAGAGCAAGAGAGGTGCAGAAAGAGGCAAGGGAAGGGCAAAAATAGTCAAGAGAAATGCACAAATAGGCAAGAGAGAGCAGAAAGAGGCAGGAGAGGAGTAGAAAGAAGCAAGAGAAATGCAGAAAGAGGCAGGAGGGGTGCAGAAAGAAGCAAGTGAGGTGCAGAAAGAGGCAACAGAGGTGCAGAAAGATGCAAGAGAGATGCAGAAACAAGCAAGAGAAGTGCAGAAAGAGGCAGGAGAGGAGCAGAAAGAGGCAAGAGAGGTGTAGAAAGAAGCAAGGGACGTGCAGAAAGAGGCAAGTGAGGTGCAGAAAGAGGCAAGGGAGGTGCAGAAAGAGGCAGAGAAGTGCAGAAAGAGGCAAGTGAGGTGCAGAAAGAGGTAGGAGCGGTGCACAAAGAGGCAAGACGGGTACAGAAAGAAGCAAGAGGGGTGCAGAAAGAAGGAAGAGAAGTTCAGAAAGAAGCAACAGAGGTGCTGAAAGAGGCAAGAAGGGTGCAAAAAGAGCAAGGGAAGTGCAGAAAGATCCAGCAGAGGTACAGAAAGAGGCAAGAGAGGTGCAGAAACAGGCAGGAAAGGTGCAGAAAGAGGGAACAGGGGTGCAGAATGTGGCAAGAGAGGTGCAGAAAGAGAAAAGAGGGATGCAGAAAGAGGCAAGAGGGGTGCAGAAAGAAGCAAGTGAGGTGCAGAAAGAGGCAAGAGATCTGCAGAAAAAAGCAACAGAGGTGATGAAAGAAGCAAGAGCAGTACAGAAAAAGGTAGGAGAGGTGCACAAAGAGGCAATAGAGGTACAGAAAGTGGCAGGAAGGGCGCAGAAAGAAGGAAGAGAAGTGCAGAAAGAAGCAACAGAGGTGCTGACAGAGGCACAAAGGTTGCAGAAAGAAGAAGAGAAGTGCAGAAAGAACCAACAGAGGTACAGGAAAGAGGCAAGAGAGGTGCAGAAACAGGCAGGAAAGGTGCAGAAAGAGGGAACAGGGGTGCAGAAAGAGGGAAGAGAGGTGCAGAAAGATAAAAGAGGGGTGCAGAAAGAGGCAAGAGGGGTGCAGAAAGATGCAAGTGAGGTGTAGAAAGAGGCAACAGAGGTGCACAAAGATGCAAGAGAGGTGCAAAAACAAGCAAAAGAAGGGCAGAAAGAGGCAAGAGAATTGCTGAAAGAAGCAACAGAGGTGTGGAAAGAAGCAAGAGAAGTGCAGAAAGAGGCAAGAGAGGTGCAGAAAATGGCAAGAGAACAGCAGAAAGAGGCAAGAGGGATGCAAAACAGGGAAGAAGGGTGCAGAAAGAAGCAAGAGAGGTGCAGAAAGAAGCAAGAGAAGTGCAGAAAGAGACAAGAGAGGCGCAGAAAGAGGGAAGGGCAGAAATAGTCAAGAGAAATGCACAAAGAGGCAAGAGAGAGCAGAAAGAGGCAGGAGAGGTGTAGAAAGAAGCAAGAGAAATGCAGAAAGAGACAGGAAGGGTGCAGAAAGAAGCAAGTGAGGTGCAGAAAGAGGCAACAGAGGTGCAGAAAGATGCAAGAGAGATGCAGAAACAAGCAAGAGAAGTGCAGAAAGAGGCAGGAGAGGAGCAGAAAGAGGCAAGAGAGGTGTAGAAAGAAGCAAGGGACGTGCAGAAAGAGGCAAGTGAGGTGCAGAAAGAGGCAAGGGAGGTGCAGAAAGAGGCAAGAGATCTGCAGAAAAAAGCAACAGAGGTGCTGAAAGAGGCAAGTGAGATGCAGAAAGGGGCAAGAGAAGTGCAGAAAGAGGCAAATTAGGTGCAAAAAGAAGCAAGAGCAGTGCAGAAAGAAGCAACAGACGTGCAGAAAGAGACAAGAGAGGCGCAGAAAGAGGCAAGGGAAGGGCAGAAATAGTCAAGAGAAATGCACAAAGAGGCAAGAGAGAGCAGAAAGAGGCAGGAGAGGAGTAGAAAGAAGCAAGAGAAATGCAGAAAGAGGCAGGAGGGGTGTGAGAAGTTGGCCTGGCATATGCTGTCCACTAATTATAGTGGGCACCTTGCACCAGTCCAAATCGACTCTTATGGTAGGTAGGTTAAAGACAACCTTATTGAAAGCTATCCTAGTGGTAGCTATGGAGAGCAGCCTTCAGGCTAAGTCTTGAAGGAATGTAAAGCAGCTTGTTTTACCAGTCTATAATCTCTTGAGTGACCAAATGAAAGAGCACCACACCAGGTATATATTCAAAATATATGTATTTATTACTAAACACACCCCTCTAGTCTCTTTATGAGGCTAGAGTTCGAAGTACATAAGTTATAAGATCTTAAATCACAATAATAGCACAAATACACGTTTGGGCCCTAGGGGCGTACCAAACCATATACCAATAAAGTGGTATGCGAACCACGACTGAACTAGACACTAGGCCTAGAGCCTCTAGAAGTGCTTGGACCACAAGGAACCACCCAAGGTAGTGACACAGGGGACCCACGGGAGATGCGTGCAGTGTAAATACACAACCGCGATACGCCGTTAACTTCTATGGAGAAAGTCGGGATCGGGAAAATAGAGGAAAGGGACACTTAGAAGAGGACTAGGACAAAACCCTTTGAGATCTAGGACTTTGAAGAGTCTCTACCCACGGGAGCACCGGAGTACTCGTGTTACCTCACCCAGGGAAGCCGGGTGCATAGGTGCCTTTCGGGGTCGGGTTTCGTCGTCGATTCGAATGGCGATCTGCTGCAAAGTGCTGCTGGCGGCCAAGAGAAAAGTGTCCGGGTGGATCCAAGAGTGGATCGGAGTTCTGGTGAACCTGAAAGCAGAGGGGACAGAGTCTGGGTCACTAGCCAGTGACCAGGAAGGCGATGGACAGATGCCCACCGATGTCGAGTGCTTCAGGTGCGTTGACGGTCGTCTTGACTCTTCAGCCACGAGGTCCGGGAGGCGTTGTCGGCAACCAGGAGCAGGATTCGGGCTGGTGCTCGATGTCTGTCGAGTGCTGAGGTGTCGGCGACCGGATTGGACCCAACAAGCCTTGGCAACGGCAAGTCTCGAGTAAGATGAAGATCGTCGGTGGTGCAGACCAGCAAGGTCTGTGGAACTCACCCAGCAAGGTTAAGTGAGGGCAGGCCTGGAGCAACCAGGATGCAGAGTAAGGAAAAGATTTGGCCTTCGTTAAGGGCTACTAGCCAACGGGCTAGCGACCGCGAAGGAGCCTCGTGACACCGCACGTGGAGCTGGCTTGCAGGACACTCGTGGAGTGGGGGCCAGTGATCTTCGGTGCAGTTGGTGCTGGAGGCTAGGGTTACTCGGAGCCCAAAGCACGACTTCTTGGGAGACCCAGAAGATGGTGCACTTGCAAATGTGCTCGGTGTCCAGGGGTCACGGTCTCAAGTCACCCACGATAGCCACGGGCCTCAGCTTTGCTGGGGACTCAGGGTAGCCTCGGGGAAGTCTGAGAATCCACCTCTGGTGATGCGATGACTTCGGCGTCCGACGGGAGCTTCAGTAATGCGAACCGGACAGATGCTTCTTTGGTGCCTGCCAAGCAGGGGAGTCACTCCTTGACCCCAAGGGAGATTCTTCAGTCCTCTAATCTTGTCGTAGAGCGTCGAAGGTCCAGGATTCAGTTGCAGAGTTTCGTCCAGGTATAATCTAAAGTCCTAAGGACTGGGTTCCTACCTTTATACTAAAGATAGGGGTTGGACTACTCTGTGGCCCCACCTATGGGTGGGTCAGGGCAGAGGGGTGGCTACACCCCTTTCCCTTTGTCCAGTTTGTGCCAAAGCAGGGGCTGCAAGCCCCTGATCCGGTTTGAACTGGGGTATGCACAGGGACACCAAATGTGCCCCCAGTGCAGGACTTCAAAGCACCCGAAAGTGCTCCCGCCCAGCCCCAATACACATTATCCTGTCTGGGGAGGTGGTCACACCTCCCTGGGACAGGAAACCTATTGTCCAGGCCTCCCCTGCCGGAGTTTCGTCCAGCAGCAGGAGGCCAGACTCGTGTCTGTGGCAGCAGCATCCATTTTGTGATGCCAGGGCTCTGGAAAGAAGTTACCGGACTCGTCAGAGTTAACATGTCTTTCCCTCTAGAAGGGTGGAATGCTACCCCCGCCACCAGGATTGGCGGGGGGTAGTATTCCAAGATGTTTGACACCAAACACGACATGTTTAGGTGCAGCCATTCCAAAGTTAGCATTTTACCGCGAGGATATAATGCGCTTAAGAGTATATGGTCAGGCTGCACTACAAACAGCATCAGAGATGGTCTCCGAACGCTGCAGAGGGGCCCTGCTCATGCAGGGGCACCCTCTCACATAGGAACCATGCCCTCTGCCTTTAGGATTGATAAGGCCTGCCTTAGGAGTGACTTATAGGTTTATATGTGTGTATGTATCTTGTGATATAGGTAACCTATATCACAGTAAGGGGTGCTTGCACCACCTTACCCAGGCTGCAGTAGCAGACCTGGGGTGTCAGTTTGGATGGCCTTCCAGGGGTGGCATAATACATGCTGCAGCCCCTGGCAGGCCTCTGAGGTACCTATGCCCTTGGTACATAGTATACCATATACTAGGGACTTATAAGGGCACTCCAGATCCCAATCAGAGATGTGCCTAAGGCACATGGAAACCATTTTAGAGAGGAAGCAGCTAGGCTGGGGTTCTGATTAGCAGGGCCCCAGCCAGACTAATGTCGAAAAACAGTGAAGCATCAGCAAAAAGTGGGGGTACCCATGTGAAGCAGATCCTACTCTCCTACACAACCCCCCCAAACGTAGGGACATTAAACTAACCTTGCCCAGTTAAGTCTTCATGTTCTAAGTGGAAATACCTAGAGAGTCCATCTGCATTCGCATGGTTACTCCCAGGCCTATGTTCCACTGTAAAGTCCATCCCCTGTAGGGAAATGGACCACCTAAGCAGTTTGGGGTTTTCACCCTTCATTTGTTTTAGCCATAAGAGGGGCTTATGGTCTGTCTGAACCAGGAAGTGTGTACCAAACAAGTATGGCCTCAACTTCTTCAGAGCCCAGACCACAGCAAAGGCCTCCCTCTCTATGGCTGACCAACGTTTCTCTCTAGGGGTCAGCCTTCTGCTAATAAAAGCTACTGGCTGATCCTGACCTTCTTCATTCAATTGTGACAGTACAGCCCCTACCCCCAATTCAGATGCATCTGTTTGAACAATGAACTTCTTGGAGTAATCAGGACTCTGCAGAATTGGAGCAGTGCACATGGCCTGCTTGAGGTCATCAAATGCCTTTTGACAGCTAACTGTCCACTGAACCTTTTGGGCATTTTCTTAGAAGTTAAGTCATTCAAGGGTGTCACTATTGATCCATACCCCTTGACAAATCTCCTATAGTACCCAGTCAGGCCTAAGAAGGCTCTCACCTGAGTCTGGGTAGTGGGAGCAGTCCAGTCCATGATGGTCTGGATCTTGCTCTGCAAAGGTTGAACCTGGCCTCCACCCACAAGGTGGCCCAGGTACACAACCTGACTCTGCCCTATCTGGCACTTAGTGGCCTTGATAGTCAGGCCTGCCTTTTGCAGGGCCTGTAAAACATTCCTGAGGTGGACCAGGTGATCCTCCCAGGTGGAGCTAAAGACAGCAATATCATCTAGATAAGCTGCACTATAGGCTTCCAGTCCTGTGAGAACTGTGTTCACCAACCTCTGGAAAGTGGCAGGTGCATTCTTCAGACCAAAGGGCATTACCACAAATTGATAATGCCCACTAGGGGTTGAGAATGCTGTCTTGGGCTTTGCAGTATCAGCTAGTCTGATCTGCCAGTAGCCAGCTGTTAGGTCAAATGTGCTGAGATATTTGGCAGAGGCCAAAGTATCTATGAGCTCATCTGCCCTGGGTATTGGATGGGCATCAGTCCTAGTGACTGCATTAAGACCCCTGTAGTCTACACAAAACCTCATCTCTCTTTTTCCACCACTGGTGTGAGGTTTCGGTACTAGGACTACTGGACTAGCCCAAGGGCTATCTGAGGGCTCAATTACTCCCAATTCCAGCATTTTCTGGACTTCAGTCCTGATACAGTCCCTGACATGGTCAGGTTGCCTATAAATCTTGTTTTTAATAGGCAGACTGTCCCCAGTGTCCACTTCATGAGTGCACCAGGTGGTCTGACTGGGTGTCAGTGAAAACATATGTCGAAACTGATTGAGGACTTGCCTGCAATCAGTTTGTTGCTGGGTAGTGAGGCTGCCTGCCAAGGCTACACCATCAACTGACCCATCGTCAGGGTTCTGTGAGAGCAGGTCAGGGAGTGGGTCACTCTCTTCCTCCTGCCCTTCATCAGTAGCCATGAGCAAGCCCATGTCTGCCCTGTCCACATATGGTTTTAACCTGTTGACATGGAGAACCCTGTGGGGACTCCTGGGTGTTCCTAGGTCCACTAAATAAGTGACCTCACCCTTCTGCTCAACAATAGTGTGGGGTCCACTCCATTTATCTTGGAGAGCTGCTGGGGCCACTGGCTCCAACACCCACACCTTCTGTCCTGGCTGGTAAACAGTCAGAACAGCCTTTGGTCATGCCAGGCCTTCTGAAGTTCCTGGCTAGCCTCAAGGTTTTTGGTTGCCTTTTTCATGTACTCAGCCATCCTGGAGCGGAGACCAAGTACATAGTCCACTATATCTTGCTTTGGGGGCTTGAGAGGTAACTCCCATCCTTCCTTCACCAAGCACAGTGGACCCCTCACAGGGTGGCCAAACAGAAGTTCAAAAGGGCTGTAACCAACCCCTTCTGAGGCACCTCCCTATATGCGAATAAAAGGCAGGGCAAGAGTATGTCCCATCTACGCCTAAGCTTTTCTGGGAGCCCTTTAATCATGCCCTTCAAGGTTTTGTTGAATCTCTCAACTAAACCATTGCATTGTGGGTGATAGGGTGTGGTGAACTTGTAAGTCACTCCACACTCCTTCCACATTGCTTTCAAGTACCCAGACATGAAGTTTGCACCCCTGTCTGATACTACCTCCTTAGGAAAGCCCACCCTTGAGAAGATTCCCAGGAGGGCCCTTGCCACCACAGGTGCTGTAGTGGTCCTGAGGGGAATAGCTTCTGGGTACCTGGTGGCATGATCCACTACCACCAGGATAAACCTGTGCCCAGAGGCTGTTTGGGGATCCATGGGACCAACAATGTCAATCCCTACCCTCTCAAAGGGCACCCCCACCACAGGTAGTGGTATCAGGGGGCCTTTGTAGTGCCACCTGCTTTGCCACTGGCTTGGCAGGTTACACAGGAGCGACAAAACTCCTTACTGTCTTCAGACATGTGGGGCCAGTGAAAGTGAGGGACAATTCTGTCCCAAGTCTTGTTCTGGCCCAGGTGTCCTGCTAAGGGAATATCATGGGCTAGGGTCAATAGGAAGCCCCTGAACTTCAAAGGTATTACCAACCTCCTGGTAGCACCAGGCTTGGGGTCTCTACTCTCTGAGTACAGGAGTCCATCATCCCAATACACTGTATGGGGACCACTAGCTTTCCAGCAGCCTCAGCAGCAGCTTGCTGTCTGAGGGGTTCAAGGGAGGGGCAGCTCTGCTGCTCCTGGCTCAGATCTGCCCTAGAAGGTCCCCCTGTCCCCAAGAACTCAACCTGGTCAGGTTCCAGTTCCTCTGGGACAGTTCCTTCTTCAGGGCTGAGATCATCCCCCTCAAGGGACTGATCTTCCTCCTGAGCCAAGGGGGAAGGCACTGCCTTAACCCTACTACTCCTCCTCTTGGAAGGCACTTGGTCCATTCTTCCAGAATCCAAGGCCTGTTCAGTGCTAGACATTTTGGCTTGTGACCTGGTCACAGCAAACACATCTGCAGGGATCCCCAGCATTTCTGCATGGGTCCTGAGCTCCACTTCTGCCCAAGCAGAAGTCTCCAAGTCATTGCCAAGCAAGCATTCGACTGGTAGGTTTGCACTTACCACAACCTTCTTAAGGCCAGTTACCCCTCCCCAGGAGAAGTTAACAACTGCCAGAGTATGGTCTGTTCTGACATTGCTAGCATTGGTCACTTGGTACATTTCACCAAGCATAACTTGCCCAGGTAGCACAAGGTCTTGTGTCACCATTGAGACACTTGCCCCTGTGTCCCTAAATACCAAAGCCTCACGTCCATTAATTAAAGGCTGTTGTCTGTACTTGCCCAGATTACTGGGACTCACAGTGGAGGTCACATCCATGCCTCCATCACAGACTAGCACAGCCTGAGTCAGTTCCCTGACTAAGTCAGAGCCCAACTCAGTTCCCAGGGTGAACCCTACTAAACCCTTTGCTGGAGCACTTCCACCAACTGTACTAGGGGGAACAGGTGCCTTAGGGGCATTGGTGGGTGCTGGACTGGAGTCTTTGGACTTGGTGCAATCACTGGTCCAGTGGGTCTTTTGCTTACAGACCTTGCACCATGGTTTTCTTTGGCCTTTACCCTTGGTAGACTGGGAATCCCCACCAGAAGAAGATTTTTGGGGGCCTGATGAAGACTTTTGATCTTTACCCTTCTCCCCACCCTTGTCAGAGTTCTTAGCATCTTGCTTCTTGGTTTCCCCACCTTGGTTCTGTACCTTCTGCTTCACCCTGGTTCTGACCCATTTGTCTGCCTTCTTTCCCAATTCTTGGGGAGAGGTCAGATCAGAGTCTACCAGGTATTGATGCAACAGCTGATTTTGACAGTTATTAAGAATCTGCTCCCTCATTATCAGATTATACAATCCTGAGAAGTCACACACCTTACTGCCCATCAACCAGCCTTCCAGAGCCTTGGCAGAACAATCCACATAGTCTACCCAGTCTTGAGTCTGTGCTTTTTGGGTGTCTCTGAACTTCAACCTGTACTGTTCAGTGGTTAGGCCAAACCCATCAATAAGAGCACTCTTCAAGACCTTGTAATTGTCAGCATCCTCCTCTCTAACAGTGAGGAGCTTGTCTCTACCTTTGTCAGCAAAGGAGAGCCACAAGATTGCTGCCCACTGCTCCTGAGGGACCTTCTGTACTTTACAGGCCCTCTCTAAAGCAGTTATTCATTTGTGGATATCATCCCCACTCTGGTAGGGAGGGACAATCTTGCTCAGGTTCCTATGGTCATAGGACCTTTCCCTATCTCTAGGGACATGGCTGCCACCATGGGACTCTAGTCCCAACTTTCTTCTCTCTCTAAGGAGATCTAGGGATTCTCTATCTAAAGCTAATTGCTTTTTTCTGAGTTCCAGCTGAGTTTCCTCATACTGGACTAGCCTCTTTCTTCTCTCATGAGAGGATTCTCTCCTATGAGATGAGACAGAGCTCTCTATAGAGGTGTCAGAGTGGTTAGACTCCTGAGAAGGAGACCTAGACCTTCTGGGCACACTCTTAATCCTTCCTGGGGGGACAAAGAGGGCATCATTCTGATCATCCTCATCATCTTCCACAGGAGGGATTGGGTTTTCCAGGTCAGGGTCATTGTCACCCTCCTGGTCAGTTTCAGAGGGGGGGCTGGGGGTACTGGTACCCCTAGCGTCCTCCTCTTCTTCTGCCCCACCCTCAGCTCCTACCCCTTCAGTCCCTACAGGCTTACTAAGGTCATAAGCCACCAACAACTCCTTGAGGTGTTGGGTGGTGGGGCTTTGGCCTGTCCTTATTTTTCTCAAGTTGCATAAAGCTCTCAATTCCAAGAATGGGAGTGTATCATACTTGGAGGGTGGAAGCTCACTGGCTTCCTGCAAGGATTCTTTGGATCCTCCCTTTAAAGACATTACTGGTGTGGTGTATGCACTACCTACTCTAGTGTGGCCTACTAAACTCTCTTGAGTTGTAGAAAGGGTTGTGCTATCCCTTAACACACAACTCTAAGTTCAGTAGAACTTACTGTTTTCTAAGCTTAAGTTATATGTACCTTAGGTACCTTTAGTGGTTTTCAGTTGATCAATTCAATTGAGATTATCTGGTAAAACAATAGCAAGCTGGAATCCCACACGCTGCACACCAATGTGAGAAGTTGGCCTGGCATATGCTGTCCACTAATTATAGTGGGCACCTTGCACCAGTCCAAATCGACTCTTATGGTAGGTAGGTTAAAGACAACCTTATTGAAAGCTATCCTAGTGGTAGCTATGGAGAGCAGCCTTCAGGCTAAGTCTTGAAGGAATGTAAAGCAGCTTGTTTTACCAGTCTATAATCTCTTGAGTGACCAAATGAAAGAGCACCACACCAGGTATATATTCAAAATATATGTATTTATTACTAAACACACCCTCTAGTCTCTTTATGAGGCTAGAGTTCGAAGTACATAAGTTATAAGATCTTAAATCACAATAATAGCACAAATACACGTTTGGGCCCTAGGGCGTACCAAACCATATACCAATAAAGTGGTATGCGAACCACGACTGAACTAGACACTAGGCCTAGAGCCTCTAGAAGTGCTTGGACCACAAGGAACCACCCAAGGTAGTGACACAGGGGACCCACGGGAGACGCGTGCAGTGTAAATACACAACCGCGATACGCCGTTAACTTCTATGGAGAAAGTCGGGATCGGGAAAATAGAGGAAAGGGACACTTAGAAGAGGACTAGGACAAAACCCTTTGAGATCTAGGACTTTGAAGAGTCTCTACCCACGGGAGCACCGGAGTACTCGTGTTACCTCACCCAGGGAAGCCGGGTGCATAGGTGCCTTTCGAGGTCGGGTTTCGTCGTCGTTTCGAATGGCGATCTGCTGCAAAGTGCTGCTGGCGGCCAAGAGAAAAGTGTCCGGGTGGATACAAGAGTGGATCGGAGTTCTGGTGAACCTGAAAGCAGAGGGGACAGAGTCTGGGTCACTAGCCAGTGACCAGGAAGGCGATGGACAGATGCCCACCGATGTTGAGTGCTTCAGGTGCGTTGACGGTTGTCTTGACTCTTCAGCCACGAGGTCCGGGAGGCGTTGTCGGCAACCAGGAGCAGGATTCGGGCTGGTGCTCGATGTCTGTCGAGTGCTGAGGTGTCGGCGACCGGATTGGACCCAACAAGCCTTGGCAACGGCAACTCTCGAGTAAGATGAAGATTGTCGGTGGTGCAGACCAGCAAGGTCTGTGGAACTCACCCAGCGAGGGTAAGTGAGGGCAGGCCTGGAGCAACTAGGATGCCAAGTAAGGAAAAGATTTGGCCTTCGTTAAGGGCTACTAGCCAACGGGCTAGTGACCGCGAAGGAGCCTCATGACGCCGCACGTGGAGCTGGCTTGCAGGACACTCGTGGAGTGGGGGCCAGTGATCTTCGGTGCAGGTGGTGCTGGAGGCTAGGGCTACTCGGAGCCCAAAGCACGACTTCTTGGGAGACCCAGAAGATGGTGCACTTGCAAATGTGCTTGGTGTCCAGGGGTCACGGTCTCAAGTCACCCACGATAACCACGGGCCTCAGCTTTGCTGGGGACTCAGGGTACTCTCGGGGAAGTCTGAGAATCTACCTCTGGTGATGCGATGACTTCGGCGTCCGACGGGAGCTTCAGTAATGCGAACCGGACAGATGCTTCTTTGGTGCCTGCCAAGCAGGGGAGTCACTCCTTGACCCCAAGGGAGATTCTTCAGTCCTCTAATCTTGTCGTAGAGCGTCGAAGGTCCAGGATTCAGTTTCAGAGTTTCGTCCAGGTATAATCTAAAGTCCTAAGGACTGGGTTCCTACCTTTATACTAAAGATAGGGGTTGGACTACTCTGTGGCCCCACCTATGGGTGGGTCAGGGCAGAGGGGTGGCTACACCCCTTTCCCTTTGTCCAGTTCGCGCCAAAGCAGGGGCTGCAAGCCCCTGATCCGGTTTGAACTGGGGTATGCACAGGGACACCAAATGTGCCCCCAGTGCAGGACTTCAAAGCACCCGAAAGTGCTCCCCGCCCAGCCCCAATACACATTATCCTGTCTGGGGAGGTGGTCACACCTCCCTGGGACAGGAAACCTATTGTCCAGGCCTCCCCTGCCGGAGTTTCATCCAGCAGCAGGAGGCCAGACTCGTGTCTGTGGCAGCAGCATCCATTTTGTGATGCCAGGGCTCTGGAAAGAAGTTACCGGACTCGTCAGAGTTAACATGTCTTTCCCTCTAGAAGGGTGGAATGCTACCCCGCCGCCAGGATTGGCGGGGGGTAGTATTCCAAGATGTTTGACACCAAACACGACATGTTTATATGCAGCCATTCCAAAGTTAGCATTTTACCGCGAGGATATAATGCGCTTAAGAGTATATGGTCAGGCTGCACTACAAACAGCATCAGAGATGGTCTCCGAACGCTGCAGAGGGGCCCTGCTCATGCAGGGGCACCCTCTCACATAGGAACCATGCACTCTGCCTTTAGGATTGATAAGGCCTGCCTTAGGAGTGACTTATAGGTTTATATGTGTGTATGTATTTCGTGACATAGGTAACCTATATCACAGTAAGGGGTGCTTGCACCACCTTACCCAGGCTGCAGTAGCAGACCTGGGGTGTCAGTTTGGATGGCCTTCCAGGGGTGGCATAATACATGCTGCAGCCCCTGGCAGGCCTCTGAGGTACCTATGCCCTTGGTACATAGTATACCATATACTAGGGACTTATAAGGGCACTCCAGATCCCAATCAGAGATGTGCCTAAGGCACATGGAAACCATTTTAGAGAGGAAGCAGCTAGGCTGGGGTTCTGATTAGCAGGGCCCCAGCCAGACTAATGTCGAAAAACAGTGAAGCATCAGCAAAAAGTGGGGGTACCCATGTGAAGCAGATCCTACTCTCCTACAAGGGGTGCAGAAAGAAGCAAGTGAGGTGCAGAAAGAGGCAACAGAGGTGCAGAAAGATGCAAGAGAGATGCAGAAACAAGCAAGAGAAGTGCAGAAAGAGGCAGGAGAGGAGCAGAAAGAGGCAAGAGAGGTGTAGAAAGAAGCAAGGGACGTGCAGAAAGAGGCAAGTGAGGTGCAGAAAGAGGCAAGGGAGGTGCAGAAAGAGGCAGAAAAGTGCAGACAGAGGCAAATGAGGTGCAGAAAGAGGTAGGAGCGGTGCACAAAGAGGCAAGACAGGTACAGAAAGAAGCAGGAGTGGTGCAGAAAGAAGGAAGAGAAGTTCAGAAAGAAGCAACAGAGGTGCTGAAAGAGGCAAGAAGGGTGCAAAAAGAGCAAGGGAAGTGCAGAAAGATCCAGCAGAGGTACAGAAAGAGGCAAGAGAGGTGCAGAAACAGGCAGGAAAGGTGCAGAAAGAGGGAACAGGGGTGCAGAAAGTGGCAAGAGAGGTGCAGAAAGAGAAGAGAGGGATGCAGAAAGAGGCAAGAGGGGTGCAGCAAGAAGCAAGTGAGGTGCAGAAAGAGGCAAGAGATCTGCAGAAAAAAGCAACAGAGGTGATGAAAGAAGCAAGAGCAGTACAGAAAAAGGTAGGAGAGGTGCACAAAGAGGCAAGAGAGGTATAGAAAGTGGCAGGAGGGATGCAGAAAGAAGGAAGAGAAGTGCAGAAAGAAAGAAGCAACAGAGGTGCTGAAAGAGGCTCGAAGGTTGCAGAAAGAAGAAGAGAAGTGCAGAAAGAACCAACAGAGGTACAGGAAAGAGGCAAGAGAGGTGCAGAAACAGGCAGGAAAGGTGCAGAAAGAGGGAACAGGGGTGCAGAAAGAGGGAAGAGAGGTGCAGAAAGATAAAAGAGAGGTGCAGAAAGAGGCAAGAGGGGTGCAGAAAGATGCAAGTGAGGTGTAGAAAGAGGCAACAGAGGTGCACAAAGATGCAAGAGAGGTGGAGAAACAAGCAAAAGAAGTGCAGAAAGAGGCAAGAGAATTGCTGAAAGAAGCAACAGAGGTGTGGAAAGAAGCAAAAGAAGTGCAGAAAGAAGCAAGAGAATTGCTGAAAGAAGCAACAGAGGTGTAGAAAGAAGCAAGAGAAGTGCAGAAAGAGGCAAGTGAGGTGCAGAAAGAGGCAAGAGCAGTGCAGAAAGAACCAACAGAGGTGCAAAAAGAAGCAAGAGCGGTACAGAAAAATGTAGGAGAGGTGCACAAAGAGGCAAGAGAGGTACAGAAAGAGGCAGGAGGGGTGCAGAAAGAAGGAAGAGAAGTGCTGAAAGAAGCAACAGAGGTGCTGAAAGAGGCACAAAGGGTACAGAAAGAGCAAGAGAAGTGCAGAAAGAACCAACAGAGGTACAGAAAGAGGCAAGAGAGGTGCAGAAACAGTCATGAAAGGTGCAGAAAGAGGGAACAGGGGTGCAGAAAGAGGCAAGTGAGGTGCAGAAAATGGCAAGAGAGGTGCAGAAAATGGCAAGAGAGGAGCAGAAAGAGGCAGGAGAGGTACAGAAAGAGACAATTGAAGGGCAGAAACATGCAAGAGAAATGCACAAAGAGGCAATAGAGGAGCAGAAAGAGGCAAGAGAGGTGCTGAAAGAGGCAAGGGAGGTGCAGAAAGATGCAAGAGAGGTGCAGAAACAAGCAAGAGAAGTGCAGAAAGAGGCAGGAGAGGAGCAGAAAGAGGCAAGATAGGTGTAGAGAGAAGCAAGAGAAGTGCAGAAAGAGGCAAGTGAGGTGCAGAAAGAGGCAAGAGAGGTGCTGAAAGAGGCAAGGGAGGTGCAGAAAAAAGCAAGAGATCTGCAGAAAAAAAGCAACAGAGGTGCTGAAAGAGGCAAGTGAGGTGCAGAAAGGGGCAAGAGAAGTGCAGAAAGAGGCAAGTGAGGTGCAGAAAGAGGTAGGAGCGGTGCACAAAGAGGCAAGAAGGGTACAGAAAGAGGCAGGAGGGGTGCAGAAAGAAGGAAGAGAAGTTCAGAAAGAAGCAACAGAGGTGCTGAAAGAGGCAAGAAGGGTGCAAAAAGAGCAAGGGAAGTGCAGAAAGATCCAGCAGAGGTACAGAAAGAGGCAAGAGAGGTGCAGAAACAGGCAGGAAAGGTGCAGAAAGAGGGAACAGGGATGCAGAAAGTGGCAAGAGAGGTGCAGAAAGAAGCAAGTGAGGTGCAGAAAGAGGCAAGAGATCTGCAGAAAAAAGCAACAGAGGTGATGAAAGAAGCAAGAGCAGTACAGAAAAAGGTAGGAGAGGTGCACAAAGAGGCAAGAGAGGTACAGAAAGAAGGAAGAGAAGTGCAGAAAGAAGCAACAGAGGTGCTGAAAGAGGCACGAAGGTTGCAGAAAGAAGAAGAGAAGTGCAGACAGAACCAACAGAGGTACAGGAAAGAGGCAAGAGAGGTGCAGAAACAGGCAGGAAAGGTGCAGAAAGAGGGAACAGGGGTGCAGAAAGATAAAAGAGGGGTGCAGAAAGAGGCAAGAGGGGTGCAGAAAGATGCAAGTGAGGTGGAGAAACAAGCAAAAGAAGTGCAGAAAGAGGCAAGAGAATTGCTGAAAGAAGCAACAGAGGTGTGGAAAGAAGCAAGAGAAGTGCAGAAAGAGGCAAGAGAGGTGCAGAAAATGGCAAGAGAACAGCAGAAAGAGGCAAGAGGGATGCAAAAAAGGGAAGAAGGGTGCAGAAAGAAGCAAGAGAGGTGCAGAAAGAAGCAAGAGAAGTGCAGAAAGAGACAAGAGAGGTGCAGAAAGAGGCAAGGGAAGGGCAGAATTAGTCAAGAGAAATGCACAAAGAGGCAAGAGAGAGCAGAAAGAGGCAGGAGAGGTGTAGAAAGAAGCAAGAGGAATGCAGAAAGAGGCAGGAGGGGTGCAGAAAGAAGCAAGTGAGGTGCAGAAAGAGGCAACAGAGGTGCAGAAAGATGCAAGAGAGATGCAGAAACAAGCAAGAGAAGTGCAGAAAGAGGCAGGAGAGGAGCAGAAAGAGGCAAGAGAGGTATAGAAAGAAGCAAGGGACATGCAGAAAGAGGCAAGTGAGGTGCAGAAAGAGGCAAAGGAGGTGCAGAAAGAGGTAGGAGCGGTGCACAAAGAGGCAAGATGGGTACAGAAAGAAGCAGGAGGGGTGCAGAAAGAAGGAAGAGGAGTGCAGAAAGAAGCAACAGAGGTGCTGAAAGAGGCAAGAAGGGTGCAAAAAGAGCAAGGGAAGTGCAGAAAGATCCAGCAGAGGTACAGAAAGAGGCAAGAGAGGTGCAGAAACAGGCAGGAAAGGTGCAGAAAAAGGGAACAGGGGTGCAGAAAGTGGCAAGAGAGGTGCAGAAAGAGAAAAGAGGGATGCAGAAAGAGGCAAGAGGGGTGCAGAAAGAAGCAAGGGAGGTGCAGAAAGAGGCAAGAGATCTGCAGAAAAAAGCAACAGAGGTGATGAAAGAAGCAAGAGCAGTACAGAAAAAGGTAGGAGAGGTGCACAAAGAGGCAAGAGAGGTACAGAAAGTGGCAGGAGGGGTGCAGAAAGAAGGAAGAGAAGTGCAGAAAGAAGCAACAGAGGTGCTGAAAGAGGCACGAAGGTTGCAGAAAGAAGAAGAGAAGTGCAGAAAGAACCAACAGAGGTACAGGAAAGAGGCAAGAGAGGTGCAGAAACAGGCAGGAAAGGTGCAGAAAGAGGGAACAGGGGTGCAGAAAGAGGGAAGAGAGGTGCAGAAAGATAAAAGAGGGGTGCAGAAAGAGGCAAGAGGGGTGCAGAAAGATGCAAGTGAGGTGTAGAAAGAGGCAACAGAGGTGCACAAAGATGCAAGAGAGGTGCAGAAACAAGCAAAAGAAGTGCAGAAAGAGGCAAGAGAATTGCTGAAAGAAGCAACAGAGGTGTGGAAAGAAGCAAGAGAAGTGCAGAAAGAGGCAAGAGAGTTGCAGAAAATGGCAAGAGAACAGCAGAAAGAGGCAAGAGGGATGCAAAAAGGGAAGAAGGGTGCAGAAAGAAGCAAGAGAGGTGCAGAAAGAAGCAAGAGAAGTGCAGAAAGAGACAAGAGAGGTGCAGAAAGAGGCAAGGGAAGGGCAGAAATTGTCAAGAGAAATGCACAAAGAGGCAAGAGAGAGCAGAAAGAGGCAGGAGAGGTGTAGAAAGAAGCAAGAGGAATGCAGAAAGAGGCAGGAGGGGTGCAGAAAGAAGCAAGTGAGGTGCAGAAAGAGGCAACAGAGGTGCAGAAAGATGCAAGAGAGATGCAGAAACAAGCAAGAGAAGTGCAGAAAGAGGCAGGAGAGGAGCAGAAAGAGGCAAGAGAGGTATAGAAAGAAGCAAGGGACATGCAGAAAGAGGCAAGTGAGGTGCAGAAAGAGGCAAGGGAGGTGCAGAAAGAGGTAGGAGCGGTGCACAAAGAGGCAAGATGGGTACAGAAAGAAGCAGGAGGGGTGCAGAAAGAAGGAAGAGGAGTGCAGAAAGAAGCAACAGAGGTGCTGAAAGAGGCAAGAAGGGTGCAAAAAGAGCAAGGGAAGTGCAGAAAGATCCAGCAGAGGTACAGAAAGAGGCAAGAGAGGTGCAGAAACAGGCAGGAAAGGTGCAGAAAAAGGGAACAGGGGTGCAGAAAGTGGCAAGAGAGGTGCAGAAAGAGAAAAGAGGGATGCAGAAAGAGGCAAGAGGGGTGCAGAAAGAAGCAAGGGAGGTGCAGAAAGAGGCAAGAGATCTGCAGAAAAAAGCAACAGAGGTGATGAAAGAAGCAAGAGCAGTACAGAAAAAGGTAGGAGAGGTGCACAAAGAGGCAAGAGAGGTACAGAAAGTGGCAGGAGGGGTGCAGAAAGAAGGAAGAGAAGTGCAGAAAGAAGCAACAGAGGTGCTGAAAGAGGCACGAAGGTTGCAGAAAGAAGAAGAGAAGTGCAGAAAGAACCAACAGAGGTACAGGAAAGAGGCAAGAGAGGTGCAGAAACAGGCAGGAAAGGTGCAGAAAGAGGGAACAGGGGTGCAGAAAGAGGGAAGAGAGGTGCAGAAAGATAAAAGAGGGGTGCAGAAAGAGGCAAGAGGGGTGCAGAAAGATGCAAGTGAGGTGTAGAAAGAGGCAACAGAGGTGCACAAAGATGCAAGAGAGGTGCAGAAACAAGCAAAAGAAGTGCAGAAAGAGGCAAGAGAATTGCTGAAAGAAGCAACAGAGGTGTGGAAAGAAGCAAGAGAAGTGCAGAAAGAGGAAAAAGAGAGTTGCAGAAAATGGAAAGAGAACAGCAGAAAGAGGCAAGAGGGATGCAAAAAAGGGAAGAAGGGTGCAGAAAGAAGCAAGAGAGGTGCAGAAAGAAGCAAGAGAAGTGCAGAAAGAGACAAGAGAGGTGCATAAAGAGGCAAGGGAAGGGCAGAAATAGTCAAGAGAAATGCACAAAGAGGCAAGAAAGAGCAGAAAGAGGCAGGAGAGGTGTAGAAAGAAGCAAGAGAAATGCAGAAAGAGACACGAGGGGTGCAGAAAGAAGCAAGTGAGGTGCAGAAAGAGGCAACAGAGGTGCAGAAAGATGCAAGAGAGATGCAGAAACAAGCAAGAGAAGTGCAGAAAGAGGCAGGAGAGGAGCAGAAAGAGACAAGAGAGGTGTAGAAAGAAGCAAGGGACGTGCAGAAAGAGGCAAGTGAAGTGCAGAAAGAGGCAAGGGAGGTGCAGAAAGAGGCAAGAGAAGTGCAGAAAGAGGCAAATGAGGTGCAAAAAGAAGCAAGAGCCATGCAGAAAGAAGCAACAGACGTGTGGAAAGAAGCAAGAGAAGTGCAGAAAGAGGCAAGTGAGGTGCAGAAAGAGGCAAGAGAGGTGCAGAAAATGGCAAGAGAACAGCAGAAAGAGGCAAGAGGGATGCAAAAAAGGGAAGAAGGGTGCAGAAAGAAGCAAGAGAGGTGCAGAAAGAAGCAAGGGAAGTGCAGAAAGAGACAAGAGAGGTGCAGAAAGAGACAAGAGAGGTACAGAAAGAGTCTAGGGAAGGGCAGAAACAGTCAAGAGAAATGCACAAAGAGGCAAGAGAGAGCACAAAGAGGCAAGAGAAGTGCAGAAAGAGGATGGAGGGGTGCAGAAAGAAACAAGTGAGGTGCAGAAAGAGGCAACAGAGTTGCAGAAAGACACAAGAGAGATGCAGAAACAAGCAAGAGGAGTACAGAAAGAGGCAGGAGAGGTGCTGAAAGAGGCGCAAAGGGTGCAGATAGAGCAAGAGCAGTGCAGAAAGAACCAACAGAGGTACAGAAAGAGGCAGGAGAGGTACAGAAACAGGCAGGAAAGGTACAGAAAGAGGGAACAGGGGTGCAGAAAGAGGCAAGAGAGGTGCAGAAAGAGAAAAGAAGAGTGCAGAAAGAGGCAAGAGGGGTGCAGAAAGAGGTAGGAGAGGTGCACAAACAGGCAAGAGAGGTACAGAAAGAGGCAGGAGGGTTGCAGAAAGAAGGAAGAGAAGTGCAGAAAGAAGCAAGAGAATTGCTGAAAGAAGCAACAGAGGTGTAGAAAGAAGCAAGAAAAGTGCAGAAAGAGGCAAGTGAGCTGCATCAAGAGGTAAGAGCAGTGCAGAAAGAACCAACAGAGGTGCAAAAAGAAGCAAGAGCGGTACAGAAAAAGGTAGGAGAGGTGCACAAAGAGGCAAGAGAGGTACAGAAAGAGGCAGGAGGGGTGCAGATAGAAGGAAGAGAAGTGCAGAAAGAGGATGGAGGGGTGCAGAAAGAAACAAGTGAGGTGCAGAAAGAGTTAACAGAGGTGCAGAAAGATGCAAGAGAGATGCAGAAACAAGCAAGAGGAGTACAGAAAGAGGCAGGAGAGGAGCAGAAAGAGGCAAGAGAGGTGCAGAAAGAGGCAAGAGAGGTGCAGAAAGAGGCAAGGGATGTGCAGAAAGAGGCAAGTGAGGTGCAGAAAGAGGCAAGAGAGGTGCAGAAAGAGGCAAGGGAGGTACAGAAAGAGGCAAGAGATCTGCAGAAAAAAGCAACAGAGGTGCTGAAAGAGGCAAGTGAGGTGCAGAAAGGGGCATGGGAAGTGCAGACAGAGGCAAGTGAGGTGCAAAAAGAAGCAAGAGCAGTGCAGAAAGAAGCAACAGAGGTGTCGAAAGAAGCAAGAGAAGTGCAGAAAGAGGCAGGTGAGGTGCAGAAAGAGGCAAGAGAGGTGCAGAAAATGGCAAGAGAACAGCAGAAAGAAGCAAGAGGGATGCAAAAAAGGGAAGAAGGGTGCATAAAGAAGCAAGAGAGGTGCAGAAAGAAGCAAGAGAAGTGCAGAAATAGGCAAGAGAGGTGCAGAAAGAGGCAAGAGAGGCGCAGAAAGAGGCAAGGGAATGGCAGAAACAGTCAAGAGAAATGCATAAAGAGGCAAGAGAGAGCAGAAAGAGGCAAGAGAGGTGTAGAAAGAAGCAAGAGAAGTGCAGAAAGAGGCAGGAGGGGTGCAGAAAGAAGCAAGTGAGGTGCAGAAAGAGGCAACAGAGGTGCAGAAAGATGCAAGAGAGATGCAGAAACAACCAAGAGAAGTGCAGAAAGAGGCAGGAGAGGAGCAGAAAGAGGCAAGAGAGGTGTAGAAAGAAGCAAGGGATGTGCAGAAAGAGGCAAGTGAGGTGCAGAAAGAGGCAAGAGAGGTGCAGAAAGAGGCAAGGGAGGTGCAGAAAGAGTAAGAGATCTGCAGAAAAAAGCAACAGAGGTGCTGAAAGAGGTAAGTGAGGTGCAGAAAGGGGCAAGAGAAGTGCAGAAAGAGGCAAGTGAGGTGCAAAAAGAAGCAAGAGCAGTGCAGAAAGACCCAACAGAGGTGCAAAAAGAGGCAAGAGTGGTGCAGAAAGAGGTAGGAGAGGTGCACAAAGATGCAAGAGAGGTACAGAAAGAGGCAGGAGGGGTGCAGAAAGAAGGAAGAGAAGTGCAGAAAGAGGCAAGAGAATTGCTGAAAGAAGCAACAGAGGTGTACAAAGAAGCAATAGAAGTACAGAAAGAGGCAAGTTAGTACAGAAAGAAGCAAGAGCATTGCAGAAAGAACCAACAGAGGTGCAAAAAGCAGCAAGAGGTGTGCAGAAAAAGGTAGGAGAGTTGCACAAAGAGGCAAGAAAGGTACAGAAAGAGGCAGGCGGGGGCAGAAAGAAGGAAGAGCAGTGCAGAAAGAACGAACAGAGGTGCAAAAAGAAGGAAGAAGGGTGCAGAAAAAGGCAAGAGACATGCAGAAAGAGGCACTTGAGGTGCAGAAAGAGGCAAGAGAGGTACAGAAAGAGGCTCGAGAAGTGCAGAAAGAGGCAAGAGAAGTGCAGAAAGAGGCAAGAGAGGTGCAGAAGGAAGAGAGTGAGGTGCAGAAAGAGGCAAGTGAGGTGCAGAAAGAGGCAAGAGAGGTACAGAAAGAGGCAAGGGAACTGCAGAAACAGGCAAGAGAAATGCACAAAGAGGCAGGCAAGAGAGGAGCAGAAAGAGGCAAGAGAGGTGTAGAAAGAAGCAAGAGAAGTGCAGAAAGAGGCAAGTGAGGTGCAGAAAGAGGCAAGAGAGGTGCAGAAAGAGGCAAGGGAGGTGCAGAAAGAGGCGAGAGATCTGCAGAAAAAAGCAACAAAGGTGCTGAAAGAGGCAAGTGAGGTGCAAAAAGGAGCAAGAGAAATTCAGAAAGAGGCAAGTGAAGTGCAGAAAGAAGACAGTGAGGTGCAGAAAGAGGAAGAAAGGTTTCGAAAGAAGCAAGAGAAATGCAGAAAGAGGCAAGAGAGGCACAGAAAGAAGAGAGGTTTGTGCACCATTAGTACCAGTTTAACACCCACATTTTGCAATAAGTAACACGTAACCATTCCAGCTTTGCAAAGGGCCTTCCACCACGCTGTAACACATGACTCTGCATTTTTGGGAACATTTGAGTAAGCCTGGGCGTAGTTCGCGAAGTAGCGCTACGCGAAGCTACGCAAAGTGCAGTTCGCACTACGCGAGCTACGCGTAGCACTAAGCGAACTGCGTAGTGCACTGTTCGCAATGATTGCACAGTGCCGGATGCTTGTCCGCACTGTGCAATCATTGAAAACGGCGTCTTGCACAGTGCGAGCTGTCTCTACTGCCGCTCGAGTAGATTTTTACTCGAGCGGCAGCTTCTCAACGCGGACTGGTAGTTTCTCATGGCGAGCGGTCGCGAGCATACGCGACCACTCGCAATGAGAAACCTGACCTCCCGCGTTGAGAATCTCGCCGGGAGGTTTATTTTCCACACTCGCGATCGGCAACTTGATGTTGCTGATCGCGAACGAGGAAAAAGTCTCGCCGGGATGTCATTTTGCTTGCTCGCGGTCGCCAACTTGACGTTGAGGACCGCGAGCAAGCAAAAATGACCGCTGCACTACGCTACGCGTGTTTGCACTGTGCTACGTGCCATTCGCGTTGTGCGAAGTAGCGCAAACTTCGCAAACTACGCGAGCGTAGCGTAGTGCTTTGCCCAGGGTTACATTTGAGCCGTTTGAGCTAGAGACAAGGCTTTTTTTGTTCAAATCTGCAGATTAGGCAGCAGATGATGGAATATTTGGCAAATGCGGAATATGTTTAATTATGTGAAAACTGGTGCAGCCGAACAGTCACATAAGTCCAGTGGCCCTGCTCATACCCCCGACTAGGTCCAGAGGTGCTCCTCAGTGGTTCCTTCTTTTATTGTGTCTCATTGAGTTTGTAGCTTAGCTTCTATGGAAACGAGGAAGACTAAACCTGAGGTTACCACTCCACAACACAGACTACAATACCACATATTTGCTCTCCAAAACACATAATCCCACTCCACATAATTCCTATACACTAAATACCACATACTTTCTATTAACATAATATCACTGCACAACATACCACATAATTCCACTACACACAACGTACATCCACTCTACACCAAAAAACATTAGTAAAAAACTTTTACATTTACAACGCCAATAGCTCTAACTCTTGCAAATGCGAAACCTATCACATTGCAAATGCTTCTTTAACTAGTAGTCGCATTTGCAGAGTGGTGGAGAAAGGGTGCTGGGCCTCCGACCAGTGCTCAAGAATTCCGCTGCGTAGGACTTACAGGAGGTACCAGGAGGGCTTCTTAGCCCCCAAAGTCCCTCAGGAGTAAAGTGGACTTCATCCCCCATCCCGTAGTCTGCCAGGCGGTGTGTTTGCAGAGTGGTGGAGAAAGGGGGCATGGCCTCTGAAGATGTTTTAGCAATCCCACTGTGTGGGACTTACTTGAGGTAACAAGAGGGGTAATTGTCCCCAAGGACATCCTTGGGGGCCAACTATCCCTCCTGTTACCTCCAGTAAGTCCCACACAGTAGGATTGCTAAATTGTCGGAGCAGGCCACGCCCCCTTTGCCCACCACTCTGCAAACACGCTCCTTGGTGTGCTCTTGGATGGGGATTGAAGTCCCTTCGCTGCTGGGCGGTCCTTTAGGGCCAACTAGCCTACCTCTTACCTCCAGTAAGCCCCACACAGTTTTTGGCTGATTTTTTAAAAAGAAATGCTTTTTTTGGCACCCCCTGAGCAGGCCTAGTAGTCAGGGTGTTTCTACCCTGCCCCCTTTTCTTGTTTTTTATCTTTGTTTTACTGTTTTCTTGTGACTCGGTTACTGAGTCACAAGATGGCTGCCAACACATTCTGGTTTGGAGTGTTGGCAGCCAATCAGAATGAAGCTTGTGGTCGGGAGGATTCGCGCCTCCTCCTCGGTGATCAGATATCGATATTTCTATTTTTAGAATTTCTCAGGAACTACTGAATGGATTTACACCATTTAAAACAAAGGTTGCTTTCTGAACCAAGAGCTACCTTTTTGCCAAATTTGGTGTAATTCCGTTCAGCAGTTCGGGCTGTAGCCTGTTCCAAAATTCCTATGGAAATTAACTTGGGGAAAATGCGTTTTGGGACCCCCCTTTTTTCTCAACCCCCGCTTGCCGAATCACCCCGAAACTTTCAAGACAGGAGTGACCTGAGTGAACCATTAGTTTGGACAATTTCGCGAAGATTCGTCAAACGGCGCCAAAGATATTGCCAAATCAAAAAACGCTTTTCCTATGGATAATAGGTCCTAACTATAACTACCTACTGGCAACCGCCAGTAGGTAATATATACATATACACATATACATATATATATGTGTGTATATATATATATATATATATATTCACTGAAAAAACCATAGGTTTTAGGGACAGTTATAGTTACTTGGACATTGCACTCGTACAAAGCCCATGAAATTCCCCCGTTATAGTTAGTTCAGCTAACTATAACTCGCGCCCCCGCAATGCACTGCTGATGACGTCACATATTACATCACTCATGACATGGTCAGTGACATCACTGATGACATATCTGATGACATCTCAAATGACATCACTGATGACATCATCCAGTGACTGAGTGTTTCTGTAAAGTTTAAATATTTTTAATATATATAGGAAAAGACGTATTGAAGAATGAGTGGGTGTGTAAGTGTCTGTATGGATGATTTAGTAGGTGCGTGACTGACTCTATAAGTGAGTGATTTAACGTATCTTACTGAATGCATGGGTTAGTGACTAAACTGGGTGAATGTCTGTATCCGTCTGTCTGTTGCTGTGTAAGTGGCTGCATGTGTTTGTGAATAGCTAAATGAGTGTCTATATGAGTTATTGAATGCTTGTCTGAGTATCTGTATGGGTGCCTGAGTGTTTGTGTGGGAGGGGTGTGTGCAACTCTGTGCATAGATGTGTGAGTGGGTGATTCACTGGGTGGATGGTTTCAAGAGTGCATCTGTGATAGACTGTATGGGTGGGTAAGTGTGTGTAAGAGTGTGTTAGTGAGTGAATGTATGTCCCAGTGGTACATGTGTGAGTAACTACATATGTGAAAGGCAGTATATATGTGTGTTGGAGTATATAAATAGCTATAAGCAAGAGTGAGTGATTGTGATAGTGGCTGTATGGATGAGTGTGTGCTTGTATCAGTGATTGTATAAGAGCGTAACAATGTGCTACTATTTGTATGAGTAAGTGAGCTGGTGTGTGTATAACTGTATAGGTGAGTAAATGGCAGTGTGTTTAATTATTTGCATGACTGACTAGGTGTCTGAGTATCTCTATGGATGAGTGGCGTTGTTTGAGTGTCTATATAGGAGTAAGAGTGCATATGATAGTCCTGTACTGAGTGACCGTAAGTATGAGTGACTGTACGGGTGAGTGAGTGGATGTGTGTGTGTAGACCTAAGAATCAGTGAGTGGGTATGTGGTTATTGGTGTTGGAGTGTCTATGGTTTTGCGAATGGCAGTCTGTAATTTAGAGTGGGTGTATCAAAGATTATATTAGGGTGTGAGGAGGTGCATCAGATTATCACGTGGATGATGTCATCAGTGATGTCATTTGACATGTCATCAGTGATGTCATCAGTGATGTCACTGACCATGTCATGAGTGATGTAATATGTGACGTCATCAGCAGTGCATTGCGGGGGCGCGAGTTATAGTTAGCTGAACTAACTATAACGGGGGAATTTCATGGGCTTTGTACGAGTGCAATGTCCAAGTAACTATAACTGTCCCTAAAACCTATGGTTTTTTCAGTGAATTTCAAAGGTTTTTTAAATGCTAATTTGTAACTATAACGTGTCTGAAACCTATGGTTTTTTCAGTGAATTTCAAAGGTTTTTTAAATGCTAATTTGTAACTATAACGTGTCTGAAACCTATGGTTTTTTCAGTGAATTTCAAAGGTTTTTTAAATGCTAATTTCTAACTATAACGTGCCTGATACCTACAGTTTTTTCAGTGAATTTCAAAGGTTTTGTAAATGACAATTTTTAAATGTATTAATTGTTATATTAATTTTTTTCATACTGATTTACTACATTTTTAGAAACAATTTTTTTTTACATATTTTATTTTTTAAATTACATTGTAATTACATTATACATTACATTACAAAAAATACTTTCTCAGAATGAATTACTTTAGTTTAAATACTTTGCACATAGGCAATAGACTTTTAAGTACAGTAGTTACAGTTGTTGCAATGGGCAACACAAACTTTCAAACACCATGCAACATTCAGCTCAATGTGAATTTCTAGTTAAATGCAATTAGTTACTTTATGGATTACTTTTCTAACCACAGGACTGGATCCTAGATTCAGTCCTGGTACATCTCCTGTAAACAGTTGAGTAAAAGCGTTTTGGTTACAGTCGTGATTTTTACGGAATATTATTGTATTTTAAAAGTTGACACTTAGAAACTTTTTCTCATAGAATCACCAATGTTATCCTATGGAAGGAAATTCACTTAGCAGGTAAAAACTGTTATCGTTACTTTTTCTTACTCAGTGTTGGATCCTGGATCCAGCACTGGTGCATCTCCTGTAAACAGTTGAAAGAATGCGTTTAAGTCATACAGGTGATTTTTAAGGAATATTTGTAGTTTGTAAAAATCAACACTTTGAAACTTTTTTGCTGAAAACCAGACAATGGATTCCTATGGAAGAAAATATAAGTTACTGGTAAGTACGGTTAAAATTACTTTTCAGGGTCAGTGCTGGGCTAAAAGATGCAGCACTGGATTCTCTCCTGATAACAGGTGAGTAAATTGGTATTCGTACTTTGGTTGATTTTAGAGGAATATTATAAAGTTCAAAAACTCCACACTTAGAAGAATTTCCAAGTGAAACCAGTCAATGTTAGCCTATGAAGGTAATTCAAGTTACCGGTAAGTACGGTTAAAATAACTTTTCAGGACCAGTACTGGGCTGAAAGATGCAGCACTGAGGTCTCTCCTGATAACAGGTGAGTAAATCAGAATTCGTATTTCGGCTGATTTTAGAGGAATATTTGTATGTTTCAAAAATCAACACTTAGAAACTTTTTCAGCAAAAAGCAGGCAATGATATCCTATGGAAGGAAATTCAAGTTACTGGTAAGTATGGTTAAAATTACTTTTGAGGATCAGTACTGGGCTGAAAGATGCAGCACTGAGGTCTCTCCTGATAACAGGTGAGTAAATCGGAATTCGTATTTCGGCTGATTTTAGAGGAATATTTTAAAGTTCCAAAACTCCACACTTAGAAGAATTTCCAAGTGAAACCAGTCTATGTTAGCCTATGGAACGAAATTCAAGTTACTGCTAAGTACGTTTAAAATTACTTTTCAGGACCAGTACTGGGCTGAAAGATACAGCACTGAGGTCTCTCCTTATAACAGGTGAGTAAATCGGAATTCGTATTTCGGCTGATTTTAGAGGAATATTTGTATGTTTCAAAAATCAACACTTAGAAGAATTTCCAAGTGAAACCAGTCAATGTTAGCCTATGAAGGAAATTCAAGTTACTGGTAAGTACGGTTAAAATTACTTTTCAGGATTAGTACTGGGCTGAAAGATGCAGCACTGAGGTCTCTCCTGATAACAGGTGAGTAAATCGGAATTCGTATTTCGGCTGATTTTAGAGGAATATTTTAAAGTTCCAAAACTCCACACTTAGAAGAATTTCCAAGTGAAACCAGTCAATGTTAGCCTATGGAAGGAAATTCAAGTTACTGGTAAGTACGGTTAAAATTACTTTTCAGGACCAGTACTGGGCTGAAAGATACAGCCCTGAGGTCTCTCCTTATAACAGGTGAGTAAATCGGAATTCGTATTTCGGCTGATTTTAGAGGAATATTTGTATGTTTCAAAAATCAACACTTAGAAACTTTTTCAGCAAAAAGCAGGCAATGATATCCTATGGAAGGAAATTCAAGTTACTGGTAAGTACGGTTAAAATTACTTTTGAGGATCAGTACTGGGCTGAAAGATGCAGCACTGAGGTCTCTCCTGATAACAGGTGAGTAAATCGGAATTCGTATTTCGGCTGATTTTAGAGGAATATTTTAAAGTTCCAAAACTCCACACTTAGAAGAATTTCCAACTGAAACCAGTCAATGTTAGCCTATGGAAGGAAATTCAAGTTACTGGTAAGTACGGTTAAAATTACTTTTCAGGACCAGTACTGGGCTGAAAGATACAGCACTGAGGTCTCTTCTGATAACAGGTGAGTAAATCGGAATTCGTATTTCGGATGATTTTAGAAGAATATTTGCACAATGGTGAAGGGAGGGGGCGGGGCCTGAGGTGACATCTGTGCAAACGCGCCCCGTGGCGCGTTTTAAGTTGGGGGATTAAGTCCCCTTGAATCCTGAGGGTCCCTAGGGGCCAACTAGCCCACCAGGAACCTCCAATATGCGCCAGGGGGCTGCGTTGCAGAGACGTGTAGAGAGGCTACACCCCTTTTTACACCTCTCTGCAACGCAGCTCTGTGGCGCTTTCTGGATGTACCTGTTGGGCTAGTTGGCCCCCAGGGACCCTCAGGATTGAAGGGATTTAATTCCCCATCTTAAAATGCGCCACGGGGCCTGTTTGCACACATGTCACCTGAAGCCCCGCCCCTCCCTTCACCACTGTGCAAACGCGCCCCGTGGCGCGTTTTAAGTTGGGGGATTAAGTCCCCTTGAATCCTGAGGGTCCCCGGAGTCCAACTAGCCCACCATATACCTCCAAAAAGCGCCACAGAGCTGCGTTGCAGAGAGGTGTAAAAAGGGGTGTGGCCTCTCTACACGTCTCTGCAACGCAGCCCCCTGGCGCATATTGGAGGTTCCTGGTGGGCTAGTTGGCCCCCAGGGACCCCCAGTATTCAAGGGGAATTGTTCTCTCTCTGCAAACGCGCCAGGGGCGCGTTTGCAGAGTGGTGAAGGAAGGGGCGGGGCCTGCGGGCCCGATCGTTTAAAAAAAAAAAAAAATTGTTTGTCTCCTGAAGGGGGGCTGTGTGGCCCCCTTCCTTTTTCCTGTTTTTGGGCCCTGGGGACCCCATCCCCCAGGGCCTTACCCCTTTTTTTAATTTAATTAAAAAAAAAACGGGAAGGGGGCCGCGTGGCCCCCCTTCCCTGGGCCTGTATTGGCCCCGGGGACCCCATCCCCCGGGGCATGGCCTTTTTTTTATTTTCTTGGGAGGGGGCTGCGTGGCCCCCTCCTCAGGCCATTTAAGGCCCCGGGGACCCCATCCCCCGGTGCCGGCCTTTCCATTTATTTATTTATTTTTTCTTTTTTGGGGAGGGGGGCCGCGTGGCCCCCCTCCTGGGCCACTACTTGCCCCGGGGACCCCATCCCCCGGGGCTGGCCCTCTCCGTTGGGGACTGTGGGGGGGGTCCCCAATCCCCCCACAGTCCCGCCGGCTTCCCACGTCCCTTGGGAGCCGGCATTGCTGTTCCACATGGGGAGCAGCTAACATGCTGCTCCCCATGTGGAAAAGCAAACGGCTTTGGATATTGGAAGAGAGAGCAGGTTTCCCTGCTCTCTCTTCCAATATCCAAAGCAGTTTGCTATGGCAGGACGGGAGCCGCGAGGCTCCCGTCCTGCCATAGCAAACTACAGTGTCCCGGGGGTAGGCACCCCGGGACACTGCAGGAGCCGGCCCTGGGGGGTGGCGGTCCCCAGGGCCATCAAGGGCTCCAGGAGGGGGGCCGCGCGGCCCCCCTCCCTACATCAGCACAGCCCCGGGGAGGTGGTGGTCCCCAGGGCTTCGGGGTCCAAAACGGACCCCCATTTTAATTTGTTAGTGCCCCGGGGAGGTGGCGGTCCCGGGGCGTGTGGGGGCTGGAGCCCCCCACACAGGTTGTTTAATTTTTTTAAAAAGCCCCGGGGAGGAGGTGGTCCCCGGGCTGCGGGAGGGCTCAGAGCCCTCCCGCACCATTTTTAAAAGAAAGCCCCGGGGGGTGGTGGTCCCCGGGGCTTGGGGGCCCTTTGAGGCCCCCACACATAAAATTAAACCCCCACCATGCCCCCGGGACTTGGGCCACCCGGGGCAAAATACAATCGAAGCGCGGGAGACCGCGCTTCGATTTTTTTTTTTTTCGGCAGGATTTGCGCACCCTGAGCGCATCCTGCCGATTTTTTAAAAAAAATATTTATTTTTTTTTGTCCAGGGGGTCCTTGTGGGACCCCCTGAGCAAACCTAGGGGGTCAGGGTGTTTCTACCCTGCCCCCTTTGTGCGCTTTGCGCACTTGTTTCTGTCCCTCGGTTCTACCGAGGGACAAAATGGCTGCCAACATTTCCTGAATCGGAATGTTGACAGCCAGCTGACAGCCAATTAACATGCAGCTCGTGATCGGGACGGTGCGCGCAGGGTGCGCTCAGGGTGCGCGAATCCTCCGTGCCCATAGATATATATGTACTTTTACTTTTGATTTTCTCAGCAACTACTGAACGGATTTACACCATTTAACAAAAAGGGTTCTTTCTGAACCAAGAACTACCTCTTTGCCAAATTTGGTGTAATTCCGTTCAGCAGTTCGGGCTGTAGCCGTGTCTAAAGTTTCCTATGGAAAAATGCATGGGGAAAACGTGTTTTGGGACCCCCTTTTTCTCGGTCCCCGCTTGACGTATCACCCGAGACTTTCAGGGTAGGAGCGGACCGGAGCGCCCACGAAGTTTGAAAATTTCGCGAAGATACGTCAACCGGCAAGAGAGTTATTTCAAATAGAATGTCGCGGATTTCCTATGGATAATAGGTTGTAACTATAACTATCTACTGGCGACCGCCAGTAGATAATATATATATATATATATATATATATATATATATATATACATATTATCTACTGGCGGTCGCCAGTAGATAGTTATAGTTAGGACCTATTTTCCATAGGAAATCCGCGACATTCTATTTGAAATAACTCTTGCGTCGGTTGACGAATCTTCGCGAAATTTTCAAACTTTATGTCCCGCTCCGGTCCGCTCCTACCCTGAAAGTCTCAGGATGATTCGTCAAGCGGGGGCCGAGAAAAAGGGGGTCCCAAAACGTGTTTTCCCCATTCATTTTCCCATAGGAAACTTTAGACACGGCTACAGCCCGAACTGCTGAACGGAATTACACCAAATTTGGCAAAGAGGTAGTTCTTGGTTCAGAAAGAACCCTTTTGTTAAATGGTGTAAATCCGTTCAGTAGTTGCGGAGAAATTAAAAAATAAGAGTCAAAAAATCAATTTCCCATAGGAAACTTTATGCAAGGCTACAGCCCGAACTGCTGAACGGAATTACACCAAATTTGGTAAAGAGGTAGTTCTTGGTTAAAAAAAACCCTTTTTGTTAAATGATGTAAATCCGTTCAGTAGTTGCTGAGAAAATCAAAAGTAAAAACACATATATATCTGGGCGGAGCCTAACCACACATGTCATCGTGAGATCTGATTGGCTGTCAGCACTTCATCCTGGAATTGCTGGCAGCCATCTTGGGACCAATATAAATGATAGTACCCCATTGAAATGCATTGTAGTGAATCGAAGATTTTGAGGGTTACCAAAAGGAGAACTATAAAGGGTGATAACAGACTTTAGTTACATTAGAATTCATTTGTTGATGGTACCATACTAATTTCAGGAATTGTGGTGTGTTCTAAGGTGATTTTACCCTGTGAAAAACCTTCTGCTGGGATATCATGAATCATGTTTGAGAGAAAACTATTTTCACATGCTTGTCCCATACAGTTTTGGAAGGTGCCCCAGAAGCTAAAATGAGAGCATATTTTCTGTAAATTCACATTATCTTTCTTAGTCATGTGAGAATGAAGTCTGACATTCTCAGTAAAACATGTACATCCAACAAGGGCAGAGACTGTCAGTTGATTCCTTTGTGTTCTACTGCAGCTTCCCAGAGTGTTCTAAAGAACAACTAGAGTGCTAACAGCCTTACTTATGACAAAAGTATGGCACACCTGAAGCCATCTTGATTGGAATAAACTGGTAACACTTAAAACATTTAATTTAAAAAGGAACAAAATGATGGGGTTCATCTTGACATAGAAATTATGGTTAGTGCTCTGGAAAGAAAAATTAGGACATGTTTCAAGTGTGATCTCAAATATCTTCCTGTTATATTTCAACAGGAGCAGCCTGTCAGTTGATGCCTTTGTGTTCTACTGCAGCTTCCCAGAGTGTTCTAAAGAACAACTAGAGTGCTAACAGCCTTACTTATGACAAAAGTATGGCACACCTGAAGCCATCTTGATTGGAATAAACTGGTAACACTTAAAACATTTAATTTAAAAAGGAACAAAATGATGGGGTTCATTTTGTCATAGAAATTATGGTTAGTGCTGTAGAAAGAAAAATTAGGACATGTTTCAAGTGTGATCTCAAATATCTTCCTGTTATATTTCAACAGGAGCAGCCTGTCAGTTGATGCCTTTGTGTTCTACTGCAGCTTCCCAGAGTGTTCTAAAGAACAACTAGAGCGCTAACAGTCTTACTTATGACAAAAGTATGGCACACCTGAAGCCATCTTGATTGGAATAAACTGGTAACACTTAAAACATTTAATTTAAAAAGGAACAAAATGAGGGGGTTCATTTTGCCATAGAAATTATGGTTAGTGCTGCAAAAAGAAAATTTAGTGCATGTTTTAAGTGAGATCTCAAATCCTCTTCTATTTCATTAGAAAATTCTGACATGCAGACTGAAACAATCACTTTCAATACCAGCAGTAGACTTCCAGTTAACTCCTTGGTGAGCAGTAGCTTTACTACAGTGATCTAATGAACAACTAGAGTAATAACATTCTGAATTTATGGCAAATGTGTGACACATCTGAATGCCTTCTTGATGGAATCAAAGTAAAAAACTGAAAGCATTTCCTACTGAGGAGACTGCAGTAAATGAGGAAATTAGGAAACTTCATAACAAAGAAGTCTTCCAAGATGGCCACCAGTGAAAAAAGAGCCCAAATGTAGCACAAATATTACCCAGATGTAGCCCACATATAGCCCAATAACAAAAGTGTGCAAAACACTTTTTATTTTTAGTTTTTTTGCAGTTTTATGTAGTGCAGACTGGTCAGGTATTGGAGCGTTACATCTTAAAACATGACCCCCCTACACTACAAAAACACCACTGCACTACCCTAAACCCTAAAACACTACCCCAGCATGACCCCCTACACTACACAAGCACCACTGCACTATCCTAAACCCTAAAACACTACCCCCAGCATGACCCCCTACACTACACAAACACCACTGCACTACCCTAAACCCTAAAACACTACCCCAACACCACTGCACTAACCTAAATCCTAAAACACTACCCCAGCACGACCCCCTACACTACCCAAACACCACTGCACTACCCTAAAACATGACCCCCTACACTACACAAACACCACTGCACTACCCTAAACCCTAAAACACTACCCCCAGCACGACCCCCTACACTACACAAGCACCACTGCACTACCCTAAACCCTAAAACACTACCCCCAGCACGACCCCCTACACTGCCCGAACACCACTGCACTGCCCTAAACCCTGAAACACCAGCCCCTGCACGACCCCCTACACTGCCCGAACACCACTGCACTGCCCTAAACCCTGAAACACATACCCTAGCAGGACCCCCTACACTGCCCAAACACCACTGCACTGCCCTAAACCCTGAAACACCACCCCTTCACGACCCCCTACACTGCCCGAACACCACTGCACTGCCCTAAACCCTGAAACACCACCCCCAGCATGACCCCTACACTGCCCGAACACCACTGCACTGCCCTAAACCCTGAAACACTACCCCCAGCAAGACCTCCTACACTGCCCGAACACCACTGCACTGCCCTAAACCCTGAAACATCACCCCCAGCAAGACCCCTTACACTGCCCGAACACCACTGCCCTAAACCCTGAAACACCACCCCCAGCACGACCCCCTACACTGCCCGAACACCACTGCACTGCCCTAAACCCTGAAACACCACCCCCAGCACGACCCCCTACACTGCCCGAACACCACTGCACTGCCCTAAACCCTGAAACACCACCCCCTGCACAACCCCCTACACTGCCCGAACACTACTGCACTGCCCTAAACCCTGAAACACCATCCCCAGCACGACCCCCTACACTGCACGAACACCACTGCACTGCCCTAAACCCTGAAACACTACCCCCAGCAAGACCCCCTACACTGCCCGAACACCACTGCACTGCCCTAAACCCTGAAACACTACCCCCAGCAAGACCCCCTACACTGCCCGAACACCACTGCACTGCCCTAAACCCTGAAACACCACCCCCAGCAAGACCCCCTACACTGCCCGAACACCACTGCCCTAAACCCTGAAACACCACCCCCAGCAAGACCCCCTACACTGCCCGAACACCACTGCACTGCCCTAAACCCTGAAACACCAGCCCCAGCATGACCCCTACACTGCCCGAACACCACTGCACTAAACCCTGAAACACCACCCCCTGCACGACCCCCTACACTGCCCGAACACCACTGCACTGCCCTAAACCCTGAAACACCAGCCCCAGCACGACCCCCTACACTGCCCGAACACCACTGCACTGCCCTAAACCCTGAAACACCACCCCCTGCACGATCCCCTACACTGCCCGAACACTACTGCACTGCCCTAAACCCTGAAACACCACCCCCAGCACGACCCCCTACACTGCATGAACACCACTGCACTGCCCTAAACCCCGAAACACTACCCCCAGCAAGACCCCCTACACTGCCCGAACACCACTGCCCTAAACCCTGAAACACCACCCCCAGCAAGAACCCCTACACTGCCTGTACACCACTGCACTGCCCTAAACCCTGAAACACCACCCCCAGCATGACCCCCTACACTGTCCGAACACCACTGCACTGCCCTAAACCATGAAACACCAGCCCCAGCACGACCCCCTACACTGCCCGAACACCACTGCACTGCCCTAAACCCTGAAACACCACCCCCAGCAGGACCCCCTACACTGCCCGAACACCACTGCACTGCCCTAAACCCTGAAACACCAGCCCCAGCACAACCCCGTACACTGCCCGAACACCACTGCACTGCCCTAAACCTTGAAACACCAGCCCCAGCACGACCGCCTACACTGCCCGAAAACCACTCCACTGCCCTAAACCCTGAAACACCAGCCCCAGCATGACCCCCTACACTGCCCGAACACCACTGCACTACCCTAAACCCTCAAACACCAGCCCCAGCACGACCCCTACACTGTCCGAACACCACTGCACTGCCCTAAACCCTGAAACACCAGCCCCAGCAAGACCCCCTACACTGCCCGAACACCACTGCACTGCCCTAAACCCTGAAACACCACCCCCAGCAAGACCCCCTACACTGCCCGAACACCACTGCACTAAAGCCTGAAACACCACCCCCAACAAGACCACCTACACTGGCCGAACACCACTGCACTGCCCTAAACCCTGAAACACCACCCCTGCACGACCCCCTACACTGCCCGAACACCACTGCACTGCCCTAAACCCTGAAACACCACCCCTCAGCACGACACCCTACACTGCCCGAACACCACTGCACTGCCCTAAACCCTGAAACACCACCCCCAGCATTACCCCCTACACTGCCTGAACACCACTGCACTAAACCCTGAAACACCACCCCCTGCACGACCTCCTACACTGCCGGAACACCACTGCACTGCCCTAAACCCTGAAACACCACCCCCAGCACGACCCCCTACACTGCCCGAACACCACTGCACTGCCCTAAACCCTGAAACATCAACCCCAGCAAGACCCCCTACACTGCCTGAACACCACTGCCCTAAACCCTGAAACAACACCCCCTACACTGCACGAACACCACTGCACTGCCCTAAACCCTGAAACACCACCTCCAGCAAAACCCCTACACTGCCTGAACACCATTGCTCTGCCCTAAATCCTGAAACACTAGCCCCAGCATGACCCCCTACACTGCCCAAACACCACTGCACTGCCCTAAACCCTGAAACACCACCCCCAGCACGACCCCCTACACTGCCCGAACACCACTGCACTGCCCTAAACCCTGAAACAACCAGCCCCAGCAAGACCCCCTACACTGCCCGAACACCACTGCACTGCCCTAGACTCTGAAACACCAGCCCCAGCAAGACCCCCTACACTGCCCGAACACCACTGCACTGCCCTAAACCCTGAAACTCCAGCCCCAGCACGACCCCCTACACTGCCCGAACACCACTGCACTGCCCTAAACCCTGAAACACCAGCCCCAGCACGACCACCTACACTGCCCGAACACCACTGCACTGCCCTAAACCCTGAAACACCAGCCCCAGCACAACCCCCTACACTGCCCGAACACCACTGCACTGCCCTAAACCCTGAAACACCAGCCCCAGCACGACCCCCTACACTGCCCGAACACCACTGTACTGCCCTAAACCCTGAAACACCAGCCCCAGCACGACCCCCTACACTGCCCGAACACCACTGCACTGCCCTAAACCCTGAAACACCACCCCTGCATGACCCCCTACATTGCCCGAACACCACTGCACTGCCCTAAACCCTGAAACACCACCCCCTGCAGCACCCCCTACACTGCCCAAACACCACTGCACTGCCCTAAACCCTGAAACACCACCCCCTGCACCGCCCCTACACTGCCCGAACACCACTGCACTGCCCTAAACCCTGAAACACCACCCCCAGCACGACCCCCTTTACTGCTCGAACACCACTGCACTGCTCTAAACCCTGAAACACCACCCCCTGCACGACCCCCTACACTGCCCGAACACCACTGCACTGCCCTAAACCCTGAAACACCACCCCCTACACTGCCCGAACACCACTGCACTGCCCTAAACCCTGAAACACCACCCCCAGCACGACCCCCTACACTGCCCGAACACCACTGCACTGCCCTAAACCCTAAAACACCACCCCCAGCATTACCCCCTACACTGCCCAAACACCACTGCACTGCCCTAAACCCTAGAACACTACCCCCAGCACGACCCCTACACTACCCGAACACCACTGCACTACCCTAAACCCTAAAATACTACCCCCAGCACAACCCCCTACACTACCCGAACACGACTGCACTGCCCTAAACCCTCAAACAATCCCCCAGCATGACCCCCTACACTACCCGAACACCACTGCACTGCCCTAAACCCTAAAACACTCCCCCAGCATGACCCCCTACACTACCCGAACACCACTGCACTGCCCTAAAACCTAAAACACTCCCCCCAGCACGACCCCCTACACTACTCAAACACCACTGCACTGCCCTAAACCCTAAAACACTACCCCCCGCATGACCCCCTACACTACCCAAACACCAATGCACTACCCTAATCCCTAAAACACTACCCCCCGCATGACCCCCTACACTACCCTAATCCCTAAAACACTACCCCCGCACGACTCCCTACACTACCCAAAGACCACTGCACTAACCTAAACCCTAAAACACGACCTCTTACACTACACAAACACCACTGCACTACCCTAAACCCTAAAACACTACCCCCTACACTACACAAACACCACTGCACTACCCTAAACCCTAAAACACTACCCCCAGCAGTACCCCTACACTACCCAAACACCACTGCACTAACCTAAACCCTAAAACACTACCCCCAGCAGTACCCCCTACACTACCCAAACACCACTGCACTACCCTAAATCACTACCCCCAGCACGACCCCCTACACTACCCAAACACCACTGCACTACCCTAAACCCTAAAACACTACCCCCAGCACGACCCCTACACTACCCAAACACCACTGCACTACCCTAAACCCTAAAACACTCCCCCAGCACGACTCCCTACACTACCCAAACACCACTGCACTACCCTAAACCCTAAATCTACCCCCAGCATGACCCCCTACACTACACAAACACCACTGCACTACCCTAAACCCTAAAACACTACCCCCAGCACGACCCTCTTCACTACCTAAACACAACTGCACAATTTGTTACAGGCGTTGCAACGCAGGCCTGTGGTGCTTACTGGAAGTACCTAGTGGGCTAGTTGGGCCCCAGGGACCCTCAGGATTCAAGGTGACCTAATCCCCCAACTTAAAACGCACCACGGGGCGCGTTTGCACAGTGGTGAAGGGAGGGGTGGGGCCTCAGGTGACATGTGCGCAAACACGCCCTGTGGTGCGTTTTAAGTTGGGGAATTAATTCCCTTTGAATCCTGAGGGACCCTGGGGCCAACTAGCCCACCAGGTACCTTCAGTAAGCACAACAGAGTTGCGTTGCAGAGAGGTGAAAAAGGTGCGTGGCCTCGGAACGCCTCTCTGCAACTCAGCTCTGTGGTCCTAACTGTAGGTACCTGGGGGCTAGTTTGGCCCCAGGGACCCTCAGAATTCAAGGGGACTTAATCCCGCAACTTAAAACGCGCCACGGGGTGCGTTTGCACACGTCACCTCAGGCCCCCTCCCTTCACCACTGTGCAAACGCGCCCTGTAGCGCGTTTTAAGAGGTAGTTTTAATCCCCCTGCCCTATTATGTACTAGGGACTTGCAGAGGAGGTCATGCTAATCACAGGGGTACCCCAACGCATAGTGTTCCCTAGTGTATTTAGGTGTTTTCACTGTATTCTAAGTGTCTTTTAGCATAGCACTGGCTCTGGTTAGTCAGAGTCAGTTACCACCAGTACCCGTCTGAAAAGTTGTGGGCACAGGATGATTTTGCAACAAGGCCTCTTTCTGCTCCTCTGTTGGTTCTTTCTGCACATCTTTTGCTTCTTTCTGTGCGTTTTTTCTTCTTTCTTCACATGTCCTACCTCTGTAGGCATAGTTAGAAACTAGCATTTAAAAAAACCTTTGAAATTCACTTAAAAATCATAGTTTTCAGGCACGTTATAGTTAGAAATTAGCATTTAAAAAACCTTTGAAATTCACTGAAAAAACCATAGGTTTCAGACACGTTATAGTTAGAAATTAGCATTTAAAAAACCTTTGAAATTCACTGGAAAAACCATAGGTTTTAGGGACAGTTATAGTTAGTTGGACATTTCACTCGTACAAAACCATAGAAATTCCCCCGTTATAGTTAGTTCAGCTAACTATAACTCGCGCCCCGCAATGCACTGCTGATGACGTCACATATTACATCACTCATGACATGGTCAGTGACATCACTGATGACATCACTGATGACATCTCAAATGGCATCACTGATGACATCATCCATGTGATAATTTCATGCATCTTCTCACACCCTAATATAACTTTTGATACACCCACTCTAAATTACAGACTGCCATTCTCAAAACCATAGACACTCCAGCACCAAAAACTACATACCCACTCACTGATTCTTAGGTCTACACACACATCCACTCACTCACCTGTACAGTCACTCATACTTAGTCACTCAGTACAGGACTATCATATGCACTCATACACCTATATAAACACTCACACACCGCCACTCATCCATAGAGGTACTCACACACCTAGTCAGTCATGCAAAAACTTAATCAGACACCCATTTACTCACCTATACAGTTATACACACACCAGCTCACTTACTCATACAAATACTAGCACATTCTTACGCTCTTAAACAATCACTGATACAAGTACACACTCATCCATACAGCCACTCTCACAATCACACACTCTCACTTATAGCCATTTATATACTCCAACACACATATATACTGCCTTTCACATATGTAGTTACTCACACATGTACCACTCAGATATACATTCAATCACTAACACACCCATACACACACTAACCCACCCATACAGTCCATCACAGATGCACTCTTGAAACCATGCACCCAGTGAATCACCAACTCACACTTCTATGCACAGAGTCACACACACCCCACCCACACAAACACTCAGGCACTCATACATATACTCAGACAATCAATCAATAACCCATGTAGACACTCATGTAGCTATTCAGAAAGCCATGCAGCCGCTTACAAACCAACAGACAGACGGATACAGACATTCACACAGTTTAGTCACTAACCCATGCATTCAGTAAGATACATTTAATCACTCACTTGTAGAGTCAGTCACTCACGTACTAAATCATCCATTCAGACACTTATACACCCACTCATTCTTCAATACGCCTTTCCCTATATATATTAAACATATTTAAACTTTACAGAAACACACAGTCACTGGATGATGTCATCAGTGATGTCATCAGTGATGTCATTTGAGATGTCATCAGTGATGTCATCAGTGATGTCACTGACCATGTCATGAGTGATGTAATATGTGACGTCATCAGCAGTGCATTGCGGGGCGCGAGTTATAGTTAGCTGAACTAACTATAACGGGGGAATTTCTATGGTTTTGTACGAGTGAAATGTCCCTAAAACCTATGGTTTTTTCAGTGAATATATATATATATATATATATATATATATATATATATATATATATATATATATATATATATATATATTCACTGAAAAAACCATAGGTTTTAGGGACAGTTATAGTTAGTTGGACATTGCACTCGTACAAAACCCGTGAAATTCCCCATTATAGTTAGTTCATCTAACTATAACTCGCGCCCCGCAATGCACTGCTGATGACGTCACATATTACATCACTCATGATATGGTCAGTGACATCACTGATGACATCATCCAGTGACTGTGTGTTTCTGTAAAGTTTAAATATGTTTAAAATATATAGGGAAAGGCGTATTGAAGAATGAGTGGGTATATAAGTGTCTGAATGGATGATTTAGTAGGTGCTAAATAAGTGATTATCTTACTGAATGGATGGGTTAGTGACCAAACTGGGTGAATGTATCCGTCTGTCAGTTGCTGTGTAAGTGGCTGCATGGGTTTGTGCATAGCTACATGAGTGTCTATATGAGTTATTGATTGGTTGTCTGAGTATCTGTATGGGTGCCTGAGTGTTTGTGTGGGTGGGGTGTGTGCGACTCTGTGCATAGATGTGTGAGTGGGTGATTCACTGGGTGGATGGTTTCAAGAGTGCATCTGTGATAGACTGTATGGGTGGGTGAGTGTGTGTAAGAGTGTGTTAGTGAGTGAATGTATGTCTCAGTGGTACATGTGTGAGTAACTACATATGTGAAAGGTAGTATATATGTGTGTTGGAGTATATAAATGGCTATAACTGAGAGTGTGTGATTGTGAGAGTGACTGTATGGATGAGTGTGTACTTGTATCAGTGATTGTATAAGAGCGTAAGAATGTGCTAGTATTTGTATGAGTAAGTGAGCTGGTGTGTGTATAACTGTATAGGTGAGTAAATGGCAGTGATATTAATTATTTGCATGAGTGACTAGGTGTGTGAGTACCTCTATGGATGAGTGGCGGTGTGTGAGTGTTTATATAGGTGTATGAGTGCATATGATAGTCCTGTACTGAGTGACCGTAAGTATGAGTGACTGTACGGGTGAGTGAGTTGATGTGTGTGTAGACCTAAGAATCAGTGAGTGGGTATGTAGTTATTGGTGCTGGAGTGTGTATGGTTTTGAGAATGGCAGTCTGTAATTTAGAGTGGGTGTATCAAAAGTTATATTAGGGTGTAAGAAGATGCATGAAATTATCACATGGATGATGTCATCAGTGATGTCGTTTGAGATGTCATCAGTGATGTCATCAGTGATGTCACTGACCATGTCATGAGTGATGTAATATGTGACGTCATCAGCAGTGCATTGCCAGGGCGCGAGTTATAGTTAGCTGAACTAACTATAACGGGGGAATGGGTTTTGTACGAGTGCAATGTCCAACTAACTATAACTTTCCCTAAAACCTATGGTTTTTTCAGTGAATATATATATATATATATACATATATATATGAGAAAAACTCGAATTCGCTTCTGCTTTCGACCAAAAAAAACGAGCGTGGACCCAGCGATAAGTGCAAATTCTTTTTACTTTATTACCACCAACTTGCCCGCCATGACGCTTTTCGGCCGGAAAACGGCCTTGATCACATATATATATATATATGTACACATACATATATGAGCACCGAGGAGGATTCGCGAACCCTCCCGAGCACGAGCTGACTTCTGATTGGCTGCCAACATTCCAAACCAGGAAGTGTTGGCAGCCATCTTGTGACTCGGTAACCGAGTCACAAGAAAACAGGAAAAAAAAGATGAAAAACAAGAAAAGGGGGCGCGAATCCGGCCGAGAAAACAAACAAAAAAACAAAGCGCGGATTCCCGCTCTTCGTTATTGTTAAGCCCCCGTGTGGGCCAGGTCCCGGCGGCAATGTGGAATTATAAAGCGGGGGCCCATGGGGCCCCCGCAGCCCCAGGGACCGCCACCTCCCTGGGGCACTGTTTATTTAAATACAGGGGTCCGTTGCGGACCCCCGGGCCCCGGGGACCACCACCTCCCCGGGGCTATCTTCACCTTGGGAGGGGGGCCGTGTGGCCCCCCCTACTGGAGCCCTTGATGGCCCTGGGGACTGCCATCCCCCAGGGCCGGCTCCTGCAATGTCCCGGGGTGCCTACCCCCGGGACATTGCCATTTGCTATGACAGGGCCCTGCCAAAGCAAACACTGCTTCGCTTCTTGGAAGCGAGAGCAGGAAACCTGCTCTAGCTTCCAAAAAGCAAAGCAGATTGCTTTTGGGCAAGGGGAGCTGCATGTCAGCAACTCCCCTTGCCCAAAAGCAATGCGGCCCCACTCCAAATTGATCAAATATAAAAAACAAGTCTGGCCATGCCCCGGGGGATGGGGTCCCCAGGGCCGAAATTGGCCTCAGGATGAGGGCCGCGCGGCCCCCTTCTCGTTATGTTTTTTTGAAAATGTGCAGGCCTTGGGGGATGGGGTACCCAGGGCCCAAAACATATTGAAAGAAGGGGGGCCACAAAGCCCCCCTTCAAAGATTTTTTTTGTTTTTAAAAAGCCGGCATCTCGCCGGAGGGCCCGCCCCCTCCATGCACCACTCTGCAAACGTGCCCCCTAGCGCGTTCTAAGTTGGGGAATTAAGTCCCCTTGAATACTGAGGGTCCCTGGGGGCCAACTAGCCCACCAGGTACCTCCAGTAAGCGCCACACAGCTGGATTGCAGAGAGGTGGTCCGAGGCCATGCCCCTTTTTACACCACTCTGCAAACGTGCCTCTTGGCGCACTGCTGGTGGGGCAATGAGGTCCTCTTGTGTCCTGAGGAGCTCAGGACACAAGAGGACCTCATCCCCCAAGCAGCAGTGCGCCAGGAGCAGCGTTTGCAGAGTGGTGTAAAAAGGGGGCGTGGCCTCGGACCTCTCTCAGCAATCCAGCGGTGTTGGGCTTACTGGAGGTACCTGGTGGACTAGTTGGCCACCAGGGACCCTCATGAGGAAAGGGGACTTCATCCCCCAACCAAGAGTGCGCCAGGAGGCACGTTTGCAGAGTGGTGGAGAAAGGGGGCGTGGCATGTGTCCACCTCTCAGCAATCCCACTGTGTGGGGCTTACTGCAGGTAAGAGGTAGGCTAGTTGGCCCCTAAGGACCCCCAGCAGTGAAGGCGACTTCAATCCCCATCGAAGAGTGCGCCAGGGAGCGCGTTTGCAGAGTGGTGGGCAAAGGGGGCGTGGCTTGTTATGACAATTTAGCAATCCTGCTGTGTGGTACTTACTGGAGGTAATAGGAGGGGTAGTTGGCCCCCAAGGATGTCCTTGGGGGCCAAGTACCCCTCTTGTTACCTCCAGTAAGTCCCACACAGTAGGATTGCTAAGATGTCTTCGGAGGCCATGCCCCCTTTCTCCACCACTCTGCAAATGTGCCTCCTGGCAGACTACGGGATGGGGGATGAAGTCCACTTTACTCCTGAGGGACTTTGGAGGCCAAGAAGCCCTCCTGGTACCTCCTGTAAGAGCTACGCAGCGGAATTCTTGAGCGCTGGTCGGAGGCCCAGCACCCTTTCTCTACCACTCTGCAAACTCGACTACTAGTTAAAGTAGCATGTTTCTGCACCTCTGACTTAGAGGTAGTTTTAATCCCCCTGCCCTATTATATACTAGGGCCTTACATGGGAGGTCATGCCAATCACAGGGGTACCCCAACCCATAGTGTACCCTAGTGTATGTAGGTGTTTTCACTGTATTCTAAGTGTCTTTTAGCATAGCACTGGCTCTAGGCCTGGTTAGTCAGAGTCAGTTACCACCAGTACCCATCAGCAAAAAGTTGGGGGCACAGGATGACTTTGCAACAAGGCCTCTTTCTGCACCTCTGTTGGTTCTTTCTGCATATCTTTTGCTTCTTTATGCACCTTTCTTTGTCTTTCTGGGCTTCTGTTGCCTCTTTCTGCATTTTTCTTGCTTCTTTCTGCGCCTTTCTTCCTCTTTCTGCACATGTCCTACCTCTGTAGGCATAGTTAGAAATTAGCAATTAAAAAACCTTAGAAATTCACTAAAAAAACCATAGGTTTCAGGGAAGTTATAGTTAGAAATTAGCATTTAAAAAACCTTTGAAATTCACTGAAAAAAGCATAGGTTTCCGGCACGTTATAGTTAGAAATAAGCATTTAAAAAACCTTTGAAATTCACTGAAAAAAACACAGGTTTCAGGGACGTTATAGTTAGTTGGACATTTCACTCGTACAAAACCAGAGAAATTCGGACGTTATAGTTAGTTGACCTAACTATAACTCGCGCCCCCGCAATGCACTGCTCATGACGTCACATATTACATCATTCATGACATGGTCAGTGACATCACTGATGACATCACTGATGGCATCTCAAATGACATCACTGATGACCTCATCCACGTGATAATCTGATGCACCTCCTCACACCCTAATATAACCTTTGATACATCCGCTCTAAAATACAGACTACCATTTTCAAAACCATAGACACACAAATACCAGTTACTATATACCCACTCACTGATTCCGAGGTCTTGACACACATCCACTCATTCACCTATACACTCACTCATACATGCAGTCACTTATCAATACAGCACTATCATTTGCACTCATACACCTATACAGACACTCACACATTGCCACTCATCCATAGAGTTACTCACACACGTAGTCAGTCATGGAAAGAATCAATCACACTCCCATTTACTCACCTATACAGTTATACAAACACCACCTCACTTATTCATACAGAGACTAACACATACTTACTGTCTTATACAATCACTGACACAAGCACACACTCATCCATACAGCCACTCTCACAATCACTCACTCTCACATATAGTCATTTATATACTCCAACACTCATATATACTGCCTTTCACATATGTAGTTACTCACACATGTACCAGTGAGACATCCATTCACTCACGAACATACCCATACACATACTCACCCGTCCCATACAGCCCTTCACAGATACACTCATGAACCCATACACCCAGTGAATCACCCACTCACACATCTATGCACAGAGTCCCACACCCCCCACCCACCCACACAGACACTCAGGCACACATACAGATTGTCAGACAACCAATCAATAACCCATATAGACACTCATGTAGCTACTCACCAACCCATGCAGACGCTTACACACCAATTGATAGACTGATACAGTCATTCACACAGTTTAGTCACTAACCCATGCATTCACTAAGACACATTTAATCACTCACTTATACAGTCAGTCACGCACCTACTAAATCATCCATTCAGACAGTCATTTACCCACTCATTGTTCAATACACCTTGGCATATATATATAAAACATATTTAAACATTACAGAAACACACAGTCACTGGATGATGTCATCAGTGATGTCATCAGTGATGTCATTTGAGATGTCATCAGTGATGTCACTGACCATGTCATGAATGATGTAATATGTGACATCATGAGCAGTGCATTGCGGGGGCGCAAGCTATAGTTAGGTCAACTAACTATAACGTCCGAATTTCTCTGGTTTTGTATGAGTGAAATGTCCAACTAACTATAACGTCCCTGAAACCTGTGGTTTTTTCAGTGAATATATATATATATATATGTACACATACATACATATATTAGTTCTAGGGTAAAAATACAAACATTATACATTTTCCCTATACTACGTGTCTGAATTTACTAGTAGCAACTTTACTTACCTCCCAGGGGTGGTAGTTGCCTGATCTGATGAGGTGGAGACATTTAACTATTCACGTATGTGGAAATCTACACTCAAAAGGGTGAATAGCAGAAAAGAGTTACACCTAGATAAAGAAGTAAATATGCATGTGAGTAAATATACATATGTAGATGCATCTTTGTGAAAATTCACCTTCTCTAATATTATGAGGCTTGCACATTGCAGTTATGTGTTTAGGGCTAGCATATGCGCATGTAAACAATGTGCAAATATGGTGACACCATGAATTGATATGGGGCACCGTGCTTCAGAGTAAGTGGGACAGATGGGGATAATTGTGAACTGATTAGGCACATTTATAGGCTATGACGCTGAAGTCTGTTTATGTGACATTACAGATTACTTTAGCTGTCCATCACAGACCTTTTGTTTCCAACACATAACATATAATTAGCCTGAGCTTTGGGTCATTCCGCTGCTCATGATTGTGTGGCTTTTTTGTCTATCTGAGGACTCTGCCCTTGATTGGATGACTTTCCTTACAATTCTTGTGTTTGTCCTACGTAGAAGTATTTCAGTCTCAGTGCTCTGATTGGATAAGTGGTTTCCTTATACTTCCTTCTTGACAAGACTCTTTTTTTTCTTTCCCTTTTAGTACTCAAAAATAAAGTATGTTTTTCTTTGGTATCGTCATCCACATACCCCCCAAAAAATACCAGGATGCTTGTTTCCGGGTCCAGGGAGGACCCGGCTTGGCAGTTCAAGCTGGACTGTTCCCATGAGGAGCAGGGTCAAGACTGATTTACATATGGCTGGGTCCAAACTGGGGTGGCGTAGTGAGCAAAAGAATGATGTATTTAACACCCAGCTCTCTTGACTGGGAGTGAATGTTTGATTTATTCAGAATTCTGTCCATCATTTGTTGCTGCAGCACTTTCGCCCTAAGTGGGATGGGTATGCCTTTTCGTGGGTCCCTGGCTCGCTGTGCCACTGGATTCAAGCTAGCCTGGCTGATGAGGGGTGATACCCCGAAACCGGTCCGAGGATGCTTGTTTCCAGTCCAGGGAGGACCCAGCTTGGCAGTTCGGACTGGACTGTTCCCATGAGAAGCAGGGTCAAGACTGATTTGCATATGGCTGGGTGCAAACTGGGGTGGCGCAGTGAGCAAAAGAACAATGGATTTAACCCAGATCTCTTGACTGGGGTTGAATTTTGATTTATTCAGCATTCCATCCATCATTTGTTGCTGCAGCACTTTTCACCTTAAGTGGGATGGGTATGCCCAGTCGTGCGTTCCTTGCTCGCTGTGCCACTGAATTCAAGCTAGCCTGGCTGATGAGGAGTGATTCCCAAAACCGGTACCAGGATGCTTGTTTCCGGTCCAGGGAGGACCCGGCTTGGCAGTTCGGGCTGGACTGTTCCCATGAGGAGCAGGGTCAAGACTAATTTACATATGGTTGGGTCCACACTGGGGTGGCGTAGTGAGCAAAAGAACGATTGCTCTTCCTAGGCAGGAAGAGAGGGAGGAGCTGATACTTACACCTGAATAGGCTGTGTTCTGTTTCCCACACAAAGGGCTGATTACTCCTCACAGATAGCCCAGCAGACAGACCTAGGATGAAAGGGGATCTAAGCACTTCAAGGGCCTGCTTTGAAGTCACCCCCACTTCAAAGGTACATTTTAGTATAAGTACTGGGGCTCTGACCCTATCAAGACAGTACACTACTGGTCTGTGAAAAACTCTACTGGGATTTGCTCTCATACTTGCATAATGACCTTCTACTGGTGGAAAGTGTTTGAGATTTTGGCTATTGTTCCAAAGGCTCTGTAGCTTTCAGAGACCCGATTATGCTGAAAATATTATTGGTCAGCACAGAGAAATTTGGGCTGCAAAGGTTCCACATGGTAAAAAGCATATAAAATAAATGTTGATAGAATGGCTGTTAGAAAATGGCCTTCTCTGAAGGGTCACCTCAAATGTTTTGCCTTCCTCCTCCTATTTTTCGGAAACTTTTTTTGTTGGCTTTAGGACTTTGAGCACTTTACCACTGCTGACCAGTGCTAAAGTGCATGTGCTTCTCCTTTGAAGCATGGTGACACTGGTATATACCTGATAGATATATTTAGTTTACCTGTAAGTCCCTTGTAAAGTGGTATACCATATACCCAGGGCCTGTAATCAAATTTCTACTATTGGGCCTGCAACACCGACTGTGCCACCCACATAAGTGGTCTTTCAAACCTAACTTAGGCCTGCCTTGGCAAGGCCTGTGTGTGCAGTTTACTGCCATTTCGACTCGACTTGCCAAGCCTTAAACTCCCCTTTTATTACACATAGATCACCCCTAAGGTAGGCCCAAGGTAGCTCTATGGGCAGGGTGCTGTGTAACTAAAAGGTAGGACATGTACTTTTATGTTCTGCATGTCCTGGTAGCGGCAAACAGTCTATTTCGTTGTTCACTAGTGTGAGGCCTACCCCTCTCATAGGCCAGTATTGGGAATTCTTTAATATACCTTTAAGCTGTAATTCCTGTTTGTAATGGTAATGATAAATCCTCCTTACTGGTGAAGTTGGATTTAACATTACTGTTTTAGAAATACCACTTTTAGAAAGTGGACATTTCTCTGTACTTACTGCTCTTTGTGCCTGGCAGCCTGTCGGCAGTACACGTATGGGTTGGGTGACAGCTACACTGTGTGTATTCCGTCTAGACAGCCACAAACACAGGAAGGTGAGGCTCATCTGCATTCTGAGCACTCATCTGCATTCTGATGGGTCTTCTTTCACAGCGTAGAATGGGAGGGACTGACAAATACACTTCAATAGGTAGTGTCCAGTCCACACACAAAGCACTGATTTACCCTTCATGCTTAGCCTGGCAGACAGAACTGGGTTGAAAGGGACCCTTGTGCACTTCAGAGAGTTCATTTGAAGTCACCCCCTGCATCAAAGCCACTTTTGGATATGAGTACTGGGCCGCTGACCCCCTAAAATCAGACATGTCTGGATCTTGAACTGAACCTCTGTCAGAAGGACTGTTGTGCTGCTTAAAAGACTCAACTGGACTGCTTTTCTGGAAGGACTGTGTTTCTGCTTGCTGGCCTGCTGCCTGCTGCTCCCTGAATCTCATGGAAGGACTCTACCTTCCCTCCAAGTGCTCTCCAAGGGCTTGATGGATTGCCTCCTGTTTTCTGAAGTCTCAAGGACAAAAAGGATGTCCTACAATTCTGCTGGTGCTGCTGGACTCTGCTTTCTGCTTTCTGTGAGTACTACCCTTGCTTAAGGTGCTCCCCTCCAATCCCTGGGCCTCAGAAGCGGGTTCTGCAGCTGATTTAATCAAAAACCAACTCATTGTATCACCTGCATGAGAAATTCCGCCACATCGCCCTTCGACGCTAGCCTGACAACAGCGGTTCCACAGTCTGTACGGCTCAACAACAATGCTCTGCGCGGTTCGACGATGACGCATTGCCTTCACTTCAGAGAAGCTTGATGACGACGATGCAGAGAGCCGTCTGTGTGGAAAAGATCGATGCATTGAGCCCTCAGCGTCGACACTTTGGTCCATCCAAGGTACTTTCTCTGCAGGCCCTGCGGGAATCCTGTAGCCAGCCTGCCCTCCATCACAGTTGGCCTGAACTTTGGATTTGCACCTGTCCCTTTTGACCTCAAGTAACTTTTGACAGCTAGTGACTTCTAAGCACTGTTTTTGCATTTAATCTTTAAAAATTCATATCTCAACTTCTGCTTATTGGATTTTTGTTGTTTTGGTCTTATTTTGTTCAGATAAATATTTTTTGTGGTGTATTCACTGTGTTACTGTGTGTTTGTGTTGCACGAATACTTTACGCATTGCTGTGGTAGATAAGCCTGAGTGCTCTGTTCCAAGCTACCAGAGGATGAACACAAGTTATCTTAGTGCGTATCTTCTTACTCTGAGTGTGGTGGTTCCTGTGTGGGTGCATACCTCAGCCAACCAGTATTCCCATTTCTAACAATAGCGAAATAAACATATGTGAGAGTTGTTGTTGTGGAGGCTGGAGGATGATACAACAAGGACTATGTTGATGATGCCGTGACATTAACAGTCCTCTCTGACCCAGCCACAGTAGGTAGCTGAATCAATCAATCAATCAATCAAACATTTGTAGAGCGGGCTACTCACCCGTGAGGGTCTCAAGGCGCTAGAGGGGGTGGGGGATGACGCAGCTACTGATCAAAAAGCCAGGTTTTGAGAAGTCTCCTGAAGGTCAGCAGGTCCTGGGTCTGTCGCAGGTGGATGGGGAGGGTGTTCCATGTCTTGGCGGCGAGGTGGGAGAATGATCTGCCGCCGGTGTTCATTCGGCGGATGTGTGGGACGGTGGCGAGGGCGAGGTCAGCGGAGCGAAGCTGGCGGTTCGGGGTGTAGAAGGTGAGTCGTTCGTTGAGGTATGCTGGTCCGGCGTTGTGGAGAGCTTTGTGAGCGTGGGTGAGGAGCTTGAAGGTGATCCTCTTGCTGACCGGGAGCCAGTGCAGGTCTCTCAGGTGGGCGATGATGTGGCTGTGGCGAGGGATTCCGAGGATGAGGCGTGCGGAGGCGTTTTGTATGCGTTGGAGTCTTTTCTGGAGTTTGGCCGTGGTTCCCGCGTAGAGGGCGTTGCCGTAGTCCAGCCTGCTGCTGACGAGGGCTTGGGTGACCGTCCTTCTGGTTTCGGTGGGGATCCATCTGTAGATCTTGCGGAGCATGCGGAGGGTGTTGAAGCAGGAGGAGGAGATAGCGTTGACTTGCTGGGTCATAGAGAGCGTTGAGTCCAGGATGAACCCCAGGTTGCGTGTGTAGTTGGTGGGTGTTGGGGCAGCTCCCAACATGGCCGGCCACCAGGAGTCGTCCCATGCCCGGGGGTGGAGCCGAGGATGAGGACCTCCGTCTTGTCAGAGTTCAGTTTCAGATGGCTGGTCTTCATCCACTCTGCGGCGGCCTTCATTCCCTCGTGAAGGTTGGATTTGGCGGTGGCCGGTTCCTTGGTGAGGGAGAGGATCAACTGGGTGTCGTCGGCGTACGAGAGGATGTTGAGGTGGTGCGCTCGGACGATGTTGGCAAGCGGTGCCATGTAGACGTTGAAAAGGGTCGGGCTGAGGGATGATCCTTGGGGTACGCCGCAGGTGATCGTGGTGGCTTCGGATTGGAATGGGGGGAGGCGGACTCTCTGGGTTCTGCCGGTGAGGAAGGAGGTGATCCAGTTCAGGGTTTTGTCACGGATCCCTGCATCATGGAGGCGTGTGCGCAGGGTGTGGTGGCAGACGGTGTCGAAGGTGGCCAAGAGGTCCAGGAGGATGAGGGCCGCTGTTTCGCCGTTGTCCAGCAGGGTCCTGATGTCGTCGGTGGCGGCGATGAGGGCGGTTTCGGTGCTGTGATTTCTGCGGAAACCGGATTGGAAGGAGTCCAGGATATTGTTCTCCTCCAGGAAGTGGGTCAGTTGTCTGTTGGCGGTCTTCTCAATGACTTTCGCCGGGAACGGGAGCAGGGAGATGGGTCGAAAGTTCTTGAGGTCCTTTGGGTCCGCTTTGGGTTTCTTGAGTAGGGCGTTGATCTCGGCGTGTTTCCAGCTCTCTGGGAAGGTGGCGGTTTCGAAGGAGCTGTTGATAATCTTTCGGAGTTGGGGTGCGATGATGGAGCTTGCTTTGTTGAAGATGTGGTGGGGGCAGGGGTCGGAGGGTGAGCCGGAGTGGATGGTGTTCATGATTTTGATGGTGTCTTCGTCGTTGACATTGTTCCAGGAGAGCAGGAGGTTGGTGTGTTTGGTGGGTGTTGAGTCGGGGGTGTCGGAGTCTGTCGTCGGTGTCTGGGTGTCGAAGCTGTCGTGGATGTCTGCGATCTTGCGGTGGAAGAAGGTGGCCAGGGAGTTGCAGAGTTCTTGCGACGGCGGGATGTCGTTGGAGCTGGAGCTGGAGCTGGGGGAGGTGAGTTCTTTCACGATACTGAAGAGCTCTTTGCTGTTGTGTGCGTTGTTGTCGATGCGTTCCTTGAAGGAGGTCCTTTTGGCGGATCGGATGAGTTGGTGGTGCTTGCATCTGGTGTTCTTGAGGGCCGCGTGGCTGTCTGGTGTCTGGTCTTGGCGCCACTGCTTCTCGAGTCTTCGGCAGGTTTGCTTGGAAGTCTGGAGGTCGGCGTTGAACCAGATGGCTCTCGTGTCGGCGCGCCTGTTTGAGGGTTTTCTGAATGGGGCGAGGGTGTTGGCGCAGTTGTCGATCCATTGTCTGAAGTTGTGGGCTGCTGCGTTGGTGTCCGTGGGCTCGGATGGAGGGTCTCGGGCGAGGGTGGTGAGGAGCTGGTCTTCGGTGACTTTGTTCCAGCTGCGGTGTGGGATTCGTTGCGGTTGGCTGTGCGTGGTGTGTTTCTCGAAGGAGAAGTGGATGCAGTGGTGGTCGATCCAGTGGAGTTCGGTGGTGTGGCTGAAGGTGACGTGGTTGCTGGCGGAGAAGATGGGGTCGAGCGTGTGTCCAGCGGAGTGGGTGGGAGTTGTGACGAGCTGTTTGAGTCCGAGGTTGGCGAGGTTGTCGATCAGGGTTGTGGAGTTGCTGTCGTTGGCGTTCTCGAGGTGGAAGTTCAGGTCTCCAGGAGAATGTAGTCTGTGGAGGCAAGGGCGTGCGTGCTGATGAGGTCGGCGATGGAGTCGCTGAACTGTGGTCGGGGGCCCGGGGGTCTGTAGACAAGGGTTCCTCTGAGGGTGGTGTTGTGATCGACGTGGATCTGGAAGTGTAGGTGTTCGGCCATGCTGAGGGAGTCTTCGGTGTTGGTCGAAATGCTGATGGTGTTCCTGTGGACGATGGCGATTCCTCCTCCCGGTTTGTTGTTTCGGTCCCTGTGGGTGATCTTGTAGCCGTCCGGGATGGCTATGGCTATGTCGGGCGCGGAGGAGGCGTTCATCCAGGTCTCCGTCAGGAAGGCGACGTCCAGGGAGGATGAATCGAGAAGGTCCCAGAGTTTGACGGCGTGCTTGTGGACTGAGCGGGTGTTGAGTAGTATGCATCTGAGATTGGTGTGGCCTGCTTTGGTGGGATGGGCAGGACAGGCAGGTGTGCGCTGGCTGGTGTAGCTGCAGTTTCGGCAGGTGAAGGGTCCGTGGGTGAGCTTCGGGGCGGCCTGGAAGCAGGTGGAGGTTCGGCCAGGCATTGAGTGCGTGGAGGGTGTTGGCGTCGTATCGGCGTCGGGTGTTGTGGCGCTCGTGGGGGTCAGGGGGTCTGGCGCTGGGCGCGGTCCAAGCACAGACGGGCGCAGACGGGCTTGCCTTAGGCACGCCTTCAGCGCGCCAGCGGCGTGCCCGCTGCACGCGTCCGCTGCGTGACCCGCAGCAGTCTCCATTAAGTAGGGGCGGGGGGAGGGAGGAGCAGCTGGGAGGCGGGAGCGGCGTGAGTGGGAAAGCAGAGGGCAAAATGAATGAAAGGGGGACACAGAGAGGAGTCAAGCAGGGGTAAAATCAAATACAATCAAGACAAAAACAATGTCACAATAACAACAGAAATGTGAGGGGAGAAAAAAACAGTACCGGCAACAGGCACCAGCAAGGTGCAGTCTCGAACCCTGCCTGGGTGGGACCACAGGGAGAGGACAGCACGGTGGAGCTGCGGGGGAAGAGCTGATCTCTGGCCGAGGGTCAGGGGTCTAGCTCGCGCTCCCGCAGCGGTCTCCATTAAGTAGGGGCGGGGGAGGGAGGAGCAGCTGGGAGGCGGGAGCGGCGTGGGCGGGAAAGCAGAGGGCAAAATGAATGAAAGGGGGACACAGAGAAGAGTCAAGCAGGGGTAAAATCAAATACAATCAAGACAAAAACAATGTCACAATAACAACAGAAATGCGAGGGGAGAAAAAAACAGTACCGGCAACAGGCACCAGCCAGTCCCATTTGAAATGGGGGCCTCTCCATACTGGTTAGAGGACTTTTATCACATCAATTTTAATACAACTTTCTTGTAAATTTGTGGTATTTGTGGGAGCATTCAGAGGGTACAGGAATGTTGAGGTTTCACCACAAATAGAGGGTTTAGTTGGACATTGTCTGGTTAGACATGTTTTGAGTGTGAAGCATAGACACTGAAATAAAGGAATCCATAGGTATATATTACTATTGCCTATATCTACCCAAATTCCCATGGTCTCTGGAATTTAATTGATTACAGAGATTAGGGGTGCATGATGTTCATGACTGCTACTCCATGAGATGAGTGTTAGACAATGCATCTGTCACCTACATCCTGGTACATTCCTCCTTCAGATGCCTCCTCTCATCGTGCACTAATCCACATCTTCTTGAAACCTGTCTCTAGCAGTCTATCCTCAATATTTTTGCCAATGTTTTTTAGTCTAAAAATTATTTTAAAGTATTCCAGTGATGACATTTTAATCAATATTTTTGTCAAGTATAATTTGTGCAAGTGTCCTATGTACAATGTGTTATTGCCTGCAGCTACATCTCCACTATAGAAAAATATGGAATAAAATAAATAGGTAAACTATCCCTTATCTCCACCACTGTGTGTCTTTCAAACCTGTAGAAATTACCAAATGTAGTGAGAGGCTGCCAGATGGCCTATTGGCTGCGGGTTAGGTTTTGAGGTGGCTAAATTCTCAGTAATGGGCTATCATATACATCTTCATTGTGAGCTATGAGGAAACAATTTTATCTCATATTTTTGTACAATAAAGATGCCTCTATGATTCAGAGTCCCATCCAATTTTACCTTATGCAAAAATATTACATGAGTAATAATGGCTTGAAAATGTTCAATAAATGTGCGTGCTATTTTGCTTCATGACTAAGGTAAAATCCAATGTGGTTAAATCACAAGTGAAATATACCCTGCCTGGGGTACAAGTCCATTTGTACATAAAAAAAACGTTGGAGATTTACCCTTGAAGTCTTTCTTCGCCACAAAGCAGCTGGTAAATAATGCCATGTAATCTGTGAACAGCATATTTGAAAGTAGAATTTTAGGGACTAGAATATGATAAAATTCACTGACATAATTACGAAGCCAACCTTTTTTACCCATTTCTGAGTGAAAAACATCAATGTACTTTGCCTTGACAACAGTTGTAATTCAGACTCATGCATGTGGAGCAGCGAACATGCGAAAAGGGAGTTTCATCTCACGTCCACAGTAGAAGGTATACAGTTAAATTGTACGGCTTTTGTCCGTTCCTTGCACACATTTCGGCTGTAAAAATACTGACATATGTATGGAGTAAATAGGGCCGCAATGAGGGAAAAACGTGCAGGAGTTTGTGAAGATGCATCATTTCCTGAGGTGATTTCGAAAATTCCTGAAGTCATAATGGTCTTGTAATGCCCGTGATATTGTTACTGCTCCTGGGCGGGATATCCGAAGCATGTCCACTCCAACTGCCTTGTAAAACAACATGAATGATAGACTGAACACCAACAGCACACCAGACGAGTCCAATTGAGCACACAGGGCCATCCATACGTGCAACAAATTAGGGGTGAGAGGAATTCGTGGAGTTTGATTCATTCAGAATTACATTAAAATTCCACCAGATTCTGCAGAATTCCGTGACGGGGTGGCCATTTGGTGCTATTTTCGAGGCGCAAAATGAACCCTCACTTCCAAAAATGAAAGCTAGGATGCATTTTGCCTAAGAAAATAGCACGTCAAATATCATTCGGCGCCCTTGCATACACTGTAGTGACTACAACGTTTATAATCACTGTGGGCATCTAAGGGCGCCAAGTGGTATGCAATGGTTTCTAAACTATAGAGACCACTGCATATCACTCGGTGCCCACCCGTTACATACTCTGTTTTAATCACTGCAAAGTATGTGATGGTGCCGAGTGGTATAAGCAGTGGTTTCTAAACTTTAGAAACCACTGCATAATTTTATATTTTGGCGGCAGAGCAGCTGGATTTTAATTTATCAGTAATTCCGCGTTGCAAGAGTAACTAGGAAATTAGCAAAATTCCTCTGATTCTGCCGGCGGATTTCAAAATTCCACCCAGGCCTACAACAAATCAACATATACATATTCTCACAATTTGCACCATTGAGGAGTCCCAACCTTTCCAGGCATGGCTGCGTTCAGTACATCAGATCCTGACTTCACTCTTAGCAAATGTGGATACCTAAGCTGCATTTCAAATTAGGCACAGTGAAGTACTCATCTGCAGTACTTCAATGAAAACATTGGATAAACTGCATGTGCTCAAAATATTTATTATCAGAAGTGATCACCCCACCCATCCCTCTGTCAGACCCAACTTGTCTATCACCTTGCAGCTCTCTTGTAACACCCAACTAACCCATCCCCTAGTTATATGGTAACCCTAATAAACCATGTCCCCCACTAGTCTTCCACTGACCCCCCATCTGACAGAAACTAACCCTTTCCCTTACTTACCCTGAATAACAACCTAATGCCAGCAACCCCATGTGCATTGTGAATCTGTGGTTACTGAGGGTTTTTTTAGGAGGTCTGCCTGGTGCTGACAAATGGGCAACACATGCAGACCTCCTGCATTGTTCCATTTCAGAGACCTCATGTGAGCAATAGGCAGGGGAGGAGGTGGATGGATGCAATGAAGAAATGGTGGTGTTGCTGTCTGGGGCCAAGCCAGCAAGTGGCTGAGGAACTTCTCTGAGTCTCCAGTCTCTAGAGGAGGTTTAGACATCATATTTGGCCCAACGAGTCCAGAGATGCCTGCATTAGATTTGGCTGCTCATGTGTAGCATGCTGTTTAGACCAGCTAAGTGGTTTCATCTTGATTACCCCAGATAGGGTCACTGCTCCATTTAGGATCAGACTGCTGGTGAAGAGAGTGTGGCATTCCCCTCCATTTACATTGTGTTTGAATATATACATTGCCTTTGATTTGTGTTGGACCTGGCCCTTTCGCAGTGTTATCCCCAAACATTTTGCCTTCTTCCTCCTATTTTTTTTTAATTGGTTTTTTTTGGCATTAGGGCTCTGGGAACTTACCACTGCTGATCAGTGCTAAAGTGCATATGCTCTCTGTCTAAATTGTATTGGTAATTGGTTATCCATGACTGCATATTTGATTTACTGGTAAGTAAAGAGCACTGTGTGTGCCCAGGGCATGTAAATCAAATGGTACTAGTGAGCCTGCAGCACTGATTATGCCACCCACATGAGTATCCCTGCAACCATGTCTCAGATCTGCCACTACAGTGTCCTCCAATGCAGTTTTAAACTGCCATGTTGACCTTGCAAGTGCACCCACTTGCCAGGCCCAAACCTTCCCTTTTATTAAATGTAAGGCCCCCTAAGGTAGTCCCAAGGTAGCCCCATGGGCAGGGTGCAATGTATGTGAAAGGTAGGACATGTACTGGTGTGTTTTACATGTCCTGATAGTGAAATACTGCTAAATTGGTTTTTCACTATTGCAAGTACTATCTCTCCCATAGATTGTCATTGGAACTACCTTGTAGCATCTTACAAGTGTAACTTTTAATTGGGAAGAGATAGAGATTTGGAGTTTGGGTTCCTTGAACTCAGAATTTAAAAACACATCTTTCTGTGAAGGTGGTTTTTAAATTGTGTGTTTGATAATGCCACTTTTAGAGAGTGGGCATTTTCTTGCTTTGTCAACCTGTGGCTCCGCCGGCCTGTAGAATCCACATCTGGTTTAGACTGACAGTTGGGCTGTTTGTGCATTCACTCTAGACAATCACACAAAGGGAGCTGAGGCGTGCTCTGCATATCCTGATTGCCCATCATCAGGCTGATGGGCCTTCCTGTGCTAGAGTGGCACGAGGAGTTCTGACAGACACCTGAATTGGGCTGTGCCTGTCCTTTCACAATGCTGTCTTCACCCTCCTGTAGTGTGTCTGGAGCCAGGTCAGGGCAAGGCAGGATTTATGCACTACAAAGACAATCCTTTGAAGTATGCCTACTTCAAAGGTGGAAAGGGGTATAAGAATTGGACCTGTAACACCCCATTTTCAGAACACTTCTAGATTGAGAACTCTGCCAGGAAGAAGGGCTGAAGAGCTGTCCAGAGGAGTAATGCCCTTTTGCTGTGTGTTGCTTTGCTGGGCTGTCCTGCAGTTCCTGCTTCGGTCTGTGGGCAGTGAAAGAACTGGACTTTGCTTTTGAATCCTGCTTTTCCAAGGTTCTCCAAGGGCTTGTGTGCACTTGCCTCCTGTTGGAAGTCTCAGGGCCATCAAAGACTTCCCCTGCAGCACCCCTGAACTCCACTGCTGGGAGATCTGACCTGTCAAGTGGTGCCAATTCCAGTTCTGGGCCCTTGGAGGCTGTTCCTGCTGCAAAAGACTGCAAAATCGACACATCGCCCTGTCAGCGCCTGTTTTTCTGATGCAGCACCGCCGTGCGGGAGAAGTTTCCATGCACCGCTGCCATGCGGCCGAAGAAATTGACGCAGCGCCAATTTATGGCCCGAAGAGCCACTGCAGCCTGAGTCCAGTGCACCGTGTCTCCGACGTCCAAGACCACCGCACTGGCTCCGACGCAGTTCCTGCTATACGGCTGAAAGAATCGACACATCACCAGTCCGCGCCTGAAAGAATCGACGCAGCGCCTGTTTACTGCTGCCGTCTTGACCTCCAGAGCATCCGGATTTCCATGCATCGCACTTGTGAGCCAAGTTTTCCACCGAATTACCCACAGACCAGGACCGTCTTGGAATTCAAAGCATTGCTTCCTCTTACAGTCCGGAACCAACGCAACACTTCTCTTGCGTACAGCAGAACTGACGCATCTTTACCCCAGGGACTCAGGAACTGATGCATTGCTGTGTTTTCAGATGCTTCCTTCCTCTGCGGCTGTTTTCCTTGTGGATTTTGACACATAAAAGTTACTTTGTACTAAAATCACTGCATCCTTAGAGTTCTAGGGACAGAATTGCTTAAACCTTTTAAAAGTGATATTTTGAGTTATGTATGTTGGATGTTTGTCATTTTGGTCTTGTTTGGTTTAGATAAAGATTGTTTATTTTTCTAAACTGGTGTGGTGTCCATTTGTAGTGCTTTCACTGTGTTACTGTGTGTGTTATGTACAAATACTTTACACATTGCCTCTGAGATAGGCCTGACTGCTCATGCCAATCAACCAAGGGAGTGAGCAGGGGTTATCTTGGGTGTGTAACTCCCTTACTTCGACTAGAAGGAAGGGTCCCTACTTAGACAGGGTGCATACCCCTGCCAACTAGAGACCCCCATTTCTATCAATCAGCATGGTCACAATCTGACAAAGCCAGCAGGTCTAACCATTAATGAACACACCCCTCATGTTGGATTAGGTTCATAGGGGGTTATATTAGGGCTTGCTGGTGCACAGGTCTTTAGACGTACAAGACAGGAGATTCAGAGTACCCCTAAGGGGTTTACCTGACCTGTGGGAGCTTTGTTTAGTGTGCGCGCCTTGTTGGCTGTGAAGTCCTTTTGTGGGTGTCACCATAGGCAATCCATCTGCCATTTTGTGACTATTTCATAACTTATGTATAGTATATATAGCATTATGTGTTGTAAAGAACGTTTCTTTTTTATATGAAAAAGCACTGACTGGACAGCGATTTATTAAGTGTTGTTTTCTGTTGCTAAGTTCGGAGTCCTTAGCCCACAGCACTTATCTTGAGAAAGCTTTGGACTGCTCTTCCTCACTACCCTTATAGTAAAGTGCTACAAAGGGATGCTTGGTTCCCAATTGAGATTACTGCAGTCTGGAGGGCCCAGGACTCCGGTGGTGAAAAACCCCAATTGCTACTGTTGGGGCCCAGTACCCCCTGAGCCTCTTGACCAAGATTTTTATAGCATCTATGCCTGGAATGAGAAAGACTTAAAGGCCAGCCCAACACAGCAGAATTTGCACAAAATTTGGATTTATTTTCACTTTCTAGTGTCTGCCATACATAACTATTCTGTGAACTATTTTATGAAAGAATGTGAATGAATGTTGAGTCAGCATCTTGTGTTTTGCATGCACGAAATATTGCTACAAAGATTGATGATTCTATTTTTTAGGATGCAGCACATATGAAATGGACAATGCATTCTCGCTCCATGTGTCCTTGTGTGGGGTGTGAGTTTAAAAGCTGAAATTCTGAGTACAGAGCGGAACATTAAACCAAGACTGGCAGGCAATATAATTTATAGCTGGTGGGAGAACAGACGTTAGACTGCTGGAACAAAAGGTTATGTATGTTTCTGTCAACAAAGCATTTGAGAAATTCCCCTGGAAGTGAATTTCTAAACCTTGCAAATAAAATGACTTTATTAGCCTAATTAAGGTATCAGATATATATATATATATATATATATATATATATATATATATATATATATATATATATAGTATATATAAGTATAAGTAAAACTAAAACATCATATCTATACTTACCTTCATAGGGCCCGATTCACAGAACTAACTTAAGACAAAATCCTAAACTTACTACCATTTTGGTATTCACAGAAGGCACTTACTCATTTTGGTATTCACAGAAGGCACTTACTCATCAATGAGTAAGTGCCTTCTGTGAATACCAAAATGAGTAAGTTACTCAAAATGAGTAAGTTACTCATTTTGGTATTCACAGAAGGCACTTACTCATCAATGAATAAGTGCCTTCTGTGAATACCAAAATGAGTAAGTGCCTTCTGTGAATACCAAAATGGTAGTAAGTTTAGGATTTTGTCTTAAGTTAGTTCTGTGAATCGGGCCCAGTATTTTTGGTAGTTGATATTCGGGCTATGATATTATTGTTGCATGGTTTTTAAAACTGATATGTCAGTAGCATACCAAATAGGCCAAAACATTTATTTGTGGAAAGACATTGGGCATGAACAACATGTGCAATACTCTTCAGTGGCACTCTGCCTGGCCCTAACATTTTGCGTCAGACAATATGCATTGCATTGATAATATGGGGCATGTCCTACCACACCCCAGGGTTGACGTACCTTGGCTGATCTTGTGCCATTAGCAATTAGGCCACTGTGCAGCAGCATGCACACAATGTGGTAATGTTGATCATCTATTGTGTGCTTATTTTACTTATTGTATGTTCCAGGATTCAGAGATGCACTCCAATCTGCTAAAATGAATGATGCTCTTCAACAACTGTTACCAAGGTTTAAGTTCAGCTGTGGGGTGGGAACACCCCGACTCACCAGGCTCATGAAACAGTGTCACAGCAGCTGGTTCCTCACTCTATGCTTCAGGTTATTAAGGGGCCTATTAGCAATAACCGGCGATAATTATCGCTAAGCGCAGTTAGCGCTTGGATAATTATCGCCGGCTATCGCAGGTTTCTATCGCGGAGATAGCGTGCTATCAGCAACGCTTATCTCCTAAGCGATAGAAACCCTGGAGAACAGTGTGAATATCGCTTGAAAACAAGCGATATTCACACTGTGACCAGTGTTAGCTAGGTGATAGGGCGAGGGGATTTAGCCATGTAATCCACCTCCCATTGGATTACATGGCTAAGTCAGGTCTGGACCAGGCGTTAACAAACCAGCGCTAAACGTGTTTAGCGCTGGTTCGTTAATCACCCCCCCTGCCTCGCTAATAGGCGATAGCGAGCTTAGCGACTGTTTCCAGTCGCTTTTAGGTTGGGAACGCCTACTTTGCATGCCATTAGCGATAAATATCGCTGGCATGCAAAGCGGCACCCAACCCGGTCGCTATCGCCTAGAAGCTGTCGCTAACAGCAGTTAGCGACAGCTTGCTAATAGGGCGTTAGAATTATCGCCGCTTTAGTGGGAAAAAGTCCCGCTAAAGCGGCGATAATATGCCCCTAAGTCTTTTCTTTATTACTTAGCATCACGTAGATTAGAGGTCACTGGGTTCACTTTATCGCTGATGGACCGCCTAAGCCTGCCACAAAACTTGGGGTTTGTTTTTTATTGTTTAATGATCTGGTGGTCAATTAAATCTGATCTCCTCACTCTAGACCTTTTCTGACACAAGTTTTATCTCACTCCCAAGAAATTTGATTTTCTTTGCCTGCCAGAGGCCATAGTGTGAAGTCTGACAAGTTACAAGAATCAGATGGCCATTATAGGTGGGGAATGGCAGAGGATAAAATGATTGCCTCTTTGTGACTCAAGACAGATTTATTCAGGGTCAGTGTGTTTCGCTTGTTGGATTGATTTAAGAGTTCAGAATTTGCCTTCCTGGCTCAGGTGGCTCATTTGAGGTATGTGGAACATTTTTGATATTGTTTTCTGCAAAAATCTACATGCAAAATTAACAGGTGAGAACATTTTTCACCTACAAATACAAATACCATAGGATGAGGTACAGGTATTACTCAGTTAGGGCCAAACTCCTTATTTAGTCCATAAAGGCAAATCTTCAGCTGCTTTTGTGTTTGAATGTGTCACTAACAATAGGTGTGGCTGCTTTCCAATTTCAGTTAGAGGGAAAACTCTTCTTCCTCATCAGGAAGTGCGGCCCAGTTCTCCCTAAGTCCTTTTTAGTAATAGTGATTTTAATAGATTGTCAATTGCTGTATGACCTTGCTGCTACCAGGGTTGTCTTAAATATTTTATCATTTTATCTCTTTTTATATATCATGTATTGCTTCAGTTCAATCTGGACATTGTATCAAATCATGATGGATTCAGTTGACTATGATTTTATTAATTTTTTATGCACTGTGCACTTTAATATTTCTTGTATACTTGTATTGCTTATATTAAAATTAAGTTATTTTGAATGAATGAATGTGGAGAAGTGTAATCTTGAGTCCATCTGAAGATATCGTAGGAATGCATCATATTCATGCATAGTCAGCACTTGAATATATTCTGTGCAATTAACGTTACTGAAAGGAGGGGAGTATTGCATATCTAAAATATTCCACATGACATACTTGTGTATAGAGCGTGATTAATAAAATTAATAAAGGTTTATGTGACACTTACTGTTAGAAATGGGGGTCTCTAGTTGGCAGAGGTGGGTACCTTTGTCCAAATAGGGACCCTTCTTCCTAGTCAGGATAAGGGAGTTACACTCCTAAAATAACCCCGGCTCACCCCCTTGGTAGCTTGGCACGAGCAGTCAGGCTTATCTTAGAGGCAGTGTGTAAAGCATTTGCACATAACCAACAATAATACAGTGTAAGCACTACAAAAGGACACCACACCAGTTTAGAAAAATATCCAATATTTTTATATACTAAAGACAAGACCAAAAACGATAAAAATCCACCATACAGTACTTCAGTTATCAAAATAACCTTGAAATAAAGTTCCTTGAAGTTGATAGCTCCGTCTGGGTCTATCACGGTGTCATGAACAAACAAATCCAAACAGTTCTGGCTGACCGCGGCGTCGCGGGCCAGCTACGGTGTCGGGGAGACCCGCAAAACAGTACCTTTAGAAATGCAGGGCATCGGCAACCTCTCATTGAGCTTCCAAAAGCACGGCGTCCGCAGGCGTCGATTCCGGAGGTAGGTGCAGGAGTCCTCGGGCCCTCGAAGTCACACGCGTTGCAGATCGAACTCCTCGCGGTTGAAGTCAGGAGCGCTGGCGTCGGCGGGCATCGGGTGCTGCGGTGCGAAGTGCAGCGGTGCGGCGTGCGATGCCTTCAGGTCGCAGTGCGAGCAGCGGCTCGATGGGGGCGTCAGATGGCATCATCGGTGAGACCAGGGTCGCGGTGCGAAGTGATGCGGTGCTCGTCGCAGTGCTGGCAGGTCACGGTGCAAGCAGCGGCGTCGTCGTTGCTGAAGCGTTGTCGTCGGCTGACGAACTGGAGTCGATGGCACCAGAGTCGGTAGGACAAGGCTGCGGTGCGGGATGAGGGCGGTGCATCGTGTAACTTTACGAGCTTTGCCCTCGAACCATGGTGCAAGCAGCGGCGTCGATTTCGGTGTGGAGCGGCGGCGTCGGGGATACCAAGGCAGCGTCGTGAAGCGAGGCGATGCGGAGTGCGGTGCCCACAGGTCGCGGTGCGAGCAGCGGCTCGGTGGCGGCATCAGCAGGCATTGTCGGTGAGACCAGGGTCAGGGTGAGGCGTTGTGGTGGTGCCCTCTGTGTTGCCTTCAGGACACGGAGTCAGCAGCGGCCTCAAGCCGGCGTCGGGTTGCTTTTTCTTCTGTTGCCCATTAATATCAATGGGGTAACCCAGTTACGCACAGAACCTGGGGATAGTTACAGTAAGCGAACAGTGGTTCTACTGCTATGTTTACAAAAAACCTTTTCTTATTTAATACCCACCAATGGGCGATTTACATTTAATGAAATAGAAACCAACTAAATTCTCCAGACTAATCACTTACAACAAATCACTCCAAATTAATGAAATGCGAATAATTCATATGTATTAAATTGTGCAAGGCATGATATATAAACACACAAGACACTATTCATAGGTTATTGTACATACAGACAAAAATGAAATTACAATACGTGAACACAAACATTTATATACATTAACCACAATACACTTGAATCAACAAAAAAATGGTTTACATATAACACAATTAATTACAACAACGTCGTCATCTTACGAGTCCGTCCTAGCTAAACATAAGAACGTGGTCAATTAATTTCAAGTTTAGTTGGACTACGATGTTTGATTTTCATACACGTCGATGTTTCGACCCCTTAAAGAAGTGTAAAAATGGTAATCATCGCTACGGGGTCTTCATCAGGACTAAGAACCAAATTGTGTGATGCCTGCATAAAAAGATAAAGTCTTTTTTAGGACGTGATGAGGGAGAAATGGATGTGTTGAATTAATCAATTCTAAAATGCGACACAAGACTTGTTAAAGCTCACCGTGTTCCTCAAACTGAGCAGCCTCGCTTGTCTTTTCTTCTTTAAGAAAAAATGTGAATGAGAGGGGAACAATGTGCTCCCTGTGAGTTCTGCAAATCGTATAAAGAGAACCCATGTCATTATTGGGTACTGTATTAGTTACCTCATGGGAAAATTAAAGGCGGTATGAGGATTCACCTAAAGCGTCAATTGTTGTGTTGTCATACAATTGCATAAAGTGACATCGTGTCAAATAAACTCCTCCGTTGTCAAAGAATGCCTAATGAGGGCCAGACATGAAAGCATAATATTAATAAAAAGACCCCCACGAGGTGAGTGAATCGAAACAAAGACGTTGGCAGCACTTACCTCCGGCAGCTATGCTCGAAGATGAAATCCTTAATTGGATTTAGGACAAACTACAATAGTGTCCAATAGGCACCGACCACTCCCGTGTGCCAAACTATGTCAGGCGCTGAATTGCTGCCTAGACCGCTGCCAAACTGTGTCAGGCGCTGAATTGCTGCCTTGACCGCTGCAGTAAATACAAAATAAAATTAAACTTCGGTGCGTCAGTGCGCCCGCGTTATCCCAAAAACCTAATCATTGCAGGAAGTCTATTAAAATCTTACCTCCGGCATCAGCGCTCGGAGTCAACAGCAGAAGCGTCCTCTCTCCACGGAGGAGCGTTCATACTGTGATAAAGTTAAGGATTACGGTGCCGACGGCGTCGACGTGCACGTCAAGCACGTTTGGAATGTGGAACCAAAGAGTTACCTTGGTAACCATCGCGTGCAGAAGCAGCAAGTCAGGAGCCAGCAGCGTGGCAATTCAGGAAAGCGCGATCCTGCGCTCACTTGTTGGATATTAGTCAGCATATGCCTGCAATGCTATAAAAATAAGCCTCATTTAGTAGTTGGCAAAAGGGGCTAACGTGCTCCACATATAAAAAGTTTTGTAGCACCGTGAATGTCTATTTACTCTGAAGGAAAAACGTTACCTTGGTAACCAGCACGTGCAGAAGCAGCACGTCAGGAGCCAGCAGCGTGGCAATTCAGGAGAGCGCGATCCCGCGCTCATTTGTTGGATATTGGTCAGCATATGCCTGCAGAGCTACAAAAATAGGCCTTATTTTTGTAGTTGGCAAAATGGGCTAACGTGCTCCTCGTAAAAAGAAAAAATTGGTAGCATAGTGAATGTCTATTTACTTTGAAGGATAAGGTGCAAAAATAAAAAACAAATTCCATGACCCTGATAATACTATATATAGGGTACTATTAAAAAGTGGTGACCATGAGCAAAAAGATTTGATTAAGAAAACACATTAGAAATGAGCAGGGGTATAACCATCAATGCGTGTGTTGCATTGAAAGCTTTCTTATATAATTATATGATAATTTAACAAGCTCATATGAAATTCAATCCTGTACAATCAAATCAATGAACATCGCTCAGGGGCATAACAATCAATGCGTGTTTTACAATATTACATGTATAAAAATAAAAACTTTTTTGATAATTTTGTGATAATTTAACAAGCTCATATGAAATTCAATACTGTACAGTCAAATCCATATTTCAAGAACCTTAGGAAGCTATAGACTTTAGTGTAACAGTCATAGATCTTAATGAGCTACCATAAAAACACAGTTTATAATTATTCAAAATTGACTATATACATATATACATATACATATTCAGCTTTATACAATATTCCATCATTTGGGCATATTTCAGAGTTACAACAGATTTAATGAAAATTATCCAATCTCAGCCTGTGTTTAGAAGTGAAATTTGTCTTGAGATCTCCTCCAGTTCATTGAGACCTGCCTGTGCCGAATCCAGGAGGTGTATCCACTTGCATTCACGGAGATTTAACGTAGCTGAAAGGGACCCACCTCTTGGGTTAGGCACAATCTTTTTTAACACCCGCCAACTAAGACTGTCATATGGGTGATTCTTGACTGCAAAATGCTCAACTAAAGGGGCCCCTTGCACTTTGCATCGAATGTGTGAGCAGTGTTGAAGTATTCGGGCCTTAATTTTCTGTCTGGTCTGGCCTACGTATATCATATTGCAAGGACATCTGATGATATAAATAACATCCTTGGAGTTGCAATTGTTATGATGTCTGAGTTGAAAGCGTCTCCCTCTCTGCGTAAACTCCTTTTGTTCTACTGTCAGCTCACAGGCTTTGCATCTACCACACTTATAGTGTCCTTGTAAAGGTGGTAACCCAAGCTGAGTCCGTAAATTGGATGGTGATGCTTCTCTCAAAAATGAACTCACCACCTGGTCCTTGATATTTCGACCCCTCTTAAAAGCAAAAAGAGGTGGGTCAGTGGTCCCAATTTCATCAGTTATTAGTAACCAATTTTTGTTAATGATTTTCTTTATGCCGTTAGTCCTATTGCTAAAAGTAGAGACACAAACAATTCTGTCATTGGATTTGTTTTTGTTTTGATTGACTTCTAGTAGTGTCTCTCTATGACAATACCATGCTCGTTTTCTTGATTTTTTTTAAAAGGCTGCGGGGATATCCGCGCTCGCTGAGTCTCACAATAAGCGAATCTGATTCACGAAAGAAATCATCCCTACGGAAACAGTTCCTCCTCAATCTGAGGAACTGCCCGTAGGGAAGATTGTCTCTCAGGTTCCGGGGGTGATGGCTGGCATACCCTAGTAGCGTGTTACGCTCCAGGGGCTTTCTGTATAGTGCAGTGTATAGCATATTCTCATCAGTTTTTATTGTTAGATCTAGGAAATCTATCTCTTCTGAGCTGTATTTCATGGTGAATTTAATATCTCTAGATCTTTCATTCAGCCAAATACAGAACTCCTCAACCGTATCAGAGTTCCCAGTCCATACCATAAACACATCATCGATATACCTCTTCCATAGTGTGATGTTCACTATGAAAGGGTTATCGACATTATAGATGTACTTAGCCTCATAATCATCCATATACAGATTCGCTATGTCTGGGGCAAACCCTGCCCCCATAGCTACTCCCTTGGTTAGATAGTAAAAGTTCTTTTGAAACACAAAGATGTTTCTGGTCATGGCCACTTCCAAAAGATCGACAACAAAATTAGTAGGGACAGCATGTGATCTTTCCCTCCGTTCTAGCACTTCACTTGCTATTTCTAGTGCTTCTCCCTGTGGAATACTCGTGTACAACGAGGCCACATCTAGAGTGACTAACAGTTGTTTGTTCTTATCGAAGGGAAATTTCTCTACCCAATTAATCACCTCCATTGTGTCCCGTATGTAAGATCTAGTCATGGGTACCCAAGGTTGTAAATAAATGTCTACATATCGGCACAGAGGCTCAAGAATAGAACCACACCCTGACACGATAGGCCTGCCAGGTGGTTTGTCCCTGTTTTTGTGTACCTTTAGCAGTGTATATATTGTGGGAATACGTGGTTCTTTTTGATTCAGATATCCAAATTCCAAATCACTCAAATACCCTTCTTCTAGCCCTCGTTTCGTAAGTTGGTGTATGAGTTTGGATACATGGCTAGTTGGATCTCCCGGGATTTGTTTGTAATTTTCAACAACCTGTAGTTGCATCATAATCTCAACCACATAGTCCTCTCTGTTTTGAAACACAATCGAGCCGCCTTTATCGGCTGGCTTGATAACCACCTCATCATTCTGCCTCAATTCTGCTAGGCTGAGCCTCTCTTCCTTAGTGATATCTTACCTTAGAGTCTTGTGTCGCATTTTAGAATTGATTAATTCAACACATCCATTTCTCCCTCATCACTTCCTGAAAAAGACTTTATCTTTTTATGCAGGCATCACACAATTTGGTTCTTAGTCCTGATGAAGACCCCGTAGCGATGATTACCATTTTTACACTTCTTTAAGGGGTCGAAACGTCGACGTGTATGAAAATCAAACGTCATAGTCCAACTAAACTTGAAATTAATTGACCACGTTCTTATGTTTAGCTAGGACGGACTCGTAAGATGATGACGTTGTTGTAATTAATTGTGTTATATGTAAACCATTTTTTTGTTGATTCAAGTGTATTGTGGTTCATGTATATAAGTGTTTGTGTCCACGTATTGTAATTTCATTTTTGTCTGTATGTACAATAACCTATGAATAGTCTCTTGTGTGTTTATATGTCATGCCTTGCACAATTTAATACATATGAATTATTCGCATTTCATTAATTTGGAGTGATTTGTTGTAAGTGATGAGTCTGGAGAATTTAGTTGGTTTCTATTTCATTAAATGTAAATCACCCATTGGTGGGTATTAAATAAGAAAAGGTTTTTTGTAAACATAGCAGCAGAACGACTGTTCGTTTTCTTCTGTTGCAGCACAAAACACACTGTCCCCAGTGCTGAGGGTAGAAGAACTTGACGTCTTTGCTGTTCCTGAGACTTCTTGAACAGGGGGCAAGCTCTACCTCAAGCCCTTGGAGAAACTCACAAAAGTAGATTGCAGAAAGTTCAGTCCAGTCCTTTCACTGCCCAAGACAGAAGCAGCCACTGCAGGCCAACACATCAAAGCACTCAGCAAAGTGGTAGTTCTTCCTCACAGCTTCTCCAGCTCTTCTTCTTGGCAGTCTTCTTAGTCCAAAAGAGTTCTAAAGTTCAGGGGTTTGGGCCCCACTTTTTATAGCCCAAAATCCTTTGTCCTCTCAGGCAGAGAGTGTCTGTGCCCAGCCAGAACCAGTTCTGCCCTCTCTGGTGTGGCTTCCTGGCAGCAGGTGGAGACGGCATTGTCAGAGGCAGACCAGGCCCATTCAGGTGAAAGGAAATCTCCTCCCCCTACTCTAAATGCAGCCCAGGTCTATTCAGCCCTTTCCTGACCCACCTAGACTATCTGGAGCCACTGCCCCTCTCCAGCCCCTGTCATCCAGAACCCAGACAGTCAATCCACAAAACCAGCAGAGGCCACTGGATGGCTGAGCAAGAAAATACCTACTTTCTAAAAGTGATATTTTGAAACACAGAATGTAAAAATCACCTTTACTAAAAGATGCATCTTTAGATTCTGAGTTCAGGCATACTAAATTTTATTTCTCTACCTTGTTCCCAGGGGCAGTTATGTTTATAAGATGTTATAAACAAACTCCCCACTCCGTCCTATAGGAACAGGTAGCCTTCCAATAGTGAAAAACGAAATTGGCAGTAATTCACTATCAGGACATACCACACACATCAGGGCATGTCCTACCTTTCACATAGACTGCACCCTGCCCACAAGGGTGCCTTGGGCCTACCTTAGGGGTGACTAACATGTAGAAAAGGGAAGGTTTAGGGCCTGGCAAGTGGGTGCACTTGCCAGGTCGGCATGGCAGTTACAAACTGCGCGCAAACTCTGCAGTGGCAGGTCTGAGTTACCTTTTTACCGGCTACTTCTGTGGGTGGCATAACCCGTGCTGCGAGCCCACTAGTAGCATTGGATTTAAAGGCCCTGGCACTCTCAGTGCACTTTACTAGGGACTTACCAGTAAATCAAATATGCCAATCATGGAAACACCAATCCATAACACAATTTGCAACAGGGGCACTTGCACTTTAACACTGAACAGCAGTGAGAAAGTGCGCAGAGACACTAAACCAGCAAAAACAGAGTCAAAACCAGGAGGTCAGAGAGCAAAAAGACAGGGGAAACACGCCAAAAGATGTCAAGTCTAACACTTACATATTAATGCGACAAGATAAGTTAACATAGATCTGTCCCTTTGTGAGGTTATTGAATTTGAATGTGTGTCAACTAAGTTTTAAACATTTATACGTGTAACAAGAATTTATTTCATGCAGGTACATTTAGAATGACATCTTCGTAATTCTCTATAATTTATACATGTATTTAGGAGTTGCATTTATTGTGTGTGTAGAAATGTGTAATATAGGTATGACCACCAGACCTGTGAAAACGCGCATCACGGAACACCGCAGTAATTTCTGGTGTCATAACTTAACACGAAAATGTGTACACATTTTAACCTACTGCAGCATTCACCTGACGCCCTACGAAGGGTAATACTAGAGGCACATCCCAATATTAGTAAGGGGGCCCTGTTTATGAAAGAACAGAGATGGGTTTACTGTCTGTCGACCAATACACAAGGATTGAATGAGGAAATTCCTTGGAGTACACTTAATACTTGACACTCCCATAGGCCAATAATGCAGAATCCCCATTCACACTACAACATGCATACTAACATCTTAGCATGTATGAGCAAGGGTTAGATAACCCCTCAACCACGGAGATCACCATGACTCCATATGACATCTTGGGGGTTTATCACATACCGAATGCACTGTGTTATCATCATACAGTAATCCACAGGAATCATCTTGGGGTCCCGCTACATTTTACCTAACCTCACCATGACTACCTATGACACCTTGGAGGTCAATCACATACAGAGTGTACTCTGTTATTATCATTTTACCTAATCTCTTTAAATATGGCTTGGCTAATGGACTGCAACTTCCTTTTAATTTAATATAGGGCAACATGTGAGTTATCGCCACTAGACTTAGTTGGAGCATAATAGCAACTCCACACCACGAGAGAAACCCACTCCAACATGGCGGTTCCCATGATCAGGATTTCACGTCATCCAAGATGGCCCCCACTGAATACCGGTTCCCCTCCTATAACTTTATAAAATTATTATCATTTTACCTAACCTCTTTAAATATGGCTTGGCTAATGAATTGCAACTTCCTTTTAATTTAATATAGGGCAGCACGTGAGTTATCGCCACTAGACTTAGTTGGAGCATAATAGCAGCTCCACACCACGAGAGAAGCCCTAACCCACTCCAATATGGCGGCTCCCATGATCAGGACTTCACGTCATCCAAGATGGCCCCCACTGAATACCGGTTTCCCTCCTATGACTTTAGCGGTCTAGTGCGGACCGCGAGTCAACCAGGAGTTTCCCGCCAATTCAGGCTGAGTCACTTCCAGTATTTAAACAGGTCCACATTCCTTCCCAGTACCTCCCGATCCCGGCAGAAGTGGGTAGGTCAGAGAGCCTGTTGCTGATTCAGCAAACGTGAGTACCTTGTGTCCAATAACGCTGTGCTTCTCGGGGTACACTTTGCCCAGAGCCTTCGTAATTCTCCTTAATGGTGGGGTTTTCTTAGTTACTCTGCAACACGCAAGCTCATCTAACGTTAGTTTGGTTTTTCATTATGCACAGTTTACCGAAACAACAAGAGCTTTTGTACACCTAGCGGGGACCCATTATCTATGCCGTTGTTGTACCACACCAAAACAATCTTTGATACCCCCGCCTCAGATCAAATGTTTCTAGACTATTGTAACCTGACATGTGGCATTTACACAAATATCTGTCCTGATAGGACACACGCAACTTTTAACAAACAAGTTTTACACCCAGCTCGTATCTATTTGACCACCATATGATCTGGGCGAGTACGTTTACATAACATATATTAACGCCTGCCTCTCGTTAACTGTTGATAGTTTTAACAACCCCTCACTGCTCCATATACAACATCTTACGTGTTGTGCTCTAATCTCCTTTTCTTTTAACCTACAACCCACACAGTACATAGGGAAATTCCTTGTGTGATACCGGCCGGGTATTGATGAAGTAAAATGAGAAACCCGACTGGGGTGAGTTCATCATTTCTTTCTGCAACCATGGTGGTGTTCCACCATATGTGCCGGTGTAATTTTCACGATAAAAGGTCTGTGAGAGTCACCCACACGACACTCACGTTGTGTATGTTTTTAGCCATCATCACTGTGTGCTGTGAGCTTGTCAGACAGGGAACACCAGAGTTTTGTTTATACTGAAGTCTCACATCTTAATATTTGATTTTATTCCTTCACCAGGTTGGTCATGTTCTATCAGGTACTACACATAGTATGTGTTAGGCTGGTTTAAAGAGGTAGATTACACCATATAACCACCCGTGTGTAGATAGATTTGATCTTAGAAGGTCCTGACGAATCGCCACCAGATTGATTGACTACCAGGCGAGAAACATGTTGACCACACAATAGAGCGCCCCACCTGAGACATAACCTCATACATGCACCTTTGTTTCTTTTAATCAGGTTGGGAGACCTATTGATTAAAATTGTTTTCGTTGGTACTTCCAAACCTGTTTTAAACTTCCTTCAGGTTACACACCTCCACTCACTCATCTACACTAGTTAGGCCCCTCACCCACATGGCACCAAACGGCAATTTGGAATAAAAGATCTCCACCAGAGAGCCCCTCATAGGGAGCCCGTCAGGTATTGCAGCGCCGACCTGACGAGGAGCAGCCCTATGATGAACATGACACCCAGCTGGGTGTGTGAGGGCCCCAAATTCCAAGAGGAGGAATCCCCGTCCTCCTACTTCTCATGACCATGCAAAACCGGTTCCCCTAGTTTTCCCTTGTCTCATAATTAGGAGCAGCATACTTTCTGTATCTTTACTAAGTTTGGGCACGTATGCTGGACCTGTCCAAAAAGCCCAGAGTCCCTCCTTTGTGATTGGTTATAAGCACGGGCAACCCCCGTGGGACTTTCCTCGTGTAATTGAGGGCAGGTACTTTCACCTTCCTCTTACACCTCACTTGGCACCCCAGCAATTGCCGGTCTTGCCTACCCTTACTACAACCGATATTCTCCTGATCCCGGGGTCCTTGACCTTTATACCATGGAGGAGAACCAAGGTCTTAGCTTTGGGGATGAAATAGTTGCAGAAATTTTAAGAGCACCTTCACTTCTAGGAGCAGAAAGTGGTGCAGCGACAGGCAGTCAGTCTGAAGACTGGCAATCCCTGATATCCATGAAACGTGAATGGGTAAAAATCACACTACACGGCGCCTTGATGACAGAATATCTAAGGGCTAATATAGCCCCCAACAGCCTACTGGTAAAAAACTTCCCACGTCTATTCGGTGAGGATGACGTTTTCAAAAAAGAATGGTCCCTAGTGGCATGGAAATGCACTAGGGATTTGTTAATTCTTATAATTAACACAGCTAAAAGGATAGCCGATGTCCTGCTAATAGGGATCCAAATAGCGGAAGGCGCGCTTAAGACAACGATTCCAATCACTGCTTTCAAATCAAAGTTGACCGAGATAAATAATGAGATTGCTGAGCACAAGGAGTACTTGATGAAGCAAAAAATTGCGAAATTACAGAAAGATATTCGCAAGTTTGACAAAGAAAAGGTGTACCCATAACTCAAAGCAGAATTTGTTCCCCCTGGAACAAACAACTCTTCCGATGAAGGCTCATACACCACAAGGAGGGGCTCATCCACCAAGAGTGACTCAAGTTCTGAGAGCTGGGGCGGGAACAACCCAAGAAGGGGAGGTCGCCAAGGCTTCTCAGGGTTCCAGGTGCCACAGTACCAGGGACCGGCCTTTTGGCAGTACCCAATGTTCCCTCAAGTCCCCCCCCAGTTCTACCCACCTGGCAATAGCTAACCTTTTTTAGATAAAGGCTGGGTCAGAGGGCGCGGGCGAAGAAGAGGGAACCAGCAACAAAAAATGGGAAGAACCACAACAGAATATAGTGGAGACTCGGAGCCACACCAAGAGGAGAATTTGATAGTCAATCTTTCTCAAAGGGTTTTGCCAGACATTGAAAAAAGAGTTCTACAGAAAGGCCTAGGCTATGTACCAACCCCCAGAATAGATAAATTTTGCGAGCAATGTGAAATTCAGAATTTCTTCCGCAAAGTACGCCTCAAGGCCTTCTTTCATGAGACACCGACGCCCGAGACAGGTGACTCAGGTTTACGCAACCCTTCGGCTTTCACTCCCAACAGTAGTATGGTTCCAAATGAGGTGCTCACCTTTGAACAGGCTGTACTTAAGGACTTAGCAAAGAGCACCACCCCAAGACACTTTTGCAATATCTCTACAGCAGAATTGACGGCTGTCAGTTCCCTTGCTAATGACATGACCATCTCTATTAAACAAGCTGACAAAGGCGGAGCAACCGTGATCATGTCTACCTTAGACTATGACACGGAATGCCAGAGGCAACTCAGTAACCGCCAATACTATACACCAATTGCCAGTAGCCCAATGACACGACTGACCAAGACCATTACAGCTATGGTCTTTACAGCAGGAAGCCAGGGCTGGTTGAGCAAAAAGGAGGCCGACTTCCTTAATAAAAAAGATCCTAAAGTGCCCTATTTTTACATCTTGCCGAAAATACACAAAGGCACCTCACCTGTCCCGGGCAGACCCATAGTCTTGGGAATTGACTCAATACTCGAACCATTGTCCAAATTTTGTGACCATTTTCTACAGCCACTAGTCAAACAAACTCCCTCCTTCTTGAAGGATGCGGCTGACGTTTTACATCTTATTACAGAGACTCAACACACTAATGAATCAACCTGTTAGTTACCCTTGATGTGGAGGCCCTCTATACCAATATCCCCCAGAGAGCCACCTTCGGTGTGATAGAGGAGGTCTTCAACAGAACCAACTGGGACTCTTCCACTCCAAGCAGTTTTGTCCTTGAATGTGCAACACTCGCGCTCACAGAAAACTTTTTTGAGTTCAAGGGCCAACTTTACCACCAAACCCAGGGTATTTGCATGGGTAGTACCTTTGCCCCGAGTGTAGCCTGTTTATACATGGCAGCTTTTGAAGAGAGTGTGATCTTCACTGACTCGAACCCCTACCGCACTAATCTTCTCCTGTGGAAGAGGTTTATTGTTGATATTGTCATTTTTTGGTCAGGTGACTTGAGGACCTGCGAAGAATTCTGCAACTGGGTTAATTCCTTGAACCCCTACCTGAGGTTCACCAGTTCTATATCTCACTCTGAGATCCCTTTCCTTGACCTCACCATTAAACTCGAAGATGTAAACCTAAGCACAACTATCTATAGAAAACCTACAGACCGCAATAGCTTGTTGTTGTTTAGTAGCCATCATCCACGAGCATTAAAGGAGAACCTGCCTTTTGGTCAATTTTTGAGGCTGCGAAGAAATTGTAGCAGCTTAGAGGACTATAAAACTGAGGCAGATATACTGGCCAATAATTTGAGCAGATGTGAATACCCACAGCACAACATTGCACTCTCCAAAAAAGAGCTAGGAATAATAACCGCAAGGCTCTACTCGAACCTAGAGAGAAAGAAAAAACAGACACTCTCACATGTGTAACCACCTATACACCTGATTCCAACAGAATCAGGAACATGATCAAAAAACATTGGGGTATATTGAAAACAGGGTCCCTGGAGCTTGACATTCCCAGATTTGCATTTAAGCGCACAAAAAATCTCAAAGATATGCTAATACATACGAGACCTAAGCCACAGAAAGTGACCTCTCACATTCAGCACGCCCTCCGGAGAAGCAGGACACACAGCTCAGCTCTTCGCTGTCAGGCTAACTAATGCAGTCCTGATTAGAAAATAATCGGCAACTGAAGAATCGCACTTCGCATTGCAGCCTTGACCCGCTGCACCACATTGTGGTCTCCTATCCGTTTTGGTTCGGATGACGCCGGAATAAGCGGCCTCTCCTTGCGCAGCTCCAAGTAATTGTTCCAATTACACGCTACATATCTCCTCAGTACCTTCACTGCATCACCACAGCAGGAAAGTGTCAGCACTCACTCAGCTTTCTGACCTCAGTCCAAGACGACTAGACCAATAAAGGCATGACTTTTTGTGTAAACTTCAGACATCCTCTACACCAGGGCAGACCGTAAGGCATTCTTACCACTCCTTTGCTTCATGCATATACTGATCATGCTTTCTGGGCTTAACCCATGACATGAATACTCAACACGAATAGCTAACACTGCTTCCGTCACTGTTCCTGCAACCCTTAACACTGCCACCCACAGTGATCCTGCAACCAATCACACCTGCATCTAATCCAATACCTCTGGCTTACAAAGCGCTTCAAGATAACAGCAAAATGTCTACGGTCAGGGCCAGTTTTAGGTGCAGTCACTAAGCTAGAGAGATGTGTGGGATCTCTACGATGAAAAGAGAAAATGAAAGAATGTGTTTCAAGAATGGGGAGGTGTGCTGTTCCCCCTTGATATTAATGGCTTCAAGTATCAGCGTTTCATGCCCCTTGCGGCGCTCTGCTTCATTTCTCGCTCCCCGGCACCGCCCGGTTTTGAATCCAGCTTGCTCACAATTGCTATGTCCTGAAGATGATCTCGAATAGCTGAGATCGAAACGCCGCCGACCCCCTACAACAAGAACTCTGTACAGTTTGTATAATTTATTAATTAGGAGTTCTTCTATGTGTTGTCAATGAGATGTTTATATTTGAAAGTCACCCCCACTTATCACTTCACACTTGTTGTCCCTTTCCTATGTGAGCACCTGAATTCTCTCTTACATATTCTCATTAAATAAATAACAAACGTTATTTTGACTTACATGTCCCTGTTCTTATTACTTATCGCTCCCTGATATATTCATTATCAATCTCAACTCTAGCGCATTGTCCCTAATTCTGACATTGCCTTTTCTTTGGATCTTTTTGGCCACATAAGAATCATTGTTTTCTAAAACATTGATCTCAAGATACAGAATCCAAAATTATTTCTTGGAGCGCACATACCGAGAACCACTCTCACTGCAGGATGAGAAAATACCCTGTAATCACCTCCCGGCTTCAGCGAGTCGTCCCAGTGCTAGGCTGCAGTTTTTTTCTCATAAAGCTATGCTTCGCCAGCCCCAGGAACCTTTATGACTCCAGAGAGAAAACTCTAAGTAAGCTTATAAAATGAGTAGAAAGGAATATCCTTGAAAGCAGAAAATTACTTTACATGTGGGAAAAAAACAAACACAGCAAAAAGAAAATCCTTATCCGCTGAGATTTGTCAGAAATATCACATTGCATGTCAGTGGGGCCACTTAAAAGGGTTTCTCTGGCTTAATGCCACGAGAAAGGAATCCAGAGGCTGTATAATGTCCCCAGGTGCAACATTCTATGTGGCACGTTTACACGGTGCAGCAACACTCATTTTCACAGGCGTTCCCTCAAAGCATTCCCTTTGGTTTAAGGCTTTAATAAAATGACAGCATACATTTTTATCTGGACTGCCTGGAGGGTATATGTATTTGTGTTGTGACACACTGTAGTTATTAAAACCAACCTGTGTATGACGTGAGCTTTTTCATCAAATAAATGAGCCGTCAGCTCTCTTAGCACAGAGCCATCAAGGCTCTGTGCTAAGCTAATTACTCTCGGGGCACTAGGGTGACAGACATCACAGAAAGGGCAGTATTGGAAGGAAACAGTTAAACAAGCATTTGCAAAGCAATAGGTCTCGCATTTGCGAGAGTTTGAGCTATTGGCATTGTAAATGACAATACTTTTTATTTATGAGTGTTGAAAACGTGCAAGCGGTGCGTAAACATGCACTACTTATAGTTGTTGTTTACGAGAAGCAAGGCTGGCAGTAACCGCGACTCTTTTACTGCCAGCCATGCATCTTGTAGGCAAGGACTACACATACAAAGTGCGTGTTTACGCACCATTTGCAGGTTTTAAAAACACATAAACCTTGCAGATTTTAAAAACACGTAAATTAAAGGTATTTTAAATTACAATGTCAATAGCTCAAACTCTCGCAGATGCAAGACCTTTTGCATTGCAAATGCTTGTTTATTTTGACTATATAACCTTACTTTTGTTTTAGGCTACTGATGCATTTTTGTCTTGTGTAGGTTCTCTAAAAGCTATTAGAATCTGCGCCACCACAAATACTTGGTGAACAGCGGCCTGAATTTAGAAAAATTAAAGTAACCTGCGATTAAATGAGTAAACATGTTTTAACTAAACTGGTAAATAAACACCATCTATCATTACTTTTAACACATCATTTAATGTGTTTCAGTGCATTTCCTTTGCATTTATTATTATCAAGGGGGAACAGCACACCTCCCTATTCTTGAAACACATTCTTTTATTTTCTCTTTTCATTGTAGAGAACCCACACATCTCTCTAGCTTAGTGACTGCACCTAAAACTAGCCCTGACCGTAGACATTTTGCTATGATCTTGAAGCGCTTTGTAAGCCAGAGGTATTGGATTAGATGCAGGTGTGATTGGTTGCAGGATCACTGTGGGTGGCAGTGTTAAGGGTTGCAGGAACAGTGCCAGAAGCAGTGTTAGCTATTCGTGTTGAGTATTCATGTCATGGGTTAAGCCCAGAAAGCATGATCAGTATATCCATGAAGCAAAGGAGTGGTAAGAATGCCTTACGGTCTGCCCTGGTGTAGAGGATGCCTGAAGTTTACACAAAATGTCATGCCTTTATTGGTCTAGTCGTCTTGGACTGAGGTCAGAAAGCTGAGAGAGTGCTGACACTTTCCTGCTGTGGTGGTGCAGCCCACCCATTGCTAGTAGGGCGTAAGCGACACACTGTTTGAGCTCGGTTTCCCATTTCTGGCAGGTAGGCTCAACGGGCACATACTTGTGTGGCGGTAACAGCGACTGCACGGTGCTGACTGGAATGGAATACTTCCCTCAAGCGTAAAAGGTCACTACCAACAAACTGTTCACTTGTGGATTTTTTTATTTTATATTTTTACCAGCACTTGCTCTCGCAGCCACCTACTGCCCTACTCAGTTTTTGGGCACGCTGAATGGTGTATACTTTCTTGAGAAAATTCCCTATCGCATATCATTTGAAATCACAAAGTAGAAGATTTGGGTGGTTAACAAGTGCAATGTTCTAATTTATGATTATTCAAACACAAAAGATCTGGCTGAACCGGGCAACAACCATTTATTTTAAGTAGGACTGGTGTAGGGGGCCTCCACCTCAACCCAACCACTGTTTCATCAGTTATACAGTCTAATCCAGTCCCCTTTTCCCACTATTTCTGATTGTTTTATAAAAGAAAGAATGTAAGTCAGATCACTCGCAAAAGACATACCCTCAAAAATAGGTGTATGTGTACCACAAAGAAAATGTGTATAGAAATGAGAAAGTACCTCACGTGTGCACCACCAGAGGAGCTACTGGCAGGTTCTCACCAGCTTGCCCACGTCTTTATCATCATCGGTAATTTTCTCATATAAAAAAGAAATTAGTGTCCAGTAAAGAGAGTGTAAAGAGGTGTAAGGGGTGATAAATATATCACTGAAAAAAGAAAGTAAAGACCCCGTGAAAAATACGAGACAGAATGTCTCAAAAAACAGTAAAATTGAGCTAGGACTCACATATATGGTTACACCCTTTTTAATCCGAAACGTGAGCTTGCTCAACATTAAAAACACAGCATGTTGTAGACCAATTCAAGGAAGGCCAACATGTTTCATTGCCTGTATGTCTTTGTGGCAAATTCGTCAGGGCTTCGAGGTCAGCAATCACCTCCCTGGACATCTGACATTGAATATCGAGTGACTGACAAACAAACAAATGATATTGACTAAAATCACCCCCATTCGCAACTTCCTTCAAAACAGGTACTATTTAGCCAAGACACAGACTGAGAGGTAGCCCCAGATACTGTACTTAAAAGTTACTATATTTACCAAGTGGAAGCCACTGGCCCGCGTACCAGCTTCCACAATGTCAAAAGGGTGTGTACCTCTTACACTTTAACCCTTAGAAAACAGCACTTTATTTAATTTACGATTAACCTGAACTGGTGTAGAAGGCTTTTCTGTTAGAAAATAATGAATTTTTTCTAATAAAAGGAAATTAGACCCCTAAAAACCGGATAGTTTCATATATATGCATTATCTCCTTTTGTATCATCTTCTTATATTTATTTGCAGTTTTATGTAGTGCGAACTCGACCGCAGGTATATCAGAGCGCTTTACATGAACATCAGTTGCATTACAGACCGGCACATTCTTTTTTTAGTCACGGGGAGTCTAACAGGCACACGCATCAACTCAAACAATAGCGATTCCTTATTTGCGAAAAATAAGGAATCGCAAATAAGGAATCGCAAATCGCAATGCAACAAAACATGTGCGAATAAATAGCGATTCGCAGGGAATCGCAAACGCAGTTTGCGATAGTGTAATCTGCGAACTCGCAAATAGCGAACTTGCTAAAAGAGAACTCGCAAATTGCGAAATCGCTATTAGCGAAATCGCAAATAGCGAGGGTGCACAGTTGATGCATACTGATGACATCAGAACCAGGAAGTCAGCAGCCCATGCCCCATTCAGTGCACAGTCACAGGGAGAGGAGGGAGCTGACTGCAGGAGCTGAACAGGAGTGAAACAAAAACCTGGATTAACACCTGTCCCTTGCCCAAAATGGATGTAACAGCAGCAGGAGACAGCCAAACAGGCAGGAAGAGGAAGATTAAATTTTCTGAAAAGGAAATAGAGACCCTAATAGAGGATGTGGCAACCAGCCATGATAAGCTATTTGGGAAATTGTCTCTGAAAGTTCCTGAGCAGGAGAAAAGGAAAATATGGAACCGGATCCAACGTAAAGTAAATGCTGTTGGGGATACACACCGCACCATTGACGATTTAAAAAAAAGATGGTACGACCTGCGCAAACGTGCCAAAGAACGCATCGCTGAGAGGTTGAAGGAAGCCAGGAAGACAGGAGGGGGAACATCGACACAGACTGGGAACACTCCCATGGAGGACATGTTGGAGTCAACACTCCAGCCTGAAGCAGTCCTTGGGGTGACGTAGCTGGACACCTCCGGAGCGGCCAACACATCTGAAGGTAAGATGCATGCAAGTGACCATCGGTATACATATGTCAGGAATCACATCAGCTCAGTACAGCACAAGTGTCCAGAATGAAAATCCAGTCCACATTTTACAATCGCATCAAAGTGCATTATGGGAGATGCAGGCAGGTCAGGCAGGTACTTTGGCAAACACACAAATATAAAGTAAGGAAACCAAATATAGGGTAACGGCAAAATATTGTATTGCAGGAACATAATGATACATATGACATAACATCACAGACAGAAATTAATGCTGATTTGCACTGTTTAACATCACAGATGCAGAACGAGATGAGGCAGACGACAGTGACTGCATGGAGACACAGGAAGATACCGCTGTAGATGAGACGGACACACCTGTGGTACCACAACAATCATCACGTGCCCCTACAACACGCAGGGCAACGGTCCCACCACATGTGACAATGGAAACAGAGGATGAGGAACATGTAACACCAGTGTCCGGCCTGGCTCAAGAAACACCCATGCCAACTCCCCAATCACAGCTCCGGAGCAGCACAGTCCAATTCCGGCGGCGAGGAAACAGGTCACATAACACACAGCAGGAGGAACTAACAACTGATGTCTGGGGTGGCCTGGAGGGCCAGATGCTCCGGGTGCAGCACCTGCAGGCAAAAAACATGCGCTTAGTGCAGGCTCAAATAGGAAAGATGTCAGGCAACATTGCAGTCCTGTCAGATTGTGTGAGGGAACTGACCAGGGTGATGAGGGAGGGACATGTGTCACAGACAAGACACCATCGCCAGCTAATGCAGTACATGCACGTGTATGCCAAATCGAGTAATAGGCTGGCCACCACGACTGCAATGCTGGCACGTAGGTCAGTGACAATGCAGACTGAGCTGTCCCATTTGGAGTGGGGATGTGGCAAAGGCACTGGGCCAGGTGACGGCTGCAGTGGAACTAATGCAGGCTGCCACAGTTGGGTCTAACATTGCCACACTGGAAGAGGGAAGTGAGGAGGCCTCAAACCTCAGCAGTCTATCTATGCCTGTCACCACTGCAAGTAGGCGCCGAACACGCAGCAGTACACCCTCCGCTACCAACATGAGGGATGAAGATGCAGCATACGAAAGGCGTCTGGGTGTGCATGGGAGGAAGAAATAGACTGGCATGGCCACAGACATCCCGTCATGGTGAGGTAACCATTGACGGGGACAACAGTTGTGACTGACTTTTGATTCCTGATATCATTTCCATTTATGTCTGTTCATTAATGCTATTCCTGTGCCACTGGGCACATGTCATGTGTGCATCAACACTAAAGTCCCCATAATTATATATAAAAAAGAGTTTGGATAGCAATAGCTGTGTGTTGTCTCATCATTGCTCACCTCAGAAATAGTTTTGTGTGATTTCCGTGCGTCTCCTGCGCCCTTCGCAAAATTAGCGAATTTTTTTGGGATGATGCATGTGCCTGTAAGTGATTTGCCCGGAATCACCGGATGCTTGAGCCGACGCCGAGAGCCAAACCTGCTTCTCCAGCTTCAAAGTTGGCCGCGCTGGCAGTTAAGCCACATCCTCTCTGCTTTGCTTAAAGTCATATAATGAATGAATAAACAAACAAGGTCCACAGATATACAAACAAATTCGATTCTTTCTTACTTTAGTCTGAAGAGCTTGCACAGTCGCTGGCACAGATATGTATAGTCATGTAGAGCTTCTGCTGGAGAAGATTTCTCTCAGAATAGGTCCCGCCTCAGGATGTGTTTGAAGGAGCTGGAGTTTGTTATCCTGCTTCGGTATTTAGAGTACTGAGGGAAGTGCTGTGTCTGAGCAGCTGCGCTGAAGCCGGTCTTGGTGGCTCAGAAACAGGCTGTTACTTATCTGCATATGTGAACTGTAAACAACATTTACGTTAACTCTCTCTGCCTGGTAGAGAGGAAGGGTCTTGGATGGGCTACAAACCAACAAATAACTCGGTTGTTTTATATTATTTATTATTGATAAGCTTCTTCAAGCTGTTGTATGCCCCTGCCCCTGGAACAGTCCAGCCCGAACTACCAAGCCAGGTCCTCCCTGGACCGGAAACAAGCATCCTGGGACCGGTTTCAGGGCATCACCCTTCATCACGATACAAAAGGGGATGATGGACGGAACGTTTGAGCCAATCAAACACTCACCCCCAGTCAACTGATCTGGGTTTAATCCATCATCATTCTTTAGCTCACTCCACCACCCCAGTTCAGACATGGCCATATGCAAATCAGTCTGACCCTGTGCCTCATGGGAACAGTCCAGCCCGAACTGCCAAGCCATGTCTTCCCTGGACCGGAAACAAGCATCCTAGGACCGGTTTCTGGCATTTCAGCCGTCATCAGCCAGGCTTGCTTGAATCCAGTGGCAAAGTGAGCAAGGGACCCACGTCTGGGCATACCCCCGCCAACTTAGGGCGACCAAAGCGATACAAAAGGGGATGATGGACGGAACGTTTGAGCCAATCAAACACTCACCCCAGTCAACTGATCTGGGTTTAATCCATCATCATTCTTTAGCGCACTCCACCACCCCAGTTCAGACATGGCCATATGCAAATCAGTCTGACCCTGTGCCTCATGGGAACAGTCCAGCCCGAACTGCCAAGCCATGTCTTCCCTGGACCGGAAACAAGCATCCTAGGACCGGTTTCTGGCATTTCAGCCATCATCAGCCAGGCTTGCTTGAATCCAGTGGCAAAGTGAGCAAGGGACCCACGTCTGGGCATACCCCCGCCAACTTAGGGCGACCAAAGCGATACAAAGGGGATGATGGACGGAACGTTTGAGCCAATCAAACACTCACCCCCAGTCAACTGATCTGGGTTTAATCCATCATCATTCTTTAGCTCACTCCACCACCCCAGTTCAGACATGGCCATATGCAAATCAGTCTGACCCTGTGCCTCATGGGAACAGTCCAGCCCGAACTGCCAAGCCATGTCTTCCCTGGACTGGAAACAAGCATCCTAGGACCGGTTTCTGGCATTTCAGCCGTCATCAGCCAGGCTTGCTTGAATCCAGTGGCAAAGTGAGCAAGGGACCCACGTCTGGGCATACCCCGCCAACTTAGGGCGACCAAAGCGATACAAAGGGGATGATGGACGGAACGTTTGAGCCAATCAAACACTCACCCCCAGTCAACTGATCTGGGTTTAATCCATCATCATTCTTTAGCTCACTCCCCACCCCAGTTCAGACATGGCCATATGCAAATCAGTCTGACCCTGTGCCTCATGGGAACAGTCCAGCCCGAACTGCCAAGCCATGTCTTCCCTGGACCGGAAACAAGCATCCTAGGACCGGTTTCTGGCATTTCAGCCGTCATCAGCCAGGCTTGCTTGAATCCAGTGGCAAAGTGAGCAAGGGACCCACGTCTGGGCATAACCCCGCCACTGGAATCAAGATAGCCTGGCTGATGAGGGTTTTGAACCCGAAACCGGTCCCAGGATGCTTGTTTCCGGTCCAGGGAAGACATGGCTTGGCAGTTCGGGCTGGACTGTTCCCATGAGGCACAGGGTCAGACTGATTTGCATATGGCCATGTCTGAACTGGGGTGGTGGAGTGAGCTAAAGAATGATGATGGATTAAACCCAGATCAGTTGACTGGGGGTGAGTGTTTGATTTGCTCTAACGCTCCGTCCATCATCCCCTTTGGTATCGCTTTGTTCGCCCTAAGTTGGCAGGGTATGCCCAGACGTGGGTCCCTTGCTCACTTTGCCACTGGAATCAAGATAGCCTGGCTGATGAGGGTTTTGAACCCGAAACCGGTCCCAGGATGCTTGTTTCCGGTCCAGGGAAGACATGGCTTGGCAGTTCGGGCTGGACTGTTCCCATGAGGCACAGGGTCAGACTGATTTGCATATGGCCATGTCTGAACTGGGGTGGTGGAGTGAGCTAAAAAATGATGATGGATTAAACCCAGATCAGTTGACTGGGGGTGAGTGTTTGATTTGCTCTAACGCTCCGTCCATCATCCCCTTTGGTATCGCTTTGTTCGCCCTAAGTTGGCAGGGTATGCCCAGACGTGGGTCCCTTGCTCACTTTGCCACTGGAATCAAGATAGGCTGGCTGATGAGGGTTTTGAACCCGAAACCGGTCCCAGGATGCTTGTTTCCGGTCCAGGGAAGACATGGCTTGGCAGTTTGGGTTGGACTGTTCCCATGAGGCACAGGGTCAGACTGATTTGCATATGGCCATGTCTGAACTGGGGTGGTGGAGTGAGCTAAAGAATGATGATGGATTAAACCCAGATCAGTTGATTGGGGGTGAGTGTTTGATTTGCTCTAACGCTCCGTCCATCATCCCCTTTGGTATCGCTTGTTCGCCCTAAGTTGGCAGGGTATGCCCAGACGTGGGTCCCTTGCTCACTTTGCCACTGGAATCAAGATAGCCTGGCTGATGAGGGTTTTGAACCTGAAACCGGTCCCAGGATGCTTGTTTCCGGTCCAGGGAAGACATGGCTTGGCAGTTCGGGCTGGACTGTTCCCATGAGGCACAGGGTCAGACTGATTTGCATATGGCCATGTCTGAACTGGGGTGGTGGAGTGAGCTAAAGAATGATGATGGATTAAACCCAGATCAGTTGACTGGGGGTGAGTGTTTGATTTGCTCTAACGCTCCGTCCATCATCCCCTTGGTATCGCTTTGTTCGCCCTAAGTTGGCAGGGTATGCCCAGACGTGGGTCCCTTGCTCACTTTGCCACTGGAATCAAGATAGCCTGGCTGATGAGGGTTTTGAACCCGAAACCGGTCCCAGGATGCTTGTTTCCGGTCCAGGGAAGACATGGCTTGGCAGTTCGGGCTGGACTGTTCCCATGAGGCACAGGGTCAGACTGATTTGCATATGGCCATGTCTGAACCGGGGTGGTGGAGTGAGCTAAAGAATGATGATGGATTAAACCCAGATCAGTTGACTGGGGGTGAGTGTTTGATTTGCTCTAACGCTCCGTCCATCATCCCCTTTGGTATCGCTTTGTTCGCCCTAAGTTGGCAGGGTATGCCCAGACGTGGGTCCCTTGCTCACTTTGCCACTGGAATCAAGATAGCCTGGCTGATGAGGGTTTTGAACCCGAAACCGGTCCCAGGATGCTTGTTTCCGGTCCAGGGAAGACATGGCTTGGCAGTTCGGGCTGGACTGTTCCCATGAGGCACAGGGTCAGACTGATTTGCATATGGCCATGTCTGAACTGGGGTGGTGGAGTGAGCTAAAGAATGATGATGGATTAAACCCAGATCAGTTGACTGGGGGTGAGTGTTTGATTTGCTCTAACGCTCCGTCCATCATCCCCTTTGGTATCGCATCACCCTTCATCAGCCAGGCTAGCTTGAATCCAGCGGTGTAGTGAGCAGTGCAGACGTCGATGGCCATTTTATTAGCCTCCTGTGAGTGATGGAAAAGTGCGCTCATGGCGCGCAGTCAAGGGCAGCGTCTCTGTTGTGCAGAAAATGAACACGAGAAGCGCCTTGTATGCCCCGGACACACAGCGGCAAAAGAAACAATTGATGGACGGAATGCAGAACAAATCAAAACATTCACCCCCAGTCAAGAAATCTGGGATAAATCCATCATTCTTTTGCTCACCACACCACCCCAGTTTGGACCCAGCCATATGCAAATCAGTCTTGACCCTGTTCCTTGTGGGAACAGTCCAGCCCGAACTACCAAGCCAGGTCCTCCCTGGACCGGAAACAAGCATCCTGGGACCGGTTTCAGGGCATCACCCTTCATCAGCCAGGCTAGCTTGAATCCAGTGGTGTAGTGAGCAGTGCAGACGTCGATGGCCATTTTATTAGCCTCCTGTGAGTGATGTGTGCGGCAGCCACCACCGCCATTCTGACAAAAAAATGAAAGGGAAAGAAAATGAACACAAAGTGCCTTGTGACAAAAAAATAAAAGGGAAAGCACACATGGCACGCAGTCAAAGGCAGCATCCTGCGAGTGGTGTGTGTGTGGCTCCCACCGCCGCAATTCTAAACAATTAAAAAACAAAACTGAAAGTGCGCTGAAAATGACAAGCACTGGCGAGGGACGGCGAAAGTCCAAATTAAAAAAATAAAGAGTCCTCAAACACAAGAGCTGAAGAAACTTTACTGGTGCCCCTCAGCCTGAAAGGAAGTGACGTTCAGGCAAAGACAATGAATGAGGAGGCAGCAAAGAAGAAGGACAGCCGAATTACCCAATGGTAAGTAGCAGGTGGTACAAAAGTCGGAATATCGATTACAGCAGGTCTAGCATCAGCGCGTGCGCACTGTAGCTCGACCTAAAAAGAGAGATTAATGTACTGCCTGAAAAACCAGGACTTGTCTTACTGTAGGTCAACACTCCATTCTAGAACTGTAAGGCACACTAGCTCGGCACCCACAGACAAATTCGCCTTTCTATGGCTTCTCAGAATGTTTGCATGGTGATTAGTTTTCTTTCTGAAGGGTGTCAGTGTGCAACTCACAGTAGGGACATCTCTGCTGCTCTGGCCGGGCCCTAAATGATCCAGGTATTGTAGACCTCAGTGAACAAAACAGATTGTACGAAGCAATTGGTTGTGCTAATGGTGAGATGGGCCCTTTTGACCTATTTACAGCCAACATGCGGGGGTGCCAACATTGCTTTCCACGTTTTTATATAACCCTTACCACTGGTGTTCAGACTGTTTCTATGGGCTCCCGCTTTTTGAGATAGGACATCTCATGCCCTAGGAGGTAATGATAGTTGAGAACTCAGGATTGAAACAAGTTAAAATTTCGACACATAGAGCATATGGGCAAAAGGGTAGTTTGGTCTTGCTTAGTAGGTATTTTGCTTCCATTCGAGGTTCTCACCAAAGTGCCATAAATTTAGGGAGTGTTCCACGGCCGTGTGTGCAAAAACTTACATTGTGCTAACTCAACATACTCTTGAGTCTAGGGGGCTTATTTACTAGCCCTGTGTGCGGCTGGAACGTCACTTTTTGTGACGTTCTAGTGGAATACAGGGTTTAGCCATATCTACAAGGCCACATAAAGCTACCTTGCCTGGCTTTTCATGGCCTTGTAGATATGGAGTGAGGAAACGCACTGGAAGTCCCTGCATCGTCTTTTACTACGATGGGGAAGTGTGCCATGGGTGTTACAGTGGGTGTACCGACGTAACACCCATGGCATTTGACACATTCCCAAGATTTACAAGAATCTGTAAACCTGGGAATGGGTCAAAATTTTACGCCTCCCCAGAGCAGGGCCAGACTTCAAACCCAAAGCAGCCCTGGCAATTTGTTGGAGCAGCCCCCTGGGGGGGGGAGCGCAGTGTGAAGCACTACTGCTTTTATTACTAGAGGCCAATATTACAGCACCGCTGTAGAACCGGCCTCCAGTAACAAAACTGGCCCCACCACTTCAAAACCAGCCTCTACCCTTCCAGCCTCCCGTGGAAACGCCCGATGCCCGCTATGGCCAGTCCAGCCGTGCCCCAGAGGAGGTGTATTGAAGAGAAATATCTTTATTTCTCCTCGTTTTTTCCTCTTTCTATGTGTGCTGCATTTTGCAGCACACATAGAAGGAGGGAAAAGCCTCCATGGATTCTTTTTGTGCACCTTCCTGCACAGAAACAATTCTGGCGCATATTTGCAAAGAATTGGCGCAGGGCAGCACCACAAATCATTTTGCTGCGCTACCCTACACCAATTGGAAAGGGCAGAAATGCACCATATTTACAAGATACGGTGCTTTCCTGTCTTTGCAGCCAGCGCCGATGCACAATTAGCAGCTGTGCGCCAACGCACAAACCCTTGTACCATGGTGTAAGGGTGTCTGTGTTTTTGGCATGATTGTTTTGGTGCAGGAAGGGACACCTTCATGCACAAAAACAATACTTGGAGCAGGGACATCTTAAGGAGTTTGGGGGCCCTGGGCCAAACTTATTTTGGGGGCCCCTATTCCAAACAGCTTTGATTTTATGTTCCAGTTTGAGCTCTTTCACAACCTCTTTGTCCAGGTCACTGACAATGAACTGGCACACTTGTCCAAATTCTAAATGTGTTTACATCTAATATTCAGGGACAGTGATGTGTGTTTTGAATATTGTAACACAGCAGCAGCTCACTAATATTACTGCAAATAATCTCAGTGACCCCTCTCCCATTTCTCATATGTGAGGTCCTGGTTTGATCTAAAAGAACTTTTTTTATGGATGTTGCATGAAACATAAACATAACATTTCTCTGCAAATTCTCTGTAGTAGACTCTCAGACATCACCCACATTAAAAATACATTTAAGGAAAACGGTATTTAAAACAATCTATTTAAAACAATCTGTTTAAGAATTGTTCAAGGTCATCAGGGAGACTCTGCAGAATACACCTGGCTCTGTCAGGGGGCCCCCTGAAAGGCTGGGGCCCTGGGCCAGTGCCCACTTTGCCCGTGCCTTTAAAACGTCTCTGCTTTGGAGGCGTTTTCCTCTTTCTAAAAAAGATAACACTGAGAGATGTTTGATTTTTGGGAGTGGAAGTATACTGCCATGACTTACGGAGAATCAATGCTGTCAATCACTTCAGGATAAGACATGGCGGCACTCAATCTGCAATTGGTGGTGCTCTTGGAGGTAGACATTGGGGACTGAAGCTCTTCTTTCACCCCTAAAAGTAAAAGTATATGAGAGAACAAAAGATTGTGGCACAGCACAGATAAGCCTTCCAGTTCCCTCTAACAAAAAACAAATAGTTGAAAAAAGAAACATGTGAAGACACATATGGGCTTCTTTAGAAGGAATTGGCGTAGGGCAGAGCAGTAAGTCATTTTGCTGCGCTACCCTATGCCAATTAGAAAGAGAAGGTATGCACAGTATTTACAATATACAGTGCATTGCTGTCATTTCAGCCAGCGCCGGCTCACCATTTGCAGCTGAGCGCCAACACAGACACCCTTGCACCATGCAAGGGTGTCTGTGTTGTTGGCATGATTGTTTTTGTGCAGGAAGGGGTTCCATTCAGCACAAAAACAATCATGAGAGGTGTTTTCCTCATTCTACATGTGCTGCAGAATGAAGCACACGTGGAAAGAGGAAAAAAAGAGGAGCAATGTAAACATTTCTCCTCGTTATGCCTGCCCAAGGGAGTTGCAAGGTTTTAGCGCTGCCCCAGGTTTCCGTGATATTGTAGATCTGAGGCAGTGTAAAAGTCCATGGGTGCTGCATGGGAACACCCACTGCAATGCCCATGGAACGCCTCTTTGACGCACAGTAAGGCAAGGTAGCGATTTGTGCTACGTTGCTTACTCCATATTTACGAGGCCATGAAAAGCCACGCAAAGTAGCTTTTTGAGGCCTCATAGATATGGGTCTGCACACTGCGCCTCCAGAGCATCATAAATGTGACGCTACAGCAGCAGAAATGTGCTTCAAGTGGCTTGTAAATAAGCCCCATAATGTTTCAACAAATTCCTTCATGCATGCAAAGACCCACAGTTATAGCACCTTCCAGATCCATGTGTATATCGTTGGATCTCTGCCTCCTTTGACCCTTTTGACCATTATCTACCCTCGATTCATCGTCAGAGGTTTACAGCAGTTAGCAACATACTTAAAAGAGTCCTTCTTGCAGGAGATGAAAATGTTTGTCAGTTTAGAGTGGTTCACATTTCCCCACTGGTACTAGCTTGTCAGGTTTCTCAGGATTATGCTCTTGACCCAGCTCTTGTCTTTATTTATGTAAACAATCTCCTAAACTTCATCAGGAAGGAGTCGTTTATTTTCCACTTGTGATAATTATGGACTGGATGGCCCCAGCTGGTTCCAGCTAAGTGCTTTGGGAGAAAATCCCAGTTATTAAAAATCCACTTAATTTCTCCACTACCAAAGTTGTTGGTAAGAACTCGTGGTTTCACACAAAATTAAAGCCTACTGGGATTCTTATTGACAGGTGTTTAACTTTAAGCTCTAAAGACAACATATCATTAAATACATGTTTTTTAAGTCTCTCATTGAGTGCCTGATTTAGGATTTGGTGGACCAGGACCGCTTCCCCTTATTGGCAGGGATCCAACCCCACAAAACTCGCAGTACCCCACTTATAAGTTGTGGAACCGCCAATTGTGCACTGCTCGGGCCTTTACCACCATACAATCATTAGCAGTGGCCCATCCTCCATAGGGCTTCTACCTTTTGTGCATCCGCAGCTTCATGGTGGTACCCTATTTAGGGTGATCCTAATGATGGAGATTTTCCCTGCCTTGGCTGCTTGGCAGATCACCAGTCAAGGTCTAAATGACCCTCCTAAATATCTGCATTTCAACTTGACCTAATATGAATATTTAGATGATCAATGGCCAATATGTATTTATTACGCTAATATTCTCTATTTGGATCTCTCGATAAAATATCAGGAGTTGCTGCTAAAGGCAGAAGATGTCTGTATTAGGATGGACAAAAAACATCAAGAAATACATGTCTCTGCCATACTGTGCTCTATACATTGACTGGTGTTTGATGGTGAATCTTATTTAAATGCATGTGTGCATACTTTTTTTTATTGGGCATCCATATCTTTCACAAAGGGTCTCTCTATATACTCTCACCAGAGCCTTGTGTTGTGCTTTGAATAGGGTTTCAATATTGTTCCTATGCCTGCCACACATTGTTGGGAACACAAGATGTTCATTCTACCCCCTGGATAGTGGAACATGCCGCCACCTCGCCCACCCATGAGTCACATTAGAAGTTTAGATTTAAGCCATGCCTAATTATTTTTCTGAATTGTTCAAAGAGTGAGGAGTGCTATCCAAGTGTTTTAACTCTCGAAGTATACATCAATTTGTTTAACAAAACTATATTTCACTCAACATTAGTAAATCCTCTTTGTTTTCACGATTTAAAAAGATAAGCAGTTTTTGTTGTTGGCGGGTTTCCAAAAGGGGCTTTTCTGCTTCAAATTCTGTCTGTGGTCTTCGTCCTTCCCAAAGACCTTCGCACATCCAGGAGCGTAAAAGGGTACATACCAAATATTAGAGAAATTCAAACATTGGCGGGAGCATCAAAAGTGTTCCCATAACGCAGCCAAGGCGAGGTTAATGTTCTTCAGTCAGGAAACTCGAATGATCATCAAAAATGGAGGAGAAAGCCATCCCAGCGTGAGTGGAGATTACTCGAAATAATTCGATTTTTACTTCAGGGTAAGAAAAATTCTGTGCACAAAAGACGTAGGAGGTAATTTACGGTTTGGCAGAGCCAGAGTATTTCCATAAATTAGTGGAGCTCCCGCTGAACCACACCTTTCGCTTCCCTGCCTTGTTCAGAGGCTTGTAAGCTGGGAATATCAAATTCAAACTATCCACGGATCGCAATATAGATGAATCCAACATCGAGGGACGAAACATGGAAAGGTAAGTTTGGTTACATTTTCTATACCTAACTCCTTTGGGATATGTATCTCCAAGGTACGTAGGTGTGGGGTTAAGAATAGTAAATCTTTACCCACCTCTGTGCACTTTCCCTGTTTATTATTCTGTCCCTCAATATTCTGGTCTTGAGGTTGTGACCCATTGATATTTAGGATTCGATATTCCCAACATCAATAATTTAGATGTGGGGAAAATACCTGGGGCTGTGTTATAAAAAGTGCCCGGGGACGCAATGGGCATGTGCTCCCGCTTTGTGCGTCCCCAGGACACTTTGGTATTACAGGAGCTGCAGAGGCTTGTGCAGCCCCTTCTGTAATACTGATATTGCTGGGTGTTAGAAATGGGATTTCTGGTTGGTTAGGGCTTGCGCCTAAGCCAGGCAGAAACCACCACTCTAGTCAGGGCAAGGGAGTTACACGCTGAAGATAACCCCTGCTCGCCCCCTTGGTAGCTTGGCACGAGCAGTCAGGCTTATCCCAGAGGCAATGTGTAAAGCGTTTGCGCAACACACACAGCAGCAACCCACTAGGCACACCACAAAAGGAACTCCACACAAGGTTATATAAAAAAATAGCCTTTGTATTATCATAAACACATTAGAGACATAATCACACAATATACACTGTGCTAACTGGCACTAGGCAATATTTACAGGGGATTATATACACCTGACAGGGCCAATCGGGCCACTGTCAGAACCATCATAAATACAAATAATAAATGTAGAACACAACCAGTAATGACTGGCGAAATACTGTACTCAGCATTATATCCTGCAACATAAATCATATTATGCACTCAGCATCACATTAGGCGTAACCAGCATACACGCAGTATGCAATAACCTCTTAGGCATAAACACATTATGCATTAGGCCTCACCAGCATACACGCAGTATGCAATAACCTCAAAAACATAAACACTTTACGCATTAGGCCTCACCAGCATACACGCAGTATGCAATAACCTCATACAGTCCCCCTGGCCAACTGGCCTTCTCAGAGGGCTCAAATGCCCTATGTCCATAATGTCAGGGCTTGGGCTGCCAATGCAGCAGAATCCACAAGGGCGCAAATTGCGCTGGGGCAGAGGAGTGTATCTCACTCCTGTCTCATCCAAAAATGCCCCCAAAGAAATGATGGCCTAAACGTTGCAGCTGCCGCTAATTGCCGTGCAGCTGTGAAGGAAATTAGGCACTGGCACCGACTGTGCCCTAAGAGCCCGACTGGGACTCTATAAAACAAATATGCCAAGACGTTGCAGCTGCCCGCGCTGGCGCGGCGCAGCTGTGCATAAAATAAAGGGGCCCTGGCAGGACTGTGCCCTCGGGGCCTCCACTGGGACTCTCTGAACAACACTGCCCCCATCGTTGCAGCTGCCTTCTAGCAGGTGGGGCAGCTGGGGAAAAATAGTCACAACGAAGGGACACGGGCACCCCTGGGCCCTCTGGACCCCCACGGGGGCCCTAAAGACAATGTAGCCCACGTTGGAGCGGCCCGCTCTCTGGCGGGTCCGCTCAGATCACCCAAGCACCGGCAATGTGCCTCGAAAGGCACCAACAATGGCGAAGCCCCCACTCACCAGACTCTCCGTGGGGCTCTGCGCTCCTCTGCACTGGGAGGCCTAGAGGCTCCGGTCGGACGCCTCCTCTCCCTCACTCAGCATGCGGGGCTCTCTCCAGACATGGGAGCCCCGCCGATGATCCGGTGCCCGCTCGCCGGGCGTCCTTTGCAATGGGCCTCTCTTCACTTCACCCGGGCCCCCTCCTGGGACCCGGGACTTCGATGTGGAGCCCGCAAGGCTCCGCACTTCCTGCTTCCGGCTCTTGTCGCGCTGTGATTGGCAGCCGCGGCCACCTCCTTCAGTGGCCCCGCACAGAGTCAGGCAAGGCCACCTGGCTTCCTGGTCGGGCCGGCGGCCGCTTCTCCTCTTCGCGGCAACGCGGGGTGGGCACCCGCTCGCCAATTAAGCACATAAGCGGGGTGGGCACCCGCCAACAACTCCAAACGCGGGGTGGGCACCTGCTAGAAATGCATAAAGCGGGCTGGGCTCCCGCTTCGTTCGGCAAAATGCAGGGGAATCCCCATGTCGGGATTCCCTCCATAAGGGCTGCAGCTCCGAAGCCCACGCTCTCCCCTCTTTGGGAAATCAAAATATAGCGCTCTCGAGGCACTAGGAGCCACAGCTCCAACAGCAACAGTCCCTAGAGATCAAGGGGGCAAGACTGGGCCCAGGGAGGCAAGCCCTCATGGCGGTTCCTCCTGGGCCCCAGCAGCTGAACGCTCCAGCAAGTCAGGAACAGCACATTTTCATGGGGTCACAGCCCCAGTATTTATACACAAAATCTCTTTGTCTGCAGGACAGGGCTTTTGGGGGAACCAGATGCGACTGGTTCAAGGGGGATTTGGAGCACTCTGTTGACAGGGCTCCTCTTCTCTATTGTTAGGTGGGGGCTCGTCACCAGACACACCGCAGGGGGGCGGAGCCAGCATTCACTAGGACAGGCACAGATCTATTCAGTGTCAGGGGATTACTCCTCCCACTACTCCCAATGCAGTTGTCCCATTCAGCCTAGTGCTGACTCACCCTGCCCCTCCTTGAGCCACACACACCTCCCCGCCCCTGTCACTCAAAATCCAGACATGCAATTCACATCAGGCAGGCAGACACATAGCACACAGAAATGCCAACTTCTAAAAGTAGCATTTCTAAAATAGTCATAATAAATCTGCGCACACCATTGCGTAGCATTTATTATTACTATTTCAAACATACCAAACTTGACCACGCTGCTCCTCTCATATCTGGAATTGCCACTGACACACTTATCAGGGAATCCCCAATGCATTCCTATGGGAGTGCAGGCCAATCTTACCATATAACACAGTGAGAGCACGCACTTTACACTCGACAGCAGTGCTAAAGTGCCCAGAGGCCTAAAACCACCAACACCATGTCAGAGAAAAGGCCAGGGGAAAGGCAAAAAGTTTAGGGATGACCCTGCAAAAAGGGCCAAGTCCAACACAGGGGCACAGAGGGCTTTCCCTCATTTGCATGGGGGCGTGACCCCATGCAAATAAGGGAATCTCTCTGTCTCTGCACCCGAGCCTTATTATGGACACGGGTGCAGAGGCAAACATGCCTTCAGGAGGCGCACTAAAAGTTAACCACAAAAAGGTGGCACCCATTCAGTGCACCTCTTAAAGGCAGCCCTCTGGAGGGGAGAAAGGGGGTCCCATGAACCCCTCAGACATCCCCTTGCAGGCAGGTGCAACCACGTACTGCACCTGCCTGCAAGGAGATCTCTCTCCCTTCCTAAAAATGCAGGCGGCATGCTGCCTGCCTTGTGAAACATCGAGTGCCTTTAAAGAAGCTACTCCATATTTCACTTGCATCCTCTGCCTTCAAGCCAGCATAAGTTTGCAGCTGCCCTAGGGGCATCGCATCCTTTGTAATAAAGTAGACCTATTTAAAGGTAAGCTATAGCGCAAACAAGGAAAGTGTGCCGTATGTGTAATACGGCCTCTGGTTTCCAACGGTGAAGCCTCCGATGGTGCATTCTAAGAATTTTTTGATAGACAACTCATCTACCACAGGGAAAAATGTGTTTGTGTATTGGGAAGCCTAGCTATTGTGGGTCTTTTGACATTTTTCTTTACCAGGTCTGTAATGTGTGGCATGGTGTGCATGGGCATTATAATTAAACAATGTCTTCGATGCACAGGGGAAAAGTTCTCTCCATGTTAAGAGTATTTGCTCTGTATCTCAGAAAAGAACTTCTGCAGTCAGGGACTCATTCCTGAAGTACAAAACACATGGTGAGCAGTCTGAGATGACGAGCTAGCACATTTGGGGCCCTATTTCATATAGGGCGTGCATTCCCTGTTTGTGCCACGGCACACCTTCAAGCTGGTGCACTGGCTCAGACAGGGAAAGTGTGCCCTATTAGGTTGAACGTGCTGCCCTTAGGGCAGCCGCAAGCTCATGCTGGCTTTGGGGCAGCACATTCAAGTGTGTTTCGCTGTGCAGGTGGTACCTGTCTGCACTTTAAAGAAGGGAGAGAGATCCTCTTGCAGGCGGATGCAGTGAGTGACTTCACCCGCCTGCAAGGGGATGTCTGGGGGGCCCTATGACCCCCTCCAAAGGGTTACTATAAGTGAGGCGCAATGATAGTGCACCACCTTCTTGTGGCACACTGTCAGTGCACCTCCTGACAGCTTTTTTACCTCTGTGCCCTCGTCCATAATTTGGCGCGGGAGTAGAGGTAAAGAGATTCCCTCATTTGCAATTGGACACACCACCATGCAAATGAGGGAACGCCCCCTTGAAATAGCGCTGGGGCAACGTATGTGCCAGCGCTATCTGTATTACAGAAGGGGACCACACAAGCATCTGCGGCCCCTTCTGTAATACTAAAGAGCCCCGGGGGTGCACAAAGTGGGCCTAAACGCCCGTTGCGATCCTGCGGGCACTTCTGTAATACAGGCCCAGGTATACTTTTTCCTGAAAAGTGTTCCTGCTGTGAGGAAGGCGAGAAGGGAGCATTTTTATCAAAAATGTCTCAGAAGAGCAGTGAACAAAATTGCATTCTGTGCGAGGGGTGCCACTTGGTGGGTGGGTGCCTCCACCATCAAAGGGTTTGACAGCCTGCCCGAAGCAAAATATTCCACGTACAAAGGCAATCTCATTCAATATGTGGTGAGCAGAAACTGACAATGTTTCACATAAGGCAAATCAGCTTCACAGCCTGGACATGTCACAAAATCTCATGTCCTGCATGATTTTTAATGTGACCTTGCTTTAGGCCAATGTATTCGTTAATTAGTAATCATTATATTCCTAATTATGGTAATTTTAGATAATCAATGGTGTGCTATTATTCATGTGTGCATGATGCAAAGAGACATTTTAGAACTGGGGCTAGCGCAAATAGATGTTTGCATAGGAAGTCCGCAAACAACCCAAGTTATTTGATTTAGAGCTGCAGACCAGACTTGCTGCTTTATGTTACACATTTTATTGACTCCTCACACGTGAACTGTGTGATGGACGTGTATGACCATTTCTCCCATGGTAGTCAGTTCTTTTAGTGACTCGAATCTTTGCATTGACTGTACTGTCTCTCATGATGGATTATGCTACCCCTGGAGAGAAGGCCAAGGTTAGTCCTTGCAGGAGTTCTCCTACCAGCAGTAGACTCCACGTGGATGAGGCCGCAGGACCTCTGGCGTGCACTGCAAGGACAAGGGAGAGAGGCCGAGGGCTCGGAGAAATGTGTGAGGATGGAGAGGCATGGAGACAAAGACAAGAACTCGGAAGCCTGCGTTCAACCTTGTTGTTTCTTTCAGTCAAAGGCATAATCCAAGTTTTGGATCATCAGGGAATAAATCAGTTTGGAAAATATCAGAAGTACACGAATTGCACTGGTGACAATCTCATTTCTCAGTGGAATGTGCAGTCCCTGACAGAAGGAAGCATGGTTTTTTGCAGCTTTGACTGCTCTACTGCATGTTGGTGCGAAATTGCAAAATCACTAGTGCACTCTAGATACTCGCGGAAGAGGAGAGCCCTCGGTGCATTTACAGGAGCAGGTGATAGCACGGGAAAGGAGTTATGAGCTGGAGAGACAAGAGCTGGGGCTGAAGGTACCGTACACAGATACAGGAACAAGAGATGCGAGCGAAGGAGAGCGGAAATAAAGATTCAGAAAGAGGAGAGACAAGAGGGCCAAATTAAAATATAGTTACAAGAGCAGAACGACAAGAGGGCCAAATTAAAATATAGTTACAAGAGCAGAACGACGGGACAGAAAGAAAAGAGGACAGGAGGAGAGACAAAATAGTAACTGTTACTGAAACAAAAGAGACATCGGGAGGAAGAGAATAGATGCAGAAAGACTTAGAAACGTGAGCGACAAAGGGGTGGGAGAGATTGTTATGTTTTGTTAACCTGTATTCTACTTGTAAAACACAGGTATACCTTTAAGGGTTTCAGTGCACTCTGGACAAAAAGAAGGAAGAAGCATGAGAGTCCGGGCATACCTACCGCTGGTTAAACTTACAGATTTTTAGGGCCTTGCAGAATGTCAACTATTTATGCTGCTCTCTAGAGCTAACAGAAGATTTTTATAATTTGACTGCCCAAATTTAAAAAAAACGACAGCCACCAGATAATGGCAATTGCACCATACGAACAGCTAAGGCAACCTGAAGTGGAATATTTGAGAAATATATTTCTTAGAAATGCAGGCTTTGTTCCTAAAAAAACCCTATGCATGGTGATTTAACCAATACGCTTTTTCCAGGCCCGAATGTGGTCAGATCTTTTCAATCTGAGAAGGTAAGAGGGTAACTGGGCACTCCCAGATAAATCTTATTGTGATGGTCCAGACAAGAAGACATGAATGTGTTCATAGATGATAAAAATGAAAGTGATGTCACTTCAGGAGATTAATGATCCTTTTTGAAGTTTGAGAGAAAGAGTTCTAGGAAAGGCAAGTATGGGTGCAGAAAAGAGATATGGTCGCAGAAACTAAGCAGGCAAGGAGAGAGTTAAGGAACATGCCTAGTTCCAGGAGCATAGGACTGGATACCCTCATGGGTGATGAGTCGAGTCGCGCTTTATAAATTCTGTTTAGATTGAAAGGAGATAAGACTGGGAGACAGGAGATTTAGTCAATGGAACAGGAGAGACAATGAGATGTTGAAAGAGGTACCTATAAAAACAGGAGAGACAAGCGGAGAAGGAGAGAAGTGGATGTGGAATAATGACAAGGATAGGAGAGACACGGAGTATAACTGTCAGAACAGGGGCACCAAGGAAGGAAGAAAGATTGTAGGAAAAGAAACGACATTGAGACATAGGTGAAAAATATGAGAGAAATGACCCAGAAAAGGAGAGATGCAGAAATGGTGTATAATGGGAGAGGAGCATAAGAGATATAGCTACAGGAATAGAAGAAATAAGAGAAATAGGGATAGAAGGAAAAGAAGCAGGAACGACAATGTGCAGGGAAGGAAGAAATCTAGTTGGAGGAACAAGGGAGCAATTTGTGAACAGAGAGATGAGAATTGTAGTAAAAGAAATATGAGATACTGCATGTTAGAACTGGGGGTCTGTAGTTGGCTGAGGTATGTACCTTAGTCCAAATAGGGACCCTTGCTTCTAGTCAGGGTAAGCAGGGACACACCCTTAGATAAACCCTGCTCACCCCCTGGTAGCTTGGCATGAGCAGCCAGGCTTATCTCCAAGGCAATGTGTAAAGTATTTGCAACCACACTCCCAGTAACACAGTGATAACACCACAAATGGACACCACACTAGTTTCATAAAAATAGCAGTATCTTTATAAAAAGGAATACGATGAGACCAACCGATAGAAAACCAACATAAGCGTATTCGTAATAATTCACTTGGCCGGTTATTAGGCCAGCAATCACTTGTAGGTTCTTGCGGTATTAATGAGCAATTTACGATCTCTAATGCAGTCCTAATGCAATGCTATGCAGTTCGTTATGCAGCTCGTAATGTAATAATAGGACAGTCCTTAATGTAAGAATCAGGCAGTTCGTAATGCAATAATAATGCGATTCGTAATGCAAGAATCAGGCAGTTCATAATGCATTAATGTTATGTTTCGTATAGAGGCCCTAATATAGACGCGTTCATATATGCCGTATATGGTCATAATCGTATATGCCCTATTATGGTCTTATTCGTATATGCCCTATTATGGTCATAATCGTCTATGCCCTATTATGGTCTTATTCGTATATGCCCTATTATGGTCATAATCGTCTATGCCCTATTATGGTCATAGTCTCCTATGCCCTAATATAGGCATGATCTTTCACCTACATTAGTTCCCTACAGTACACAACGAGCTCTAAGCGTTGAACGTTATCTAGTCTGTGGTTAGAACACTGCAGGGTCTTTCCCGAACACAGGTCTACAATGCACTTATAAATTATGCATGAGCATTCACCAGCTACATCTCCCGCATAATATGTATGTACAAAGTTCACCCCTGACGTCTTCCTCATGTCTAACAAAGACCAATACAAACCATACTGAGGAACAAGACACTTTAGGGTATAAATACACCACATCTTGCCACTGTAAGATAGAGGGAACCGAGACTTCCATGCTGACACACTGACCAGAGACGCTGAGGCTCCTGCATGCAGTCGCTCCAGCTGACAGCGGTCTAACACAGCCCTTGCGGGGTGTCCAACTCGAGACCAGGATGGGGTCCCACACTCTCTCTATCCAGGTAATGGGGTTTGACTAAATCCTAGAAGGATTCTTGGCTCTTAGGCTTTTAGACCTACACACATGCTAGGTACACTCAGGTACATCTAGTTAGGCATCGTAGGAGTACGCGCACTTTTATAATGCATTTTATATTCATGTATGTATTCATGATTCTTGCAATATGGTAGATCTGTACTACCCTTTCACTTTTATCGTACTGCTGATAATATATCTCTGCTATTGTCTGCTGGTTGCTGCAGCACATATATTTTACACTAGAATAACCACTGTTCAAAAATACTTATTGAAACGCCCAGACTGTTTATTCTGTGTAACTCTCTGAGACAAACCGAACAAGTAAGCACGAGTGACTGAGCGAAAAGTAGTACATTGTTTCCACGATTCTGAGGGCTCATGGTTGTCATGATCTAAGGTTGCCAGAAATTAATCTCTCCCCGATAAGAGGAGATTCTAGTGGCACTGTGAGCTAGCTAATGCAAATCAGGCTAACATACGCGGTGGGGGTGCACAGAGCCAGTCTGCCACCAAGCCCACAGTTTATGTTATCCAAACGCGCAGGTCCTGCAGGGGTACTATAGGAACTACACGACATGGCGCCCAGCGTTGGTTGGGTACTTATTTAACAGTAGAATCTAAGTAGTTCAGTCATGCTATTCTCAGAGATCCTACTCACAAAACACCAGAGACGTCTGGAGTGGGTGGGCACTAAATCCGCCGCAGCTGAGTAGTACGAAAATACTATTTATTGGCTGTTGGTTAATCAAGCTTGAAGGACATTTAGATCCTAAATTGTGCATAAAACCTTTATCTTAGTTCTCTTGGAAAAGCTTTTCTTTTCAAAATGACTCAGAGCGATGAAGAAAGAGTAGATCTACATCTTTCAGCCAGAGAACAACCCGAAAATGAAATTGAAATTGCACCTAAATTTAGACATACTCTCACCATGAAACTATTAAAAAATGGTTTACCACCAAGGGGTGGCGTAGTAGCTCTCGTGATTGAGGCGCACAAATCAAATAAAACAGAGGTATTCTATTCGTGGGTTACATTCCCAGCAGCAGATGCCAGAACACGACATTTCACTACTATATAGAAGGAGATGCACCAGCAGAATATTGTCCATTCGATGACATAGAGATTCCACTCACGTACCAGGAACACTTATACTGGTTTAAAGGCGCCCTACCCCACTTAAGAGCAAGAGTAAGATTAGGCCCGCTCGGAGGAGACGGGGCCACATGGCATGGAGAGGTGTGGTGCAGCGGCCAGGGCAGCTGACTTCGGAGCACAGGGTTCACGGTTCGATCTCCGGCAGCAGCTCAGCTCAGCACCATGTGACTCTGGGCAATAGCTCACTTAATTTCCACTGCGGCCCCCAGCGCCTTGAGACCCGTAAGGGTGAGTAGCTGCGCTATATAAAAACGGACTTAAATTTTTTTTTTTACTTACAATACTAGCGGCTTACACACTGCACTCTGACATTGACACAATGCCACAGCCAGAATTACTCATACAACACAGAGATTTAATTAAAATCTACAGAAACTTGACACAATTCGTCATGAGGACTCTCACAGTTCAACCAACAACAGTTGCAACAAACGGGACCCAATACCAGGGTACAGCAACTAAAATTACTCCTCAAACATTATGGGCCATATGTAGGTGGGCTAATACCGGTCGGTAACGGCCGAAAATCTGTAAATTTCCCGTTACCGACCGGTATTTAGCCCTTTGCGATGTAGGAGGCCGGATTTAAGGTATCGGTAATTTACCGATTCGTTATTTTAAGGAATCGGTAAATTACCGATTCCTTAAATCCTATGTAGGGAGCACTCAAGTGAGTGCATTTTTGGTTTAAGGATTCGTTATTTACCACCAACTAGAAGTTGGTGGTAAATACCGAATACCTTTTAAAAAGCAATTTTGTGCTTTTTTAAAGTGCCATGTGGCAGACATACATGCCAGGGCATGTATGTGCGCCACATGTGCACACATGCACGATTCAGGGGTGCAACAGGGTGTCAATTTGACACCCTGCCACCCTTGAATATGCTCCCCTATTACCGATTCGGTATTTACCGAATCGGTAATAGTGAATAGCTTCCCATTCATTCCTATGGGCCTCCAGGCCCATAGGAATGAATGGGAAGGTATTCCTTATTACCGATTCGGTAAATACCGAATCGGTAATAACGAATATTACCGAATCGGTAAAATTTACCGAATGTTTACCTACATTCTATTTACCGATTCTTAAATACCGAATCGGTAAAATTCGGTATTTAGGAATCGGTAAATAGAAATTACCTACATATGGCCCTATACGCGGTAATGGGCAAAATGCCCGCAAAACGCGAACAAATACCATTCTGGATAGCTCAGAAAATAACTCAGCTTGAGGCGGTATTCCCGAATACTACCACCTGTGATGAACACAGAATACTAACAATCTGCTTGCCCATGGGGATCACACCACAAAGTGAGGACTGCACCTCTTGGGGTACAATCTTTGCTGCCATATATACCAGAACGCATGGTATCCCGTCATTAGCAGTAGTACCTGATGTATTGAGACAGATACAAAATGAGTATGGAGCAGAGCCTGCCCTTAATTTAGGGATGAAGTTACTAGGTAACTACGAACAAGTATCAGCCATAATACCAGCTAACATTAAGGGGGAAGCAGCTTCAGTGGCGATCCGCCAACGCCTAATGGAGTTCAGTCCAGTAGATCAACAACACAAACTACCCAAAATAATTGAAACTGCATATGCAGAACTAGGCAGAGACAGTCTAGGTGGGAAAGCATTAAAACCACAACTGGTGGGCAGTCCTGAAAAGGGCACTACAAAGCAGACACCTACTTCTTCTAAAAAGAAGTGGGAAAATAAAAAACAACCAAAGTCTAAAGACAGCAGATCTCAATCCAGAGGTAGGTCTCCTCAACAGGAGCCCTCTGGAAGGAGGTATAACCTCCGGAATAGGGATAATATTAAAAAACCTGACAGGTATCAGGATACTGATGCTCGTTCCTCTCGTTCCTTTCAGGGTTCATCAAAAAACTCAGAGAGGGAAGGACGGTCAGAGGAGCGTACAAAGTCCAGAGACACGCAACGCGCTGCGGACTACGTACCTAAAAAAGAAGATAAACAAAAATCAAAACATCAGTTCAAAAAGAAGAAGGTAGCAGGTCTCAAGATCAGACATGCCCAGAATTCTGAGGACACAGCTTCTAAACGGGGAATGGGCTCTGACGATGCTAGACAGCGTGGCAGAAGTAACAATAGCTCGCCAGAACCTGAAGGAATTTCTGGTGACAGCGGAGTTGAGTGAGTATATCACGGTGAAAACACCTGATACTCGGGTAAGTGTCCCACATAAGTTACATGAGATAACACTCCGGATGGAGGGGGACAAGCCCAGGAAAATTAAAGGTCTATTTTGGAAAAATCTGTCATCTGGATATGACATCCTATTAGCAGAGCAAGACTGGCATTCGTCATGGAGTGCCATAAGGGAGAAACTGTAATTTTTCCAGCACTTTCCGACCTCGTTCCCATACATTTAAAACATGCATATGGGCAGGAGTGGGCGGTTGCCCTAGCTCCAGCATTGTACAAAAATCATGATGGTTGGGATGAGGATTCAACCCATCACGTGATCCCATTAAAAGTTTCCCCAAATGCTCAAAGGCAATACCCTATAAAGCAGGAAGCTAAAAAACAAGTCAGGGAGATCCTAGATCAACTTGAATACCAGGGGGTGATAGAAAATTGCACCTCACCAATGAACAATACTTTGTTCCCCGTATCAAAACCTGACAACACACATCGTTTAGTTTTAGATTACAGACATTTAAACACTTGCACAAAGACATTTGCAGTTCAAAATGCACACAGTGCCGCATTAATGAATAACATTTCGCGGAAAAAATACAAAACAACACTTGATATCTCAAATGGATTTTTCTGCCAAAATATAGCGCCTGAAAGCAGGTACTTGACCGCATTCTCAGCGCTAGGGTCCCAACGGCAATTTTGTCATTTGCCCCAAGGGTATAAGAATAGCCCGGGGTTGTTTTCAGCAAGGGTAACAGAGTTACTCCAAAGTTTGGATGAAGAAGCATTGTCCTATGTAGATGATAGTTATCTGACGGACGATGACTTACCGAGGCACTTGACCAGGGTGAGCACCATTATTATGGGATTTGCCTCTGAGGGCTATAAATTTAATTTCAAAAATCAAAAATTGCCCATCTCAATGTCCTGTTCTTAGGGTATGAGCTGTCAAGTGAAGGAAAAAGCCTAGCAGCTAACTTTTTAGAAAAGTGTGCGCTGCTCCAACCTCCAAAATCATTAAAGAATTTACAATCAATTCTGGGATTCCTAAATTTTGGTCGAACATACATTTTGGATTACGCAGAAAGAGTGAAACCTTTCTACGACTTAATAAAACCTGATTTTTCAGTCAGATAATGGACACAGGAACATACAAACATCCTACTTTCACTGCAGGAAGACATGATAGCTTCAAAACATTTACAGACACGCGTAAACGTATGCAACTTAGTGATCCGAGTAATAGCGGGTCAATATGGGTACACTTATTTAACTTTCAATGAAGGCGAAACGGTACCAATCGCATACAAATCACAGCTGTACACAAACGCAGAGATGCGTTTCACTTCAACAGAAAAAATCCTGACAGCAGTGCAGACCGCTGTAGCAAGAGAAAGAGCTCTGGCTCAGTGAAAGCGCATAATAGTCGTGCCCCCAGTACCAGCCTTAGAGGCTGTTACAAAGGCTAGCATTCCAAATGCGAAAGCCTTACATCACAGATGGATACAATGGGCTAATTCTCTTACTGCAACGGATGTTGAATACAGATTTGATCCAAGTCTAAAAACACAAGCATTTCTGCAATACGAACAAGAATATCCTCTACCAAATGAGTATGAATACATTATTTACACTGACGGATCTGCTCAACCGGCCATAGGGAGTAAGCAAGCTTACAGCACAGCGTGTGTGATTGTTAAAGGTCGCATGCGTGATGGAAAGTTCCATCCAAGTTGCACTAAAACGCAATCTCTAGGAGACTGCACGGCTCAGTTGGCAGAATTAAAAGCACTAATACTGGCACTGGTAAATACGGAACACGAATTCCCCACACTAATTGTGTGTGATTCCTTTTACTGTGTACAGTCGTACAATGAATATTTACATCATTGGGAACAAAACGGGTTTAACCCCTTCCATGCGCGGCCGATTTTCGCCCTGTGCGAGGCGTTGCATTAAGCGGACGGGTTCATGACGAGCTCAGCTCGTCATGCGCACACGAGCACTGCGCAGCATGATGAGCTGAGCTCGTCATGAGCATGGAAGGGGTTAAAGACGCGAAAGGTGGCACAATTAAGCATAAAATGCTATGGGAGCAGGTAGTGGAGTTGAGAAACGAACTACCAAGGGCTCGCCTGATACATACACTGAGTCATCAGCGTGATTGCGTTCACGTTGAAGGGAATTCATTGGCTGATGAAGCCGCAAAGGGGGCTGTACGCACAGCGTCCGTAGCTGCAATCACTCGTTCAAAAACGAGAATAGACGGCGAGATTATGGTAGCTGTCATTGCTTCAGGCAAGGGCAGCACAGCAGTACCAAAGAAATTTACACTCAAGTACTCCTACAAGTTAGATGCACAAAACATTCCATATGCTCAGATTCCTGGAGTGGGGGATAGAGTAATACCAAATATGGATTGTAGGCAAGGCTTAATTCTAGCAGCACACGAGGGTTTGGGTTCTGCGCATACAGGCGTCACAGCGACTATTTCTTTACTGAAACAGCGCTACTGGTGGCCAGGGTTAACAAAGCAGACCAAAGAGGGGGGCGTGGCTAACCGCCTAAGATGGCAGACGCAATCTGGTGAGGCTCCGGACCCCAGGGGGACTCATCCTGGCGATCGCCAAACCAGGGGCGCTCTACGCTGCCCTAAGCACTGGGATACTGCTGTTGCAGCCTCCAGAAGAGCTTCTGCGGTTTCTGCCCGTCTGAGTCGCGGCAGTACAGTTGATCTCTACACCCACCTGAGACTGCGGGGATTGCGGCCTACCCGCGGTGTGTGCCGGAGCTGGAGGGCCGCGCCTCCTGCCTGCGCTCCGCGGCCTGAGACTCTGTGCCTCTCACCGTGAAAACCCGGCTGGCTCTAACAGAACGGCGGATTGTGCCAGCATTGCGGAACTGCCAGGCTGTGGACTGCCACGGCGGGGCCTGATTGGCGGAGCGGATTGGCCTGGGGCAGAAGGGAGCTGCGGACAGACAGTGAAGGGGCGACGAGCGTCGCAAATCCCGCCTACATCCAGCGGCCCAGGGTCCTGTGCCTCTCGCCGCGCAATACGGCTGGCCTCACTCAGACGGCGGATCTTGCCAGCACTGAAGTCCCTGCAGGGCTGCGGACTGCTGAGACGGGGCCCGGGCGGCGGAGCGGATGGGCCTGCAATGAGGAGGGCTGCAGACAGACGGTGAGAGAGGGCGCCGAGCGCTGTAGCACCGAACTGCATGGGGGTCTGTCTCTCTCCCCCGCCATGTTGATGCTTATGCACTGAGGAGTGTGGAACGGCGGTGCCCCCCCCTTGGATGCTGCTCTCGTCTACTGCGGAGAGGTCTCGATAGACCGGCTGCCGCCATTTTGCGCCTGCTGTCTCGCCCTGCATGGTGCCCTGCGCATTACCCTGACACCGTTGGTCATCAAGGACATCGTGGGCGGCGGAGCGGGGGCCTCTGGGTCCTCGGGGGCGGCGGAGGGAGCGACGCATCGATTCCAGTCCTACCAAGTGGTGCGATTGCTCCCAGGAACCGCAGTAGGCCCCAAGGGTTGGTCTCCTCTGGGAACTCAGGGCGCTGGAGTGCGGAGTGATAGTGGGCCACAGAGAGTACTGGGCAGCATTGCACCCGGCGGGCCTACAACACGGACACATTCAAGCATACTGAGCCAACCATCAGGCGCCACTGAGGATTATCGCCGATTGCTAGAGCTGCAGGGTGAGTGACACGTGGCAGACCTCGCTCCCTTGGAGGATGGGGCCGTCTGGCAGGCATGAGGGGCAATACTAATTATTATAAAAGTCATCTCGGGCTGTGATACGTGGTCGAGGCCTGGGTAGGTAGGCTTGGGAGTATCAGTGGCTGCATCCTCGAACCTCCTGAGATTGACTAGTAAGACCCCATCATCACTGGGACACATACCCTTCTGGACAGCGCTGATGGGTTGATGTTGCGTTGGGCGGCGTCTCCTCTGCCGCTGCCACCCCACACTTACTAGCTATACCCACCAGCCGCGGGCAGTCATTATGGGAAGACTTAAGGGGAAGGTCCTGGACAGCACCACAATTGCGGGAGACCCCTCCAGGGCGCCCGGGGGTAGAGCCAGGCCCCCATCGCCTGGCGCCTCCTCCTCTGAGTCAGGTGAGTTACCCCCTGACAAACTCGACCTGATCCTAAAAGAGGTCAGAGATTCGCGCAAAGCAATAGAGCAGCAAATTGGGACCCTCACGACTGGCCTCACCCTCCTTCGAGCGGATCATGGGAAACTCGCTGACACAGTACACGAGCAGGAGAAAGCACTATCCAACATGGAACCTAAACTTGCGGAACACAATACACAAATAAAGCAGCTGCAGCAGCAAGTCACCGGCCTTCAGGACAGAGTCGAAGATGTGGAGGGCAGAAATCGTTGAAATAACATACGCGTCATTGGACTTCCGGAACGTAGCGAAGGCACCAAGCCGGCAGACTTTATGGAAACATGGTTCCATGAATATGTGGCTCAAGATGGCTTATCCCCATACTTCTGTGTGCAGAGGGCACACAGGATTCCTACTGGGGCGCCAAAAGCTGGAACGCCCCCACGACCATTGATTGTTAAAATACTTAATTACAGGGACCGCGATGTACTCCTACAAAAAGTGAGAGAAAAACAGCAGATCCAATTCGAGAACCAGAGGATCTCGCTCTACCCCGATTACACCATAATGGTGCAGCGTCAACGGTCCTCTTTTCAAGTAGTCAAGAAGAAACTACGTGCAGCTCAACTCAAATACGCACTTTTATTCCCAGCCCGTTTAAAAATCATTCACGACCGGAAAACCTATTTTTTCGACAGCCCAAATGATGCAGACGAATGGCTGGAAGTGATGGGCCTGGAATCAAGTCAAGCCGGACTATCGGGCTCATCGAGACGTGGTCCCACAAAACCACGGAAATGCGGCACTCAGTGTCACACCAAGAGCAAGCCAGCCACCAAGATAGTTGGTCCGACACATGATCAGCGGTTGACCGACAGAGCAGATGCGCTGGCCCTGGCTGGCTCCTTCCGGGAAGACAACTCCAAGATCCTGTCTGAGTCAGAGGACAGCAACACCATTCACTCAGACTCTGATCACAGCATTACCCTGTTCCCCTCAGTGACACCCCAAACTGTGGACGACTTAGTGGACAATTGAAGTGATCTACCCAGTCATCTCGACTGAAAGCAACGGCAGGGCACTAGGAACTATAGCGGGACTACAAGGCACACCTGTATCCTTTTTAGCTCTATTATGCTGCATGTTAAAAAATATGTGTCTAATTGCAACACTAAGAACTGACATGCTATACTGTCCATCCTTACAAATGAATAATTAGAGCCTACAAAGGTTGATAATAACTTTTTGTTACAGCCAGGTAGTCCCATCACTTCCAGGTGAAATCCCAGTGGCCGCACATAAGGCGATTATGACTGTTCATTGACATACTATATATATACCCCCTGGGCTCCGTTGAGCTACCGGAGCTCTGTAGCCGAGCAACTTTAATATGGTCGGTGGCAACGACCCCCCACATAGCGAACGCACTGTAGTACTGTTCACGAATGTTGTAGTTATCTGTTTGGCCCAGCACAGTTCAATGGCTGTGCCGAGTATTCTTGGTTTGAAGGGAAAGGGGTACTCCTGGTCTGCAAATGTTAATTGGCTCCGTGTTAGAAGGAGCCCTGGTTACACTATTTACCTATGTCTAGTAACTCCACCACCTTAGGCTCATATAACCTGTTGACTTGGAATGTGCGAGGTCTAGGGGCAGTGCACAAAAGACACCGAGTTCATGCTTACCTTCTCAGGCGGAAGGCACATATCGTCTTCCTTCAGGAATCGCACCTTACTGAATCTGAGGCCGTGAAGACTCGCAAAAAATGGAGGAGTCACATGTTCTCCACTAATTACTCGGCCTTTGCATGTGGGGCGACCATATGGATTCAACATGGGGTCCCTTTCAAAGAGCTGGATCGCAGCGTAGATGATCAGGGTCGATACATATTGTTGAAGGGTACACTGGACGGGCTACCTGTGGTTCTGGGCAGTATCTATGCCTCGAATTTCGATCAAGACAAATTCTTCCATCGGCTGAGCACGGCCCTGACCGGGTGGGACACTATTCCCTGGGTCCTGGGTGGAGATTGTAACGCTGTTCTAGATGTGGACTTAGATAGATCCCATCCCCCATTACATGGCGCTGGCGCCTGCAAACAAGCTGATCTCCTCACAACTTGGCTGAATGGTTGGGAACTGAACGATATCTGGCGACTTCTGCACCCTACACACAGGGAATATTCCTTTTATTCACCAGTCCACCGACTTCACACCAGCATTGATAGGTTCTTAGGTTCTCGCACTCTTGCTACACAAATACACCAATCCACCTATTTAGCTAAGACCTTCTCTGATCATAACCCCTTGGAACTCACGCTCACATGGGGTAGAGTCCCCACCCCGGTCCCCACTTGGAAATTATGGCCTCAGCTTTTGGAGGACGCCCCGTTCCGTAACACATTATCCACGACCATTACAAATTATTTGTCAGAAAATTGGAATACAGCCTCCTCCAACCTCATTGACTGGGATGCGCTTAAGGTAGTGGTGCGGGGTTCTGCAATTGGGGCCATAGTAGGGGCTAGACAAGAAATACACCAACGCCTTATTGATATAGAAACCCACATGACAGACCTGGAGCAAGCAGCAGTGTCTGACCCAGACAAAAGAGATCCCCTGCAGGATGCCCGCATTCGACATGCAGAGACTCTGGAAGATCTCCGTGTCATAGATCATTGGGCCTTTACGCAGCGGAAGCATAACGAGGCCGACAAGTCTGGTACGTTATTAGCCCGGATTTTGCGGGACAGCCCAGAACCACCCATTATCACTTGCATACTGGCACCAACCAAGGGCCTTGTGCACACACAATTCGAGATAAATGAGGCCTTTTGTGATTACCTCAGTAAGTTCTATGCCGATCCCACGCATACTAATGACACGCTACTAGAAGACTTCTTAAATGAACTAACATTCCCCAGTATTACAGACGACACACAGAAAGACCTTTCTGGCCCCATCACCCAGCATGAAATACGAGTTGCGATTAAGGGCCTAAACCGCAATAAAGCCCCTAGGCTTGATGGCCTACCCACAGAATTTTATGAAACTTACTCAGACACCCTTGTCCCTAAACTAGAGGAACTATATAAGACGGCCCTAGATATCGGTCATCTACCCCAATCCACCATTCAAGCTCTGGTCGTCTCCCTCCCCAAACCGGGACGAGATGGCACTGATTTATCTAGTTATCGACCCTTATCGCTACTAGCAACTGATTACAAAATCCTCAGCAAGGCCTTGGCTAACCGCCTACTGCCCGTCCTAAATACCCTTATACACAGAGACCAATGCGGGTTTCTCCCTGCACGCAGCACTTCCCTAAACACTAGACGATTACACCATGTCATGGTGGCTACTCCGGCGGAATATACCAATGCTGGCTGTCTGGCATTGGATCTACGCCAGGCCTTTGACTCCATCACTTGGGGATATATGTTTGCAGCCTTACGAAGATTCGGCCTCCCTTCAGGTTATCTCCAATGGGTACGTCTGCTCTACACCAATCCCACCGCCAGAGCACGCACCGGGAAGCATATTTCCCGTGAATACACTATACATAGGGGCACTCGACAGGGGTGCCCTCTATCCCCCCTACTGTTTGTCTTGGCGCTAGAGCCCCTAGCGATAGCCCTGAGGCAATCGGCCGAGAGACTGGGGATACCGATAGCTGGCACCGCGCATTTAATTTCAATATATGCCGATGACATCCTCATTTATCTACGTGACATGACAGCCGGGGCAGAACCTCTTCCCAGTATATTCTCCACCTTTGAGCGTATCTCGGGCCTAGCCATCAATGAGGGAAAGTCAAACGCCTTTTATTTTCGTGACGGACCACGGCCAGACATGCTTCTTTTCGGCACCTATAACCTGCCTGTAGCGCACAACACTTTGAAATATTTGGGGATCCAAGTATACAGGGCGCAATCTGATCAACTTGATGGTAATTTAATGAGGGCAATCACCGCTATACGCTCAAGTGTATCTTTCTGGACATCCCTACCATTATCAGCAATGGGGAGGATTGCCATTTCTAAGATGGTGATGCTCCCCCGTCTTCTATATTTCTTTGTAAATTTACCCCTGGTAGTCCCACAATCCATATTTCGTACATTAGACGTACTTCTCCTGGAGCTTATATGGGGGAAGGGCCGACGTAGGGTTGGCCTCAAGAAATTACAATTAGAGCCCCACAAAGGCGGATTAGGGGTCCCAGACTTCAGGGCCTATTACTATGCATGCCAGCTGCAGTGGCTATCCTTCTGGACAGCAGGCAGGAACCTGCAGGAAATAGGCTACAACACCCGTGACCTAGAGCGTGAAACCCTGCACAGGTTACTACTCCCCAAAATTAAAATTCCGCCGGACGGGCCTCCCTTGCTAAAAACCGCGCTTCATTGTTGGAAGAAGGCCTTAAACTATACCTCGGGGGCGACCCTGTATGCGAGGAATATCTCGTTATTGGGAATACCACTTCCTGGGGAGGGCTAACGAAGGCACGGCTACAGGATTGGGTGGAGGCTGGAGTGGAGGAGGTCGGATCGTTCTTCGGCGATGGCACACTACTAGACCATGACACTTTCGTGTAGACCACGGGAGCATCAGATCGCCATTATTTACTATATGCTGCAGTCGCCCACTACACTAGGGAGACATGGGCACCCCAGCGCATCGAACCTCCACAACATGAGCTAGTACACTTGCTTTATTATATGGGGAACGGTGGCCATCTAGTTAAATGGCTGTACACCGGTATTAGGGCACAAGCATCTATCACACTCCCTGACCTCCGAGCAAAATGGGCAGAAGCCACTGACACGGATATAACTGACAAAGCCTGGGCGAACATCCTAGAACATCCCAAACGGGTATCCCGTAATGCCAGACTTAAATTTATACAAACTATGGTACTACATAGGTCCTACTTAACCCCAAAGAGAATACAGCGTATGTTCCCAGAGGCCCAGCACTGCTGCCCTCGATGCAAGGCAGAGGAGGCGGGCTTTGTCCATATGCTGTGGGCTTGCCCCCACCTTAGTGTCTACTGGGGAGAGATCCAAAGAGCACTCGGAGAGGCTACACATTTAACAATCCATGACAACACCCTGGAATGTCTGCTGGGTCTCCGCAAACGTACCAGCGCCCTGTGGGTCCAATTGCGCTTCCTAGACCTCGCCCTTATATTAGCCATAAGAGAGATCACCATGCGATGGAAATCTCCTAGATGCCCCCCATTAACTATGTGGCAGGAAGATGTGATTCGATGGTGTGGGGCCGAGAGCGCGGCACTCAGACGTGAGGAGGCGAAAGGGCTAAGGAAACATCCCATTTCCATGGAATGGGACTGCATGCTAGAGGAGTTTAGAAAGATAGACCTTATACCCGTACACGTCACCCCTACTCCATAACGTATTCATTTCATTACATAACACGAGACACAGACTTTTTATGGGCCATATCAGCACCCAAACCGCACACCACCAGCAACTGGTAGCATATGTTATCTAGGCAGATGTATTGTATTAGGCTGAAAGTCATACAAAAACCGGCAGACCAGGAGTGTGGGTGGAGGGAGGGAAGGGGGGTTCTAGTTAACGGAATTGTTCAAAATGTATTTTAAAATACAATCATTCCAAGCGATAACATTGTACCTTCTAAGCACGCACTACTTGTTTTACAATTGTATTGATTGTACCATGATGTATTGACATCCACACCCAGACAAACTAGTCTGCAAACAAGAAGATATTTGTTTAAGATGGAAAAACAAAAAACAAAAATGCCATAATGTATCTGGCAAAAAACATTGTATTCACTTTTTGGTACTCAATAAAGTTTGTTAAAAAAAAAACAAAGCAGACCAAAGACTACGTCTTAAAGTGCGACATCTGCCAGCAGATGAATGGCTCCACCGTAGCACGCCCAGCGCAGACACCATTACTAAAATCAGACAAACCTCTCGCATGTGTTTATTTGGACCACTGCGTACCCCTGCAATCGGATGGGGCCAAGAAATATATCATGGTTGCAGTGGATTCCTGCTCTAGATTCCTATGGGTTTGGCCTCAGCGCTGTGCTGATGCTCGAACTGTTATAAAAGATTTGCAAGTCTTTATCGGCACATACGCAGTTGGCACGTTACATTCTGACCGAGGCCCGGCGTTTAGCTCTCAGGCTTACAAAGAAGCCATGGAAGGAATGGGCATAGCATTGCGGTACTCCTCTCCGTACCATCCTGAGGGAAATTTGGTTGTGGAGAGGAAAAACCGTGACTTAAAGCAATCTTTAACAGCTAGGGTATTAGGCAAGGGCGGTAGATGGGTCGAGCACTTATATGGGGTACAAAGAGCCCTAAACAATCAGCCAAGAAGCTCTCTACGGGGTGTCACTCCTTACGAGGTCCTATTTGGGACAAGAATGTGGGTCCAATAACAAACAGGAGCACCAAGGGGTAAGTAGTCAGGTCGCCCCCCACTCAACAATATATTTCACAATGAGACCTGACCAACTCAGAACAGTATTTTATATAATTTCACGGACTAAGGGTATAAATTCCCCTTACACGGCAGTACATTTATTACTTGCCTGTATGTCCTACTGTTCACACTTAATATCCAATCACGTCATGTGCCACAATTTCCAACAGGCAAAAACAAAAAATTGTTATCACCACATTACTTTGTGTAAAAATATGTGAAAGAATGGGAAGTACCTCACGGTAGTAACACCAAGGGGGGCTGCTGGCATATAATTTACCAGTATGCCCACACTTATCATCACCGGTAACTTTCCAAGTGGAAGAAAAAGATGAAAGTAAAGGGATTCCTCTAAACTGAGAAATCTATGACAAAATGAGTGAAAAATAATAGGTGCAAAAAGATGACACGATCAGTGTGAAAAATCACTGCGTGCCTACCATGTCCCACACACCCTGGAAGAGAAAGGTCCGGAAATAGAATGCCGGCAATATCGCCGAGGCTCCTGAGCACAAGAGCGGCCATCTTTAAAGTACCGCTCGCGCTCAGCACCTCACAGTCTGCAACACTTCTCCTTTTGTGTTTGCAGCCCCCTCGTGATTTCCCCTGGAAACTTTTAATTATTTTGGGTTTTTATTCGATTGTACCCAAAACCCAACACTGAGCAGTCACACCTCAATGCCAACAATGAACATGCACATATACCTTCACTAATTTTAATTTACAAGGTCCAATTGGTGCTCTATTCAAAAGGGAGGTACAAGCATTTACCCCTCACCATATCTTCGTAATGAAAAACGCAATCCAGTCTCACTAGTGGCCAATGGGCTCCTACAAAGAGCATGTCCCCAGTATATCATGGAGCACAAACTGGTTGGGAATAACACTGTGCACATTAAAAAACAATACACACGGTGCACAGAGAGTCCTAGGGTATCAAGGCACACCTTCACCTCTATCCACAGACTCACATAAGCCATTCCTAAACAATATACATTTCATCAGTACTTCTTCACAATGGAATAGTAGAAGGACATTATCTGCTCACTTTATTCCATTCAATGGAATCATTTAAACCATGGCTGTCAACTTTCTCTGAGAAAATCCACTGTGCTTCTTTTCTTGCCAGAATTTCGTCAATGCTACATGCATTGCCAACCACCCTCTCAAGGACAGTCCATTTTAGATCTCGAAAATGATGAACCTGTTCCCGGAAATGTTGAACCAAGCGAGTGGTGAGTTTGCCTGCTTTCAAGGTGCTGAGATGTTCCTGCACGCGAACCTTAACTTTTCGTGACGTTAGTCCAATGTAGTGTAAACCACACTGACATGTGAGCCTGTAAATTACATGGGTCGTATTGCAGTTAGTGAACTTGTTAAGATACCAAACCTTACCATTTGTCAACAAAACACTTTTGGCTGGCTCGGTAAGTTCACACACCGAACAACAACCACAAGGGTAATGACCTGCAGGTAATGTTGAATCTTTCTTCTTATTGGTAACCGGGCGTGTGTGAACTAGCTTGTCTTTTAAATTTTGCGTCCTACGAAAGGCGAACCTGCGGGAGGCATCTTCATTTCCCCTACATCTAGTAAAGACCAATGTTTTCTGATGATCTGTCTCACCTTAGTGGACAGAGGGTCAAATGTGGTCACAACAGGTATACACTTTTCTTTCTGTTTGGTGTTCCGCTCCAATAAAGCTTCTCGAGGTGCATTTAATGCTTGCTTCCGAGCCCGTTTCACCACCTTATTCGGATACTCCCTATTACTTAGTTTAGTGACCAATTCTTCAGATTGTTCCATGAAATCAGCTGTGGAGGAACAGTTCCTGTGATATCTCAGGAACTGCCCCACTGGAAGATTGTCACGAAGTGCTCTAGGATGGAACGAGCGATAGTGTAATAGGGAGTTCCTATCGGTGGCCTTCTGGTGCACTGTCGTGGAAAGGCCACTCTCCTTGGCTCTTATGTCCACATCTAGGTACACTGCAGAATCTCTGCTAATTGACCATGTGAACCGCAGAATTTCATCTGCTTCATTCAGCCATGTTAAAAAGGTCTGGAGTAGTTCCTCTGATCCCGTCCAGATGCACAGGACATCATCAATAAACCTCTTCCAGAGAGAAATATTCTCCTGGAAGGGGTTGGAGGCATGCTGGATAACATTCTCCTCAAACTGGCCCACTTAAATGCAGGCCAGACTCAGCGCGAACGTAGCCCCCATAGATGTCCCCGACACCTGGAGATAGAGCTGATCTTTATACTCAAAATAATTCCTGGTTAATGCCAATTCAATACATTGCAGGACGAAAGTCTGTGGAGTGTCATAGAACCACTCGCACGCCCCAAGAGCTCGTGCTGCTGCCACCAGTGTAGCATCTTGGGGTATGCTAGTATACAACGACTCTATGTCAATTGTTACCAGGAACTGTTTTTCGGAATCATACACCACTGTGTTCAAGATATTCAGAACATCAGTGGTGTCCTGCACAAAGGAAGCCTGATTGATAACTGCTTCTCTCAGGAAAAAGTCCGCAAATTGCGACAAAGGTTCCAATACTGATTGAATACCAGACACGATCGGGCGACCAGGTGGCGGGCCCTGGGCCTTATGGATCTTTGGTCAAATATAAAACGCGGGGACCCTCGGTTTGTTATTAACAAGGAACTCAGCCTCCTTATATGTGATCCATTTTTTCTCCCTAGCGTCCGCCACCATGGTTTTGATCGTTTCCTGCAGCTCAGATGTGGGGTCACGCATCAAAGGCTGGTAATTAGTGCGAACCCCCAGAAGTCTCAATACTTCTGCTTCATAATCTCTTGTATTGAGCACCACAACTGCGCCGCCCTTATCTCCTGACTTAATAGTCAGTAGTTCATTGTTCTGTAATGATTTCACAGCTGCCCAATCGCAACTAGTCATGTTATGGAACCCGAACTGGCTTTGGGATTGTTCCAATATCTTAATATCATGCAGTACCAGTTGTTCGAACACCGCGACCTCAGGGCCCAATGATGCACTGGGAGGACAAAACCCTGAGGGGCGCCGTAAATCAGTAGAGAATATAGATGGTGATTCCGCTTCATTGTTTTCAAAAAACTTATGGATTTTAATCTTCCTCATTAATTTATGGAACTCAACTCGACATTTGAAGGTATCGTGCTTCGGGGTTGGGACAAATCCCAACCCTTTGTTAAGTACCCTCGATTCCTCAAGGGACAATACATGATCGGAGAGGTTGACTACAATGTCCATATCTCTACAAGCGGGGGTGTCAGATGTCACTTGACTATCACCGATGTTCAGAGTGGTGTTCTGCCTCTGCTGCGAGTGATGCGGGGTGAGTAGGTTCGCCATGCGGGCTGTTGATTTGCCCTGCCTCTGCCTCTCCCTCGTTGTGTCCCTCCGCCCCTGTTGCCCTGGCCTAAAAAAGACCTTAAGAGGGCACCCAAATCCTCGTTACTTCTATTCTCTGTGGCGAATCTCACTTTACTAGAAGTAGAGGGTTGATCAGCACTCTCCTCCTCCTCACTACTGGTGTTGTCGAATGTCCAATTATATGGTGTCCTTTTCAACTGCCTGCGCCCACCCCTCTGTTGATTTTGAAAGTGTGGCTGCTCAGTGCCCTGCTGATAATATTTATCTTCAACGTAGGGGAATGCCCACTCGTGCGTAAAACGTTCTAAATTGCGCCTAAGACCTTTGATTTTCTGATTGACCATATATGTTTTGTAATCCGAAAGATCACTCTGGATGCGCGCTAATTGTTCTTTCGCATCCGTAATAGTGGTGTCAATCTTGATGGCCTCCTCCAAATCAAAGATTTCTTTCAGCAACTCCTCACTTAATCTCTTAGCTGTGTTTATAATTAGAATTAACCAATCCCGAGTACACTTATTGGCAATGAAACTCCAATCAACTCGGAATTGTTTATCTTCCAAAAAGATTTTAGGTTCTATACGAACAATCAAACTTGGTGGAGCTGCGCCCACACGAAGATATTCAGTCATTAAAGCCCCATGGAGGGCTACACGAATCTGACGTTTCTTGGTATTCGTCAACTTCTCCCATTCCTCCCTAGCTGTAATACCGCTAGTCAATGCTGTTCCAGGTAAAAGGGAGGGGCCAGCTAAAATTAGAGCTATTTGTTCATCAGAGAAAGCAAGGCAGTTCCTATCCATATCACCAATAACAATTGGATGGAATCACACTAGTGTCTCCTATTGAAAATATATAGAAATAGTTGTAATAGCTTTCACTTCCGGGGTTGTCCTTCCTCCCCGGGTGCTTGAAATACGATGGCTCACGTCCCGATTACTGTGGGGCGGGACGGAGCACCAAGCAGAGCAAATACCTCGGATGCGGTAAGGGGGTTAGAGGATACTGTGTTGATTGGCCGAGAATAGAAGGTGAGAGTATTCAGGTTGAAATGGTTGAAATGGAAGTTGCAGCTGACATGAAAGGTTAGTTGGGGCAAGATTACTCGGCAATGGCGGGGCCAACGAGGTGAGAGCTGTAGATCGGAAACTTTTATGGCGCTGTAGATAAATGGAGTCGTCGTGGTCTTTCTTGATAGAAAGTAGGAGACCTGCGAGTAACAAATCCTTTTTTTAAACATATGATTTTTTTAAACATATGATTTATTATAATTGTAGGTGACACTGATGCTAGCAGGTACAAGCGGGATTGCAACTTTTTAGCGCACTGTCCCAGAGGGTGGCGTGCAGGTACGACGGACTACAGCAGCCACTTGGTAAATGTATACTAAAGTGTTTATATATATTTTATGAGTGAGGTCTTCTGGGCTTCATTGTTGAGAGAATTGGTTGTATATATGTTTTATTGACATTTGCTGCACAGTTGTGTTTTATGTATTCCTTTTTGTCATGTGACCACAGGTATGAGTGACACACAAGCAAGGTGCTAAATGGTCCCACACTTGCCCTGATGAAGTTGCCGGAATTACAGTAGGCAATGAAACATGTTGGCCCATATGGTGATAAATGGCCAATTAGATGCCGTTTTTAAGTGAGGACGCTTGCTACATTGAATAAATCATTGTTGTAAGTAAGCGGTACCTCTTTTTAATTGAGGATTGCATCTCCTCTTTTGTGTTGTGTGTGGGACATGGTAGGCACGCAGTGATTTTTCACACTGATCGTGTCATCTTTTTGCACCTATTCTTTTTCACACATTTTGTCATAGATTTCTCAGTTTAGAGGAATCCCTTTACTTTAATCTTTTTCTTCCACTTGGAAAGTTACCGGTGATGATAAGTGTGGGCATACTGGTAAATTATATGCCAGCAGCCCCCCTTGGTGTTACTACAGTGAGGTACTTCCCATTCTTTCACATATTTTTACACAAAGTAATGTGGTGATAACAATTTTTTGTTTTTGCTTGTTGGAAATTGTGGCACATGACGTGATTGGATATTAAGTGTGAACAGTAGGACAAACAGGCAAGTAATAATTGTACTGCCGTGTAAGGGGAATTTATACCCTTAGTCCGTGAAATTATATAAAATACTGTTCTGAGTTGGTCAGGTCACAAGAATGTGGGTACCTGATCTTGATTGTGGAGGCACAGTGGCGGATGAAAAACCATTTGATATCCATGATCGTTTGGCTGTTTTACAGGATCTAAATGAATCCAGGACACAACAAAGCAACGTCCACTTAAAACAGACCGCCACTGAGGAAGTCAAGGCAGTAACGGCAAGACCTGTCTGGATCCCAAAAGTCGGGGATCTGGTCAGAGAAAAGATTGCAGACAAGAAAGAATTCGGACCATCCTACAGAACAGCTGTACCGGTCCCAGCAATCCAAGGCACAAGAACTGTACTTATGCCGCCTCTTGCCGCGAAAAAGGAGAAAAGATTTGTCTCAATCGACTTAATCAAACCACACTATGTGGCCAATACTAAACAGTAGGCCTCATGGACTCCACAGTAGCAGACGCCCTCCTCTCGCTACAATCCAAGAAGTTCAAACAGAAAGACTCATCACGTTTGAAGAGCCACCTGTACGGAATGAAGGACTAAGCAACAATGCTATGGAACTCGTTCCACTTCAACAAGAAGAAAATCAACTTAGCAACCAAGTTGCAATCAGACCGACTACAGATGTCTACGTCAACATGCCTCGTCAAGAGCAAAATCCAATTTCAACAAATCCCGATGCAATTCCAACAATTGATCGAACTGCTTCTGGCTACTTCATGAACTTTGATACGTTTTCACTGGATCCAAGCGAGCCGGAAAGCGACGCCAGCCAAAAAATCACACAAACAGAAACTCATTGACTTTTAGAACTTTTTAGAAAGACTTACCTGGTGTCACCTTGGATAGAACTATGGTATATCACTTGGATTCTATTTTTTCTTTTCTGGCTAGGTTTAACAGTAACTTCTAGTATGCTTATTAATGGACGATATCTCCAGCAGAGCTCTACAGCCCAAAGAGTCAATTTGATTTTAAAGCCACACCAGTCTTCACATCGTGAACCAAGAGACTTATCTTCAGTGAACATCACAGCAGTTCCTATACTGGACGGTACAGTATGGGACAAGATTGATTTCGATATATTCGGTCCGACTGAACTTTTAAAGCTTAAACATGTATTTAAAATTTCTTTAAGTGATATCATTACCTCCAGTACATTGTCTGATGATTGGAACACTGAAACTGTGAATAATATGATGTCTGATTTGGAAAAAACTGCAGCATTTCCGAACAATGAAATGTTAGAAGGTACTTCAGACTATGATACATTGTACTGTTACCAACATTATGGTCATCATTTCTTGCACAAATCTATAACACCTAGAAATGTATTTGAATATCACCAGTGGGAACACTGCCCAACACCTCCAAAAGGTAGTTCGCAAACTTTTGCACAGAAATTCACATACTTTTCAGGGTTTAATACATCTGACCCGAAGTCATTTTATTACAAAGTGGCAAAAACATCAGCACAGAAAATTATGTTGACTAACACCAAACAGATTTACTCTGCTTCCTTTATGGCCCAGTTGTCTACACAGGGTTTCGACCTATGGAAGGACACTATAGATTTAAAATCAATCTGGGGTTCTAGGGACTGGCAAGTCCAGGGAACAGAAGTGCTTTTTAGAGCATGCCTCATTCCACATCAGATGATATTTCTAAATGACACTGTGCAACAGACATCCTGTCTTGGACTAGCCAAGAACAAGGAAATGAACACACTGGGGTTTCCAGCACCATCACAGATGGGTGGGGGGCAGAATTCAACTACACATGGGGTAGGATTAGATGACATTCTCCAGTACAACAGGTCAGATCCCAATTGGACAGAATGGCTGATTTGGCACATTGACACAAACACATGTCAACAGAGATTCCTAGGTATAACCGAGGGGTTTAGTATCAGTAGGCCAGATACACGCTATGCACAGAGACAACACCCTGGGGTAGTGACATCCTACAGTGTTGGGAAGTTGTGCCTTGATTGGCTAGAGACCTCAACACTCACAGAAGTAAAACATCACTTGACCTTACTCACACCTGATGTGGACCTTAGTGATTTCTTGTCAGGCCCAAGGAAAACACGTCAGAAACGTTTCATATATGCTGGCATTTATGCCTATTATAATGAAAACTGGAAAATATCCCAACAGGAGGCCGCAGAAAGAATACCGGAAATAGACCGTATTAACCTAGAGAAGGCATTAGCTGTAGTGGATAATGGGTTAACAACTTTGACCTCCAGAATTTACTCTTTAGGCAACATTGTATCTTCGGCAATCGACATATTAGAACAAGATCTGGCCTTGTTACAACACGGGCAATCCCAATTACATTCTATTATGATGTTAAGCTGGACGCTGCAATCTTTGCGTGCAGGCTATGTGCCCTGGCATTTTATAAACACCACGTCTCTGTTTTCAGAATACAATCTAACTGATAAACAGACAGAAATGGCACAAAGGGGAGCCAAATATACAATGCTGTGTATTGAGAAACTGGAAAGGTTACCATTCACTGTAGCCGAATTACCATCAACTGAATGGCTAATTCATGGCCAAATCACTCGGCCGGTCACTACGTTTCAGTTTCAATATTGCCTAGAGCAAAGGCAGGCAGGCAAATATGAAAAAATGGGTAAGGGTTACATTAAGGAAACTTGGGAGTTACCATATAGATATCGATGCCGGAATGGGGATCGAGAAGAGTTTCTTAGTGGTACAAACTGCAAGAGCGCTTTAAGCGGTTCTCTCATGTGTCAGGATATTTCTCTGCACAGAGCATGTAGCGGTTCGGTAGCGAATCTATCTTGTCACATGTCAGGGACCCCAGCGGCCATGATCACGCCGGTTTTCCAGCTGCTCTCGAATGGGAGTTACTTGATGCTAAACGATCAAGGTTGCTGTGGGATGCTTCCGGGCGTCGCCTATCTGGTCACTGTTAACTCCAGGGTTATTTGCTGTATGCAAGTATTGTTTCCGCCACTGAACACAGTCAGGGAGGCGCCGTTATGGCCTTCGTTGAATGTTTTCTTTATACAACTTGATACTTTGAGCAGACTGAAAGCCATGCTTTTACAGCAACCCGTGCCCTTAACCTCCGCTCGAGAAACCTTTGAACTTCAAGTTGCAAGGACCTCGACTGAGATACAGGCGCTTATACGTACGAACTGCTCCTTTCATTTCGCAGAAATGGTGGGTCGTATCTTTAACATGTCTGATACGAGCGGTATTGTACACCTATTTAAGACCATAGGGTCAGGACTATTAAGCACCTTTCAGACAGTCCTCGGAGTAATCCCAAATTTTATACACTCCGTATTGGGAAGCGTCTTTGGAGGTCTACCGCTTATCCTGTTCCTAATTGCAGGAGTCCTGATTGTAATCTTACTGCTACGCAATGGATGGCCCAATTTCCGAGGAAATGTCGAACATACCCATGGAGCGGAAATACCGTGAACGCATGGTGCAGCTTCTGGGTATACCTTGCCTAAGAGAACTGAACGCCTCTTGGTTTCTATCGTTTAGACCAGTCTGGGTGGACTGCATCTTACCTGTTCTTCGATGCCTGTTTTGCGGAGAAGAATGCACGTTGGATCTCTGTCTAACGTTTCCATCAGATACGCCTCCGGACATGGATGCTATGCTGCATCCCCTAAAGGCCCATGCTCTGCATTGTCCCCAGCGTCTTCCAATTCTGATGAACGCTTTCCTTGAGAATCCACAGGTGCCGTTTGCTCCTGCTGGGTTAGGTGGCTCCTCCACAGGCACTCAGGTAACAACTGCCGCACAAGCTGCAGCAGCACCAACTGTTGGCAGTGCTGAATTCCATCTATGTGCGATTGACGTTCTCTGTGTGGCGTTGGATTTGTCGTCTGCAGTAGCTAACACCGATAATGCTGTATCTCCCAGCCAGGACACTTAATCTGGAATTGGCTCATCGCGTCCTGGGAAAGAATTTGGCTTCTCCACTTCGTTTCATAAATAAACGAACTAAATTTGGAACACTTCCTAAATTGACACTTTCACTTGAGAAAGAATGGCATTCTTCTGCTTGTAGTAATGCAACTTTTATAAGTGAGACAGAATTGACTTTTTCAAGTGGCAACAAAAGAATAGCTGACTTTTAACATTTTTAATAATTTTTAAATGTCTTTTTAAAACCATGTTTTTAGCTGTTTTTAAGAAAATTTTTAAATTGTCCAGATTTTAAGTATGGTCATTGTCATCCAATTCGAAAGTGGAGTGGGTGTTATGTTTCGTATAGAGGCCCTAATATAGACGCGTTCATATATGCCGTATATGGTCATAATCGTATATGCCCTATTATGGTCTTATTCGTATATGCCCTATTATGGTCATAATCGTCTATGCCCTATTTTGGTCATAGTCTCCTATGCCCTAATATAGGCATGATCGTTCACCTATATTAGTTCCCTACAGTACACAACGAGCTCTAAGGGTTGAACCTTATCTAGTCTGTGGTTAGAACTCTGCAGGGTTTTTCCCGAACACAGGTCTACAATGTACTTATAAATTATGCATGAGCATTCACCAGCTACATCTCCCGCCTAATATGTATGTACAAAGTTCACCCCTGACGTCTTCCTCATGTCTAACAAAGACCAATACAAACCATACTGAGGGACGAGACACTTTAGGGTATAAATACACCACATCTTGCCACGGTAAGATAGAGGGAACCGAGACTTCCATGCTGACACACTGACCAGAGACGCTGAGGCTCCTGCATGCAGTCGCTCCAGCTGACAGCGGTCTAACACAGCCCATGCGGGGTGTCCAACTCGAGACCAGGATGGGGTCCCACACTCTCTCTATCCAGGTAATGGGGTTTGACTAAATCCTAGAAGGATTCTTGGCTCTTAGGCTTTTTTAAAAACTACACACATGCTAGGTACACTCAGGTACATCTAGTTCGCATCGTAGGAGTACACGCACTTTTATAATGCATTTTATATTCATGTATGTATTCATGATTCTTGCAATATGGTAGAACTGTACTACCCTTTTACTTTTATCATACTGCTGTTAATATATCTCTGTTATTGTCTGCTGGTTGCTGCAGCACATATATTTTACACTAGAATAACAACTGTTCAATAAATACTTATTGAAACGCCCAGACTGTTTATTCTGTGTAACTCTCTGAGACAAACCAAACAAGTAAGCACGAGTGACTGAGCGAAAAGTAGTACATTGTTTCCACGATTCTGAGGGATCAGGGTTGTCATGATCTAAGGTTGCCAGAAACTAATCTCTCCCCAATAATAGGAGATTCTAGTGGCACTGTGAGCTAGCTAATGCAAATCAGGCTAACATACGCGGTGGGGGTGCACAGAGCCAGTCTGCCACCAAGCCCACAGTTTATGTTATCCAAACGCGCAGGTCCTGCAGGGGTACTATAGGAACTACACGACAATAATAATACGGTTCGTGATGCAAGAATCAGGCAGTTCGTAATGCAATATTAATGCGGTTTGTAATGCAAGAATCAGGCAGTTCGTAATGCAATAATAATGCGGTTCGTGATGCAAGAATCAGGCAGTTCGTACTGCAATAATAATATGGTTCGTAATGCAAGAATCAGGCAGTTCTTAATCCAATAATAATGCGGTTCGTAATGCAATCTGCACAGTCAACTCGGGCACCACTAGTCCCCAACAGCAGAGACAACGGTCATAGGCTTACAGGGGCGGCCCCGGTCCTGTTGGCAGGTCTGGGCTGCTCGGGGACTCAGCGCCTCTAACGCGGTTGTTGGACTTGGCCCTTTTTGCAGGGTCATCCCGGAACTTTTTGCCTTCCTCCTATATTTTTTCTGACCTGTTGTTGGCTGTTTTATGACTCTGTGCACTTTACCACTGCTGATCAGTGCTAAAGTGCATATGCTCTCTGGTATAAATTGATGTATGGATTAGTGACTCCATGATTGGCTGGATTGGTTTACTTGTCAGACCCTAGTACAGTGCACTGAGCGTGCCAGAGCTTGTAAATCCAATGCTCCTGGTGGGCTTGGAGCACTGGTTGTGCCACCCACAGAAGCAGCCTGTAAAAGTGTGTCTCAGGTCTGCCATTGCAGAGCCTGTGTGCAGTCTGGTACTGCCATGTTGACTGGGCAAGTGCACCCACTTGCCAGTCCCTAAACCTTCCCTTTTCTGCATATTAGTTACCCCTATGGTAGGCCCAAGGGCATGGTGCATTGTAAGTATAAGGTAGGACATGCCCTCGTGTGTGTGGCATGTCCTAATAGTGAATTACAGCCATTTTCGTTTTTCACTATTGCAGGGCTACCTGTTCCCCATAGGCCAGAATGGGCAGTTTGATTATTACATCTTATAATCCTAACTGACCCAGGGAACATGGTAGAAAAACGAATTTAGTATGCCTGAACTCAGAATGATAAAATACATCTTTTAGTGAAGTTGGTTTTAACATTCTGTGTTTGAAAATACCACCTTTAGAAAGTAGGTATTTTCTTGCCTAACTATCCAAGCCTGCCTCTGCTAGGTTGTGTATTCCATGTCTGGTTTGTGAGTGACAGGGGCTGGGGGATTCCAGGAGACAGGGTGAGTCAGCCCAGGGCTGAATAGAGAGATCTGCATGTAGATGGGTGGGAGGAGTTGCACCTGGGACCTGAATAGGGCTGTGCCTTCCCTCCACAATGCTGGCTCCACCTCCTGTGGTGCGTCTGATGTCCCTGGCCTACACTGTGAAAGGAAAGAAGGAGTCTTGTCAGCAAAGTGCTCCAGGACTGACCAGAACTGGTTTAGACTAGGCAAAGGCCTCTCTGCCTTCAGAGAACAAAGAGAATATGAGTATAAAAGAGGGGACCCAGACCCAGAATTTTAGATCACTTTTGGGAAACAAGAAGAACCTTTGCTGAGGAGAGGAACCAGAGAAACTGGGGAGGAGACTATCCCTAAGCTGAGTGCTATTTGGGGGATTGGCCTGCAGTGGTTGCCTGACTGCCAAAGAAAGGAGAAAGGAACTTTGTGTGTACTTTCATCAACTTGTAAAGGCTCTCCAAGGGCTTGAGAGAGAGCTTGCCTCCTGCTGAAGTCTCAGGGACAACAGACTTCACCCACCACCTCCCCAAGAGTTATTTTGAAGTGCCTGCTGTTGTGTTGGGCCTTCTGAGGGACTGCGTGTCGCAAGGAGCTGGAAGCGCGACTCACGAAGAAGCGTGATGCCACCACAGCCGCTGTTGTCGCATCACTGAAGAAGGGTGTCGCCGCTGCCGCTGTCGCTTCGCCTCGCAGAAGCGCCTCGCTTCGCCGGAGAAGAGTGTCGCCGTCGCATCAGAGGCCGTCGCATCACTGGAGAAGCGTGTCGCCGCCGTAGCCGCTGTCGTTGTACCACTGAAGAAGGGTGTCGCCGCTGCCACTGTCGCATCGCATCGCCGAAGCGCCTCGCATCGCCGGAGAAGAGGATCGACGTCGCATCAGACGCCACCTCATCACCGGGAAGCATGTCGCAGGGCCTGTCACGGCTCGGAAGAATCGTTGAGCCGCCGCACGGCCATCGGGCGTGCACGCATCGTGTCGCATCAAGAAGAAGACGCCATCTTTGTTTCATTGCACCGGATCTTCATCGCATCACGGCGTTGCTGGTCGCATCGCCACGGAAGCGCAGTAAGAAACCGACGCATCACCTCCCCACGCCGAGAAGAACCGACGCATCCCCTACGCATCAGTAGGGACCCGACGCATCACCGTTCTTGCGTGTAAGGAACAGACGCATCACCTTCCCTGCAACACTTTCGTTGTATAGCGTTACGCATCCAAAGGTACATTTAACTCAAAGTGTTGCATTTACCATCTAAAGAGAACTAAGCTAATTCTACCATTTTTGAAGTACAGTATTGTGGATTTTTGTCGTTTGTGGTCTTGTGTTAAGTCTATATAAAAATACTTATTTTTATACTACAACTTGTATGGTGTCCATCTGTAGTGTTGTCACTGGGTTACTGTATGTGTTCACAAATGCTTTACACACTGCCTCTGAGATAAGCCCGTCTGCTCGTTCCAAGCTACCAAGGGGGTGAGCAGGGGTTATTTTAGGAGTGTACCCCCTTACCCTGACTAGACGCAAGGGTCCCTATTTGGTCAAAGGTACCTACCTCTGCCAACTAGAGACCCCCAAATCTAACATTGGTGGTCAGCGGTGAGGATTCTGGACTTGCATTTGTGACTCATATACAGTGATTGGTGAACACTACTAGTGAGTGCAGACCAAACGTGACCACATTCTTTTGGTAGATTGTTTTTCCTGGGATTTTCTATTTTTGCCAAGAACTGCCAAGTTTAACCACAATGGATAAAGCAGCATCCATAGCATCTGTTGATTTTGATTGGGAAGAGGAGAAACTAGAATGCTACAATGTGAGACAGCTAAAGCACTTCTGCAGGAAATTTAAAGTTGCTATGACCGGTCTCACCAAGAAGGATGAGTTCCAAAAGGCGCTGAGGGCCTGGGTCGAAGCAAGGAACACCCCTGAGAATGAGGAGGGGGCTGAGAATGCAGATGAGCAGCTGGATGGGCCATTGGGTCCAGGGGGGAGGAGAGCAACTTCCCCAGTAGGTAGCAGTGTTTCTGCCAAGGGCCTGTCCCCAGAGGAGTTGGAGGACAGGGAGAAAAGTAGGATGCACAAATTGGAGCTGGCCAAGCTCAAATTGGGTGGGCAGTTGGAGTTGGAGAGTAAGAAATTGGCCCTAGAGGAAAAGAGGATGCAAATGGAGCATGAGTTGAGAATGAGGGAGCTTGATTTAGAGCTCGAGAGGCTTGAGGCCTTGAGTGTCTCAGCCCAGCAACAAGAAATGTGTGTAGCTCAGAGAGTGAGCTTTGCTGAGTTGGAGGTGGAATCCAGCTCAGATGGTGGCAGCAATATTGAGTTATCCAGTGCTGAGGAAGTAGTACACACACCCAGAGATGTGGTGCCTGACTTGGAGGGGGTTGATTTATGCCAGGAGGTACTGGGATGTAAGGTAGCTCCAGTGGTGCGCAGTGTCCCTGAGGTGGATTGGGGAACTGGCACAGGGGTTCATAGTCCTACTGGTGGGAGGGACACTCTACTGACTCTAGATGAGAGGTGCAGGGAGAGGGGTTCCCCCATGGGTGAAGTCCTGGTGTGTGAGTGTGAAGACCGCCCCGAAGAGTGTGGGTTGAGTGACGGAGACAGTCAGACACTGTCTTGCCAATCTCAGGAGAGTGGTGTGGGGTACGTGTGTGAGGCACTGGATGGTGAGGTAAAGGATAGTTTGGTTAACCCTTATAAGGGGCTGTGTGATCCAATTGTGGGAGAGCATATTGTAAGTCCCTGTTTTCCAGAGCTATGCCAACACCTGTTGGAGAGTGAGTTCTCTGACCCCAGGGAGCTCACCAAGGAGACAGACCTCTGGCTGAATGTTAGAGGATCTGAAGAGGTATCTGGGGGTGATCCGAAAGAAGGTGGCTCAGGCTTCTCCCAACCAAGTGAGGTGGGGGAAGAGGTTCAGAGTAGCCCAGCTAGGTCCCAGTGTAGTGGGAGGGGTGTATGGACTCACGCCCTGTCTCAGTGGAGAAGGAGTGAGTGTGGGGCTGCGTGTCCCAAGGAGCCCGAAACCCAGTATCAGGGCCTGGATGGTTCTTTAAGGGAACACCAGGTAGGGAGCCTAGGCTGTCCTGATGGGCCGCCCGTTGAGGGGGATCCCCTAGTGTCTAGTGAACTGGGAGTGTCTGTAAGCAGGCCTCTATCAGTTCTGGTGTCTGGCAGTGCCACTCCTAAGAGGAGGGTGCAGAAGTCCAGATTGAGGGGTGAGAGGGGGAAAGAGTCCCCAGTGGAAGAACCAGCGGGTCAGGGGCCAGCCAGAAGGGCTGAGTCACCAATGAAGGACCATGGTGACGCCACTTCTGTCCTGGGGTATCTTCACGCACTGTCAGAGGGACAGGGGTTGGGAGATCTGCGCCAGGCAGACTGTCACACGACACATGAGTTATGTGTCACCCTCAGGGGGGGCATGCGTGCTCCCAAGGAAGTCCTGGTGCGCCGGGAGGGTGCTCAGCTGCAGGGTTTAGTCCCTGGGTTTGGAAGCCAGGTTCAGGTGTTGTTTGACCTGGAGGGTGGGACAACTATAAACAGTGCCCTGACCGGTTTATCTTCTAGGGGTACTGCTCCTGATGGGAGGGGGCAGTACTCTGGAAGGGGGTGCAGAGGGAGGGAGTCCTCGCCTCTGACCACAGTTCAACTGGAGGGTTTAGACCCTAGATTGAAGGACCAGGTTCAGGGTGTCCCCCCTCACCTGGACCCCCAGTTGTAGGATAGAACCCCTGAACTGGTGGGCGAATTGAGCAGGACACCTGCCACAGGTGCCCTGGCAATTCTGGAAGGGGGTACCACTCCAGGTGGGAGGGTACAGAGCCCCAACAAGGAGGAGGAGGACCGGGTGTGGGAAAGCCCACCCCAGTCTCCAGTCCAGCCACTGGGTACAGGCCCGGGGCTGGTAGGTCAGTGTCAGGAGGTCATATCTAACCTGACAGGAGAGAGAGTGGACAAAGGGTGCCAAGCACCTGGGGCTACTGCCCCCCGCTCTCTGACACCACAGATGGTTGAGAGGCCTGAGAGGCATAAGGCCTGGGTCTCATCACTGACTACGGTCAGTGGCCACTGTGGCTGGCTGTCTGTCTGTTGGGACACACCTGTGAGCAAGTTAAGGTTAGGTGTTGCACAGGTGGTGTCCGCAGGTAAGGAGAAGGGTTCCCCATGGATTAGCTTGGTGGCCCTGAGAGTATGGACTGAGGGATTCCAATAGGCTCAGATTGGCATAGAACTGGAGTATGCCCCTGCAGTTGCGGGCCAGGTCCAGGTTCTATCGCCCAAAGCAGGGAAGCCCATCAAGGTAGTGATTGGTCTACCCTGCGTTTTGGCTGGAAGGGGGTTGTGTTGGACTTGGCCCTTTTTGCAGGGTCATCCCGGAACTTTTTGCCTTCCTCCTAAATTTTTTCTGACCTGTTGTTGGCTGTTGTATGACTCTGGGCACTTTACCACTGCTGATCAGTGCTAAAGTGCATATGCTCTGTGGTATAAATTGATGTATGGATTAGTGACTCCATGATTGGCTGTATTGGTTTACTTGTCAGACCCTAGTACAGTGCACTGAGTGTGCCCAGGGATTGTAAATCCAATGCTGTTGGTGGGCTTGCAGCACTGGTTGTGCCACCCACAGAAGCAGCCTGTAAAAGTGTGTCTCAGGTCTGCCATTGCAGAGCCTGTGTGCAGTCTGGTACTGCCATGTTGACTGGGCAAGTGCACCCACTTGCCAGTCCCTAAACCTTCCCTTTTCTGCATATCAGTCACCCCTATGGTAGGCCCAAGGGCAGGGTGCATTGTAAGTATAAGGTAGGACATGCCCTGGTGTGTGTGGCATGTCCTAATAGTGAATTACAGCCATTTTCGTTTTTCACTATTGCAAGGCTACCTGTTCCCCATAGGCCAGAATGGGCAGTTTGATTATTACATCTTATAATCCTAACTGACCCAGGGAACATGGTAGAAAAACGAATTTAGTATGCCTGAACTCAGAATGATAAAATACATCTTTTAGTGAAGTTGGTTTTAACATTCTGTGTTTGAAAATACCACCTTTAGAAAGTAGGTATTTTCTTGCCTAACTATCCAAGCCTGCCTCTGCTAGGTTGTGAATTCCATGTCTGGTTTGTGAGTGACAGGGGCTGGGGGATTCCAGGAGACAGGGTGAGTCAGCCCAGGGCTGAATAGAGAGATCTGCATGTAGATGGGTGGGAGGAGTTGCACCTGGGACCTGAATAGGGCTGTGCCTTCCCTCCACAATGCTGGCTCCACCTCCTGTGGTGCGTCTGATGTCCCTGGCCTACACTGTGAAAGGAAAGAAGGAGTCTTGTCAACAAAGTGCTCCAGGACTGACCAGAACTGGTTTGGAGTAGGCAAAGGCCTCTCTGCCTTCAGAGAACAAAGAGAATATGAGTATAAAAGAGGGGACCCAGACCCCAGAACTTTAGATCACTTTTGGGAAACAAGAAGAACCTTTGCTGCGGAGAGGAACCAGAGAAACTGAGGAGAAGACTATCCCTAAGCTGAGTGCTGTTTGGGGGATTGGTCTGCAGTGGTTGCCTGACTGCCAAAGAAAGGAGAAAGGAACTTTGTGTGTACTTTCATCAACTTGTAAAGGATCTCCAAGGGCTTGAGAGAGAGCTTGCCTCCTGCTGAAGTCTCAGGGACAACAGACTTCACCCTCCAGCTCCCCAAGAGTTCTTTTGAAGTGCCTGCTGTTGTTTTGGGCCTTCTGAGGGACTGCGTGTCGCAAGGAGCTGCTGTCGTCGCATCACTGAAGAAGGGTGTCGCCGCTGCCGCTTCGCCTCGCAGAAGCGCCTCGCATCGCCGGAGAAGAGTGTCGCCGTCGCATCAGACGCCGTCGCATCATCGGAGAAGCGTGCCGCCGCCGCAGCCGCTGTCGTCGCACCACTGAAGAAGGGTGTCACCGCTGCCGCTGTCGCATTGCATCGCCGAAGCGCCTCGCATCGCCGGAGAAGAGGATCGACGTCGCAACAGACGCCACCGCATCACCGGGAAGCGTGTCGCAGGGCCTGTCGCGGCTCGGAAGAATCGTTGAGTCGCCGCACGGCCGTCGGGCATGCACGCATCGTGTCGCATCAAGAAGAAGACGCCATCTTTGTTTCATTGCACCGGATCTTCATCGCATCACGGCGTTGCTGGTCGCATCGCCACGGAAGCGCAGTAAGAAACCGATGCATCACCTCCCCACGCCGAGAAGAACCGACGCATCCCCTACACATCAGTAGGGACCCGACGCATCACTGTTCTTGTGTGTAAGGAACCGACGCATCACCTTCCCTGCAACACTTTCGTTGTATAGCGTTACGCATCCAAAGGTACATTGAACTCAAAGTGTCGCATTTACCATCTAAAGAGAACTAAGCTAATTCTACCATTTTTGAAGTACAGTATTGTGGATTTTTGTCGTTTGTGGTCTTGTGTTAAGTCTATATAAAAATACTTATTTTTATACTACAACTTGTGTGGTGTCCATCTGTAGTGTTGTCACTGGGTTACTGTATGTGTTCACAAATGCTTTACACACTGCCTCTGAGATAAGCCTGTCTGCTCGTGCCAAGCTACCAAGGGGGTGAGCAGGGGTTATTTTAGGAGTGTGCCCCCTTACCCTGACTAGACATAAGGGTCCCTATTTGGTCAAAGGTACCTACCTCTGCCAACTAGAGACCCCCAAATCTAACAGCGGTGCAGCGGGAGAGAGCTCAGAGCACTTCTGTACTCCTCCTGCACGCCTCCCCAGGCCACACACGCTTGCGGCTCCCGACCTGAGTCCAAGCCTCACCTGGGGGGGGTGCGCTGCCTCTCTCTCTCTCTCTCTCTCTCCCCGCTCATCAGACGTCCTGCTGGGCGATCCCGATCACGTTGTGGCTCTGTTGCTAGGCGGCGCTGTAGCCGGACAGGTTACGGCGCGGCCTTCTCCGTCGTTGATGATCTTGGGCAGATTCCTTTCCACGAACAACGATCACGATCCCTTTCACCTTGTAGCTTCCTTAGCTTCAAGAAATCCTTTAGCACGTTGCGGCTCGGGCCGGCAGCGGTGATCCTCACTCACAGCCTCAGTTACGATGACGGCTCGGGCCACAAACAGCAATACAGCAGCGTGGACAATGTTTCACGCTGCGGGGCAATGCGATCACGGGCACCTCGTAAACAGTACCACGGACCACACGGCATTCTCAGGCGTGCAAGAGCACCATGCACACAGCGTCGCTGAGACACAGTCCTCAGTTTCAAGGGGTGCCCCGTCAGCACGTTGTGGCTCGGGCCGGCGGCGTCGATCTTTACTCACAGCCTCAGTTACGATGACGGCTCGGGCCACAAACAGCAATACAGCAGCGTGGACGACGTTTCACGCTGCGGGGGCAATGCGATCATGGGGCACCTCGTAAACAGTACCACGCACCACACGGCAGTCTCAGGTGTGCAAGAGCACCACGCACACAGCGTCGCTGAGACTCGGTTCTTACTTTCACACAATCCTTTGGCACGTTGCGGCTCGGGCCAGCGGCGGTGATCCTTCCTCACAGCCTCAGGTACGATGACGGCTCGGGCCACAACAGCAAGGCAGCAGTGTGGACGATGTTTCACGCTGCGGGGGCAGTGCGATCATGGAGCACCTCGTAAACAGTACCACGGACCACACGGCAGTCTCAGGCGTGGAAGAGCACCACGCACACAGCGTCGCTGAGACACGGTTGGAAACTTTTGTGTTCCTGAGTTTCCACAACAGGGGACCAGCTCTCCTCGGGCCCTTGGAGACACGCTACTTCAGGACACAGCACATAGCAAAGTCCTCACAAGCAGGGGGACACAGCACACAGCAAAGTCCCTTGTCCTCTCCTTAGTCAAACCAGCAAACTGCAGGCCAGCTCTCTTCAGCTGTTCTTCTTTGGCAGAGGTTCCTCTTGACCACCAAGTAGGTTCAATCCTTTTTCAATATGGATTTCAGTCTTGAGTTCAGGGGTTTCAGCTCTTACATTTATACCCCTAAATGCCTTTGAAGTCTTTGTATTCAGGGGGCTCTGACCTCGGTCCAAACCAGACCTGGGTGTCTTCCTGCCAGTGTACACCCTCCTCCTTTGATAGTCAGGGTCTGGGGCCCAGACGCTCAGCAGGAGGTGGAGCCATCCTTTTGTGGCAGCAACACAGCCCTCTTCACATTCAGGGGGCTACTCCTCCCCCCCACATCAAAGGCAGGCCAGCCTGTTGCTGTCTCACCTTCTCCTCCCTGGGGTCAGGACACTTCCAATCAATCAATCAATCAAGCATTTGTATAGCGCGCTACTCACCCGGAGGGTCTCAAGGCGCTTGGGGGAGGGGGGTCCGCTACTGTTCGAACAGCCAGGTCTTGAGTTGCTTCCTGAAGGAGAGGTGGTCTTGGGTAAGGCGGAGGTGGATGGGTAGGGAGTTCCACGTCTTGGCAGCCAGGTAGGAGAAGGATCTTCCTCCCGTTGTGGCTCTTCGGATGCGGGGACGGCGGCGAGGGCGTGGTTGGTCGATCGTAGCTGGCGGGTGGGAGTGTAGAAGGTCAGACGGTCATTGAGGTATCTGGGGCCTTGGTTGTGGAGAGCTTTGTGTGCGTGGGTGAGGAGTCCTGTCATGTCTAAACCCAAGCAGGCAATATACAACCAGGCAGAGGCACACAGGATGGTTTAAGACAAGAAACCAGCCACTTCTGAAAGCGTGGTTTCTAAACACACAATTCAAAAACCATCTTCACAAAAAGATGTGTTATTAAATTCTGAGTTCAGGCACACTAAACTCCATCTCTCCATCTTATGCCTATGGGAAGATATGCTGGAAACATGGGACACAGCATTCCCCATTCTGTCCTATGAGCAAGATGGCCTTGCAACAGTGAAAAACGAATTTGGCAGTATTTCACTGTCAGGACATGGTACACACCTCAGTACATGTCCTACCTTTCACATACACTGCACCCTGCCCAGGGGGTACCTTGGGCCTACTATAGGGGTGTCTGATGTGCATAAAAGGAAGGTAAGGCCTGGCAAGTGGGTGCACTTGTCAGGACAACAAGGCAGTTAACAAACTGCTCGCAGGCACTGCAGTGGCAAGCCTGAGATCTCTTCTTAGGGCTACTTGTGTGGGTGGCACAATTAGTGCTGCAGGCCAACTATTAGCATTTGCATTACCAGCCCTGGTACACATAGTGCACTTTACTAGGGACTTCACTAGTAAGGCAAACATACCAATTATGGACAACCAATTACCATAACACTTTATACAGGGAGCACTTGCACTTTGACACTGATCAGCAGTGGCAAAGTGCCCAAAGCATCTAAGCCAGTAAAACGAAATCCATCACAGCATCAAAAATGGAGGAGGTAGAGGCAAAAAGTCAGGGGTAACCACGCCAAGAAATGCCAGGTCTAACACTGCAGACGAGATATAGTTAAAGGAATTGTCGAGAGGAGAGAAGAAAGAAAACATATATTTACTGGAATAAAGCAGATGTTTCTCAAATATGAATTTACCTTGAAAAAACAAAAGACAAGAGGCGTTTGGCAAAATAGGAACAGTTGGTTTAATTAAACACTTCGGCTGGGGGCACAGTTACAGAAGCGGGTCTGAGGACTGTCTAAAACTACAATCAATCGGAACAGGGTTTTATATATTCTTTGGGCATCATAAAGTTCTTCTGCCGATTCGCTTACCTTTTGTCTGTGGAGTCATAAATAAGGCCCATGATGACAATTGCAGGTGGGCCTCGACTGCACATGGACGTAATGAGGGCCTGTGGGTAACGTGTCCAGATGTCCGGAATGTGGGGCACGTGATCACTGCATGTACTGTTTGTGGTGTGTCCTGATTGGCTGTGTGTTTCTAACTTTATGTGGCATCTGACTTTATGGTGTTTTGGGAATGTGTGCCCCCTATGGCCATGTGTGTTTTATTGGGGCAAATTTCCCTGAACCATTGTGGTGTCACTGCGCTTATCTGGGGGTTGACCTGAGTTTCCTGTTCAACATTTGTCTGCCGTCTATGTGCCACCCCACCTGTGACCTGTCAATCCGTCACCTCAGGCCTAGGCCACAGAGCCTGCCTAGTCACTTATTTCTAAGTCTTTCATGATGGAGAGTTCATGACGGGCGAATTTGATAATTGTGATGCAATTTCGTTCTTATGTACAAATGCATCATTATAAATATTGGCATTGATTTTATCAATATTAACACAGACAATGGAGAGAGAAGAGATATATCTATAGGAACAGAAGACACAAGAAAAGAGAGTAAAGGAGTTGGTGGGAGGGAGATTGAGGTAGAACGATAGGGAAAAGATGTAGATATTAAGGATATGTAGCTAAATATCAACTTGATGAAAACCAAACTGGTGACACTATTCCATCAAATGTCAGATGTGGGATTATTAAAAATAATGAATGCCTCAAAAAATTTGAAAAATATCCCAAATCGTCGTGCAACTGATATTGAGTCCTCCTATGTCTCAGTGCCTAATTTGTAAAAGAATAACTGCTGAGGCCCAAACATTTGCTCAGAAACCATCTGCTGATGCTATTGAATGTCGAGGGTGCCTAATATATAGGTTGCTTAGTCTTGCTTCCATCTTTTGGCCCTTTCATCCACCCCCAGGCACACTCTGCCCTTTTAGCTAACTCTTGTGGTTCTTCTTAATCCCTGCTTTCCTTCTTTGTCTGTCTTTTTTCCCCTTTTGTGTTTTGATCTCTCTAGCTCTGGGTCAAAATTTAAGGATGAAAAATAAGTGCTAGTGCCAAAAAATGAGTGCTAATGCGCCCCACCTGCAACCACTGACTCAAATTAAGCACTACCGGGTCGAAATGATGACAAACATGCGCCAAAACTACAAAACAACTTTCTACAATCTTCACATTTTATTGCATTCAGCAAAATTGCACCTTTTATGGGGAAATGAACAACAAATGGACTGGAAAATAATTGGTAATTGCAAAAAAATATACAGTCATGGTAAAATATTACAGAGATGAAGAAGAGGTTTGAAAAATGCTAATAAACCAGCTTGTTTCCTATTCAGGGAGCAGAAATGGGGACGTTTTTAAATTTACTGTATCTTCTATCAATGAAGGGGTTGCAGCCCTTCTTCAGAGCTTGTCCTGGCAAGTTATCATGGTCAATGCTGGGGCCACATCATCACCTCTTTAAGTAATAATTCGAGGCATGGTTTTTCCTTATAGATGCTGTTGGTAATTGGGTTACTGGTTGAGGGAGTTGAAACCTTTCTAAAGCAGGGCCACAATTTCTGTCAGGGTGAAGTCATGGCAAACCCCAAATTAGCCTTTGCTTAACCCTCTGGTAGCTTGGCACAAAGCAGTCAGGCTTAACTTAGAGGCAATGTGTAAAGCATTTATGCAGCACTTCAAACAGTGATGAAAAGAAAACACAACGCAAGAAAAATCCCACACCAATTTAGAAAAATACAGTAAAATTAGTTATTTGACACTAAAAGAACAAAAATTCAATCAGTAGAACCAAAGATATGCAATTTTAAAGATTTCAGGTAAATAAAGCGCCTAAAAGCACAAAGTGCCACTCACGGTGATCTGGTCATGCAAGGCAGGGTGAAAGTCACAAATTCAGGCTGACCATAATGGAGCACGGGCTGGATACAAGGACCAGGTTAGTCCAGCTGAAAGAATTACCTTCAAAGTTCGGAGTGAAGAGTTCCCTTCCTGGTGGAAGTGACCACGAGGAGCAAGGAGTGTGCCGCAGATAGTGTTTGATGTAGTGCAAAGAGCAAAATGGTGCATTGTGGATGGTCATAGCTGTAGCACGAATATCCTGTCAGGAGTCGTGGATGGTCATTGCTGGAGGTTCACGTTGGCCATCGCCGCAAGCTGTTGATGCTATAGTTGGAAGTGCAGACCTCCCACTGCTAGGTGTTGTTGGCGGTCACTGTGGTGCGAAGGGTCCAGTTTGCCGGAACTTTGTGTTGACTAGTGGCTCGGGCGGCAAGATTTTGGCACGGACAGGCCTGTTTGCATTTGTGAAGAGCCCAAAACTACAGGATTTCTCCTTTTCTTTGGAGAGAAACTCAATTGAGGACACACCAACGGTCATGGACCTGGGGGGCACGTCTAGAGGGTCAGGACCTCATTCGAGCAGAGGCTTACAGGGATCAGGCAGGTCCAGCTGCCGGTCCAGGCAGCAAGTCACCTGGGCAGTTGCAGGGAGCCCCTGGAGCTTGTTATGTCTATAAGCCTGATAGGAAGGGTGCAGGTCCATTCTTCCTTCTCAGCAAGCAGGGCAGCAGACCACAGAGCAGCAGAGTAGCAGGGCAGCAGAGTGTCCATCCTTCTGGCAGCAAAGCAGCACATCAGTCCTTCTTCTGTGGCATTCACAGGTCCATGAGTGTACTGAAGAGTTAGGTCCGAGGGCCCAATATTTATATCTGGTATCCATTTTGAAGAAGGAGAAGTTACTAGAGAAATCATGTTGAAGTCCTTGAAGTTTCCTGCCTCCTCTGCCAAGCTGGCTGCATGAACAGTGAAGTGGTGACAAGTTATTTGTGTGAAGGCAGGGTACAGCCTATTCAGTTGCAAGTGGGGCTGTGTCCAGCTCCGTCCCTCAATCCTGCCAGTTGATGGCCTCTCCAGGCAGACTTAGGGCCAGATGTATCAAGCCTTTTACCGGTCGCAAACGGGCCGATTCGCAGAATCGGCCCGTTTGCGAACGGTAAAAAGCCTTTTGGGATGTATCATCCCAAAAGGCATTCGCAAAATAGGGAGTCGCAATTTTTGCGATTACCTATTTTGCGAATGCATTTAGGGAATCACAATTTGCAATTCCCTAAGTGCAATGCAGGAAGCAGGTAAAAATTATGATCTTGCTTTAAGGAATCACAAATTACCACCAACTTCAAGTTGGTGGTAATTTGCAAATTTCTAGAAAAATGCACATTTTTGCATTTTTCTAAGTGCCATGTGGCGCTCACACATGCCCTTAGGGCATGTATGTGCGCCACATGTACACACTTACCTTTTTTGGGGGTGCATCAGGGTGCCCTTTTGGCCCCCTATCACCCTTGTATTTGCATTCGCAATTTGCGATTACCAATTTGGTAATCGCAAATTGCGAATGTCTTCCCATTCATTCCTATGGGCCTGGAGGCATTCCTTAATAGCGAATTGCAATTTGCAATTCGCTCTTAAGGACTATGTAGGAATTGCAATTTTGTTTTGCGAAACCTACATACATTGGATTTTGCAATTCCATAATAGCGAATCGGTAAAATTCGCTATTATGGACTCCAAAAATTCAATGTTGATACATATGGCCCTTAATCACTCTATTGTGTGGCTGTCTGGGAGAAATAAACAAAGTCCATTTGTCAACTACACCCAGTCATGTGACCCAGGAACAGGCTGCAGGTACCAAATAGTTAGGGCAGGAAAATGTGAACATTCTAAAAGTGGCATTTTCAAAACTGTAACTTTAAACCATTAAAGAGTATTTTTAACTATTTTGTATTTTGCACATGTATTGGCTGCTACTCAACTGCTCTTTGCACAATTGGGATATGTTCTGTTACTCCCACTCTCTTGCTGCTAATTTCAAACTCAATTTTCTTCCGAAGCTGGATTTTGGATTGTATTTTGCACATGTATTGGCTGCTACTCAACTGCTCTTTGCACAATTTGGGATATGTTTTGTTACTCCCACTCTCTTGCTGCTAATTTCAAACTCAATTTTCTACCGAAGCTGTTACGTGCTGCTGTCTAAATGTTTTAGAAATTTGCATATGTAGTTGCTGCCATTAATGCGTTTTCGCACAAAATAAGTTTAGATTTAGTTTTTTAGGTTTTGTTGTAAAAGGAAAATGTATTGTTTATCCAATTACGCCGACTGTTTTAGAATATTTTTCTGTCTTTCACCAAGCAACTGATGTGATGTACATTATCCTATACTGATTATTTCACGAAGCTGCTATTGTTTAGTATGGACCTAAACTTATGCCACTTGTTTTGGTAGAGGTCTTTTAGGTTTTTGTTGCTGCCTATGAGCCAATTGGTTTTAATGCTGAGAACCTTATTCGTCTCGCTCATTAGGGTAATTGACAATATCCACTTATGTTATGTAAGGAAAAATCTAAGACCTGCTATGAAGGCTTTCGATAAACACTAATGGACTGAGAAATGAATTGTCCTTATGTTTTATTATATTTTACGTAATAATTTGTTTGTACATTTTTATGTGGGCCTCATCGGAGATCCAAATCTTTAATAAATATTGAATTAAATTGAATTGATTTGTAACTATCATTTCTCAGACACCAAACATGAAAGGATTACCCTTTTCCAATCAAAAGTTAGCACTTATTAACTGTAATAATAAGAACTCACCTGGACTGATCACACCATCACCAACACCCAGCCCACCATCACCAGGCGTCAGATCTCCTCCCACCACAGCTGGAGCATGGTCACTGAAACTCAGTGGTCTCAGGCCCTCACCACCTCCCAACCCGAGGCCTCAACAGATCTCAACCAGGCTGTCCAGAACTTTGCTGCCTGGATCACCAACAGTGCTGACAGAATTGCCCCACTGAAACCTACAAAATTCAAAAAGATCTCCAAACATGCCAGCTGGTACACCCCAGAACTCAGGACCACCAAGTGCAACTGCCACCAACTGGAGAAATGGTGGCACACCACCAAGAACCCCACTGACAGAGCAGCTCACATAACAGCCCTCAGCAACTATCACATGCACATCAAAGAAGTCAAGAAAGCAGTCATCAGTACCCACATCAGCTCTGTGGCCAACCACATAAAGGAACTCTTCAAAATAGTCAAAGAATTCTTCAACCCTACAGCCATAAAGAACACCATCCACCCCTCCCAAGAGCTCTGCGACATCCTCTCAGACTACTTCAACAGCAAGATCACCAACATCTACAACAATTTCAACATCCAGCCCACCATCCTCAACCCCAATGACCTCAACCAACCATGTAGAAAATATTAGGCCACTATTATGTAATTATGATTCCAACAATCAGTTTGTTCATATAATGTATAATTATATTGATTGTTTTTTTCTACCAGTATGCAAGGGAGATGTGCAATAGTCAGAATGAGTGAGGTTAGGAAAGTATGATGTATGCATGATTCGCTATTTTTTTGTAATTAATAACAATGATCATGGATTTGTACAAAAAGAACCCACTATAGAGACATTGGTATATGTATTTTTATCTTAATAATAAAGAAGAGTATATTTTTCTACTTTGATGTAATTTTTGTGCGTCCGAGCATTTGCCTTTAGCTTTGTGACATTAATCATAAGTTGCCTGAGTTTTTCTTATATGTTGACTCAACCAACCAGCAAACATCAGCCAAACCATTACTGCCTGGTCTCTGCTCACTGCCATGACCACCTCAGCCATCATGTCTTTCATCCACTGGCGGCGTCCACTGACCCCTGCCCCCACCACCTCTACAACCTTGCAATGAACCCAGTCAGCACATAACTCACCACCATCCTCAACACCTTCATCTCCACAGCAATCTTCCCGGACACATGGAAACACACAGACATTAGACCTCTCCTAAAGAAAGCCTCCATCAACCATCAGTGATCTCAAAAATTATTGTCCGATCTCCCAGCTCCGCTACCTGGCTAAAGTACTCGAGAAAACCATCACCCAGCAGCTCACCAAATTCCTGGAACAAAACAACCTACTGGATGCCTCACAGTCAGGCTTCTGTGCCAACCACAGCACTGAGACTGTGCTGATCGCAGCCACAGATGACATCAGAACATTCCTCAACCATGAAGAAACGGTGGCCCTGATCCTCCTTGACTGCGGCGTCTCCCACAACACCCTCATCAACAGATTCTACAACTTAGGCATACAGCAAGACGCCCTCAAGTGGATTGCCTCTTTCTATACTGGACACACACAAGGCATCGGACTACCACCTTTCACCTTCATTCCCAAAGACATCATATGCGGCGTGCCAAAAGGATCATCCCTCAGCCCACCCTGTTCAACATCTCTATGACCCCCCCTCACAGACGATGTCAGATCCCATGGACTCAACATAATCTCCTATGCAGATGACAGTCAACTGATCCTCTCGCTCACCGAGGACCCCTCCAATACCAAAACCAGCTTCCGCAATGACATGACCAACGTAGCCAAATGGATGAGAGGCAACTGCCTCCAATTCACCTCCGGCAAAACTGAAGCCCTGATCTTCGGGAAGAATGCTTACACATGGAACCACAGCTGGTGGCCTGCAGAACTTGGACCTACACCCACACCAACTGACCATGCACGCAAGCTCTGCATCATCCTCGACAGCCAACTGACCATGAACCGACAAGTCAACACAGTCGCCTCCTCTTTCTTCCATGAACTTCTCATGCTCCCCAGAATCTTCATATGGATCCCAGCCAACACCAGAAAGACTGTCACTCAGGCCCTCATCACCAGACGTCTCGACTACGGCAAAGCCTTCTACGCCGGCATCTTCAACCAGCTCCTCAGAAGAATCCAGACCATACAGAATGCTGCAGCCAGACTCATCCTGGACCTCCCCAGATGAACCCACATTGCGCCCCACCTGAGAGACTTCCACTGGCTTCACATCCAGAAGAGATGCTAGTTTAAGATTATCACGCACGCCTAAAAAGCCCTCCATGACCTAGGACCTGCCTACATCAACCATCGACTGAACTGACACCAACCCCCTAGACACCTATGCTCCTCTTCACTCGCCCTCGCACCCCCCCCTACATCCATTGCAGCTGCAGCAGTGGCCACTCCTCCTACATCACTGCCAAGACATGGAACAACCTTCCCCTCCAGCTTCGTACAGCCCCCTCGCTGGCAGACTTCAGAAAGAGACTCAACACCTGGCTCTTTGACGGAGACACAGCACCCAGATACCCCTAGGGGTGACAGTGTTGCACTTTGCAAATGCTGTTTGATTGATTGATTGATAGGGTAACCTAATGCTATCCAATGGGAGAGGTAGATCCTGCAGTAGTGAAAAAACAAATTTAGGAGTTTTCACTACCAAGACATGTAAAACTTGAAAGTGCATTTCCATCTTTTTACATACACTGCGCCCTGCCCTGTGGGCTATCTAGGGCCTACACCATTGGTGACATATGTATTAAAAGGAAGGTGTAGGCGTGCAAAAGGTTTATTTTGGAAGGTCAAAATGGAAGTTTAAAACTGCATATACAGGCTTTGATGGCAGGCCTGAGACATGTTTGAAAGGCTACTTAAGTGGGTGGAACAGTCAGTGCTGCGGGCTCACTAGTAGCATTTAATTAACAGGCACTGAGTACATTTAGTACCAATTTACTAGGGTCTTACAGGTAAATTAAATGTGACAATTGGGTGCAAGCCAATTTCACTGTTTTTAAAGAAGAGAGCACATGATCTTTAGCACTGTTTAGCAGTGGTAAAGTTTGCATAGTCCTAAAAGCCAACAAAAACAGGTTCAGAAAACAATAGGGAGAAGGTAAAATGTTGGGCAGTCGTACAGATATCTAAAGGTGTGTCCTTATTGATGCACTGTTGGTTCTCCTGCTGTCCTTACTCCTCTTCCTGGTCCTCTGTTCCTGGTCCTCCTTCCAATCTTCTGGGTCCCCTGTCTCCGCCTCCTTTTACTACTGTTCCTTCTTGCCTTGCTCTTGGCCCTACTGGTGTTCCTGGTACTCATGTTCATTTTACATTTCCTTGCCCTCCTCCTCCTAGTTTTCCTTGTCTCCTCCTTCCATTGGTCTTCCTCTTTCTCCTTCCCTTCTGCGCCTCCTCTTCACCATCCTGTTCCTCCTATTCATATTTCTGCTAATCCTTGTGTCCTCGTCTTCCTTACTCTGGTCCTAGCCTTCCTGGTTATTTGTATTGGCCCGTCTGATGCTTCTAGACCTCCTGGTGGTCCTCGTTTTCTGGGTCATTTTGTAACTGCACTTCCTTCACCTCCTGTTCTTTTTCCTCCACATGTCAGTCCTTTTCTTCATCCTAATGGTCCTCTTCTTCCTCCATTCAGTTCTCTTCTTCATCCTCTGGTCATTCTCTTCATTCACCTGGAGCACCTTCTCATGGTCCTTCTTTTTTTGTTCATCCTGTTTTGTGCCTACATTGTCCTCCTTATGGTAATATCCTTCTGTTAAAAATGTACTCCTACTATTTCCTTTCCAACTGGTACCTTTTCTATTGGTCGTTTTCCTGCTGGGCCTGACCTTTCTGGTTCTCTTATTTGCATCCCTCCTCTATGTGCTCCTTACAGTCCTGGTGCTTCAGTTTCTGGACTTTATCCTTCTGGTCTCCCGGCCATCTCTGTCCTACAGGTTCTGACTCTCGTAATAATTATGATTGCATTTTACTTGGCCTCCTGTTCAGAGACACATTGTTGGTCCTTGTCCTCCTCCTACTTTTCCAGGTTCTCTTCCTGGTATTTCTCCCCCTCATACTCCAGGTCATAAAGGTCCTGGTATTTCTGATCCTCATCCTCTTTATTCTAGTTCCCCCAATGGTATTTATCCACCTGGCAGTCCTGGTCTTCCTAGTAGTCCTTATGGACCTTATCCTCCTCTTGGTCCTGAAGTTCGGTGGCTCCTGGTGGTCTTCATCTTCCTCCTGGCTTACAGTATGGTCCTCTTCTTTCTCCTCTTGGCCTTACTGGTCCACACACTAGCCCTCTTGCTCATCCTCTTACTTCTATGGGACCTGATTCTCCTGATCCACGACCCCTAGCCCTTTTGGGGGTCTCTTTGCATCAAGGAGGCATTATTTGGATGTTGATTGGCATACCTGCACTAGCACTACATAGTTTTGATGCAAAGCCCAATCTTCTAAGATAGTTAGACCAGGCTTTGAATAAAAAAATAATGCCTCCTTAAAGGAGGCACTAAGAAGGAGAAATGCTTTTTTTCCAAACATTACACACATTTAGGCCTGGGCGAAGTACTACGCTACGCTCGCGTAGTTTGCGAAGTTTGCGCTACTTCGCACTACGCGAATTGCACGTACCACAGTGCAAACACGCGTAGCGTAGCGGTCATTTTTTGCTTGCTCGCGGTCCTCAACGTCAAGTTGGCGACCGCGAGCAAGCAAATGACATCCGGCGAGACTTTTTCCTCGTTCGCGATCAGCAACATCAAGTTGCCGATTGCGAGCGTGGAAAATAAACCTCCCGGCGAGATTCTCAACGCAGGGAGGTCAGGTTTCTCATTGCGAGTGGTCGCGTATGCTCGCGACCGCTCGCGATGAGAAACTACCAGTCCGCGTTGAAGAGCTGCCGCTCGAGTAGAAATCTACTCGAGCGGCAGAAACTGACTCGCTTGCACTGTGCAAGAAGCCGTTTGCAATGATTGCACAGTGCGGACAAGCATCCGGCACTGTGCAATCAGTGCGAACAGCATTTTGCACAGTGCACTACGCAGTTCGCGTAGCTATGCGTAGCTCGCGTAGTGCGAAGTGCACTTCGCGTAGCTTCGCGCAGCGCTACTACGCGAACTACGCCCAGCCCTACACACATTGCATGTGTACTGCATTGTACAGTAAACATGCAATGTGTAGAATATTCCAGAATTTGTCTAGCATAGGATTTTGTACTTGATGGCTATGCTTTCAGTAAAAACTCCTGTGTTAGACAGCACAAACTCACACCTCTGCAACGTGGTGCAATGTTTGCACATTGCGCACGCCAGACTGTTAGTGTGCCAGGGCAGGGGAGGAGAGCAACAGCAGTCCATATTTAGGTCTGGCCTAAGACAGCGCATGCGCTGCCCTTGTAAGACCTCTGTATTCTAACAGGGGGTTTAGAGACCTTCCCATTGTTTACCATTGGTTGGCTTCAATGTCACACTAATTTGCTTGCTTCCTTTTTGTCGACTTTTGTAGGCTTTCTTTCTTTTAAGGTGTTTGTCCCCTCCCCTCGAACATGGATGCATTACTTCTGTTCTTACACTGCTCATTTTTTTTAGGCACTACTATTTTCTTCTTGTTTAAGTACTCTATGAGAGTGTGTCTTTTTCAACTGCCTCCCTTGTGTACTTCTCCTTCCTCTGTGCTATTTCAGCTGGTTGACCCTTCACTGTCCATCTGCTCACCTCCATCACCTCCCTCCCACTCTTCGTTGTCCATCTGCTTGTCCCCTGCATCGCTCATCTTCTCTCTGTTGTCCATGTACTTGCTGCAGGCACATCCCTGTAACCCTCCTTTGCCAGTGTGGTTGAGACCAGCCCCTCCTGACGACCCTCCATTGTTCTTGTTGCCCCCACCTACTCTCCCTCCATTGTCCATGGTAACCCTACCCGCTCTCCCTCCATTGTCTATGTTGCCTCCTCACATTGTTCCTCCATTGTCTCTGGCGCCCCATCCATTGGCCATGTTGATCTTCCCACATGCCATAACAAAAAATGAGCTATGACAAGAACGCGCCATAGTGTTTTTTCCCCACACGCTCCACTGTCTGTGTTGACACTATTGTATCTCATCCCACACTAAAAAAAAATGCTATTACCTGTATACTTCTGGCTACATCAAAGCCCTTTTTTCCACAGTCTATGTTGTCCATGTTTCCCTCAACACCCCCTCCTTCCCAGCAATAAACAAAATCACCATGATGTGACTAATGTGGGCCACAACATAAAGCTTTTTTATTTTTATTTCAACCATGCTGCATAGCACACGTGGTACTGTACAACATGGCTAAAAAAGCATTGAGAAAGCTAATACTTTTCCTAGGTGAGACCTATTGGCTTTGCCAATGCTCGTTGATAAACATGGCTCAGTGCTGCTTTATACCTCTTGCGCAATGTAGAAACTTTGGTTGCTGAGGTGTGTTTAGCTAAAAATAATAATCCTGCTCCATTGTTCCATAAAGGTAGATCTAATATAACCAAAGCTCACGTTTTTGTGGTCTAAGTGTCTTCTTTCTTCAACTTAAAAGAAGGTTACCAATTCAACATTTATTTGCACTTTTGGCTTCACTGCCTTTCGTAAGCAAATAGTGAAATGCGTGTAGTAAAATAATAAAATAGTGCTGTGAAAACTGCATTGGATTTGGACTTTGACACTCTGTGGTGCAGTGACTCGCTTGCAAAGGAGGACATGTTTTTATTTTCAATGTCTCAGAAAGCGTGCCACTCTCATGATTATTTCATCCTTTTCTTGCTCAAAATGGATGCCATAATTGACATTGTTGATGGCCCAGATGGTTTTGAAATAATGGTAAGCCCTTCACAGGAGCACACATTGGGCCAGTGTTTTCGAAAAGCATCTGCAGCATGGTCATCTAAATTACACCAGTTGGACTCTTTTGGCCAGAATCTTTCTGACTGGTATAGGAAATAGCCATGCAAGACCTAAAAGTGGCCTGCTGCTGCTCTCATCTCTTCTGCTGCCACTCTAATAGGTTGGCAAGCACCATGTGCAACCTTTGCCCCATGGTGCAGATATGTGTGCGTGCTGTCTAGCATAGAATTTTATATCCTATGCCTGGACAAATTCTGTAATATTGCACACATTATTATATTGAAGCGTTATAAAAACTGAAAAGGGACTAAGATTATCTCTTGCTTTCTAGGAACCAGATGTCAAAGGGGGTGGCCATCTTGGGATGGTGGTTAGCTCTAACACCTTAATGCATAAGCCTCTTGTTTAATCTTGCTTTTTTGTTATACCACCCCATTGGCCCTCCGCTCCTCTTCCTCCAGTTACACTTGAGGAAATTCTTCAAGATGACCGCCCTGCATTGGAAGGGCAATTTGGCATACAGCATGGTCTATGGAAACTGAACAAAGACTAAGGCTCTCTCCTACCTTCTATGAACCTCAATCTCAATTTGGGGCACCCATCTTTGAATGGATTGAAGGGTTGCTGATTGCTGGTTCTAACGCTTACTATAACTCCCTCCTACCTTCTAGGAACCTCAAACTCAATTTGGGGCGCACATCTTTGAATGGATTGAAGGGTTGCTGGTTCTAACGCCTACTAAAACTCCCTTGTGTTACCATTTGGTCGCACTTTGGTCCATTGGCGACTGTATTAATTCAGTCATGGCCTTCTCACTATGAGCCTTACTATTGACTACTGTAATCACTCACTCATGGCCCCTCACTATGAGCCTTCTCTGGGTATCGTTATAAATATCCACTAACTTTAAAACATTATTTTTCATTAGCTGTCTCTCCTCAAGCTATGGACGTATCACTAAAACCAACAGGCTTTAATGCCTACACAATTAAGTACCTCCCTAATCTCTAAACAAATTAAGCAAAAGGCCTCAAACACTGACTACGCAAATCCCACCCTGAAACCCTTAACTCTGACCCATACTTCTGCTCGAGTAAGGGCCCGCTAATTAGTGACCTCATATTCTATACAAAAAGAAGTGCACAGTGGAGAACTGCCATATACTCCGTGCTCCGAATAACCAACTCCAGGAAAACCCCACATGGGTTTAGACTATCTGTATCCTGCTCGCTCTTCTGCAGGGCAGCTGCAACCATATCTCTCTATAATAATAAAATCATCCTAAATCAATGCTCTAATGACAACCGTGCAGTACTGGGCGAGATTTTCCCTATCATAAAAAGAGCTGTTAACAATAACAACTCAACCCCTAATTGAAGACATCCCAACTCGCCTGACATCGCTCCTGCACCTCTACATACACCCTCTCCTACACCAGCTTCATCCAGCCCTTTCTCCAGCATTAGCCCATGCTCCTCCCTCTATCTATGCCCACCCCTACTTAGACTTCTCACTCCCTGCCCAGACTGAGTCTCTCTCTTTAATTCAATGCTCCAGTCAACATACACTAGATGCCTCCACAACTACAACCATGGAACCCCTCTCTCCAAGTCCTATTACCGTCTCCACAACCTCACCCCTTCCTCTTGAATTATCCCTATCTGGTTCTCCCTGAACTCCCACATCTCCTTCCAGTACATAGACGACGAATATACCTGATCACATACCCCCTAACATGACAAACCGCATGCCTCTTAGATCTCTTAATCAGCACACTCCCCCTCCCCATCTGCCACCCTCTGGCTATCCCCTCCACCACTCTGACAATCCCACCGCAGGCTATTACTGACCTACAAGCTCTCCCTTCATCCACTACTAACTTTCCCTCCCAAACTGACCTCCCTCCCAACCCATGACCACCTACCCCCATGCCTCTTTGGAGTCTCGCCTTGATGAGATCTCACTTAACCTGCTACATCTCATGGAAGATATTCTGAGACTTACATCCTTAACCACTGAGGTGTTGTTCAACCAAAGGTCTGACAGTTTTCAGAGGAATCAAGCTATCTCCCAATTTGTTTTGCTACCTAACTTCAACCTTCACACACCACAATTTAATAGGAAATCCACTCCTACCCCTAATTCCTCCTCTCGATCCAGGAGATCGACCGATTGCCTTTCAGACAGCAACATCCATGCACTACTCCTTTCGCATACCCTCAATAAAGACACCATCAAGGTTTGTCCGGGACAAATCCAAACCATCCTAAGTAATCCCTACAGAGAACTGAGTCAATACCATAAAGTGGTTAAGAAAGCCAATCTCAAGCGTATCAAACCCAATTGTTCTGACTCAGTCCACTCCAATACTAACTTGAAATGCATGCTCATTAATTGTAGATTGGCTGTTAGTCATGTGTCTGACATTTATGACCTCACCAGCACTCATGAGCTTGACCTCATTATCCTGACAGAAACTTGGTTAAATGACTCATCCTCCCTTATTTTAGATCTTCTAGTCCCCCCTAGTCACAACATCATTAGACTGGACAGAACTCACAAACCTGGCGGGGGTATTGCCTGCATTTACCATAATACCCTAGCTGTGACTCAGGCAGCTACTGCCAGGGAATACTTTTGCATCAATATCGTCAGCAATGATAGACTCATCTGCAAACTACATCAGATCTACCACCCTCCTGTAGACAACCTAGCTTTCATCGAACAAGTCATGGAAGTAATCTCAACCAACGCTGATCAACAAGCTAACCAGATCTTCCTAGGAGACTTCAACCTTCAATGGAATGACCTGAATGACCAGGTAGTAAACACTTTGAAGCCTTTTTATCCAACCTCAATCCGACCCAAATTTGTGATTGCCCTACTCACAATAAAGGAGAGCCCCTAGACCTAATCATTGCAAAATGGGACAACACTACACTGAAGTCTATTCTGCCTTGCGATTGGACAGACCACTACTGTTTTACCTTCCTCATAAGTGCTGGTGTGATTGCAAAAAAAGCTCAAGGAAAAAAAACAATGCATTAGAAAAGAAATCTACAGAACGTAAACCTCAATGACTTATTGGCCCTCAGTAACAACTACCTGACTCCCCAGGTGGGCATGGCGGACGTCCACGACCTTACAGAGCATCACAATACCTTCATCTTGAACATCCTCAACTCAATCGCTCCCCTACAGCTAAAAAATGTATCCACCAAAGTCTCTAAACCCTGGTTGAATGAAAACCTCAATACTGAAAGATGCAATTTGAGACTAGCAGAAAGAGCCTGGAGATCCCCACCTTCCATGGTTCACCTGAGAAGGATAAGATCAGTGAGAAACACTTACAACAAAAGAATCAGAAACTCGAAAGCCAACTTCTTTAGAACTCAACTGGACCAAGCTAGAAATCATCCCCAAAAGTTTTGAAATTGTCAAGCAACAATCCAACAACCGACACAACCTTCCCGGTATTGGATCCAACAAGCTTCCAAATTGAGAAGACTTTGCCTCCTTCTTCATGGAAAAAATGGTCATTATTGAAAAGGAGCTACGGACAACGAGGGATCTGATACCAACTAACTTACTCACTAGTCCTCATCCAGCTCAATCTGCTATTCATATCGGTCACCCTGGTCATTCCCCCAAAAAGAATGCCTCCTGGCACACATTCATTCCCCTCAAGGAAGCAAAATTCACTACTTGCTTACAGTGCTGAAACCTTCCAATCACTTCTACCTCCAAATACCTTTAAAGAGATCAAATCTCCAAATATCTTTAAGGAGAGGGGGGTGGACAGCAGTATTGTGAACTTTTTAGAGGACCTGCATAAATCAATAAAAGCTAATGTTAGGTTCTCCCAGGATCTGCGGGTCACCAGGGACTTTGAAATAAAAAGGAGCACGACAGGGATGCATTCTGGCCCCATTCCTGTTTAATTTTTATATTAATGATCTGGAGTCCGCCTTAAAAGCAACAGGGTGGATTACCCATATGTAGGACGGCGCGGGATCCCGATTCTGCTATATGCAGACGACGCCGTCCTCATATCAAGAACTGCAATAGGCTTGCAATCCCTTCTGGAGGCATTTGCCAGATTCATGTCTAATCGGGATATGGCAATTAACAACTCCAAATCCTTTGTAATGAAGGTTGGGCATCACACAAATAAGAGTTTTCAATTTAGTGTTGGCTCGGCCAAGATCCCACGCACTAACGTTTTCTCCTATTTAGGGGTTCTTTTTGATGACCAACTAAAATGGGGACCCCTAATAGTGAAGGAAAAAGGGGATATGGCCCGGGCTAATGCGGCAATTTTTAACTTTGCGTCTAGGACAGGGAAGAAACCAACGGGGGCCATGCTGAAAGTTTATCAAGCTAAAAGCCTGGCCATAGCCACCTATGGCAGTGAAATATGGGGACACATTGTTGCAGACTCCCTTCAGGTGGCAGAGAACGACTTTTTGAAGCACCTACTATGTGTTCCACGTGGAACCTCTAACCTAGCGGTCCACGAGGAATTGGGTGTTCCTTATATAAGAGACACCCTTGCATTACGCCCAATGATCTTCTGGTTAAAGTGCTGGTTGAATAAAGATCTATCTCTTAACCACTTAATTCTGAGAGAGTGTATGGCTTTAGATAATGCTACTCGAATCCCCTGGCTCAAATATGTTAAAAACAGTTTTGAAGGGGTAGGGCGTGGTGATCTATTTTGTAAACCAGAATCCATAGTTAAGAAGGATGTGGATTCATTCAGGATAGCCTTCCTGACTGCAAGGAAAATGGATAGGGAAGCACAGGAGTTGTCGAAACCTAGTGTTCGTATGTTTTTAACTATAAAAACAACTTTGTCAGCAGAACCATATCTTATGGGGTTTTTATCATCTCATGAGAAGTTTTTATTAACCAGGTTTCGGATGAACCTGTTCCATTTCCTGTTAGCCAGGCCTAAAGGACATACGAGAGGTCAAGCGCTAACTTCCTGCGGCTGCGACGGCCAGTCTCCGCAGGACCTGTTGCACTTTATGTTCTTATGTAAGCTATATGAAATCCCTCGAAGGCATTTCCTGATTCCAATTTTAAAAAGAATGAATTTTAGACAGGCTCGCCCTGCCCTTTTATATCTTCAATTGTTGACAGAGGATTGTATCTTTTTATTGTAGGGTTTTTAAAAGCTTGTGTAAAATCACGGATATGTATGGATGCCTAGTCATTTGTAAATCAAGTTATATTTTTGACGGAGCTGATTTGGCTTTTGGAACAAAAGAAGTGTCATTATGAATTTACGTGTTCCTGCACAATGCACTTTATGATCTATATAACTGTGACTGGGGGAATGTGTGGTTTATTTATATTGAGTATTATCAGGTGGCCTTGACTGTTTTGATCTGTTTTAAAAAAAAAATGATTTTATATACTGTATCTGTGTAACTTTTATGTTTTTTTTGCAAAACCGAATAAAGTCTTTGATTGATTGATATCGGTCACCCTTGGCATTCCCCCAAAAAGAATGCCTCCTGGCACACATTCATTCCCCTCAAGGAAGCAAAATTCACTACTTGCTTACAGTGCTGAAACCTTCCAATCACTTCTACCTCCAAATACCTATAAAGAGATCAAATCTCCAAATATCTTTAAGGAGATCAAATCGTCTATCCTGTTATGGACCAAGATTGTAAATGCCTCACTCCTTCAAGCACTATCCCCGACTGTCTAAAAGTAGGGCAGGTAACTCCCATCCTAAAAAAAAACATTGGCAGATTGCTCAGACTTAAACAATTTAAACCCAATTTTCAGCATTCCCACTCTAGCGAAGCTTATTGAGAAATGTGTACAGATCCAACTCTGCAACCCAATAGATCATTACCCACTCCTAGACCACTACCAGTCTGGTGTTTGCCAAGGTCACAACACAGAAATAGCACTAACACACATAGTGGATGATGTATTATCACTGTTGGATAAAAATGAAGGATGTCTTCTTATCCTCCTTGACTTATCATCAGCGTTTGATACTTTGAAAAGTGACAATCTTCTAAACCTACTTGAAAGAAGGATGGGGTTATCAGGGGCCTCCCTCCAATGGTTTACTTCATACCTCCATGACAGAATCCAAAGAGTCAAGGTCAACCGGTCTCTGTCCAAGCCCTCTGCGGTCACCCTGGGAGTCCCACAGGTTTCTGCCCTCTCTCCCATTCTCTTCAACTTATTCATGGAACCTTTAGTAGACTCCTTGTCATCCTCCAACATTCATTAGCACATGTATAGAGACAACACACAATCGTACCTGAAAATCACCCCCGATTACTTCACTACCCTCAACGCTATTCTTCAAAATAATCAGAACTAGCTTGCTCTCAACCATCTCAAACTTAACGCCATCAAAACGGAATTCCTCCTCATTACTCCACCCAAACATAATCTCAAGATCGACCTTTGGATGAAGCATCTAACTCCCCTCAATTAAATACCTCACTTTGTATACTCTGCGAGATCTCTGGAAATTATACTAGACAAACGTCTGCATTTGCAGAGCCACATCAGCAACACCACCAAAGAAGCAAACTATTAGTTGAGCATCCTAAGGAAATAAAATCCCTTCCTCCCCAGAACGACCTTAAATCTGCGGTCCAATCCTAGTCATCCTCAGGCTCCATTATGAAAGTGCTACGCTCAGTTGCCTGCCCAAATATAAACTGGCCCCTTTACGGGCCTCTCTTAACGCTGCGGCCAGACTCGTCACCGGAGCAAAAAGAAACAAACACATCTCCCCTGATCTGAAATCCCTAAACTGGCTCTCTTATGAAGCACAAATTCAACTACAAATTGCTTGCATGACTCATAAAGCCCTACATTTCAATACTCCTAGATATTTGGCACAAAAGCTGGAATTATCAGGCGGATGTAGATCATCGCGAAGTACCAGCTCCCTGCTGCTGAAACTACAGATTTTCCGCAAAAAGAAAACGTACAACAGAGATTTTTCGGGCATCGCACCAAACATTTTGAATTCTTTGACAAAGGAAATCCGTCTGATTCCTTCTACCACCTCCTTCAAAATAGAAGTGAAAACATTTCTGATGAACAAATGGTTGGCCTAAAATCGAAATCATACCCTATATCGATTGATTTTATCTGGTGTATTCTTATTGTTTTGATCATGATTACTAGCCTCCTGATCAATTTGTTATTCTTCTATGATTGTATTTATGTTGTATCTGCGTTTTATTACCGTGTCTTTACTGGTTATTCACTCCCCCCCGTAAAGCGCTCTGATACCCTCAAGGGTCATGTTCGTACTATATAAAACTTTATAAATAAATGCATAAAAACATTCTATGTGTACTGTATAGGGTCGCACACATACAATGTGCGGAATGATTTGAGAAATTAATTATTGTTAGTGCTGGCTTTAATGAGGCATTTTTTTTTATTTAAAGCCTGGTCTCGCTATCTTAGAAGATTGGCCTTTACGTTAAAACCTATGGGGCATGTTTACAAAGAATCAGCGTAGGGCGTTTAGTTGGATTATCCAAATATTTTTCGGGTTGAAGTAGACCGACTCCTTGCAAATTCTATAAATCTGTATTGTGTAATGTGTGAGAGTAGAACGTTGAATATTTTTTCCTGGACACCAAATAAATTTGTTGGGGACCTGTCAATGTAAACCTGAGGGAGGCCATTAACTGTTTTTTCCAAAACCATTGTCCAGTCGTCCTATTGGTATATACCCGTACTGGTAACCATGATTAATGGCTGCATTGTAACAAGTAATGCCACCCATTTTGAATTTCGCTATTTGATCAAGGGTTTGATGAAAGTTATTCCCTTTCTTTCTTGCGAAGTGGCATATGCCCCTTTTGATGGATATTTCTTCCAAATGATGTTTACTTATTACTCTGTCTAACAAGATTACCCCTAGATATGTATTCCTTTGTCACAGCAATGGATAGACCGTCAGTAGAAGTTGCTCTGCTGTTGCCCAATTCAAGCAAAGCCCTCGGATCATAATCGTTGATGAAGTGACCTTGAGCTAATCTTTGGCACAGTATGTCTCTGTTATTATGAGTGGTGTGGAGAATGGGGTTCTAACTCCTTTTAGAACCCTACATTTTTGGATTTTCAAGCCAATAGTTTTACAATATCTGCAGCAAGCAAGCCTCACTAATTGAGTCTCACTCAGTGAGCTCTAGTAAAACGTATTTGAGTGCTAACAGGCAGTGCCTGCCTTTAAAGATAGGGCCTGCTGCTGGGCATCTGGGCTAAGAGTTTCCAGACTGGTTGCACCTGGCCGGAGAGTGCATGGTCTGTTTGACCCATCTTTAATGTGTGCCCCCTCTTTGTTGTGAGGTTCTTTAGAGGGGGTCAACATCAGCAGTTCCACGTGCCTTTTTAGGTCGAACCCTCCTAGACAGTCCATGTGCTATCTGTTGCGAGACATAATGTAGCTCATCAAGAACATAGAAGAGATTGAAGCCCCGCCCATTGCTTACCATTGGTTTGCTTCCCTTATTGCTCTCATTTGCCTTCCTCTTATTCGTGTCCCAGCTTGTCAATCTTGTGTTTAGACATGTAATGACGCATTGCCTCTTTACATTTCTTTTTAGGTCTCGCCTGGCGTTAGCAGCGTGCATGCGCTGCTCTCGCCATGCGAGGGCCTTTTGGAATCAATACAGTTTCTGAAGGGACTTTAAGCCCCGCCCTTGTTTCCAATTGGCACGCGTCATCGTTTATGTTAAACGACGGCGCATGATTGGAAATCGGGCTTTTGGGTTACCGCCTTGTCCACTTTTAGGACGGCCCATCTGGACAGGCCGACGCCATCTTTGTTTCGTATGACGTAGGAGGGTGTGCTTTTAGCTTGTTTACTAGCTTCTGATTGGGAATTGTGCTTCTTTGTTACCGCCCCTGCTTGTTTTTTTGTGTAACTGCTCCTCACCTAATGGCAGAGCCGAGTCACGAGCTCTTTACAGCACAGATGGTCTGCCTTTCCAGTGCTCCGCTCGGAACTCAGCTGTGCCATTATTTCAATTTACCACTTTAAATCCAGTTTGTATACGAATAGGTTCTCTGCACTCTGCAGCGCGCATATGTGTGTTGAGCTCACACTGTGTGTATACATGTGTGTTCTCTGAACTCTGGGCACCGTGTACGCTTGTGTGATCGGCACATGCTGTATGTAAACATGGCAGAGTGTGTTCTGCTGTTCAACAGAAGCCTTGCCCTTTCCAAGAGGCGGGCATCGCCTTTCCCTGGCTCAAGGAGGGTGAAACACGATACGTCCCTTCTCAAATGAGAAAGGACTGTGCATTGATCCGCAATTCTTTTCATCACAAAAAATTGGTCTTTTCCCTGGCTTTTGACCCGAGAAGTCTTTTCAGCTTTCAGGAGATTCCCCTGCTATTATTTCCACATACACAAGTATGTGACGTCACATGATTGACACTGAACCATCCGAGCCTGGTGTGAGCGCAGACTGTCTGCTTGAGTCTGGTGCAAGCAGGGGGCACGCGCAGAGTGGCCTTCACAAGCCTAGTGCAAGCAGCGCTGCTATGATGATGCCTGAGAAACTCACGATAAGCCAGTGCTGCAAAAGCACAGTGGAACCGGGGCAGTGGCAGCGTCTCTAAAGGCAGAAGGGCTGGGGAGTCATTCACATGTCAGAGGGGACGGAGCATCTGCAGTACTTACAACATGCGGAACAAATTACTATTAATAACTACGTCCACACTTAGGGGCAGATTTACAAGCCCCCTGCGCCACCAGTACGTCACTTTTTGTGACGTATTGGTGGCGCAGGGGGCTCCTCCATATTTACAAGGACAGGAAAAGCCACCCTGCGAGACTTTTCCTCTCCTTGTAAATACCGCCCCTTCACACGCAGCACTTTGCGTTGAAGGGGCGTTCCATGGGTGTTGCTGTGGGTGTTCTCACGCAACACCCATGGAACAAGACACATCTCCAGATTTACGAGAAATCATAAATCTGGAGATGCGTCTGAATGCTACGGCACCCTAGAGGTGGCGTAGCGAGGCGCAACGAGGAGAAATGTTTTCATTTCTCCTCGTTTTTTCCTCTTTCAATGCGTGCTGCATTCTACAGCACGCATTCAAAGAGGAAAATGCCTTTAGTGATTGTTTTTGTGCAGGAAGGTGTGCTTCGGAAGTGCCGCAGCGTGGCACTTCCTTGTAGATCCTTGTAGATCTGCCCCAGTATGACTAAAACTGCATCGTGTGGAGTGACACTCATTTCAAAAGAAGACATACATTTTAAACACAAGTCAGAACGAAGTTAGTGCTACAGATTTAAAGTGGATTTAAAGTGGCATCCCCAAAAAGTGGGTGCTATCCAAGCAACAAAGTAGAGCTCCGATTTGTATAAATATTGTCAATGAACAATCAGTAGAAACCAACCGGCTGAAACACTCACAAGGAAAACACGTGTTCACTCCTCAGATCCAGCACTTTAAGACCAGTTTCTAAATATACTTTTCTAGCAAAAAAAAGAAAAGCAAAAAACTGCAGCTGATCAATAGTGGGCATAAGTAAAAGGAAAACAAGATCCGGAGGACTGGTAATTCGGGTTTAGACTAGTGGAATGCAGACTCCCTCCCCACCTCGTGAAGAATGTCCAGACTACTGCAACTTTAGTAAAACAAGCATCGGCATAGCCAATAGGTCTCGCCTTTGGAACCTTATAAGTGTTTAGCCAGAGCTATTGGCTTTGCCAATGTATTTAAGATATGCTGTAAAGCAGCATGTGTGTTCGTGTTTTTGTTTAGTCTGTGATATGTGACTGTAAGTGTGTTTGAGGTCTTGTGTTTATCAACCGATCTCCATACCTAGTCTGTTTGAGTTGTGGTGAGTTGATGTAATTTTGCCTTCTCCTGCCACATAATTTACTTAGCTTGCCGTATAATTCCAGAGGCCCTGGTATTAGCCTTTGTACGTTATTGTGTGAATATGAAAGTATACTTCAATGTGTCTATTGTAGTGTCTATCTATCTATTCTGGGAAATTCACTTAATCTCCCCTTGCCTACCAAAAATAAATGTGCACTTGTGCAATGTAACTGGTGCTCACGTAAAGCACTCCAATACCTTTGGGTCAGAGTTTGTGCTATATAAAAATGCAAAAAAAAGAGAGGCAATTTACAAGCACAAAACCATTTTCTCCCAATTTTGAACGGGTTTTCCATTTGTGAACATACCTATTTGCGCTTGTGAGTTTCACTTATACATACATGCAAGGAGATTTAACAATGAACCCCTCCCCCCGGGAGTACCATGGAAGACTAAAAATACGTTTTTCCACCATATGAGGAAGGTTACTGGTCTTACTGATGTCTAAAGCGTGACACCAGAAGTTACAAACAGGTAAAGAGAAGTACTTGTAATATTAGAAAAAATAATACTTTTAATTCCACTACTTCTCAATAAGCATTGCAAGAACAATAAAACTAGAAGACATTTTTTAAGTTAATTCTTTTTACTAGGGTCAGTGCAGTTCTATATGTCTTATTGTTTGCATATAAGGTAACAAAAATACTTATAACACTTTTTTTAATAACTTTTCAACATGCTGCACAGCAGCCATGCTGCTTTACAGCATAGCATAAATACATTGGCAAAGCCAATAGCTCTGGCTAAACACTTATAAGGTTCCAAAGGCGAGACCTATTGGCTATGCCAATGCTTGTTAATTGGTTGCCCTCGCGACCTCCAATGCTTACTTTTTAAGGTTTTTTTATGTTTTTTGTTAAGCGCTCCATAAGAGTAGATGTATTTTCGAGCTTTTTCCGTGACACCATGTAACTCTGGCGCACCTCTGCTACCCCTCCTTCCCCCACCCCCACCCTCCCCCAACGTTCTCTCGTCTAAACGTTATAAACCTTTTGCTTTGACACTTGAAATACTCTGTGGCTTGAACTGTCCTCAGCAAGTTTTTGAGGGGACTGTGAATGATTCTTCTGCTAATTGATGGAAGTTTTTGTAAGCTGCCATACTTGCCTTTCTAGGGGCATATTTACAAGCCCCTTGCGCCACTTTTGCGCCGCCGTTGCGTCACGCATGTGATGCAGCGGCGACGCAAACCATGCGCCGCGTTGCGCTATATTTACAACGTGACGCATCTAGGGCGATGCGTCACGTAGTAAACCCCTGCGCCACATGAAACCTGCGTCAGGTTTCATGTGGGCGCACCGGCGCAGGGGGCGTTCCGGCGCAGGAACGCTCGGAAGAGTGACGTAGTGAAATCTACAAGATTTCACGCAGTCACTTTTCGACGCTGGTGCTTCAAATCCTTACGCCTGCTTCAAGCAGGCGTAAGGATTGACGCACCATGTTAGAGATAGGGAAGGTTGGAACAGTGCTGGAGTTGCGTCGCGCTTGCGACACAGCTCAGCACTGCGCCAACCTTCCGCCGGCAGATGCGTCACGCATCTGCTTATCCTACGCACGACGATGCGCCGCATTGTAAATGCGGCGCATCGGACGTGGCGCAAGGGTAAACTTGCGTGACGCATTTTCCCTGGCGCATCCCTGCTGATATGCAGGGATGCGCCAGGGAACGTAAATATGCCCCACAGTGTTCTTGTTAGCTGTGTGCGCAAAAGAGCATTTGATGCATCCGTCCTGTTCCAGGCCCCCGGCTTCCACTTCTTGCCTGGGGTCCGAAAGAGGGTGTGCGTGTGTTTTGTTTGCCACAAAAGCAAATTTAAATAAAAGCATTGATTTAATTGCACATTTTTCTTATAGCCTTTTTAAAAAAATATATCGCATCACTTGTAGTAAAATATAAAAAGGCTACATGTCTCAAGTGAATATGTGTTCGGCATCTCTGCAGTGAATTTTTTCCGATTTCATGTTTTTTTAATTGTACCATAAGAAAAGTAGTATGGTGTCACAGAGTCTTTCAGATTACCTTCCCCTTGTTGTGATACTTTTTCAATTCCTTTGCAGCTTTTTGGCTAATTTTGGTTTCTTTTCATAACAAGCCAGTCATTACATGTAAAAGATGGACTCGCAACGAGCAAATTCCATTACAATTCAGACCTTATTTCACTGCGCTCTGTAATTGGAAAATCTCATGACCCATTCCCACCCCTTCTTGGTGGTATTTATTTTCCAATTCAACTCGTATCGGTAACTGCTGCATGGGCTTACCAAATGACGGGCCCCATGTCAAAGGATTTTATTTTAATCTTTAGCCATGCTGCACAGTGTGGGGGAGGCTGTGCAACGCGGCTATAAGCAATTGGCAAAGCCAATTGGTCTCAAAGGCAAGACCTATTGACTTTGCCACTGCTTATTTGTATAGATTTGTAAATGTGTATGTAGTATTTATTGATGTTTTCAGTAAACTACTTTTCCTTTTTGTAAGAAAACGAAAACAGAGTTGCTGGACATGATTTACTAGGTGTTTGTTGTGCTGCTAAGTGCTGAGCCTCTAGAGTGCAGCACCTCCCCTGAGTCACCCTTGGACTGCTCTGTCTCGCTACCCTGAGAGTCAAGTGCTGTAAAGTGCTACTTGTTTCCTAGTTAAGGGCTACGCGGTACAGAGGTCTGAGGCAAAATACCTCCATTGTTACAATTGAGGTCTGTCCTGGGGCCTTCTGACCCTTAATCCTGAATATTGGCACCTGCAAAGCATTTTATGTTCAAGCCCAAATGATGAACCATCAGCATAGTGCAGTTGCAGAATCCTGGCTCCTTGTAGCTAAGGTCGCAGCTGAGGTGCCTTCTAGCATGTTAGCATATATGCTATTTGTGAACAGGTGGAACAACAAGAGTGGTGAGATTCATTCAGTAGCAAATGTCCTGCTTCTGTGTTCTTTGTGTCTGATTCGCATTGGAGTAAAGGCGTACAATCCACATGGTGCAAACCACATCTACTTTTTTTGTCAGTTTCTCTTTTTGGAGCTGTCAATGAGAACAAAGTTCTGTACAAGAAAGGTCGCAAAGTGGGGAATATGTTACTTGTATGATATTTGGTGGTTCTGACAGGGTTGTAGCTACGGGGTGCAGCACGCCTTGGACGCCCTCATGAGAATTTTTGGTTCTGCCAAAGTATTGTCATTTTCGTGGAACTTATTCTCGTTCTTCCCTTGGGATTGCTTTTCTGGCATCATTGATGCTCAAGGCAGAGTTTTCCATCTTCTGAGGTCCATGCATGAGTAGCTTAACACTTCCAGATTCCTTCATTGCATTATGGGACTTCCAGTTCTGTTTTCATAATGGGATAACGAGGACTACAAATCCCAGAATGGAAAGCAAAAACCTGAACTGGGTGAGCTATTCACGCAAGGACATAGGAAACGTCAGACCTCTGTGACTGTGAGGGAGAACTGCTGGCACTGGAGTCTCTTGCTTACACTGTTAGTGGCACTGTGTAGTGTCTGCCCCTGCGCACATGCAGTATGATCTCCTTTGTGAGCACTGAACTCCTGGATGTGATCTAGTGGTTCGTTTCACGAGTGTGGGACACAGAGACATTTATTTTAATTTTGGCTTTCTCAGTTAACCCATGCTGTCTGATCCAGGACAAATCATTTTACGCATATGCGCATTTAAAAGAAAGGATTAGCAGGTAAATGAAATGTTGTTTTGAAAGTGGACATTTACCTTTGCATAAACTCATGCACATACAGATCTCACCATTCGCACTTATGCACACCACACAGACTTGCTTTGTCTACCTGTCTAACTGTCCTGCTGACTATATCTCCCCTACTACATCTCCCTCTCAAAACGTGTCTTCTAATTATGCTTTGCACCTTTTAAACGGCCCCAGGATGAGAGCTTTAGAAGACCCTTGGCAGGAATTGTGAGTTTCAGCTGAAAGAATGCTTGAGGGGTGGTAAGGTGGCGGATAGTCGGAATTCCACGACCTGGCCATCCTGCCACGCTTTATTGTGGTGGTAGTGTGGGGGGCAACGTCTGCTGCACCTTAGTGGATGTCAATACTTTTTACGTGCTCCCTCAATGCCCTTGTCAACGACAAACTGAATTTGGGAAGCAATTGTAAAAGTAGTAACTATTTTGTGGCGAAAGGATTTGAAAACCACTTTTATAAGGTCTCTTTTGGAGCACGTTCATGTGAACAACTGGGGCTTAATGATCAGTCCACTTGATCCGCTCCCCCCACACCATAGGAAGAAAACAAATATGAAAAAAACCTCTGCTTCACCAACGGGAATGGAGTGGGTGGCGAGGGCGGCCTGGTGAATTAAGTGAGAGCATTGGCACCAGGCAGAAGCCACAAGGAAGCCTGGCTCATTTTTGGCTCAAGAGTCACAGTAAATTTCTGGAGTTGAATATCTGGCTCAAACCTGTCGCAAACCTTCAGTAGCCCACCCAGCTCTATCTTAGCCGAAGTAGTCAGAGAATCATGCATAAGACCAAGAGACCTGCAGCAACCCCATCCCCACAAACACCTGTTACACTGCCAAGTAAGACAAGCATTGAAAATGCAATAGGTCTCGCCTTTTATTAAGTTAAAGCCATTTGCTTTGCTAATGGTATTGTATAGCATAGCAAATGGCTTTAACTTAATGAAAGGCGAGACCTATTGCATTTCTAATGCTTGTTTTTATATTTCTTCAGTGTTACAGGCTTCTGGTACCGGTCCTCCAACCCCTTGAACCAGAAAATCCTCTTAAAAAAGGTGCTGAGATGGCGAGGACTATTGTTCTTTATGCCCATAAAATAAGCGAATTGCAGCAAGTAGTCTGCACTTTAAATTGATCATTTTGTCTAAGAGAGATCACAACTGTACGGCACACATGTTTTCGACCCCAGAAGGATGAAGGGATGAGTTGGCCATGCAGTCAATTGAAGCTGTTGTGCAAGTACAAACAACCATTGGTAAAGCCAATAGCTCATCCTTTTACAACCAAGACCGATTGGCTTTGCCAACACTAGATGTTTTTATGGTAGGGTTGTGAATCGGAAAAAACATTAAAAAAAATCTTTTTAATATACTTTCTTAACTCTGCTGGACGGAAGATATTAAATTACACACTGAGTGTGAACATGCAATCATTTTTGAAGACATGCCTTGAATGACAACATCATGTCCTCAAAAAACACGCACAAGCACAATAACAAACAGAAGCCTCGGACTGAGAGGCTACAAACTTTGGAGGACCGCGTTTTACGCCTCCCCCGTCGCGCTGTCCACGCTCCGAGGTGCTGTCTCACAACCTCGTGTGACAAAACACCTCACATGTATGAAGAAATGGGCATGTACCGATCAAGTACAGTTACTGCCGCGCTACTACACTAATGCACCAAGCTCCCTTTCCAGGCTGGACGGGATTTCGGACACCTGTTCCCTCTCCTCCCAGCCACGCCCAGGGTGGGGAGCCACCTTCTTACCTGTATATCCTGCCCCCCACAGGTCCTCAGTAGGGTACAAGGGCAAGCGGCTGGCACCTTGGCAGCGATGAGGGGGTTTCTCCCACAGCTCAGATGGTGGGTGGGTGATGTAGGAGGGTGGTGGAGATTGGGGTGGGGGAGTTAGGAGTCAGCGGCTCTCTGTGCTGTATCTCTGACTTGCTGTGCGTGAGGGGAGGAGAGGAGGAGGAGACAGAGAGAGAGAAGGAAAAGAGCACGAGAAAGAGGTGGGGACCACGAGAGGAGAGAGGGTGATGGGAGAAAAGGATGAGATGTACACAAGAGTGAGCGAGGGGTGGAAGGGAGAGAGAGAATCGGACAACACAAGATTGAAAACGATGAGGTGGAAATGTGAAATGGGGGGAACAGAAAGAAATAAAGAGTGTAAGGAGAGGGTAAAGAGAGGACGGGATATAATGGCCTACATATGCTCGAGAAAGAACTCAGAGATGACACGGGAACAATACAATTAGAACAAGCTGCGAGACGTGCTCTGTGGTGGGGGAGGGGGAGGGGCATTGAAGCGAGTCGCGCGTGACGGCAAAAGGAAACCAGGAGTTGTATGCGCGCGCGCGCACCGCGAAAGTGAAAGTGCATCGTGATCGCGATCCACTTAATGACCCGTGACAGGAGAAAAGACAGATGGCGGCTGCGCGCGTGCACGCAAGCTTGAGGCCACCAAAATGCCTGTGGTAGCACTTTGAAAACCCGCTTTCTAAATGTCTCGCAGAGCAGCGCATGCGCTGGCTCAGGCGAGACCTAAAAAACTAAATGAGGCTGTAGACTGGGGCCGGGGATAGGGTGACTTTTCAAAGGAAACAAGGGGTCTGTATTGGTGGCCAAGGTGGAGAGGAAGAAAGAGCCGGTGGGGCTCAGACAAATGAAAGAGAACTATAGCATTCAGGGAAAATGGAAAGGTGGTAGGATTTCAGCTTGTACTAGAACAACAGTATGTTAAAGAATCCTTCCTTTCTTCAGCATGCCAAGGTGGATATGCACAGAGCTTGCCCTCACCCTGCTCTGAAATGGCTAGTTAGGATAGTGAATATAGGAAATGCTTTGTAGTGCAATGCAATTACTGGTGGGGCATGATGGGCTGAAGGTGAGAGCGCTCCTGCATTGCACAATTGCACAAGCACTTTAGCACTGGGGACTCATATCATACACTCACACTAAGCCCAAGCTGTGCGCTTGCAGTGCATAGAAGCTGAAGCTTGATGTGAAGATAGGACATGTCCCTCTAGCACTAAGGTATGCAGTCAGACTATGAGAGCAGTGGAACACTACATGCTGTATAACAAAATCAGAATAGAGCATACTCTTCAGGTCAAAGCTTTCACAAATCATAATTTCATGGATTAGTAGTTTATCCAATGCAAATAATTTGATTGCCTTCGGGGGCTTTTAGCCCTCTTTATCCAATCCGTGTCTAAAAGCCTGTCGCTAATTGTCTTATTACAGTCAAGTTGTGATGTCTCTAGTCACCTGTAATAACAAACTGACATAGCTGATCAACTCTAATAAATTATTACAGTTGAGTAATGACATTATAATGACTGCTGCCAGAGCCAACAGCTAAGGTAAAAGGCAGAACCCGGAGCATAATTTCATCGGCAGGTCGAAATAAGGGCTGGCTTTTCAATCTACTGTTTTGCTTTTCTAAAATGAACATTGATCAAGAGAAAGGACATATTTATGACTGCATTTTTTTGCATAACACATGTCATTACAGGAAGGATAAAATCTCTCTGCATGTTTATACACATTTTAAACTCCACATTATTTTCATCTGATTTACATTCAACTGATGGTATGCTTAATTTAGCACTACAGATTGTGTTTCAATTCTTCATGTCTGCAACCATATTCTCTTTTTACAAGAAAGAGTATGACACCAAGGATTTATGCAGTTTGTGGGAAGATTGTTGGTGTGGCCATATAAGGAATAACACATCCTCTGCCATATGTTAAAAGAATATTGCAAGTAACCTCGAAGTTCCATGACCCTATAAGGAAACTCTGCCATTCAGGACTATACATAACATAACCCAGCAAAGCAGCTGGGCTGGATTAAATAATCAAGCATTCAATGAGCAAGTATTGCAGCTCTGCAGGGTTCAGGTGCTGCATCTAGTGACAATGGCTACTCTTGCAGTTTATGATTTCTATGGAGAAGGTTCTGATATCAACTGATTTGTATTGCTGAGTGTAAACTTTATTAGGGGGCTTTGGTCTGTTCCCCGCTGACTCTATTGAATTAATTGATTGATTATGAGGGCACAGGGTTACAAGTTTCTGAGCTCACACAGCAGAACTACCCTGAGGCTATGTAGAACCACAGGATGTGACGTTAAACAACAAATCTTTCAGGCTTGGGCATCTACAGCAGAGCCATCCTATAGGTGTTCCAAGAAATTATTGAAGTTTCAAACAGCACACTTATACTCTAGGGTACAAGCATATTAAGGGCATTATTTGTTTGATAGAAGTGCCTTTTCAAGTCTCACAATCTGTACAGGGGACAGGCCTTTCACAGCAGATGCTTCCCAGATATTATACAGAATGTACAGGTTTTAACTGAAGATAGCAGAGACATCTTTGTGCTGACCCAGAGCAAAGTGATCCTACAGATGACGCAGATTATACAGCCTTGAAAATAGACAGAAGAGCTCTCTTTCAACTACGTGGAATTTAGAAGGACAGAGTTTGCAGAGTTGAGCTATTCTTTAAGTGGATCAAAGCTTGCAAGCTCAGGATGGGCATGACTAGAGCCCGATGGAGATGGTCATGTAGGAGCAGAGCGCCGGTCTCGAGAGGCTTCCAAGTACCTAAACATCCTTACTGAGGAGTGCTTTGTCCCGCAAACTCAAAGCTGCGATGATGTGAGGGTGCGCTGCTCAGATGGTTTCCTGTTTAAGCCCCTTTTGAGTTTTTTATCACCTTGCGGACCAAAGGAAATAGAGCGGTGGAGGAGACCGACTGAAGAAACAAAATGGCTTCTGAACTCGTCGCGCAGCATGTGACAATCTTCTTCATGTAAAGGCTCAGAAATAACTGTGCTGGTCGAATACTCTTAAGGTAGGAGAGTATAATAACTCTCCGCTGGCCATACTTTAAGCCACACTGCTTCTGAAGGCTTTTTAAGTACTGGTTTTCTCCTCAACTTTCAAAATGGCGCCTCTCTTTTAAAATGGTCTGACAGACAGCCTGAAATGTTATTGCAACGTCGTTTGGGTGGCTTATATGGACATCAATGGAGGCAATATGAAGGAATGAATGAGGGTATTTGTAAAGCGCAACGTTCACTCCAAGGAGCATCTTGGCGCTAGCGAGACAGTATCTGATACTCTGTAATAGGGGAGAAACCAAGTTAAAATACCGAAATCAAGGAATTAAATGAGAGATAAAACAGTGTCATCTGGTAAGATAAAAATCCAGGTCTTTAAAAGCTTCTTAAAAGTGGATTCAATGTGTGTGTGTCTAAGCTGGGTGGGCAAGGAATTCCACGCTTTTGTTCCTAGCACCGCCATTGTCGTTCCCCCTCTCATTTTCAATTTAAAGGAGGGGGGTGCTGACAGATTCTCCGCGGATGACCGCAGGACTCGATTAGTAGTGTATGGTGTAATTCTTGATCTTAGGTATCCTGGTTGTGAGAAGTTGGCCTGGCATATGCTGTTCACTAATTAAAGTGGACACCTTGCACCAGAACAATTCGACTCTTATGGTAGATAGGTTTAAGACAACCTTTATAGAAAGCTATCCTAGTGGTAGCTGTGGAGAGCAGCCTTCAGGCTAAGTCTTGAAGGAATGTAAAGCAGCTTGTTTTACCACACAATCTCTTGAATCACCAAATGAAAAGACACCACACAGGTATATATATCAAATATATATGTATTTATTAATAAACACTCTCTACTAATCTCTTTATGAGATTAGAGGATAGGAACATATGTACAAGTCAAATATTATCAGGATAAGTTTAGCACAATTGAATATTACAATCTTAGTTTGCTAGACCTAGGTCTAGGGCATCTAGAATCGAGGGACCCTCAATAACCACCCCAGGTAGTTGTAGGAGACCCACAGGGGACGGACGCGGTGACCTGGCACCGATGCGAATCCTGTACGAGTCTATGCACTCAGACGCGATTGAGATATCAATGTTCAAGGTCCCTTGCGTGTTCGAGGCGAACACACCGATCGGACTCAGTACGAGTCGAAGGATTCGGTCTACAGATAGGATTTGCAAGGGAGTCGGACGCGGTGTGTCTAACACAGACGCTGAACCGGGTACGAGTCAGTGCAAGAATCGCACGGGGAAAGTAAGAGTTTTAGGATACTTCTGGTGAACCTACAAGCAAGTCACTTACAGGGTAAGTAGTTCGAGGGCCCACACCCACAGGAGCACCGGAGTGCTGGAGTTACCTCACCCAGGAAGCCGGGTGCACAGGTGTCCTTTGGTGTCGGTTCGCGGCGTCGTTTTCAATGGCGAACAAAGAAGACTTGCTGCTTGTGATGGTGTGAAGAAGTGTCCGGGGGAATCCAAGCCTGGATTCGGTGGAAGGATGACCTGAAAGCAGAGGGGACAGTGTTCAAAGTCACTTGGCAGTGACTCGGGGCAAGGAAGATGAATGCCCACCATCGTCGCAGGGTTCAGGTCGTTCACGGTTGCCTTGACTCTTCAGCCACGAGGTCCAGGAGGAGTCAACGACGACCAGGAGCTGGATTCGGCGTGTCCCACGATGTCTGTGGCTTACTGCAGTGTCGGCGACTCAATCGGAGCCAACAAGCCTTGGTAACAGCAAGTCTTGGAGAAAGTGTGAAGAGGCAATGGCGCAGACCAGCAAGGTCTGTGGAACTCACCCAGCGAGGGTAAGTCAGGGCAGGCCTGGAGCAACCAGGGGAGCCCTTTGGTTTCTTTGTAAAGTCTTCTGGGGATCCACAAGCCGGCTGGCAAGGGGTCGCAAAGATGCCTTGGGATGATTCTCTCACAGGGGCCCACGGTCACTCGGGATATGGTAGGCCGCTGATCTTAGGAGGAATTCCTGCTGGAGGCTGGAACCACACGTGGTCCAAAGCACAAGTTTGTGGAACGTTGTGAGGGGTTGCACTCAACAATAGTGCACGATACCCAGGGGTCGCGGTTCCTCGTTACTCTTGGGGTCCACTGGCCTCAGCTTCACTGGCGACTCATGATGGCCTTTGAGAAGTCAGGAAATCCACTTTTGGGCTGCAGGGACTTCGGACTCCGGCGGGAGCGGCGTAGTTTGCGACCGTCGTTTGTAGTTTTGGAGCCTGCCAAGCAGGGAGTCACTCCTTGACTCCAAGGGAGATTCTTCAGTCTTCCAAAGGTAGTGGAATGTCGAAGGTCCAGGATTCTTCTTGTAGAGCGTCGTCCAGGAAATCTAGGGTGCAATGCACAGGTTCCCCTCTTATACTAAAAGGAGGGGAGGGACTAGCTCTTTGACCCTACCTATGGGAGGGTCAGGGGAGTGGGTGGCTACACCCACTTCCCTTTGTCCAGTTTCGCGCCAGAGCAGGGACAGGTAGCCCCTGAGCCGGTTTGAACTGGCATATGCACAGAGGAGCCTTCTGCTCCCCAGTGCAGGACTTCAAAGCACTCTAAGAGTGCACCCACCCAGCCCCAATACACTAAACCCTGTCTGGGAGGTGGTCACACCCCCTTGGGACAGGATATCTATTGTTGGGCTCCCTCCACTGCGAGTGTTGGTCATCAGCAGGAGGGCAGCCCAGTGTCTGTGACTGGTGGCATCCATTTTGTGATGCCAGGGCTCTGTCGGATTCTACCGCGTTTCCACAGTAGGTACATGTCTATCCCTCTAGAAGGGTGGAATGCTACCCCCGCCGCCAGGACTGGCGGGGGGTAGTATTCCAAGGTGTTTGACACCAAACACGACATGTTTCGATGCAGCCATTCCAAAGTTAGCATTTTACCGCGAGGATATAATGCACTTAAAAGTATATGGTTTAACCGCATCCACAAACAGCACCAGAGAATGGACTCTGAGAGCTGCAGAGGGGCCCTGCTCAGGCAGAGGCACCCCCTCACATAGAAGCCAAGCACCCTGTCCTCAGGATTGATAGGGCCTGCCTTAGGGGTGACTGATAGGGTTATATGTGTGTGCAGGAGAGATATAGGGAACCTATATCTCAGTGAGGAGTGCTAGCACTTCCTCACTCAGGCTGCAGTAGCAGGCCTGTGGTGTCAGATTTAGTCTGCTTCCCAGGGGTGGCATAATACATGCTGCAGCCCCTGGTAGGCCTGTGGAGTACCTATGCCCTTGGTACCTAGGGTACCATATACTAGGGACTCATAAGGTACCACAGTATCCAATCACTAGTGCACCTAGAGTGCACTCCAAATCGTTTAGAGAGAACAGAGAGGCTGGGGCCCTGATTAGCAGGGTCCCAGCCTGACTATAGCCAGAAACCAGTGTAAACATCAGAAAAAAAGTGGGGCCAACATAAGAGGCAGATCCTACTCTCCTACACTGGTCCTGTGGCTTTTATGGCTTATAAGTAATAATCAGGATTTTGAAGAGAATCCTCTTATGAATAGGCAGCCAGTGAAGAGCTCTAAGTGCTGCTGCTGAAGGGGAGCCTTTTGGCAATTTCAGGACCAACCTCGCTGCAGCATTCTGGACAATCTGCAATCGTTTCAAGACCATCTTTTTCGTTCCTGTGTACAGACTATTACCCTTAATATTGACCCTTAATTAAAGAGATTTGCTCATTTCACTACCACCCTTCGTAAAGATTTTTCATTCATGGTGAACTGTATAATGAGACAAGTTTGCTTCTTCAGTTTTCCTCAGTAATTGTGAATAAAATGGAACCTGGCCATATTATAGCATGATTGGACAATTTTACATATGAGGAGAATACAGTAACTATCTGCACTTCAATTCTGTACCAGTCTTTTGCTGTTTATTCTACAGAGTCAGAGATAAGAATGAATGTCAATTAAGCTATTGCGACAAGAGTTCTAAGAGCAGTTCTGTTGCTGTTGCTATATTCATTTAGAGGTGTTGTGAGGAATTAGAAAACAACTACATTTATAGTGCAAGAAGTGAGCAGAAAGCAGTGTGCAGAAACATCTTTTAATTGCCTCAAGATATAAATTGTTCCTCACCATGGCGGACACAAAAGAGAGAGAGAACCCAGGGAGGAACATAAAGGCACTAAAGATCAAAGAGATCAGAAACCTGTTCAAAAACGTACCACACAAGACTCTCAGTCACCGGTCTCCCTTAATAAAGGGAAACAAGATCTCTCTAATACCATTGAAACTATTCTCATCTCACTACATTACCTGACAAAATATACCAAAGTCAATACAGAAAGTCTACAGATCTAAATGGGGAGGACTTAGGCAAGATGTTTGAATATTAGCCAATCGAATGGAGTAGGCTGAATCCAGGGTTAGCAAAGTTGAGGACACTCAGAATTCTGTCTTGAAAAGTTCAGACTTATTGTCACGAAAAGTGGTGTCGTTGGAAAGAGAAATTTCTACCTTAGAAGACAGAAATAGGAAAGGCAATTTGAGAATTTTCAGTTTGCCAGAGAATACGGAAAACAGTAAAAAATACTGTGTAGCCTTTCTTGAGTCATGGCTCCCACGAGGCCTGGAGTTATCATTCAATTACAGCTTTGAGTCAGAAAGAGCTCATAGGGTTCTAACATGTGTGAACTCTACTTCAGCTAATCACCCATGGGCTCTTAAATTCCGACCATTGCTTTATCAACATACGGAAATAATTCTGGATCATATGAAACACATTAAAGCCATTGACTGGATGGGTCATAAAGTGGGCATTTCACAGGATTATGCCAGGTAGAATGAAGGAAGAAAATCCTTCCACTACATACTGAGCTTACATCTTTGAACATTACCTTTTCTTTTATAGGTCCAGCAAAAGTGAAGATTGTTCATGAAGGAAATTTGGAGATTTTTGTTGAACCTAGAGATTTAGAGACCTTTGTGAAAGAGTTACTAGATTCCCAAATGTCTCACTAATCTGTCTTGTCATGTTTCACGTTTACAGTTTTGATACACAGATAAATCTGTACACAGTAATTTTTATCTATTTTGATTACTACTTTTCTCTCAGGTATTTGGCTTGTTATCTTGGTCTAGAAATGATTTTATGAAGTAATTCTCACCATACATTGGATAATATCCTTCTTTATGAACGTTGCTTGCTACATTTATTCAGATAGTGTCGTGTAGTTCCTAGGAATCCCCCAGGACCTGCGCGTTTTGGATGACCTAAACTGAGGGCTTGGTGTCCCTACCGCTTCTGGACACCCCCACAGGATATGTCAGCCGTTAGACCAGCTAGCTCTACAGTGCCACTACCACACCCCTGTATTTTACAGTGGAGTAGGTAGTCTCTGGCAACCACTGAACATGAAAACCCTGATTACTCCGGATCGTGGAAAACAGTACAGTACTTTTCGCTCAGACACTCGTGCTTGCTTTCTCTCAGAAAATACACAGGATGGCGATTAGGATATTTCAATAAGTATTTATTGGTCCAGCGACAACCTCGTGTAAAACATATGTGCTGCCACAATCAGGAGACAGAAGCATACAAAAGAGATTGCTAGCACCAATATCGTAAATAGTAGATACATTTCTACCATAGTGCTAATAAGATGACCATGAGCAGTTCAGATAAAAACAGTAGCACTTGCATATTCCTAAAATGCGCGCCCTAAGTAATTTGCCTAAATGTACCTAGCCTAACCTGGATGTATAGTTTATATGCATATTGCTATGTGTATCTGTAGCCAAAAAAACCCTAGGGATGAACCAGCCCCCTCACCTGATGATTTAGATTGAAGGACCCCGTCTCTGCATCAAGGATGATAGCCTGCAAGGGATGTCAGACCGCTGCGTGTCGAAGATTCAGCATGCAGGACCCCGCGTCAGCTTGGAAGGAATTCTCCTCTAATTTGTAGGGGGGAGTGAGAGTCTTTTATAATAAAGTGGTCACTCCAGGGTTTGTTCTAGAATCGATATGTTTTTAAAACAATCATGGATGTTTTGAAAACAATCATAAATGTTTTGAAAACAATCACGGATGCTTTTCTAAACAAGTGTGATCATGCACAGCTAATTGTTGGCAAAGGATGAAAAAAGTGGTGACCCTTATAGAGAATAATCCTGCCATGCCTGGGGACACGTTTATGTGCGTCAGGTACAGGGATTATGATAGAAGACTAATAGCCTGGTGTCGAAGAGACAGGATCAAGCTACTATGTAAAAGGTCACCTGTTTAGAATCGTTATTGTCGTGTGGATGGGACAATGTATGTAAAAATGGGGTATACATGACGGGACTATCCTAAAGGACATGACAATAGTAATGTGTACATTTATGTTATCACATACTGTGTAACACCCTTCCTTATGAATTTTACTCTGTTTATTGAACTAGTTGAGTTGGTATACAATAGCTTTTCTATACACTGGATCATAAACAAAACAAAATTATCTTGCTTTAGAGGCAAATTTATAAGATAATTTTTAGATAGACTGTCTACCTTTTATAAGCCTATAAAGTACTTGAATTCTTTCAAATTTTATATCAACTGTGTAATTCATATGAATTGAGCTCTTAACTTGCCTACTTTTTATCAGCTACTGATATGATGTCATCATGTTTTTTACCTTTTATATTTCCAAATGTCATGTTTGCAAGATATTTCATTGATATTATTTATAAATTATATGGTTGGTATTTTTTATACCTTTGTCTGGGACTGTGCTCCTGTTCCGAGGCCTACTTGGCTCCTTTTTTTGCTTTGGGGGTGGGAGCTGGATTTGTCGGGTGATTTGAGAGTAGGGGTGGGAGTGGCATGGGGTTGGAATTAGGGGTCTGGTTATCTCTTCTAATGTACAGTGCAATGATATTGTTTGCTATGATGTCACTTGCCCTCTCCTTTTCTTATGTTCTCTTTTTTCACCTTTCTCTAAGCTCTTCCTCTTTTATGGAGGATCTTTCTTGGCGCATACCATGTGGTTTTTCAAGAAGATTGTTGTATAATGACTCAAGCATCACTCAAAATCATTTCACTTAATCCTAAAGCTCTTAATCACCCAATCAAACAAAAAATTGTCAAAAGCTGAAGAGTGATATTATCCTTCTTCAGAAGACCAGAGCTAGTTTGACGGAAGCTCGTAGTATTCAACATACCTGGGTTTCTGATTGTGTGTGCTCTCCAGCAATTAACAAGAAGAATGGAGTGTTTACTCTGATTTCAAAACAAGTCAAGTGTTCAGTTGATACTTTTGCACATGATGATCAGGCTGGATGGCTTTTATCTAAAATCAACATACAATGTTTTTTCCTTCTTTATTTCAAATATCTACACTCCAATATCAGATGACCCATCCTTCTGGTCTTCTCTGAATCAAAAATGTCATGAAGTCCCTCAGAATAGTAAACTTATTTTGCAGGTGATTTTAATCTTCCATTAGATACAACTCTGGACAGAATGTCACAATACACATATAAACCTAACCGATCTCATACACAGCTCCATAAAATGGCAGAGGATAATGATTTAATTGACATTTGGAGACTGCACAACCTGACAGGTAGTGAGTTTACTTTTTATTCACACACTCACAATACTTTGTCTAGAATAGACTATTTTTTCATTAGCAAAACATTGGTCCAATCAGCCACAGATCCCGCTATTGAGCTATGAGAATAATAAAATCTTATGTGACAGGGCTCACATATGGTCTACTAAATCTAAAGCTAAAAATCTTTTAGAACATAACAAAGCAGGCAGGATTCTTGCATTGACCCTTAAAAACACCAAAAAATCTATTAGTATACTAGCCATGAAAGATAGAAATGGTTGTTTACAAATAGATCAAGCTAAAATAGTTGAAACATTCCAGAACTTTTAACTGGAGTTATATAATCCTCCTCAAATTGCGAATACGATCAATTCAGAAGCGTGTAAAGCTTTACGAGATCCCCTCCAGCTTCCCACACTCTCTGGAAAAGATATGGACTTTCTTAATAAACCAATTTCTAAAGCTATTAACTCTCTTAAACCAAATAAGGCCTCAGGTCCAGATGAATTCCCCACATCTTTTTATCAGAGCTTCTTTCAACATATATCATTGCCCCACCTCTTGGCTCTTTTTAACATTTTCGATTTGAAAGGTGAACTCTCTGTCTCCACCTCTGAGGCCCACATAATGGTAATACCAAAGGACGGTAAAGACCCATTAGAAAGGAAGACTTTCCACCCTATTTCTTTACTTAATTTTGATTCTAAAATATATACTAAGCTTTTGGCTCTTGGATTAGAAAAGGTTCTTCCATCTCTCATCCCCCCATCACAAGCTGGTTTTGTTAAGGGAAATTTGGCGGCTGAAAATATTAGAACCAACATTTTTCCCTGGAATATATTTTGTCTCCCTCATATAGCGCCTAATTTTGATCTAGAAAGGCAACCGAGTAGATTAAAATATTTGGGTCTTGAATTTGCAGCCTCCGTCATCAACAGCAGGGTTCATATTGAAGAAACCCTACTCCCCAATATTAAGAAACTAACTGAGGCATGGTCATTAAAATGTATTACATGGTGGGGCAGGGTTGAAATGGTTAAGATGATGCTTGCACCACCAATCAATTTTTTCTAAGTATGTTTCCAGATGGGCGTGGCCACACAAGCGTCCAAGATGGCCGCTTGCTGTTGAAGCTCCGTCGGCCGGTCCAACGTATCCTGCATTATCCCCGTAATTACCCTCAGCATTGGCCCCCCACGGAACGGCGCTGCATTAATGGAGCGGGCCAGATCCTGGCGAACCGACTCCAGAGCCTGAGGGCGCCTCCGTCATTGAGTTGCGGCGATTGGAAGCTCTGGGCGCGGAGGGGCGGGGCTCGTCGCCCCGGGCCTTGCTGCTGCGAGTGGACAAAGAGGCGAGAAAGCACCCTGCATTGCTGGAGGTGTGTGGGGGCCCTTTGCTGCAGTATCGGTGCCTGTCGCGGGGCGGTAGTGGTGACTCCCCCCCTGATACGCTGATAACTGGGCTACGACGCGGAGAAAACTGGCCGCGCCCTTTCAGAAGCACACGCACCCGCCATGTTCTTAAGGCCGCGCAGGGGACAGGGCCCGCTGTGTGCCTCATTGACGCCCATCTGAGGGTATAAGAGCATAAAAGACGGCGGGGGGACGTCCCTATGCTAGCCCCGGGTGCGCTGCGACTGGCCACCAGGTGACGTGGTCCCTTCTCCCCCGCTCCTCTGCTACCCTACTGCCGGTGACCTGACTCCTCATATGGCTCCCTGAAACGTGAGAGGCCTGCATTCGACTGCCGCTATTCCTTGCCGCACAGAGACTCTGGAGGCACTGCATCCCTGCTCCGGGCGCCCACTGCAACGGACATGCCTGCCCCTCCTATTGAAGCTGGCTACCTGCGCTCCTCAGGCAGACGATTACCGCATCTATGGTGTTGGGCCTGGTCTGGCTCCCTTGTGCACGCTGTAGTGCATGGCCCATATGTTTGCTCCTCAGCTGCTAGACAATCAGATTAAGGCCCCATCAACAGCAAGCTGCCCTCAGACCTGAGACGGGGGCGTGTGGGCACTGGGGGTCGTTGGGACCTGCCTGCGGGACCTGCCCCGGCCACCTGCTGCACTAAGCTTACCCTCACTCCTGGCATCATTCCCTTGACATTACACTGGACCAGCTGTGGCTAGCGCCGTGGACATCTTTGCTTCTTAGGATACGCTGCATGCAGCTGGCTTAACTTTCGGGACCTGCCTTGGGCTGCAAATAGGGCAGAGTATCGCTTGGCTAATCTGCGGCTTCACTACGACGCAGCAGCACGGCATGGGCCTCAAAGACCCCAAACAGAAGACCCTGCCCTTCGAAAAGCTCACGGCAGGACTGCTGACGAGGCCCCTACAATGGCGGAGAGTGCGCAGGGTGCGGAATGTGTGGAAGACCTCCCTGCGCTAACAGCGTCGATGCTTCAGGAAATGAGGGCAGGTTTCAAAGCCCTAGACAGGTGGTTTGACACATTAGACAAGAGCCTGGCGGACATGGGGGCCAAAATCCAAGCACATGACTGACGCCTGATGTTGCTGAAGCCCGCATTTCGGACATCGAGGATGGCACAGCGCAGTCTTTGAAACGTCTGGAGCGGGTCGAACGCATCCTTAAGGAGGTGGCTATAAAGAACGAAGATTTCGAGGCGCACAGCAGGCGCAATAACATTCGCATTTTGGGTGTCCCTGAGACCGCAACTATGGGCCGGATGGACTTATTTGTCGAAACCTTGCTGTCTGACATTTTTGGGAGGGAGTCCTTCACCCCGGGGTTTGTGATAGAGCGAGCACATCGGTCCCTCAGGCCCAGGCCTAATCCTGGCTGCCCGTCAAGACCCATCATTGCTCGAGTCATGAACTTCCGAGACTGGGATTCGATATTACGCCTTGCCAGGGAACGGGGAGACGCCATATGGCAGGGCTCTAAACTATCCTTTTACCCAGACTTCACTGTAATGGTTCAAGATGCCTGCCGGAAATTTAATGGGGTGAAGGCCACCCTTAGAAATCTGGGTTTAAAATATGGTATGTTGTATCCTGCCAGACTGAAGGTAGATATAGGTGGCCGTGCTCGCATCTTTGACACTCCTACGGAGGCACAGGAATTCTGTCATACTTACAAGCAAAACAATAATAGGACAGGATCGGGGAGCGGGGGGCCCTCCCCTCCGCACAGCGGCTCTGATGCAAGTGTTGAACTATTTTCGAGTTCTGGTACTGGTTAACATAGTGGCAATGACTCTCTATCCTGATTGCTAAATAGACTGGGGATAATGTACGTTATACTTCTGTACTATTTCAGTTAGTTGGCCGACTGACGTGGCGTCGCCACCCCTCAAGGTGTACACCTTGGGTTTGTTCATGCCTTTCCTAAAGTGCCCTGCTTGGGGTGCTTCATTCAAATGTAAAGTCAATTGGTACTTCGAGTTCTGCGTTTTGTTATGGTATTGCCTCGCTTGGGTAGAGGTGAGGTTGGGTGGGGGGAGAGGGGGAAACTACACATTGTTTAAATGTTTCCAGTTATGCACGGAAATGGTCACTGTCACTGTTTATCTGTTTTTTCTGCTACTTCACCATGTTATGTTTGATATGTACTTCCTGTGGCACAGTTAGGTAACACTGAAGGTCCCTCTAGCTTGTCCTTAATGTCCTGGAATGTCAGGGGACTGAACAACAACCGCAAATGACGGCAGGTTATTAACTATTTGATGCGACACAATGTGGACATCGCTTATTTGCAGGAAACACACTTGCCTAAAGCGGACACGGCCCATTTTGCTGCTAGTTGGGGAGCACACAGGTATTTTGCGAATTACAGTAATTACGCCAGGGGAGCGGCCATCCTTCTCCACAAGAGGGTTCCTTTCAGCCTCACCTCAGTGGTAGGAGATAGTGAGGGTCGATTCATCATTGTCACAGGCACACTCATGGGACATTACACAGCTTTGGTATGTGTTTATGGCCCGAACACTGACTCCCCCGATTTTTTTCACTCATTACATGCACAGTTAGCGAGGTTGGAACCTAGCTTTATATTGGTTGGAGGGGATTTCAACTTACTATTGAACCCAAGCCTAGACAGCACTTCCACTTCCCCGGACACCAAGCCTCGCGCACGCCATGCTCTGCTAGATCTATGTGAACAACTATCCTTGCTAGACATTTGGCGCAAACGCAATCCTGCATACACGGAATATACCCACTACTCAGGCCAGCACAACACTTGGACCAGGATTGACTTTTGGCTAGTCTCCCCGGGTGTTGCCGGCTGGTTCCGATCACTGGTGACATTGCCATGAACGTATTCTGACCACGCCCCGGTGAAGCTTCACCTGAATGTCCCCCGCCCGGAAGGTTTCGAGCGACAATGGCGATTTCCGAGCCGCGCCCTCCATGATGATCTTTTTAATGCAGAAGTGCGCGAAGCCATTGAAGACTACTTCTCCATTAACACTGGTTCAGTAGACACATGGGCGGTACTATGGGAGGGCTTTAAGGCATACATAAGGGGCGTTTGCATCGCCAAACATGCCGGTATACTTAAAGACCTGCGTAACACACTTGCGCGCATCGAACTCGCGGTCTTAGATGCCGCAACGCTACACACATCAGGCCCGGATACAGAGGGTCAATGGTTGTCCCTACTTGTTGAATTTCGAGAGACCGCGGACCGGGCGCTGTTATACTTGGGCAAATCCCAGTCTGCCAGACAGTATGGAGAAGCTGAGCGACCCGGGAGGGTGCTGACACAAATGCTCCGGCCCCCGTACAGCAGGTCTTACATCACCGAACTGCGCTCATCCATGAATCAAATGCTCTCTTCCACTCCAGCAATTCGTGATGAATTCCTGTACTACTTCACGGCCTTATACTCTTCTAAAATAGGGAGTGATCTTTCAGCCCAAGAAGACTATTTGTCAGAGATTGCACTGGTGTATTTGGAAAAAAACATGCAGGATTTCTTAGCAGAGCCCATATCCGAGGCTGATGTACTTGGCGCGATTGATGCCGTCCGAGGCTCCTCAGCACCCGGATTAGACGGCTTCACCGGAGACTTCTGTAAGGTCTACAAAGACATGCTAGCGCCGCAGTTGATAGAGGTCTATGCTGAAGCGCTTGAGAGACAGGTGCTACCCCCCACACTACGAGAAGCGGTCATTATTCTCCTCCCCAAACCTGGCAAGGATCCGTCCCTTTGTAGCTCATGCAGACCCCTTTCGCTATTAAGCTAAGATCATCGCTAACCGTCTATCCCAATTAATGGAATTTATCATATCCCCAGCCCAATCGGGCTTCGTCCCACATCGATCCACTTCCTTAAATCTCAGAACGTTATTTGCTGTAATACATAGAATTGACCCGAAAGTACCAGCTGCTGCCATCCTTTTGGATGCGGAAAAAGCTTTCGATTCCTTGGAATGGCCTTTCTTTCTTTCGGTTATGCGCCGCATTGGCATGCCTGTGGGCTTTATAGCCACCACAGCACTACTATACTGTCGGCCCTTGGCGAGACTCCGATTGAACGGCACTCTATCCCGATCCTTTCTGTTGTCTCGTGGCTCCTGGCAGGGCTGCCCTCTGTCCCCCCTTTTGTTTATTTTGGCCATGGATCCTTTGATTCGCCATTTTCAAGAACGACATTTGCATAGAGGCTTACAATTCAACACTGGCCCCTTATTAGTCTCGCTATATGCAGATGACACTATTCTCTATGTTCGAGACCCTCAGGAAAACCTAGAACCGCTTATAAAGGAAATACTCAGATTTGGCCGTTTTTCTGGCTGGGGCATTAATTGGCACAAGTCTGTGATCTTTCCATTAACAACGAGCACGGTTCCGTGGGGCTGCAAATTCCCCCTCGAATGGTGGCACGATTCAGTAAAATATCTCGGCATACATATCCACCTGGACACTGCGCAAATCCTCAGTTTGAATTATGGGCGTGCAGTCTGCGCCTTAGAAGCCCAAGTGGAACCCTGGTTGCGTCTGCCGCTATCAATAGCAGGTAGAGTTGCGATACTTAAAATGGTAGTGCTCCCTAAATTTTTGTATCTTTTTAATAATATCCCTGTACCCCTCACCAATGGTTTCTCTTTGACATTATGCACACACCTCATCAGACTGGTATGGGGGGGGTGGGGAAGGGAGCGCGTCCGCTGGCAGGTGCTTACCCTTCCTTGCGAAAGGGGGGGATATGGAGTCTCAGATCTCCATCTGTATTATTTAGTGGCCCAGTGTTGCTATGCATATGCCTGGTTTTATCCTGACACAAGGATCCCTTTTTTACGGCCGGAAGCGGATTTTGTCTTACCCGAAAAACTGGCCACTGTATTACCGAAGGGCGTTCCTAGAGACCCACGAGACATACAGACTGTCTCCACCACCAGTTGGGCATGGGATAAATTACGGAGACTAGTTGGCGCCACCACATTATATTCTTCAGCCCTACCCCACCTGGCTGCCAATAACCGGGGAAAAGTTGGTGCAACGCACCCTAGCCAAATTCAACATCACAAAAAGGGGGGATTTATACCCGGCGGAACATATTTTCTCTGTGTCTGAAGACACCCGGTTTTCAAATATCACCTTTATGGATAACTTCGTATTGGGGCGAATCCGCTCTGCTCTACGCGCCACACTGAATACTCACCCAGTTGAACCCGACTCTTTCACTCCACTCACATTGATCATTGAAAGTGAGACGGGTACTCATCTCATCTCCAAACTATACAAAACATGCGCTAGCGCGAGACACGTGAGGGACGACGAGGTTCGAAACGCATGGGAACAAGATCTAGGTCGTACCATTACAGACGAACAATGGGCGAAGTGCTGCGCGGTGACGAGGGAAGTCTCCCTTAACAGTAGGCATAAGCTCCTGCACTTCAAATTCCTACACCGTATTTACTGCACTCCCGCCAAAACACACAGACTAGATCCGTCCAGACCCCACAATTGCCAGAAGTGCTCTGCACCATACGCAGACTTTGCGCACCTCACATGGACCTGCCCCAAATTGCAGTCACACTGGGAGCAGATACATAACACGCTGGGTGTCATGACCAATCTGACTCTTATTCCCACTCCAGAAGTGGCACTACTGGGATACACGGTTAATTTTCCTAAAAAAACGAGAAGATTTGCATCCCTTGGATTACTACTGGCCAAAAGGGAGATAGCTTTACTGTGGGGCCGAAGGACTGCCCCCACCCTGCAGGGATGGTTACGCAGTTTGGCATACTGTAATATAGTGAGATTTACGCCAGCATTATGCCCAGTTCCTCACGCCCTAAGGACATATGGGGCCCATATCGGGCATATGTTGCAACATTGCACAGACCTCCAACTCACAACTTGAGAATGGCATAGTCCTAGAGGGTGTGGGGTGACGGAGTAGATCCTGAAGGTTTGATACTGCCTCCACACATGACATTTACTTATGGACCTTATCTCATCCTTAGATTGATTGTATTTATATATAAGACCACGTAGACCCACACACAGAGGAAATTACCTGCAGTGGATTGAAAGGAGACTGGGACAGGTGGAGGGTAGTGTAACATTAAAAATGTACAGATGTTGATATCTACATGCCTACGGATATGTCACATTTGCTATACTTAACTGTGAAACTATGATACCTATTTCTATGAATCGTTATAAGACAGTGTACCACCAATTGTGTATTGCTGATATGTGAGAAAAATTGGAAAATAAAGTTTAAAAAAAAAAAAAAGTATGTTTCCAGATAGTCTTTCCTTTTCTTTTCATGCCTCAATCAATGCCATGGTACCATCTTTTACATGGAAGGGTAAGAGAGCGAGAATATTGCTCGGAAAACTACAGACCGGATATCTCAAGGTGGCTTCAATTTTCCTATCTCTAAAACAAGTAGCCTGGTTGGACAGACAATCCATCTGGTGGCTTCACCCAACAGTGATCAAAATGTATTTATAAAAGGAAAACCAAGTATTCGCCAATATTTACATTTGTTTCACGTTTCAAATTCTATGTCAGGACCCAGAGGCGAGGATTAGGCTGTTTTCTCTTCGCTTTTATTCACATTCATTTACTCCAGCAGCCATTTCAAGATTTTGATATGTCATAAGAAAACTACATTTCCCATGAACAGTAGGGAAAATGGAAACAAACAAAGTCCATCCAATCATGGCACAGTCCTTAGCATAACATCCTGTGTAGCTCGTCTATCCCCCTCTTTCTTCGCTGCTCCAGCAGCAACTTAGATAAGTTTTTTCTTTACTTTTCAATGGTACCATTAAGAAACTACTTCAGCTGCTAGCACGTTAATTTTGATGCCTCACACCTTGATGTAGTCAGCAATAGCACTCGGCGCCGCGGGGGCCTTTCCGCTCCTACACAAACACCATTCTCGTCAGGCTCGCCACGCGGTGCGGTCTTCCGGCCGCTTGAGAGCCCGCGCTAAGTGATTTACTTGCGCTGCACGTCCCCAACCCCCCCCCCAGCAGCCGGATCACGTCAGTTTCACTGACTGATTGAACTGAAGTGTTCCGGCTGCAGCAATTCACAGGGGAAGTCTAGTTTATCACTTGGCTGATTGTTAAGTGTTTAAATGCTTTAATTAGGGAAGCGAGCCAATGCCTGAAGGGACAACACCCTACGGGGTAAGATAATACCAATTGGGACCTCCCCAGGAGTATTGCTAACCCCACGAAAATATCAGGGGTGCAGTCCCACTGCAACAGATTGTCACTATTTGCCACTTATTATCCCTCTTAATTACAGTAAGGGTTTACTCCCCTTGCGCAGAGCGCCATAATGGAGTACAAAGAGATTGGGGAATACATGGAGGAAGAGGAGGTTACCTACCTACCTATAAACGATCAATTTTGTGAGGTAATGGATGCGTCCATTCTCAAGGCTGTATCTCAAGTAGTAGCCCCCCTGGAGAAGAGACTGTTGGCACTCCAAGCCCAGTGCCAGAAACCCCTCAAAGAGAGGGAAGATACGAATGGGCCACAGGCCCCCCTACCTCCAGGACAACTGGCTACCCCGATTGTAAGCCCACCCCAGAACCTAGACAAACGTAAGCGCACGGACGACCCTGGAGTCGATCTGGACGCTTTTGCGCACCTGAATAGGGCTTTCCTAGATGTTCAGCCCATACTAGACCCCCAGACACCAGGCCCCTCGGGACTAGATCCACCCACACCCCCACATGGGGACCAAGGAGATGGGGATGATTCCCCCAATACCTCAGACGGGGATGGCTCTAGGCCGTGGCGTCCAACGACCAGCCCCCCGGTCGGACCAGACCTAACCGCAGATCCTGGGCTCCCCTCGCAGGGAGACCTACTAGACCCTGACGGCCTCCTACACCCACACTCCGCAGACTGTTGCCCGGCACCCAAGGTTGCGCCCTATATGGCCAGCCGCTTGAGGAAACCCCTTGGACAAAGAAGTGAGGGGATGCCTTAAAGCGGAATGCCCTCTGCCCTCTTTGGAAGGGAAAGTGGCGATCACCCCGGAAATAGACACCAAGATGGCCACCTTCCTTGCCAAATTTGTCAGCAATCCCAAGAAGGGCATCAACAGGTCATGGCGGGCTTGTCAGGATAAACTCTTGGACATCGCAGGACCTCTAGCAAAGATCATGGACATAGCGGAGAACGCTAAAGCCTCCGGCGCCTTCATAGCCCCAGAAGTGTTATCCGGCTGGGTTCAGAGAGCCATTATTTTCCTTGGGAACATGAACTGCGCTATCTCCACAGAACGACGTAGATCGCTACTAATCAAAATCGACCCCAAATTGGGGGAACTCTCCACCTCAGAAGCAGGAACGATAGCCCATGGAACTTGTTTGGGGACCCATTTATCAGAGAACTGGGGTAGTTTGTAAACACCTTTAACTCTCTAGATAAAGCACAATCCTCTATCAAGAGGATATTTACACCCCGTGGTTTTGCTGCAGCCAATCGAGGTAGGGGGTGCTCGTTCGGCCGTCCCTTCCAACAAGCCTCCAGAGGTTGCGACTCATGACGTGGACAGTGACAGGACTCTGGCAAGTTTGGTCACTTTTACCAGACCAAGTCCTATCCCCGCTGCCGCGGGGCAGGGGCGGGCCCAGAAGCAGCAACTTTAACAACACCCAAGGTGAGAGTCCAAGATCTGAAGGGTATTGCAATTGGGGGTCCATTGGGCCTTTTTCAGCCGAATTGGGAAATGCTATCATCAGATGCGTGGATAATTCAGACTGTGGGGGGTTGCCACATCGAGTTTTGTGGAACCCCACACCCCCACTCCACTGACCTTCCCCTCAGAACAGCGGGTGTTAGTGGATCGGGAGATAGACAGTCTTTTGCAAAAAGGAGCAATAGTGAGATCTACGGTTCAATCACGTGGGTTCATCAGCAACCTATTTCTTGTGGAGAAGAGGGATGGTGGGCAGCGTCCGGTCATCAACCTCAGAGAATTCAACACTTGGCTCCTATACCGCCACTTCAAGATGGAGGGTATCCATCTATTGAGGGATCTTCTCCGAGTGTCCGATTGGATGGTCCGCCTGGACCTCAAGGACGCCTATCTAGAGGTCCCGAAATTTTCCCCACACTGGCGCTTCTTACAATTCTTGTGGGGTTCCCAAGTATTCGAGTTCACCGCCCTACCATTCGGTCTTTTATCAGGCCCATGGTGCTTCACCAAGCGGATGAAGCTGGTCTTTGAACATCTACAGGCATGAGGGATGAGGCTCATCATCTACCTCAACGACATCCTAATTAAGGACCAGTGCCCGCTCCACCTGGCCATGCACTTGCAGGCAGCTATAGACCTTCTAGAGTCTTTGGGGTTTCTTATCAATGTAGAGATGTCTGCTATGACACTATCCCAGTCAGTGGAATTTTTGGGATTCTTGGTGAACTTGGTCGAAGCAACCCTCAGCCTCCCCTCGCAGAAATTCGCCAAGATCGGACACATACTAAGGAGAACAATCTCCAAATCCCACATTTCCCTACGTCATTTGGCGCGGATAGTGGGACTCCTCGCGTCATCTATCCAGGCAATTTTTCTGGGTCCTCTTCATTACAGGACTCCACAACGCTTGAAAATCGAACATCTTCCGAAAGGCGTCTCGTACTCCCAGATGATCCCCCTGCCAATTGAGGCAAAGGAGGAGATGATCTGGTGGCTAGCCCACATGGATGCCTGGAACGGCAGAGCGATTTTCGGCTCCCAACCCGATCTCTTAATCCAGTCGGACGCCAGTGCGGCGCCCAATGTGGGGATTTCTCCACAGGCGGCAAATTGTCCTCCACCGAACGATTTCTGCACATCAACTGCCTAGAGCTGATGGCAGGCTCATTCGCCATCTGCTGCTGGACCAAGGAGAAGGTGAAATGCTCAATCCTGCTCAAAATGGACAATGTGGCGGCAGTGCACTACCTCAAACACCTGGGAGGGACGAGGTTGAAAGCCTTGTCGGACCTCGCCCGAACCCTATGGGAATATTGCTTGGCAAACCAGATATTCCTGTCAGCGGAACACCTCCCAGGGAGGTCCAACCAGGTGGCGGACTGGCACTCCCACCACTGGAGGGATGCCAGTCTCTGGAAATTGGATCCCCAGATCTTTCAGCAAATCCAAACTAGGTGGGGTTCCTTTTCCAATGATCTCTTTGCCTCCCGGCTAGACTTCCAAATTGACTGGTACTGCAGTTGGAGGCCGGATCCCTAGGCAGCGGCCATGGACTCATTTCTCCAGGATTGGAGCAAGGAACGGCCTTATGCCTTCCCTCCCTTTGCCATGATAACAAGACTAACCGCGCAGATGCGCAGACAGAGAGTGTACTTGGTGGTGATTATCCCGATTTGGAGATCACAGGTCTGGTTTCCAGCGATGATGGAACTTTCCCGGGATTTTCCAATCCCTCTATCCCTATTTCCCGATCTTCTCCACAATCCCCTGAACAATCCTCACCTGCTGGTCCTAGTGGGGTCTCTCCGCCTCATGGCCTGGAGGGTTACAGGCGACGTTGGAAAGTCCCAGGCCTTTCAACAGAGGCTTCTTCCCTACTCGCGAAGGCCTGGGCTGACAGTACGAACAAGCGATATCGATCTGCCTGGTCCAGATGGTTGGGTTGGTGTCTCCAACACCAAATTGATCCCATGGGGGCAGACATTGTCCAGATTGTGAATTTTTTAAAGAGCCTGGCTTCTCAAGGTTTCGCTCACCGGTCTATTAACACTTCAGATCGGCGATTTCAGTGGGACATTTACCGGTGGACGGTCATCCGGTAGGAGAACACCCATTAGTCAGGAAATTGTTCAGTGGTATCAGTCTCTCAGTTCCGCCTGAACCCAAATATTCCTCTTTATGGGACGTTAACAAAGTCCTCTCCTTGTTTCAGTCCTGGCCCTCCAATAAGTACCTATCCAGGAAGCAATTGTCAGCAAAATTAGCGATGCTACTGTGCTTGTTATCTTGCCGCTGAGTCTCGGATATCCGAGCCCTGGATATAACAGGTAGAGTTTTTACCCCAGAAAGGGTGATCTTCCACATTACCCGCAGAATGAGATGCAATTCTAAAGTGGTATCTTATCCTTCTTTACGACAAATCCCAAAACTATGTGTAGTTCGCACCATTAAGGCATAGGAAGCAGTGACTGACAAACTTTGTCCGCATGGAGAGAGGCAATTACTAATTGCCCTCACAAAACCCCACAAAGCGGTTTCATCCCCTACGATTGCCAGATGGGTCAAGTGGATCATGCAAGAAGCGGGGATTTACACTTCCCGATTTGGAGCACACTCTGTAAGAGGCGCAATGGCCTCTAAGGCCTTTTGTCTGGGAGCTCGCCTTGAGGACATCCTCAACGCGGCAGACTGGTCAAACGACTCCACCTTCAAAACCTTTTACTTTAAACCAGTTCCCTCTCTGGCAAGCGTGGTGGTGGATAAGCTTAGAACTAGCCTAATCCTCGCCTCCGGGTCCTGACATAGAATGAAAAATTTCCTAGCTATCGTAAAGGAAAGTTTCAATTCTATTAAGGACACGGAGGCGAGTATTAGCCCCCCCTTCAAAAATTTCTACAAATGTTTTCCCTCCCTATTACAAAGAGTATGTTTATTACAGAGAATTTTGTAGTAATCTGTTATAGGAAATTGGATTGAATGTTTTATAAGTGATAGTTTATCCTGTTGTCATTTTATGTCTAAGCTGCACGTTGTTCCAATGCAGCCACAGTAATATGTGTTTCTTGTTCATTAGGATTGGAATCTAGCAAGCAGGAGTAAGAAGACAGGCGGATTGCAGCCGTTGCAGGAAGAAAGAGGGGGATAGGCGGGCTACAGAGGATGTTATACTAAGGACTGTGCCATGATTGGATGGACTTTGTTTGTTTCTATTTTCCCTACTGTTCATGGGAAATGTAGTTTTCTTATGACATATTAAAATCTTGAAATGGCTGCTGGAGTAAATGAATGTGAACAAAAGTGAAGAGAGAACAGCCTAATCCTCGCCTCCGTGACCTTAATAGAATTGAAATTTTCCTCTACGATAGCTAGGAAATTTTTCATTCATTATTTAAAATAAGAATACAATTGTTAGATTTTTTTCTCCATCTAAGGTTTGTGTCGACATGTAACTTTTATACACATTTTACTTTGTTTTGCTTGTTTGCTGTTAGCGTCGTTGTCATCTATTAGAACACGTAATTTGTAACCTTGGCTCATGCTGCAGTTTTTACTCTGAGTATAGCCATTCTGACATTAAAGTTTAGTTGAGTTTGTGTGTTTATGGCTCAGTGGGGTACGGTGCTGTGGATTGATTTTTGTTTTGTATGTTTAGCATTGACTGAGAGTATGGATATGAGTCATTGTTACCTCAATTAGAATGCCAAGGCTACCTAGTACCGCCGTTCAGTGACAAGAAGATTATATTGAATGTCTGTCATACCTGCACATGGGAAAGGTAATGTTTTAGAGAGCTGTGGGTTGGATCCAACATAGAGTTTCCATGTTAGAAAGTCTCTGTCTCATTGTCATCAGAGATATGGAAATAGAATTATATGTTTTCAAAGCTACTGTTGGAGTTGGTTAATGAGACGAATGTGTGGTAAAGTATTAAACATCCCTTATAGTGGATATAAATAACTGAATTCTACTAATGAGTGAATTTAAACTGAGACCTGGTTGGAGAAATGCTTTATTACTGTTTTGGATATAAAATAAATAATTTTCAGGTTTAAAATATTGTACTCCCAATTGTAAGGCTTGAAGTAAGCTGAGTAAAGGGATTATATCAAAAGTTCATAAAATTACCCAATCAGACCTTTGAATAAATATTTGTGTGTTTACTGAAGGTGTTGCAGGGTCAGCCCCAAACTTGTTGCCTTCCTCTTCCCCTTGTTAATGAATTCGTTTTTGTTGGAATTAGGACTCTGGGCACTTTACCACTGCTTAGCAGTGGTAAAGTCCCTAGTAAAGTGCACTATATGTTCCGAGGGCCTGTAAATTAAATACTACCATTGGACCTGCAGCACTGATTGTTCCACCCACTTAAGTAGCCATTCAAACATGTCTCAGGCCTGCCATTGCAGAGCCTGTGTGTGCGGTTTTAAACTGTCATGTCGACCTGGCAATTTAAACCTCTTGCTAGGCTGAAACCTTCCTTTTTAATACATATAAGTCACCCCCAAGGTAGGCCCTGGACAGCCCAAGAGCAGCGTATTTAAAAAGTAGGACATGTACTTTTAAGTTTTACATCTCCCAGTAGTGAAAAACTCTTAAATTCATTTTTAGGTCGAGCCTAGCGTTGCAGCGCATGTGCTGCTCGCTTTGCGAGGCATGCAGTATTCAGTATAGTGTGGAAGCTTCGTGGAAGCTCCGCCCACTCTCCACCCATCTTCTTCATTGGCTTAGGTCTTAAATGCTGCCTTCCGATTGGTTTTAGGCTTGTTAGTCCCTCCTCATGACGGCCATGTCATCATTTGTATCCTTCCATGGCTACTGGGCCCTTTACTCAGAACACTATTTTCTTCCCTGTCTCCCCCCCCCGCCCCCTCCCGCAGTCCATGACTTCTCGGCCCCCCTCAACCCCCACTCCCGTTCGTGCCTTCCCGCCCGCCCGCACTCCCATTTCCAATGCAATAGGTCTCGCGTAAATGCGAGTCCTATTGCATTGCAAATGCTTGTTTGTTTACCTGCCCCAAGACTAGCGTAAGAGTGCGCCTCGAGGGTAGGTCCAGTGTTGCTTCCGGCATCCTATTGGCCAATAGCATACGAGTCAGGTGCTCAAGGACACGCCTCCTGCCCCGGAAAGGGCACACCAGGCGGCCGTTTTGGACTTGCTAAACCGGTATCTCAGTGTAATTGGAGCAATCGACACCCGTTGTACCTAATGTACAGAGTGCTGAAAATAATACTAAACTCGCTCGAAAAACTTTTTGGGTAATAGGTAATTGCTCCTAATGCATTGTCTTTGTAAATATTTTGAAACAATATTTTTATGAAACTAATTAAAAGAGATATTACAAGAAACTTATTGAAATTTAAAAAAATGTGTTTTCTTCAGTTTGCTTTACCTGACAATGCCATTAGCTTTCCATTAAGTTCCAACCCTGCCCTTCATGGCTTTTATCTCCAGGAAGTAGGCGCGGCCGGTAGCCGGTAAGACTCCAGAGCGCGGCGCACGAGCCCTCCACGTGCCAGAAGCTGCAGGTGGCCGGTAGCTGAGGACCAAAGAAAGACACAGTGAGCGGCATAGAGATGGACGACAGACTGTAGCGCCGCGAAGACGTCGGAGAGCTGAGCTCGCGCCTGTTGATGGGAATAATGGGGTAGCTGCCACCCGGAGGGTGAGAGACCTCAAGGGGCAGATGAGCAGAGGCGCTGGCTCGGTCCTGACCGGAGTATGAATTGGAGGGTCCAGGGTTCGATCCTCGGTCGGGGTAGATGCGGCTCCTTGTGTGGGCATTAAATAATAATATAAAATGAGGCTAAGGTGCGGATTTATGATAATATGCCAGATCAGGGCTCAGACGCCGCACTTTTATAAAGTGATGGGGCTATAAAGTGCCACCTCTCACTCACAAGGTCGAGGGTGGCTCCAGGGCTTGAGTTACAGTTACATATACCATATTACATATACATGTTACCCACACTAGCATGGCAATGTGAGGGATCTCAAGGACAAATAAAGGGTGGGAACTTTGAAGGGCCACTGAGTAAAGGGTATTTTAGGAGACAGTAGTTGAAACAAGCATTTGCAATGCAGTATGTCTCGCATTTGTGAAAGTTAGAGCTATTGGTGTTTTAAATGATATTGTTTTTTTTACTAGAGGAGTCTAAAGGACTAAAGAAGCAGCTAGAAGCGCTGCCTGGAGGACTTAGAATGAGGAATTACCAACGGGACCAGAGTAGCAGCTAGCAGCACTGTCTAGAGGACTTAGAATGAGGAATTACCACAGGGACTAGAGAAGCAGCTTGGAGCACTGCCTAGAGGACTTGGAATGAGGAATTATCAACATGACCAGAAAAGCAGTTAGCAACACTGTCTAGAGGACTTAGAATGAGGAATTACCAATAAGACCAGAAAAGCAGCTAGCAGCACTGTCTAGAGGACTTAGAATGAGGAATTATCACTGGGACCAGAGAAGCAGCTAGCAGCACTGCCTAGAGGAATTAGAATGAGGAATTACCGATGGGACCAGAGAAGCAGCTTGGAGCACTGCCTAGAGGACTTAGAATGTCCTAATACATGTAGGGAACCATTCCCTACCCCAGTAGGCGAAAATGCCAGTGTTTTTGTGACATTATAATATAGAATGAAGCTTATTCTGAGTCATGTGCAAAATTCGTCAAGCCTGCAGATAAATAGAGTGCACAAACAGAAAACCAAAAATATAAATTCACGCCACTCCTAATTAAATTAAGTAAAATCGTGCGTTTGATGTAAGGGTATTGCATGCATGTTAAACCAACCCAAAAATAAAGAAACATTACGAGAACAAAAATGGAGTCTGCAACGAAAATAAAGATGACGCAAACAGTGGCCATGTTTACAAAATGTGAAGAGTTAACAAATAATGTTTGTCATCAGCTAATAGGCTTTATATTATCACATGAAAGTTGTTTTAAATAAAACAGAAAAAAAGGATTTTATCCACAAAAATCACACGTTAACAAATAATGTTTGTCATTGGCTAATAGACTTTGAATTAGTGTGTGAAAGTTGTTTAAAATAAAACGGAAAAAAGGTTTTTATCTACAAAGTGCAAGCTATACTAAGTTAGTCAAAACAGTGGCATTAGTGTACAATACATAGCGCAAATCGCGCAAAGGGTTATGTAACTAAAGAGACCAAAAGGGAACATTCTTTACAAAATGCTGAGCCTGCACAAAAATAAAACAGTGCACAAACACAAAGGTAAAAAGCCTTTAAAGAAAGGATACACACAGTAGGCCAATACTCCAGGTGAGGAGCGATACCTGAAAATGTGGGACAAATAAAGGCCATAAACCAAACAAAAGGTAGTTTTTACAAGCGACACACATTTGAACGAATCAGCAGCGAGGGGCTGAATTAAAGCCCACATACTGAACACAGCATGCCTCACAGAGCAGCGCATGCGCTGCTTAGGCTCGACTTAAAAAGGTGACACTAGCAATATATTTGTCTAAAATTGTAACACTCTTGAATTTAGTGCACATGCATGTCAGCATCGAAGGCTTGTGTAGAAACCACTGTCTACCACCCTCTGAGGCCATAGTTGGGTCCCCCTCACATCAGTGTGCCCTCCCATATCTCTCAACTGGCCCCATGTCATGAAGGGGAACTTCAGCCGTGGCATTTTAGTAGGCAAGAGTTAAACCAGTGAAATTATCAATATCTTTGTACAAAATCGTGACTCTCCCTTGCAGTTAGTGCAAATGCAAGTCTGCAATAAAGCCATGTGTGTGAATGAATTCATATTTTATTGTATTTAAGCACATCAATTATAATAAATAATAATAAATAATGGTGTTAAACAATAAAATGAATTTAAAAGAAGCCACAATAGCTGTATACAGGATGGTATGGACTGCATGATTCTATGGACCAGTCAGAGCTAGTATTTACGTTCACAACATTAAGTGGGAAAGGGGAACTGTTTTAACAATTTATAAGCAATATACAAACATTTAATAAGCTTTGTTAGCAAACAGTTGAGGTATAAATCATTTGATTGCTTCTTCAATTGACCATATATTGTCTTCTTTGAATGTTATACGCAGGTATTTACCATATATTTACTTCTTTCAATGTTATACGCAGGTATTTTCTCCCTAAGTCTAATAATTTTGGACACAAGCAAATTACATGCTCTTAAGTCTCCACCTTTTAGCCATAGATCTTGCAACAGGACTGCTGAATATATTGCAATTTCCATGATCTGTTAATCTGTATTAACCTGAATCTTAAGTATTTTTTTGTTTTTTTGTTGCTGGCCTTAATGCAGAGGTTTTACATTATTGTCTTGGACTAAGAATCTGGGGGCATATTAGCAAGACCCACGTTAAAATTATCGCCGTTTTAGCGGCAGGAAACTGCCGCTAAAATGGCGATAATGGACTTGCTAATATGCGTTATAGAATTCAATAGAAGCCCAGGTTAGATGTGCAGGACATCTAACCTGGGCTTCTATTGGAATTCCATAACGCATATTAACAAGCCCATTGTCGCCGTTTTAGCGGCAGTTTCCTGCCGCTAAAACGGCGATAATTTTAACGTGGGTCTTGCTAATATGCCCCCTAGTATTTAACTCAGAATATTTGTACTTCGGCAAAGAATCAAGATCATTTGCTCGGTTACAGCCCCTCATAATATGTTGTTATGTTTAGGATTACTCATACTTAGTAGTGAATCCAAATGAGGAAGATTATATTCCTGTAAAAAAATGTTTGAGGCTGGTTAAATGTAAATCCACTTTATATTTTGTTTTTTGTTTCAATTCCCCAAAGAATAAACTTTTAAAAATCTATGTTGAGGCTCCATTGCAGCCACAGACATTAATTGATCGCTGTAGCAATTTTGAAGAGTAGTAAATTATGTAATGCTAAATTCCACTTTCCTTTGGCAATGTGGTGTTTAGGTACGGAGATTTAATAAGGATCTGATCTTCTGAAATTAAGCTTTATTTAGCTCTAATATTCTTTTATAATTCCGTACTGGAGATGCATACAGAAGTGATGAGATGAGTTTAAAACTCAGTGCTGTGATGGATGGACTCATGGTTCTGTCGCCATAAATGTTCACAACTCGTTTGGTGGATTTGTTTATGATATTTGATTTTTATTTTCTTTCAAGAATATGATCTTTACACAATAGCTTGTCATCAGTAATTATCCCCAGATAGTTCTAAGTCTTTACCAAGTCAATGGATTCGTAACCTAATTTCCAAGCTTGCTGTTTTATACACTTCCCTAAAGTTATTGTTTTCGATTGAGGTAAATTTACTGTTAAACCATTTCCAAAAATGTAAATTGAAGTGGCCTTAACAATTGATGTTGTAAGCCGGCGGGAGTTAGTGAGAAAATGACTCGATCTTCAGGTTAGGTTAAATTAGTGTTTGGTTGATTACATGGTTTTGGTAGCGCACTTTCTGAAGAATCTAAGTAGGAAGATAAATCTGAGATGTATAATGAAAACCGCATTGGGGCTAGGATGCACCCTTGCTTTGCACCATTCTGTCTTTAAATTTTCAATGATAACTTGTTCTTAGTCAATAGTTTGATTTTAAACCATGTTTCATTCTATAAGGCAATTATAAGATGTAACACAGAGGGGCCGATTCCGATCCCGGCCGTTAGGGCTCCGAATCGGATTCGGATTTACCGGATCCGATTCGGAGCCCTGTTTCCCGACCGAATCGTACGCGGGTCCGGCCGAGCGAGTACGATGCATGCGCCCGCGAAATCACCGACCGACTCGTACGCGGCTTCAACACGCTCCGACCGACTCGCACGGACACGACTCGCACCGCGCTATGGAGACATTTCCCGGCCGGGTAAGTACGATGCGCGCCGCAAGCAGTCCGACCGACTCGCGCCGTCCGGCTCGAAAGAGCTGTCGGAGCCGGACTTTGGGGGTCCGCGTCGGACCCCCCTAAACGTGTAGGTGCGCGAGTCGCACACAGGGGGGACCCATGGGTCCCCCCTACCTGTGCATGTACGCCGCGATGCGCATGGACGCGTACCCACTCTAGGGGGCGCCCTTGTTCGCCTCGCACCCATTGAGTCAATGGGAGCCCGCGTACGCGTCGTACGACCGGCTCCCATTGACTTCAATGGGAGTCCGACCGAATCGAGTCCGATAGCATGCGAACGCATCGTACTCGTTCGGTCGGACTGCTGGGGTCCGATTCGGTCGGAATTCTCTCCGGGTCCGGCTCGGTCGGAGAGATTTCCGGCCCGAATCGGAATCGGCCCCAGAGTTGTGAATTCCCAATCTGATCATTTGTTCTGCAATCGCCCACGGTCTCCTTTTTCAAAGGCTTTGTTATAATCTATGTAGCAAACATAGAGAGTTTTCTTTCTGTTGATTGCATTATTTGCTAACAATGTAAGGGCTGAAATGTTATTAGTGGGTTGAACATCCTTGTTGAAATCCTGTTTAGTTCAGCTGTAAAAGATTTTCTCTGTTGCCCAGGTAGATCATTTGTGCAATAAAACATTTTCAAATATTTTTCCTTTAACATCAAGAAGTGCTAAGCGGCAATTATTTTTTAGATCGTTTTTGGCCCCTTTTTCTGAATTGGGTTCATGAGTGAAGCTTCCCATGTTTATGCAGTCTGCCCAGTATTTAGCACTTGTGTTGAAAATAAATTGGATTTTAAGGGGCTCCGTAGCATGGAATCAGATTTCAATACCATAACAGGTATATCGTTAGGTCCTGGCGCTTGTGACGACGGACTCCTTTTAATCAAGTTGAGAATTTCATCTTGGGAAATATAAAGGGTTTTGTTGCTGTATATTTCCTTAAGGGTCGCTGTAGATGTATTTCTGGCAAACAGGTCTTTTATTTCTACTTCCCACTGGTCTTTAAGAAATTGCTGTAGATTTTGTATGCATGCATCCCAAAAGTGTCCGAAATAATTTGCTGTTTCTTGATTTTGTTATATCCTGAAGTTCAGATCATACATAAACTTAATGAGCGGTCCTAATAACTTTTATAATTTGCACATATTGATATTTGATATATTTGATCTAGTTGTCTTGCACTTCTGATCTGAGTTTTATAAAGAAAATGTCTTAATTTTTTCTGATGCTGCTTTTTTTCAAGAATTATTAAACCGTTGGTTTTATTAAAACATTGATTGTTGATCCTGCCAAATTGATTCTTATATGAGTTGAAAGCAATGACATTGAGGATTGAATATAAAAGATGTTCCCATCCATACATCTAATTTTGGGGTTGTTATTCATAATTATTGGAAATCAGAATTCAAATTTTGATGAATGGTTGATAGTCCTGTATTAAGTTCATGATTCCATTGTATTTTCCTGTTAATTGAAATTACATAATTGTCATTAAGTGATAAAGGAGTCTTGTATTGTTCATGATTGTAGTATTGTAAAATTTGTTATGGATTGTGATCGCTGTCCCATCTTGATATAATTTTGAATTTTTTGCTCAAATAAAATGGAGAGTGGTGTTTGAAGGTGCAATCAATTGTGGGTTTGAATTTGGCTGTGACGAAAGTTGATGTGGCTGGTTGATCGTTTGCTAATCTCCATCTAATGACCTGAATCCCAAGTCGGATAGAAAGTTAAACATGTAATTGGTGTCTGTGGGTTTCTTCATTTTGGTATTTTTTATTGGGGTGTGTGGGGGCCGAATGTGTATGCTGCATGAGATGAATCCTCTGGCAACTTGCACCCATATGATAAAAATACGTTTTCATTAAAATCGCCTGATAAAATAGTGGTTATGTATATCAAAAGTATCTTAAATTTGTTCAAGCTCTTCAAAAATAGCATTATACAAGATTCTGTTCTTTTTTAATAATGAAGGAAAATTGATGTTAATGATCAGGCATTTGTTTTTTTTTTCATCTTCCAACAGTACAACCAATAATTGTCTTGATACTGAGTTAAGGGCGATACCTATCATGCATAGGATATTATTTGCTAAGGCAAAGAGACCACCAGTTGGCCAGCCCTTTTTAGGTTGAGCCTGGGCAGTGCAGCCTGGGCAGTGCATGCGCTGCTCTGGGAGGCATGTTGTAATCTAAACTGTTGCTTGCAGCACCTCCCATTTTTTCCATTTGTTCCTGGTACTGCCCGTCATACATGTCTGCTTTTGATTGGTTAGCATACTTAATTAGTCCTGCCTTTTTGTGTTTCGGACCCTCCCAGCACACTGCCCCTGCTACAGGTGGTCATACACATTTTTAAATTTATGTTGCTTCCTGCACTATTTTTTTTTGGGGCGGGGGGGTCTGACTGGTACCTATGTATCAGCACAGCGCCCGCTTCACAGATGCTGCATTTGCATTTCCCAAGGTATATTTTTCTTAAAATCAGCACGGCAGCCACCACATGGAGTCGTGTTTGTCACGTCAAGCATCTAGAATTTCCATTCCTTTTTAAGCCGAGCCTGGCGGCAGCACGCATGCACTGCTGGCTCTGCGAGGCATGCTGTATTTGCGTATGTTGCTGAAGCGTCTCCCACTCTCCGCCCATATTTGTCATTGGCTTTGTGTCATTGTCCTTCTTAAATGGTGGCTTCTGATTCGTAAATGGGCTTGTTGGTCCCTCCTTGGTACCGCATTGTCTCCATTTGTTACGGCCCATAACGACCGGACCTTTTACTTGACAGGTTACACGGCCTGCTTTATCTAGGGGGTGAGCACTATTTTTGTTATTGGTTGGCCCTGATGGGGACAATGGTGGCTGTTTTTTGGGGAATTTGCATAATGATCACGGCGCCCGCTTTAGGGACACCGCAATCATTTTCAATGTTAATTTTATTCATTTTTCATGTTGAGCGCGGCGTCCACTTCTGGGACACCGCGCTCTGTTTACATTTTTTGTTTTTTACTTTCATAGTGAGCGCAGTGCCCGCTTCAGGGACACTGCGCTCTGTTTGTTTATTTTTTTTTTTTACTTCAAAACCGAGCGCGGCGCCGCTTCAAGGACACCGCTCTCGGTTTCTTTATTTATTTTTCAACTTTAACTCTCAGCGCGGCGCCCACTTCAAGGACACCGCGCTCAGTATTACAGTTAAAAAAAAAAAAAAGAAAACAAGCGCGGTGTCCTTGAAACGGCGCCGCACTCAGTTTTAAAGTTCAACAAAAACATTTGCAATGCAAAAGATCTCGCATTTACACAAGTTTAAGCTATTGGCATTGTCATTTACAATGCCTACAGCTTAAACTCGCGAAAATGCGAAACCTATTGCATTGCAAATACTTGTATGTATATGTATGTACTTTGTGGGCTCTGGAGATCAGCCCTAGGACTTGTCTGCTTCCGCTTAGGGACCTTTTTTTCTGTTCAACTGCCTCTATTTAACTGTCTTGATAGAAAACGACCAGCAGAGGTCAGTAAAATACCAGAATTGCTTTCTGCTGAGGAACTTTCTTTTTTTATTTTTCTGGCAACTGCCTCTATTTAACTTTCCTGATAGAAAACGACCAACAGAGGTCAGTAAAATACCAGAATCACTTTAGCATTCTCTATATTCCAGTCCATAGAAATTGTCTTCCACGAGCACCCGGAGACAATAATATTTTTTTCAAATCTTGTATTTTCAGTGATATGACCTCCGAAGGCCCTGATTTTATATTAAAAACAGAGCTTTGGACTATACCATTTCCCGCTGAAAGACAATATTACTCTCTATGTGTTCCCATATTTGGTGTGTCACGCAGTTTGGTGCTTACTTTTCCTCCATGTTAAAGAACAGTAGATGTTTCAGCACCCAGGCTAATGTGCTGCATAGCTAAGTACATATAAGGTCCCAAAGGCGAGACCGATTGCATTGCAAATGCTTGTTCACTACTGCAAGGCCTATCTCTTCCATAAGATAACATTGGGATTGCCTTATTAAATTTTATAAGTGTAATTTCCAATTGGGGAGAGACTGGACCTCCACGTTTGGTGTCTCTGCAATCACAATTTGAATTCACAACTTATGATGAAGTCAGATTTTAAGCTTTAATTCTGAAAATGCCACTTTTAAAAAGTTGGATTATGTTTTTGCAATAGCCATTTGGTCCCTGCTGCTTGTCTCTGAATACATGTCTGGGGTGAGTGACTGCTGGGCTTTGTGTATTTCCTCTAGGCAGCCACACAAAGGGAGCTTAGCTGTGACCTGATGGGCCATCCTGGACAGGATGGGAGGGAGGAGCTGGACATAGCCTCACACACCTGAATAGGCTGTGCCCTGTCACCACACAAAGGGCTGCATACTCCTCTGTATTGAGTCTGGAGCCAGGGCAGGAAGGGTGGGGGCTCTGTGCACTTCAAAGGCCTTTCTTTGAAGTCTCACCCACTTCAAAGGCACAACTGGGTATAAGTATTGGACCTCTGACACCACTACTTCAGTACACCTCTGGAACTATGGATGCTCTACGAGGAAAAAGGACTGTTGTCCTGCTAAACGTACTGCCACTCTGTTGGACTGCTACTCTGCTAGACTCCTGCTCTGCTGTGCTGACCTGCTGCCTGCTGCCTTCCTTGCCTGGGTGAGCTGGACTGGACCCACATCACCTGAACCCAGAACCCAGAGTGTGACTCCAAGTGCTTGTTGGCTTGCCTCCTGATTGAGGTCTAAGGGACATAAAAGACTTCCAACTCACCTGCCTCAGCACTGGAACTCTGCCATATGCGAGTCTGCCTTGTCACGTGGTGCCAATCCAGTCCTGAACCCTAGGAAAGGGGTTTAAAGTGCTGCTCCAGCAGAATCCACTCATCACCGTTGAAGCAAAGGACTCAGAACAGACAAATCACCGCTGTTGCGAGGATCCACTCTGACGCATCGCTGACTGTGCGGCACATCGACTCCAGTCCAGTCTCAATGCACCCACCCTGTTGCGCAGCTCAGAACCAATGTATAGCCTACCAGTGTAGAAGGAGGATACGTGTGCCATTGAGTTGCTCACCCCCAGGATATCAGTGGGTGAAGCATCCCCACTCCTCTGCTCCCCTCCCATATCCATGGATGAGTCCCTATCGGCCATTTTTTGTTTTAAGTCTGGCTCTCCTGCTGATCCTTGCCCGCCCCGTCTCTTGGCCAAGGTGGCTCAGGCCATCAATCCAGTGCTCAATAAAGTCCTAAGTGCATCACTGGCATCTGGAAAAATACCTCTGAAATGGATACATGTGAAAATCCTCCTTTCTGTAGGGCCCTGGGTTCCACGGATTCTATCACCCTCACTTTCTGCCCAGGTTGCAATTCCACAGTGGTAGAATATTGGTCATACTACTGCTTCATCACTTCTTGACTGGCTTCTTAGTTGTCTGGAGCTTCCTTCCACAACTTAGCCATTTGGCTTCTGAAGGCCAACATGTAGCTAACCACATCCTGGGCAATGTTCCTGGGAGCTTGCTCCCATCCTTCTTTCACCAAACGCAGAGGTCCTCTTGCTTGGTGCCCATTCAGAAGCTGAAAGGAGTTGAAGCCCACTACTTTCTGTGGCACGTCTTTGTGAGCAAAGAGAAGGCATGGCAAGAGGAGGTCCCACTTAAGTCTCAAGGCCTCAGGCGGGCCTTTGATCATGCCCTTCAGGGTCTGTCCATTGGTTTGTGGATGGTAGGGGGTGGAGAACTTTTGGGTTACCCCATACTCCTTCCACATTGACTGCTTGTAAGCAGACATGAGGTTGGTGCCCTTGTGAGACACCACTTCCTTGGGGAAACCCACTCTGGTAAAAAAAAAATGCCATAAGAGTTTTAGCCACTGCAGGTGCAGTTGCAGTCCTCAGAGGGATGGTCCCTGGGTGCCTTGTGGCATGATACAACAGAACCATGATATACCTGTTGCCTGAAGCAATCTGGGGATCCATAGGCCAAACACACTCTCAAAGGGTGTTCCAATGACTGGCAAGGGATTAAGAGGGGGCTCTTCTTCTGGTGGCCAGATTGGTAAGTGGACCCTTTCCCTGTGAGTTGTTTTGGGGGCCTTGAGAGAACTCCTTCTTTTTACCTCCCCCCTCTTTCTTCTGATAGGAACCCTGACCAACCCTTTGGGACTCCCCCAGATACTTTCCTGGACACTCTGGTGCTGACCCCTATGTCTGCCTCATCAGCAAGCTTCCTGGGGTCAACAAGCTTGCTGTCAACCATATGTTGGTGGAGTTCTGGAAAACAAATATCAAGCATGTGCTTCTTCAAAATCAAGTTGTTCAGCCCTGAATAATCATCAAGCTTGCTGCCCCTCACCCAGCCTTTCAGTGCCTTGCTAGCATAATATAAGAAATCCACCCATATCTGTGATGAGATCTTGTGGCTGCCTGTTAGACCTGGCCTCCTTCCGGTTGTCTTACCCCAAACTTTTTGCTTGCTTACCTCCTCTTTTTGCTGTATCTCTTTGTTGGCCTTTGAACTCTGAGCACTTTACCATTCCTAACCAGTGCTAAAGTACATGTGCTTCTCCCCTAAACATGGTAACATCGGTGTCTACCTGATTGACATATTTAGTTTACTTATAAGTCCTTTGTAAAGTGGTTTATCATATACCCAGGGCCTGTAATCTAAATACTACTATTGGGCCTGCAGCACTGGTTGTGCCACCCACACAAGTAGCCTTTCAAACCTGTCTCAGGCCTGCCACTGCAAAGCCTGTGTGTGCAGTTTACAGCCATTTCGACTTGGCATTTGAAACAATTTGCCAAGCCATAAACTCCCCTTTTATTACATATAAGTCACCCTAAGGTAGGCCCTAGCTAGCCCTAAGAACAGGGTGCTGTGTAAGCAAAAGGTAGGACATGTACTTTTAAGTTTTAAATGTTCTGGTGGTGACAAACAGCTAAATTCATTTTTCACTACTGTGAGGCCTACTCCTCTCATCGGCTAGCATTGGGAATCCCTTAATAGACTTTTAAGCTGTAATTCCTGATTAGAAAGGAGTAGCTACATCATGTTTCATATCTTTGGAATAGTAAGGAAAAATCTTTAGTGGTATAGATGGATTTAACATTACTATTATTGAAATGCCACTTTTAGAAAGTGGGCATTTCTCTGTTCTTAACTTAGCTCTGTGTGCCTGCTGCCTGTCCCCAATACACATCTGGAGTGGATGACAGTTATGTTTTGTGCATTTCCTCTAGACAGCCACAAACACAAAAAGGAAGGATGTGACAGAGAACTCAGTGGGCATTCAACTGCATTCTGTTAGCTCTTCCTGGGCAGGAAGAGAGAGGTGGGGAGATGACCCTTACACCTGAATAGGCAGTGTCCTTTTTCCCACTCAAAGGGCTGATTACCCTCCCCCCCCCACCCAGATAGCCTGGCAGACAGGGCTGGGATGCAAGGGAACCCATGCACTTCATGGGCCTGCTTTGAAGTCACCCCCAGTTTAAAGGCACATTTGGGTATACGTACTGGGGCTCTGACCCTACCAAGACAGTACACTACTAGACCTGTGAAGAACCCTGCCAGGAGTAAAGACTGCTCTGCTACAAGGATTTCCACTCTGCTTGTCTGAAGGAACTGCTTTTCTTCTTTGCTGAGCAGCCCTACTGCCTGCTGATCTCTAACCTGCTGAGGACAAGGGATGGACCCATCTCACTTGAACCCAGAGTGACTCCAAGGGCTTCCAGGTTTGCCCCCTGTTCTGAAGTCTCAGGGCCAACAAAGACTTCCTTCTACTCTGCAACAGTACCTGGCATCTGTGAGTCTTGCCCTGCCAAGTGGTGCCAATCAAGTCCTGGGCCCTTGAAAGGTGATTTTGGTGGTCCAGAGCCATCACGGTCGACACAGTGACAACTTTGCTCCAATTGAAACTGACGCTTTGCCCTTCGATGCCGACGCAAGAGCCGATCGACGACATCACCTCAACAGACTGCACAGCTCAACAATGACAGACAGCACAGCTCAATGATGACACAGTGCCTGAATTGTAAAGAGGCTGTTGACTTAGCCTTTATCAACTGCGCGGATCGGTGCAGACGCTTCGCCTCCATCCACGGGATTGACGGCGACACAGCGCCTCCTCACATAGTGTCTTTGACGTCGATGCTTGCTCCATCCAAGGTACTTTTTCAGCAGGACCTGTATGAGTCCTGTAGCCTGCCTGCCCTCTATCACGGACAGTATGAACTTTGGATTTACTCCGATCAAACACAACTTCAAGTAACCCCTAAGCGCAACTGACCTCTAAGCACTACTTTTTGATTTATTCTTTAAAAATTTATACCTCCGGTTCTGCTTATTGGATTGTTGTCATTTTGGTCTTGATTTACTCATACAATTGTTCTTTATTTTTCTAAACCTTTGTGGTGTATTTTTGTTGTGTTAATTGTGTTCCTGGGTGTGTGTTGTAAAATACTTTACTCATTGCCTCTTTATAGAAGCCTGACTGCTCTGTGCCCAAGTACCAGAGGATGAGCACAGGTTATCTTTTAGTGTGTATAAAGCTTACTCTGACTAAGATTGGTGTCCCTACTTGGACAGGGTGCATACCTCTGCCAACTAGAGACCCAATTTCTAACACTGCCCCTATATTTCTCAGGGGTCAGTCCAAACGTACTGACTAGAATGGCCTTCATTGCAGTGTAGTGTGTCTGGTCCCCCACCTCCAGTGTTAAGAGTGTATCCCTCCCTACTATGGTCATGTACCTTCACAAACTACCCCTCCCCCCCAGGACTCCTCTGGAACCTTGTGCTCTCTTGGAGCAACTTCATAAGCTACAAACTCTTTATCTATGTCATCCCCCACCACATAACTGGGCACCAAGACTTTGGGTATGCGGACTCTTACTTCACCAGTGAACACTGTAGGTATGCTGATACCATTACTGATGGACTCCACCTGAAGTGCTCTGATGTCCTGCTCTCTGAGGTCTAGCTCATGGGCCATCTTCTTCACCTCTAGAGAAACCTCTTTCTCCTAGAGCGAGTTCCTTCTCCAATTTCAATTTGGTAAGCATTTGCTTAAGCTTTCTCTCCTCCCTCCTGTCCTCCAGCTCCTCTGGGGACAGGTTTTTGGATGAAACACTGCTCCCTGCTCTGGGAACCACCACTGCTCCTTTCAAACTTTTGCCCCCCTGATCCACAGGCAGTCCCAGATCCACCCTAGAATCCAGGATCAGCTCCTCATCCTCCTCAATTTCTTGCTCCACCTCTTTTGCAGTCCCAGCCCCTGCATTATGGGCCTCTGCCCAGGCTCTCAGTTCCTTTTGCAGCTCCTCCCTCCTAGTAAAGCCTTTGGCGGGGAGGTCAACCCCCTTACAAAAGTCTCTGAGCTGGACCACAGTGTAGGTCTCCAGCTTGGCCAGCTCAAAATCCAACATTGCAGGTGCTGCTTCTTCAGATAAAGACATGGCTTTTTCAAAAAATCAAAAATGCCAATTAGGGAGAATTGAAAAGGGTTCGAGTTGGTCTTAGTATAAATATAAATATATATATGTATATATATATATATATATCCAAGCTCCATGGTTACCCATTCTCAGGAAGCACTCGGACCACTGTTGTAGCTTCAAGCCTTTATTGGTATGGGCAGTGTCCACATGTTGAATCTTTAAAAGCAGCTTCTCCGCCTGCCTGACGCGTTTCGAAAATAAATTTCTTCTTCAGAGGCATGACGGTATATGTATATATATATATATATAACACCCATGTCCCTGTACTCGCGAGCAGGTGCTTCCTTGCCCAAGGGTGAGATTGCGCACTTGTATGAACGCTTCTTGGTAAAAGGTGCCAGCACTCACGAGAGCAGATTAACCCAAATTTATTGGGGTAAAAAGTACACACACAGACGCTTTTCAGCAACCGCCTTTCTCAATGATAGCGGGCGCCGGTTTGTGACATCCATAAATAACATTCAATTTATTGGTTGTTCACAGAATCCATTAACATAAATGAAGGACTCACTGGTCTCATTACTCGCAAGATTTTCGTAACGCAGCCATCTTGTAACATTTTGATGTATCCAAGTTACAATGAGTCTTACCGCAAATATTGTTAACCCCTGGGAACTGATGTACTTTGGCTTACAGTGCCATGATCAACAGTGTCAAAGGCAGCTGAAAGAACCAAGAGAAGTAGTGCACTGACCCTGTTGAGCTCTACTGTGATTTTAAGGTCATCCCGGATGACAATTAGGGCAGATTCTGTGCCTCACCCTGGACGGAATCCTGTTTGGAAGTCAGAAAGAATGGAGTTGTCTTCAATAAATTGAAACGAATAGCACTCCTTTTCCCGCTTTCCCTCACCCTGCATGTTATTACAACATGGTCGTTACAGCGACCGCGTTGTAACAACGCAATACCATTACCCCCAAGTCGTTACCACGACTTGCGGAGGGGGGCGCTGGATGTTGGAATAGTATGATTTACTATTCCAACTCCAGTCTGTGCGGACAGTAGGGAAGGTGTTGGATTTTAAATCCAAAACCTTCTCCCCCCCTCCGCAAGTCGTGGTTTCGACTTGCGGGGTAATGGTATTGCGTTGTTACAACACGGTCGTTGTAACGACCGCGTTGTAATAACATGCGGGGTCACGGATGTGGGGTGAGTGATGTTTACCAATTGAAACATCTGGGTAAATCGTTCTCTTTCTATTAGTTTGCAGAGGAATGGTCCGTTTGCTGTAGGTATGCAGTTGATTGGATCTTGCGGGTCCATGCCTGTTTTCTTTAATAATGGGTGTATGTATGTCTTTTTTAAGTCTTCGAGAAAATTCTGTTTTCAAGGAATTATTGTTATTTTTGTAGAAGCAGCAGAGGTTCTTAAAAGGATGTTTTTGAAGATTTGTGATGGCCAAGTTTCAGAGGGACAGCCACTGGCCTGCTTGTTTTGACAGGTTCTATAAATTCAGTTTATGATAGTTGCTTGAAGGAATTCAGAGGCTGGGCAAACTTACCATTGGGAGGATTTTTGGAAAAGGGCCAGTGCTCGTGGCGCTTATCATTTGGTTTAAATAGGAATACAACATGTCTGCTTTGGTTGAGTATTGAGTTGCCAGTTTGTTCCTTGGGAAATAGGATGGTTTCCTTCTGAGCATTTAGGTTTGTGAAATTCAGTGAGAATTTTATAAACATTTGTATTTTTGTATCTTGGAATCTAAATTCTGTTTAAATAGTATCTTTTTTTTTTTTAGCTTTTTTCCATTAATGACTTGTATATTCTGTTGTGTTTGTGTAGGCGAAGTTTGTCTTGAGTGTTGCTTGTTTTGAACAAGGTGCGTTGCTGCTTTGCAATTTGTTGCTTTATCTTTATTAGTTCTGCATTCATCCAAGGTGCTTGTTTTCTTTTGGCATGTTTTGTTTTCAGTGGAATTATGATATCTACAACTTCCAGGAGCCACTCATAGAGTTTATAAACTGAATTTATTGTGCCTAGATCTGTGTTGGATGTTAGTTGTGTTTCTAGGTCCTCAAAATTTAGTTTGTTCCAAGGTTGATATGTGCTTGCTGGTAAGGTGCCCTTTGGTGTGGAGACTTGTGGTGTCTTGTGTTGGAAAGCTACCAGATTGTAGTCAGAGCATGTGACTGGGGTAATCCTTTGGAAAGTGAATTGCCAGAAATGACATCTAGGATGTGTCCAGCAGTGTGTGTGTGTTTTGGACTATGGCTCTGATGTAGGTTCAGTTTGTCTAGATTAATGATGATAGTTCTGGGATGGGTCATATTAGGTTTATCAAACCATATGTTTGGGTCACCTAGGATTCATAGGTTGGAGTGTAGTGTCAGATGGCTAGAGATTGTGTCTAGAAATATGTCTGGGAATGTTGCATTGCTAGGTGGAGGTCTGAAAAGAAGGAGGAAGTTACAGGAGAAAGTTGGTGTAGGGTTGCATTTGGTGGTGATGGCCTCATAACCTTGTAAGAAAACATCCCCAGCTTTGTTGAGATTTAATGTTTCCTTGAATATAACAGCTAGTTTGCTTCCTCTTTTGCCTATGTGATTATGTGTGAGAGTTTGATAGCTTGGAGAAACAGCTTTGTGCAATACTGGTGCCATGTCATCCCCCCAACGATGATTCGCTTATGAAGAACAAGTCAGGTTGAGTGTCTGTGAGTAGGTCGTGGATGTGGTGCTTGTTTTTAGAAAGGGGTCATGCATTTATCAGTAGGCAGTTTAGATATTGTGTTTTGGTGATTGTGTGAGTTTGCTTTCTGGAAGAGCGAGTAGTATCCTTTGAGATTGTAGTAGATGGATGTTGTTAACTGTATTGAAGTAGCAATAGTGTTTGTCTATATAGTTATCCTCATCCAGCAGGCTTAGAAGGCATTTGTTAGGTCTGTGTGTACAGGTGGTGGTGATAGTGGTTGAGAGTGAGGTGGTGGGCTGTGCAGCTGCTTTTGTGGTGTATGGTGAGGGTGGATGGTGTGTGTGTGAGAAGTGGTAGTGGAGCATGTGAGTCATGTTTTAAGGCTCTAGATTGTGCAATGGATGAAAAGTGAGAGAAATAGCATTGTAGGGTAAATGTTTGAAAATATGTGTGCAAAGTTGGCGTTGGATATTTTTGTGGGCCTAAGCATGAGGGTGGGAGTATGTGTTTGTATTTTGTGAACTAAGGTATTAAGAAATTGTGTATGTATGATGTCTGGTTTTTGTGGAGTAGTCATATGTGATATTGATGTACTGAGTTTGTGCGTAGGATTTGGTTCTAAAGTACTGGTGAGGAGTGTATGTTGAAGGGGAAAAGGGTGGTGATGTGTGTTTGAGAAGAGTGTATGTGGTATGTGCGATGAGATGAACAGGGATTATGAGAGTTTGTAGTAGTTTTGGTAGAATGAAGAGGCAATTTTTGGGGTGGAGTGGAGCATAAGGAGTGTTTATTTGGTTTTTTTTTGGTAAAAAAGAGGAGAGGGGAGTTTTAGAAGTTGGATGATATGAGAGAGGGTTGAGTAAATGGTTGCTGGTGCTGGAGTGGGGTCTGCTAGGAGTAAGTAGAGGGTAAAGCTGTTTTTGTATGAAAAGGGCAGATGTGTTTGAGGGGATTACGGTAATGTTTGATGTGGTTTTGTGTTGTGTTGGTGATATGTGAGTTTAATTGTGGTATAGGGCAGAGTAGTGGTTTGTGTGTGCGTAAAGGTGCCAGTGTGCAGTAGTAGGTGTAGAAAGATATATAGATGTGCTTTATGGTGTTGTGTAGGGTTTGTTGTGGCGTTGATTTGTGGATTGAGTGTGTTTGTTGTGAATGAGTAGTATGAAAATGTGTTTGTATGTTAATGATGTGAATGGGTTAAGGTGGTCACTGGCAATTTGGAAAAAGGGCAGCATTTCTGGCTCTAGGCATGTCAGACCCAAACAGGCCCAAACAGACAACTACCCTTGTCCTCCCCACCCTTAGCCTCAAGGCTGCGATGCCCTGAGCCCTAAGGTTAAATAACCTTAATGATCAGGTGATCTGTGTCCAATGAGAACCCTAGCCCAAACCATAGCTAATCATAACCCTAGCCCTAAACCCTAGAGTCAATGTGAGCCCTAGCCCTATTAACTAATCAAAGCCCTAAACCTGTCTACCAATAAATAAAAGCCCTAGCCCTAGGTCCAATAAAAACCCTAGCCCTAGTAACCTATCAGAACCTTAATTCTATGAACCAATCTGAACTCTAGCGGTAAGCCCTAGGTCCAACACAAACCCTAGCTTTAGCAACCAATCTGAACACGGAGGAACTAACCAATATGAAACCTATTTAAATAGCATGTGACCTTAAACTTAAGGGCCTGTGTAGGTATGTGTGTGTGTGGGGGGGGGGTAGGTGGTCAGGCCTGCTCAGATGCCTGTAGGCCAATCACAATCTTGTAAAGGAGGGAGGGTTGCTTCTAGTACCCTTAGCACAGTTTAGGGGAAAACAAGGAATTTAAACAATCATGGTAGAAGAAGACAGCAGTTTTAAAGATACAAATTGCACAGAAACCAAGAGATAAATTTGAACAGTCATGGGTAGAAGAAAATAGCAGTTTAAAAGTTACAAACGAAACAGCACAAAGTCTGTGTTCGTACTGACTTTCTTTGTCCTTGTTCACTGGGCTTTTTTAATGGCTCAGAGAAGCAAGTGCCTATGCACTGGCCATGCAATGGTATGGTGTTCATTTTATTGACGTCAGAACATGAAAGGTAGGTTTGACCTGCCAGGATTTGAACATGTGACCTGCAGGTTACACACAGATATCTTAAATATATACAGTAGACCACTGAGATATCTTACCGCCTAGATAGGGAAGGAGGGATGAGAGTAAAGGGAGTAACTACACGGGTGAAAGACTAGCATTCATGTGCAATGGATTAAAGATCCTAAGATATAAGAAAATTGCATTAGCTTCATTATTGAAGTGGAGGCAAACCTCTGCCATGACAGTGTTATATCCCACTTCTAACCGTTCAAAGCTACTTCAGGTGATTCAGCAAACAAAAGTTTAGAAGACAGGCATTGAGTGGTGAGTGCATTTGCAACTCTGAATGTGTGCATGGGAAATTCATGACTTTTGAGAGAGCTCAGAATAGAGGCAGGTACTCTCAAATTTGTTCACATTAGTTGTTGAAGTCCACACTAATAGGGCAATGCTGTACTTGATATTGACACCAGTTACAGCTCTGCTGATGGTGGATGGATCTTGTTGTGCTAGTAGATAGTGTGGGTCATGCAGAATCATAAGATGGTAATTAGAAGACTTAGTCATATTGTTTACCTGACTGTCCATAGAAACAGGGTCATCACACCAGACGACCAAGGTTTGTCTGTTTTTTTTTTACTTTATAATAAAATTGAAGACATGATGACCAGAGCTATGGTTTTTCCGACAAAAGTTGGTTCCAATGAGCAGAAATTCCATTTTATTGGCATGCAGACTCTGGTAGCAATCATTAATCCTTTATGTGATGGCAGAAAATGTTTTGGCAACTTTGCAATGCAAGCTTGAGGGCTTCTGCACTTATTAAATGTCAGCTGAGTGTCATCAGCATAATGTGAAAGCTGATACCTCTGAAAACAGTTGTTTAGAGGGTAAAAATTAAGTGCAAGCAAAATTTCTGCTAAACCAGTGTAGCCTTGCATAATTTTGAAAATTATGCTATTGTGCCACATTGCATGCCATTCACTTCGAACAGTTAGCATGAGAACATGGGAACAATGTGAATGACCAGAATGCGACTAGATGCTGTTTGTAGCACTGATCTTTTTTTAATTTCTTTTTTTTTGTGTGAATGGATCTTATGTGCAAAATAGATGTGAGGATGAATTTAACTCTAAAATATATGCCAGTTTTGCATTTTGCATAATTATGCATAATGTTTCTGGAACTTCGTGTAGTTACGCAAAAGGAAATTATGCAAATTTCACATACCCCTAATGAATATATAGATTGAACAGAAGCATGCACCACCCCACATTTTCCATGCGTGTTCCTGTCCCATTATTACTCTGGGTTTATAGTAAAAAAAAATCTTCCAGACAAAAAAATGCCCTTGGGCCATATTACACAAAGTGCCTTGCAGGCACAACGGGCGTCTTTGTGGATGTATGTATGTATGCATGAAGCTTTTAAAGTGCAAACCATGCAAGGGAGCTACAGAGAACTGAACAGCAGGTGAGGGCCCATGGACCATATTTAAAATATTTTACAGTATGGAATGTAGCATATGGGTTGATGGTGTTAGGTAGTTATGTTCTTTCAATTCAAGATATACCATTACCAGCGTGAAAGTAATAGAAATAACATTAGATAACATTACCATCAAGAAGAAAACCATGAACATTGACCTGGTTATACTTTACTCTTGTAGTACTACTTGACATACTACTAAATACCTGTAGAAAATTGGGTTACTGGTTGAAGAGGGTGAAACCCTCCTCAAGCAGCATACACAACCTCGGTCAGGGTGATACACAAGCTAACCCCAAATTAACCTGTTCAAACTTAGAGGCAATGTTGAAAGTATTTGTGCAGCACTTCAAACAGTAATAAAGTGAAAGCACAACACAAGAAAAATGCCAAACCAATTTAGAAAAATAGAGTGAAATGTAATAAATTATTTGAAACAAAAATTCAATCAGTAAAACCGGAGATATGTAAATAGGTCAAAGTAGTGCCTAGATGCACTTAGCGCTCACTGTGGTAATCTAGTCATGGCAGAGCGGGACAAAGCCACAAGTTCAGGCTGACTGAGATGGGGTGCAGGCGGGTACAGGGACCAAGTTAGGCCCACTGAACAAAGTACCTTAAATACTGGTTGCATTGGTTCTGCCCACAGGACAACAGCTGTTTTGGCAGAGCACCTAGGGTGGCACCACTTGGGGGGCAAGTCCTACAGCAGACTGAATCCAGGTGCTGGGTTCAATCTGGTTGGAGCCTTTTCTGTCCATGAGGCTCTGATCAGGAGCTAGCCAACAAGACCTTGGAGTCATTCTTGGGGTCCTGAGTTCAAGCTGCAGGTCCAGTCCTTTTCACTCAGACAGGCGGGCTGTAGATCTACAGAATACCAGTCCTTCTTGAAGAGCAGCACAGCAGTCCTTCTGAGTCTTCCACAGGTCCAGAGGCCTACTGAAGAGTTGGGTCTGAGGGTCCAATATTTATAGCTGGTACCAGCTTTGAAGAAGGAGGTGGTTCTGGAAAATTCCACCCCAGAGGTGCTTGGAATTTCCTGCCTCCCTTCCTTGGCCCCAGCTTTTCTGGGGGGGACACAAATCACTAGTGTCAGACATTTTGTGATTGTGCTCAGGCAAATGCTTTGGATGTGCAAGTGTGGTAGGTAACAGCTCCTCCCCCCATCAAGTCAGAGATGGTCCATCCTGCCAACACCTATTCCCCCTTTGTCCTACTTTCTGGGAGTAATACACAAAGACCAACTGCCAGCCACACCTAGGCATGTGATCCAGGATACAGGCTGCAGGCACCAAATGGTTAAGACAAGAAAATGCACACACAATAGAAACTACCCTGAAAAATTGGTCATTGACATAATGTAACCATATCCCTATAAAGCGCTAAGTCAGTAAAGTGCTGGACATTTCAAAAAATGTTAAGGACTGTCCTCACAAACCACCAGGTGTCATAATTCATCATTGGCAGTCCTCGCTCTCTAAAAACCACGTTTGATAGAGAGCGGGCTTACACCTGGAGACAGGGAGGCACTTCTAATAATCTAAGTGGGGGCCTGTGAATAAGTGATTTAAAAACCAATGTATTACCCCAAATTACATTTAATCACAGGGTACTACTCGGTGTTAAAAACTAGAATTTGGGGATTAGGGGAACTATTACCCCATCACTACCCTTGTCATCAACATATTTCTGCCCTTGGCCCAAGTGGGTCCGTAACATTCATCAGGAAGAATATTGGGCTCCTATCTTACCAAGTTGGTTCCAGATGTTACCACTATGTTAGGGTGACCTGTGTCATCCTCTAACTAAACTGGTGTTCTTTATACCCCAAAATTGGGTCCTAATTGCCCCATGGGAAGAGGGTAAAGGGACTCCTGTAGTCACACTTGCCTCAAGGTGCGTCCCGCGCCTTCCTCCTAAAGTCATCCACTCATCCTACCCGACGAACCCCATAGCCTCTAGTTCCTTCCCTTGTATAATTCCAAGGGTTTGTGTGTTTATATAGGACAAGAAAATGCCAAGTTCATAAAAGTGACATTTTCAGCATTGTGACTTAAAATTTGAATTTACTATTAAAGAAGGTTTTAAATTACAATTCTTTAGACACCAAACTCAACATTCCTACTTGCTCTCAATAGAAAGTTAGCACTTATTAAATATATCCTATTGGGGAGGTAGATCTTGAAGTTGTGAAAAACGAATGTAAGATTTTTTCACTACCAAGACATGTATAACTTAAAAGTACAAGTCCAACTTTTTAAATACACTGCATCCTGCCCTCTGGGCTGTTGTTAGGCCCTACTCTAGGGGTGATGTATGTGTATTAAAAAGGAAGTGCTGGTGGACCACTAGTAACATTCAAATTACAGGCCAGGGGTATAGATAGTACCACTTTACTAGGGACTTACAAATAAATTAAAATGCCAATTGGGTGCAAGCCAATGTTGCTATCTTTAAAGGAGAGAGCAGAAGCACTTTAGCACTGGTTAGCAGTGGTAAAGTGCACAGAGTCCTAAAAGCGAACAAAAAAGGGTTCAGAAAACAGGAGGGTGAAGGCAAAACATTTGGAGATGACCCTGCAGAAAGGGCCAAGTCCAACAGTACCTTTGTGAATCGTCCCCGAAATGTCCAATTCCCTATTAATGAAAGCACAATGGGAGCACAGAACTTTCTATCTGTATTTACTCTGTGGGAAAATTCCTAATTTTGTATGGTGAACCCCATTCTTTGAACTGCTGCTGTTTATTTTTAACTCTGAGCACTGGAACACTGCTAACCAGACCCCAGTGTGTGAGCTCTTACCCCCTAAATATGTTGAAATTGGCTATACTCCTGATTGGCATATTTAACTTACAAATAAGTCCCTAGTCTATGGTTCAAAAGTGTACCCAGTGCCTATAAGTTAAATGTCACTAGAGGGCTGCAGCACATATTGTGCCACTACTAACGTGACCATGCAAAGCATGTCTCCAAGCTTGTCCATGCAGCCAGTGTAGTCTGTTTTAAAACGGCCGAATCAACTTTGTAAAATAAAACGTTTGCCAGGCCTAAACCTTTTTGTACATATATGTCACCCCTAAAGTAAGCCTGTTGGACCTGGCCCTTTTATAGTGTTATCCCCAAACATTTTGCCTTCCTCTGCCTATTTTTATGACTTTATTTTTGTTGGTTATAGGACTCTGGGCGCTTTACCACTGCTAATCCTCTAAACATGGTTTGATTGGTTTACACCTGTTTGGCGTATTAAAGTCCCTTGTAAAGTGGTATACCATATACCAACGGCCTGTAAATTAAATGCTACTAGTGGGCCTGCAGCACTGCTTGTGCCACCCACAGAAGAACCCTTTCAAATCTGAGAGACTCTTAAAACTGATACCAACTACTTTCAAAACCCTGGGTTGAACCCTTGGTCTGACTGGATCTTACGACCTGGAACGCACCGGCACTCGTATCTGCTACAATCTTTATGTATTTTACAAACTGTTACAAGTGCTCTGTCTCTATACATACTAGTGCCCCTCCTTTCTCCTTTCATTTACTCTTTTTGCTTTACGCCATCGCATACACCTTTGGGTTTCTTGAATCTTCATATGTTGGGTGCACTTATTTCTGATCCGTTTCCTGGATTTTGCTCTGTAACATAGACCCTTAGGTCACGATCAACCCTCCAGGATGTTACGCACTTGAACTTTATATCTTAAACTGGACCCTTGTATTCTCTGATGGCTCTTTCTCTCTGTTCTTTGTTTTTTGAAAAATTGCTCAATAAAATTATCCTGAAATTAAAACTTGTCTCAGGCCTGCCACTGCAGGGCCTGTGTGTTCAGTTACTGCCACCTCAACTTGGCATTTAAAACTACTTGCCAAGCCTTAAAGCTCTCCTTTTATTACACTTAGGTCACCCTAAGGTAGGCCCTAGGTAGCCCTATGGGCAGGGTGCTGTCTAAGTAAAAGGTAGGACATGTATGTTTATGTTTGGCATGCCCTGATAGTGACAAATAGCCTATTTCGTTTCTCATTGCTGTGAGGCTACTCCTCTCGTAGGCTAGCATTGACAATCCCCTTATATAATTTTATATGGTAGTTCCTGATCATAAAGGAGTGGTGTTGACATGTTTTGGTTAGAATAGCAGTGATAAATCCTACTTATGGATGAAGTTTGATTTCTCATTACTATTTTAGAAATGCCCCTTTTAGAAAGCAGACATTTCTCTGTGCTTATAACTCTTTGTGCTTTGCAGCCTGTCTCCAATACACATCTGGGCTGGGTGACAGCTACACTTTGTGCATACTCTCTAGACAGCCATCATACAGGAAGGGCTGGGTGTGATAAGGAATACATCTGCATTCATCTGCAAACTGATAGTCATCCTGAGCTGGGAGAGTCAGAGATGGTTCACATTTAACATTTGTATAGGTTATGTCCTGCCCTCACACAATGGGCTGATTTGCCCCCTACTGATCGTCAGGAGCCAGGGCTGGGCTTAAAGGGATTGTTGCACAATTCTAAGGGTTCCTTTGAAGTCATCCCTTCATCAAAGACATTTTTGAGTATATGTCCTGGGTTTCTGAACCCATGTTTTTAGACGCTGTGTGGGACTTGTAAACAGATGCTGCTGGCTCTACAATCTGCACATTGCCAGGAGGACTGCTGTGCTGCCAGCAGGAACAGCCATTTGGACCACCTGCTTTGTTGTACTGGCCTGCTGCCTGCTGGGCTGCAGCAGGGACTGCCACTTTGCAACCTGACTTTATGTGCTGGCCTGCTGCCCTCTTCTACCTTTGTGCCCCGAAGTGTTCTCCAAGGGGTTGCTAGCTTGCCCCCTGTTCTTGCAATCTCAGGGTCATAAAAGATTGCATTTGAGCCCCTCTATTGTGGGACTCTGTCTCTTGGGAGTCCAGAAGCAGTGTGCTAATTCAGGGCCATGAATGCCTGCCCTTTGTGCTGTCTGTCCCATTTCCAATTCAGCGTGGGGAGTGACTCGCCTACCAATCAGCGTGTGGATCAAGGAGCTAGCCAGCATGATGTGCTGTTCAGGCTCAAGAGCCAGTTGGGGTAGAGAGCCAAGACTGCACACGTAATCAACGTCTCCCTGGTTTACTCCTGCCTTACGACTTGCCGGCAGTGTGTGATGATTCTGAGGCCGCATTGTCAGCCGAGATGCATTGCCGAGGCAACGAGGATGTACTTGCTGACGTTGATGTGGTTCTGCCCCACCCCTCAAGGAATTACCTGTATTTTCTGGGGTGGTCCCCATTCTGGAAGCCCACCAACATCTTCTGTGCCCAGAGGAGTACTCAATCAATCAATCATGTCACTTATAAAGCGCACTACATACCCGCGAGGGTCTCAAGGCGCTGGGGGAAGAGGGGGGTGGTGCTGCTACTGATCGAAGAGCCAGGTCTTGAGGAGTCTTCTGAAGGCCAGTAGGTCTTGGGTCTGTCGGAGGTTGGTGGGGAGGGTGTTCCAGGTCTTGGCGGCGAGGTGGGAGAAGGATCTGCCGCCGGCGGTCGTTTTCTGGATGCGGGGGACTGTGGCGAGGGCGAGGCTGGTCGAGCGGAGCTGGCGGGTGGGGGTGTAGAAGCTGAGTCGTCTGTTGAGGTAGGCTGGTCCGGAGTTGTGGAGTGCTTTGTGTGCGTGGGTGAGGAGCTTGAAGGTTATCCTCTTGTTGACAGGGAGCCAGTGCAGGTCTCTCAGGTGGGGTGTGATGTGGCTGCGTCGGGGGATGTCGAGGATAAGACGTGCAGAGGCGTTCTGGATGCGTTGCAGCCGTCTCAGGAGCTTAGCCGTCGTTCCTGCGTAGAGGGCGTTTCCGTAGTCCAGCCTGCTGGTGACGAGGGCCTGGGTGACTGTTTTTCTTGTTTCGGTGGGGATCCACTTGAAGATCCTGCGGAGCATTCGGAGGATGTTGAAGCATGATGAGGAAACGGCGTTGACCTGCTTAGTCATGGAGAGGGTGGGGTCGAGGATGACCCCTAGGTTGCGTACGTGGTCGGTGGGTGGCGGGGCTGTTCCCAGTGATGTTGGCCACCAGGAGTCGTCCCAGGCTGAAGGGTTGGAACCAAGGATGAGGACCTCCGTCTTGTCCGAGTTCAGCTTCAGGCGGCTGGTCCTCATCCATTCGGCGACGGCCTTCATTCCTTCGTGGAGGTGGGCTTTGGCGGTGTGAGGGTCTTTGGTGAGGGAGAGGATCAGCTGGGTGTCGTCGGCGTAGGAGATGATGTTGAGGTTGTGCTGTCGGGCGACGTGGGCGAGGGTGCCATGTAGATGTTGAACAGCGTTGGGCTGAGGGAGGAGCCTTGGGGTACGCCGCAGATGATCTTGCTGGCCTTGGATCGGAAGGGGCGAGGCGGACGCTTTGTGTTCTGCCGGAAAGGAAGGATGTGGTCCAGTCCAGGGCCTTCTCTTGGATCCCGGCGTCGTGAAGGCGTGTTCGTAGTGTGTAGTGGCAGACCGTGTCGAAGGTGGCTGATAGGTCCAGGAGGATGAGGGCTGCTGTTTCTCCGTTGTCTAGCAGGGTCCTGATGTCATCGGTGGCGGCGATGAGGGCGGTTTCGGTGCTGTGGTTGCTGCGGAAGCCGGACTGGGAAGGGTCCAGGATGTTGTTCTCCTCGAGGTAGCGGGTCAGTTGTTTGTTGACGATTTTCTTGGTGACCTTCGTGGGGCACGGGAGCAGAGAGATGGGTCGGAAGTTCTTGAGGTCCTTGGGGTCTGCCTTGGGTTTCTTGAGTAAGGCGGTGATCTCGGCGTGCTTCCAGCTTTCCGGGAAGGTTGCTGTCTCGAAGGAGATGTTGATTATTTTCCGGAGATGGGGCGCGATGGCTGTGTCTGAGTAACTCCCCCCCCCCCCTTTAAAGGGTGCCGCCGAGGATGGACCGTGAGGCCAATGTCGTCGCCCGGGCCCGAAGAGACTTCTGTGGAACCTGGGCTGAAAGGGGCTGTGCTGTGGCAGTTGCATTGGTAAGCTGATAGCAAGGGACCAAATTAGGTCTCCCCGCGTGATCCTTTAGTTTGTGCCTCCCTCGTCTCCTTTTGGGACGGAGCGTGGGGGCATAGTTTCTGCTCTACTTAGTGAGGTGAAATCTCTGGAGAGGACCCAGAGAACAGTGCAGGCCCATCCATAGAGGAGAACTGCTTGAAGACTCAAACTTGTTTACCATAGAATGTTTAGTAGGCGCGCAGGTGTTTCTGTGCCCTACATGTGGTTTCTCAATGGGATCACCTAAACCAGGTTTGCTACAATTACCATATAAAGTGTAATAGGAGCGCAGGTGCACTGTGCCTATGTTTTCATGGTAATTTATGTTTTTCCCTGACACACCTGCAACGTATTAATGATGTATGTCATTTTGGTCTTGCTTTGATCAGGATAACAACTACTATCTAAATAATTGCATCATATTTATGATTCATGTTGTTTTTGGTCTAGTTTGAAGTATAAATTTAGGAATCTATTTTTACATAATCCTGTGTGGTGTATTCACTGTGTTGCTGTGTAAGTGTGTTGCACAAATGCTTTATACATTGCCTCTGATGATAAGCCTGGCTGCTCTGTGCCAAGAGACCGGAGGGTGAGCACAGGTTATCTTTGGTGTGTAGCTGACTTTCTCTGACTAGAGTGGTGGGTTCTGCCTGGTTTAGGTGCATACCCTAGGCAACCAGAAACCCCATTTCTAACAAGGCCCTACATGCCACTAGGGCAGGGTGCAGGGTATTTAAAAAGTAGGGTATGTTTACTTATCTTTTACATGTCCTTGCAATGAAAAATCTCCAAAGTTGTTTTTCACTGTGGTAAAGCTTGTCTTCCCATAGGCAAACACTGGGTTAAGAAAACACTGGGTTACATTATAACCCCTTATAATGCTTAACTTTAGTTTGGGAATAGCTAGAAAGGTGATTCAAAGACTCATTTTAATGGTACGTTGAAATCTACCATAATGAGCAAGTCAGATTTTAGATTACTATTTTGAAAGCAACACTTTTATTAGGTTGTCAGTTCCCTGCCTGAGTCAAATGTGTCTTTTTGTCAGTGTTCAGTGTCACGTAACTATTGATGGCTCCCCTATGGTGAAGTGTGTATTGCTCCCAAACAGTGGAAACAGGGATTCATCGCAAAAGGTGCCTACCCTGTGACCGGTAGATGTGGCTCACACCTGGGCCTGCCCCCTGCATTGTCCTGCTAGAAAACCAGCTTCCAGTCCCAGTAGGAGAGAGACAGTGTCCAGAAGAAGGACTGTATCTGCTGGTGTGAGCAGTGAGCAGTGAGCAGTGAGGGGAAGCCTAAGGGCTGGCCTTACTCCCATTTGTACCCAGGATGGAGAGTGCGCCCCAAGGATCATTTGGCTGATTGACCTGCAGGGACACAATAGCTGCAAAAATTTCACTATCCTGAAGAGCAGAGCTGACCAGTTACAAATTAACCTGCCTGGACGCTGCTGGTCACTTCTGTTGGCGTGAGCATTCACCCTTAAATGGTGTCTCCAAGGTAGTGGGGCTCTTAGATATGTGTCAGAGTGTACTGCTCCTGTCTAACCCTAAAAGCTGGGAATTTTAAAAATGTTCAAGACTTTTTGCCTGGAGAACCGACAGAAAACTGGGATCATCCTCCAAGCCAATCACCAATAGTGCATCGTCGGTGTTCCTGACTTCACTGTAGCTCCTGCCACGTTCTCTGCCTGACATTAGAATCAGTGAATAAAGGGGCTGCTTTGAATCTGTTCTTCAGCTTCCTCAACACTGCTGTGGACAAGAACTCAATTGACCCCAAAGACCTCCAGGGCACAGATACCCCAGACTTTTTCCACCTTTGTTGGGACCCTGTCCTCTTGCCACCCATCCCTGTCGAGCCTTGCTACATTCTCCACCTTCTGATTTCAGTGCCGACAAGCCCATAGTCATCTAGAACTGCTTCTTGGAAGGTACGTTATAACCGGGATGACCCAGTCCTTTTATCTGGCCGGTGAATGACTGCGGTCGAGCTTAACTTTGACTTTACCCCAGTCTAGCACAACCAGTTGCCTGTGGTTGGTGCTTTGCACTTTTTGGAGCTAAAATGTAATTCAAACTTTAAAAATCGTATATCCAGTTCCCCTTTTCATATTTTTGTCATTTTTGGTCTCATTTTATTCATTAAAAAGTTCTCTATTTTTATAAATTGGAGTGATGTTTTATTCTTTGTGTTTTTGACTTTTTAACTGTTCTGGTACTCTTGAATGCTTTACACAATTTTCTTAAATCAAAGCCTGTCTGCTCTATGCCGTAGCTACATGGGGCTGAGCTCAGGTTTACATTGCTGAGACCTTTACTGGACCAAACAAGAATAATTACATTATTATTTGCAGTGGACTCTCATCCACCCTAACTAATAATCCACTTTCTGACAAATTGTATATGAAAATTCCAATTTTATTTCCATTTTTGATATTTTGAAGCCAGTTTCAAAGATGTTCAAGACTACATTAAGTAGTTCTACCGGAGTTCTTGTTCTCATACTTATAAATGCCTTTGTGAATCGGACTAAAACAAAAACTTGCCAGAAGTCTCAGTTCCAAATCACGGGTGGCCATGAACCCAGACTCAGCACAGTGAAGAAGAAGGGAATGAGGAACTTTGTCTGAACAGGGTCAGCTCCATGGAAGATAGCACCAGACTCAGTTATAAATATACAGGGCCACCAGAGAATCTAGAAGAAGCAGCACACTTGGCCTTACACCATGGACTAACAAAAACCTAATAAACAACTTTTGTATTAGAAAACTGACTCTCAACACATCTGTGCTTTGCGATTACTTTCAAAAGGACAATTTGCCCTTATTTAAAAAATTCATGTGCTTTTCCAAGTGCTGTGTTTCCTCTACTTTACTTTCATGAACACAACTAGATTAAGTTTGGCTTTTGAACTGGATTGTGTTGTTCTTCCTCAATCTTTTTGCATTGCCAAAGAACACCTGGGACAGAGTTCTCCTTTTTCGGATGTTACTAGTAGTGCTTTAGCAAATTTATCTCTTAGCCGAGGATGAACCAACTATAAAATCATAGCTGGAACCAAACATCAGTCAGAGAATGAGTCCAAATATGTTTTACTGCAAGGCTATAGAAAGTAGAACCAATTTCAATACATAAAGTTGAATTATGGGTGAATTATGGAGCTCAGGATACCTGGGACAGTATAGCATCATTAGGCTAATGGGAAAACATGAAACAAGTTCCACAAAAATCTATGTTTAGTTTACAAACGAGAAAAAAAAGCAAAAAAAACATTTACAAAAAGTAGCGATGCTATGGAACTTGCTCATATAAGACTAAAGGTAAGGGCTGACAGTACCATTAAAATTCAGTGCTTGGTTTAAATCATGTAGTTTGTGCTAAATTAAGGTGTGAGTGAAGTTTAACATTGGATTATGTTACAATGAAGAATGATACTCAGGCAGGTCTTGTATATAAAAGGTTGTAGATTTATTCTTCAAGTTACTTCATAGGTTCCAGGTTACAGGAAGATGATATGATCCATATTATGCCCCACAAGGAGCAGCCTCTTTGCTGCTCAGCCCATCCACTCCAACTGATTCTTCCTCAAGCACAAACACTCTGAACATTCCAGTGACATCACCATTGGCTGAGCAGCAAGGCAGAGAACAACAATAGGGAGGATGCAATAACCAACAAGTAGATTATAACACATCTCCCCCTTATAATGATTATAGAAAATCAAATGTATGCAAGATGATAAGACACACATTCAACATGTCCAATAAATTCATCAGAAAATTACATACCCATCCAATGAAGGAAAAATAGGTAAAACACAAGCAAAATTGTTACATTCTTTAAAAACAGTGGATGCTCACCCGCATTGATTCATTCCCCATACACAACTTAGCACAAGGAATAACTCACTCACCCAACTACGGGTACTACACCACCACATAACACAGAGTACCCATCACACCTCACACTCAGGGCACACACAGCTGCAGGACCAGGGACTCGCAACTCTCTACTTCACTTACACACAGGGTAACATCACAACCCTAAAACAGTGGATACCAAACACCACCTCGCCTCACACTCAAGGCACAACACTAAGGCAGGACAAGGGACTCTCAACCCTCTACTGCACTTACACACAGGGTACCATCACAACCCTAAAACAGTGGATACCAAACACCACCTCGCCTCAAACTCAAGGCACAATACTAATGGCAGGACAAGTCTAACTTCAAAACTAAAGAATATGACTCAAACCCATACCATAACAGGGTATCTATAAACCCAAAACATACTCAGGGTATCTTTAACCCAAACAAAACATACTCAGGGTATCTTTAACCCAAAACATTCTCAGGGTATCTTTAAACCCAAAATATACTCAGGGTATCTTTAACCCAAAACATTCTCAGGGTATTTTTAAACCCAAAACATTCCCAGGGTAATACACACCACTTCTCCTCATTCCCAAGGCCAATCTACACACAGAAAGGGTAATTATACAACAACCCTAAAACAGTGAGATACACAACCTCACAACAACGACCACAGGATAACCAGAGTGACATCAAGAGTGAAAGTCTACTCACAAACACATACTCAGGTGGTAACCCTGAGAGACTGAGATGATATCCCCCACAACAAATTTTTACAACATTTCCTCCAAGGTTCCCCTCAAAATCTTCCAAATGTTTACTCCGATGAAAGAAAGTCTCGTAGTTGCTGACTGGACACTCACCAGCATGTGAAAAAAAAAAATTAACAATCCAAGAGTCCAAACGTGAAGGGTTGCTTACCGGCAAATACAGGCACAACAGGAAACCCAGGCGGATGACTTCCTCAGCTTTACGTGGAATAATTTACACCCACACACCACGCAATGAGGAAACACAAAGTAGAGGCTGGCCAATCCCTTTATCAAGCGGAGCAACAGACATTATCCGCTCCAGAAGTAGCGCTGAAACTCCAGTCCAGGAAAGTGCGTCTGCCTCGATTACCAAAAAAAACACAAGATGGAGGCACGCAGTTTAACGTACAGCCGGATGGCTCTTGGCACGTCTGAGCAGCTCAGCGTGGGGTTGCAGGACACTGCACGAGCTGAAAGGAGGGCTCGCGCAATACACCAAGACGGTGAAAAGACCGTTGAAGGTAAGAGGCGGTTGCAAGATGTAAAATTCAAAAACATAAGGCACAGCAATCAAGGGAAAACACGTGAAGAAAAGAAAGTTGCAAAATGATACACACGTGTTTTTAAAACGCTTCCACCTCGTCAAACCTGTCAAGTCACTGCTGTGCACAATCTTGTTCCTTCAAGCACAGCGCTGCTTCCAAATCTCTTGAGTCACACCACCTGTGACACAATGCGGGTCACTCCTCCTCCCTCTGCGCTTCTTGACACTTACTCAGGGTACAAATCATCCTTCTGGCCTTGAAGAAAACGGGCTCTGGTGACTCCTCTTACTTACTCCTCTTTCTGCTTGCTCCTTTGTGACACGGAAACCGGGGACTCCTTGTTCTTGTTGAGAGACACACAGTGGGCTCTTCTTACAAATGTTGCTTCAAAACACAGACACTGGGACTCCTCTTACATGAAAAACAGCATGAGTTGCCACAGCTCCATTGATGAAAGAGCAGGAAGACAGAGCAGAAACTGGCACACCCAGGTTGGGGCCGACCGGTCATGTGGTCACTGGTGGGGCTCAGGGCTGCCAGCTAGCTTCTTACAATTCCGCTTCTTCAGTTTCTATTGACTTTAGGTTTCATAGGTACCAGTCCATTCAGGTAGTACACGCAGGTTCTTTCAGTATCGTCGCCAGTGTTACAATGAAGAATGATACTCAGGCAGGTCTTGTATATAAAAGGTTGTAGATTTATTCTTCAAGTTACTTCATAGGTTCCAGGTTACAGGAAGATGATATGATCCATATTATGCCCCACCAGGAGCAGCCTCCTTGCTGCTCAGCCCATCCACTCCAACTGATTCTTCCTCAAGCACAAACACTCTGAACATTCCAATGACATCACCATTGGCTGAGCAGCAAGGCAGAGAACAATAATAGGGAGGATGCAATAACCAACAAGTAGATTATAACAGATTACCTATTGTTATTCGCCATTAGATTGTTATGGCAAATTCTACGGGGACAGTGGAGTAGTGTAGCTTGATGAAGGCACCCTGTCTCCTTTTGTACAGGTTTATGTTATAGCTGCCATCCTTGGTGTGTTCTTTCCCCAAAATGTTTGCCTTCAGCCCTCCTGTTTTCTGATTTTTTTTTTGTTGGCACTAGGTCTCTGTGTACTTTACCACTGCTAACCACTGTGAAAGTGCTTGTACTCTCTCCTTAAAACATGGTCAAATTGGCCTGCTCCTGATTGACACATTTAACGTACTTACAAGTTCTTAATATATGGTACTACAAGTACACAGGGCCTATAAATTAAATGCTACTAGTGGGCCTGGGCACTAGTGGGCCTACAGCGGTCATTGTGTAACCCACTAAAATAGTCCTTTAAAACACATCTCAGGCCTGCCTTTTCTGCCTGTAGTGTAGTTTTAAGCTGCCATTTCAACCTGGCAAGGTAGAAATGTCATGTTTGGACTCAAAGGAATTGAAATTTAAAATCCTGTTTAATGGTAAAGTAGGATTTTAGATTACAATTTTGAAGAATGTGTATTGGGCCCAGACAGTGAACAATAGGTACTAGGTGTAGGGAGGATTGAATATATAGCCAGGATGGCTGGGGGCAGAGCTGTTCCCTGTCCCACTTACATTTCAAAGGGCTTGCCTTCAGCACACACAAAGAAACCTAACACTAGTCTTTTATGACCCTAGACTTCTTTGAGCTTTGGCAGGGGAAGGGAAGAACTTTCCAGTACGAGATGTAGGTGTAGCCTGGAAATTTCCCACTTCAAAGTTATGGTACCAGGTATAAATATCGGACCTCCTGAGCCACTCTTCAGTGCACTCCTGGAACTGCGGACATTACAGTAGAAGGACCGTCTTGTTCCCAAGAGGATTGCCCTGCTTCTTGAGGCCTGCCTTGTTCCCCAGAGGACTGCCCTGCAAGTTGATGCCTGCCTTGTTCCTCAGAGGGCTGTCCTGCTGCTACCAGAGGACTGTCCTGCTGCTTGAGGCTTGCCTTGTTCCCCAGAAGACTGCCCCGCTGCTTGAGGCCTGCCTTGTTCCCCAGAGTCCTGCCCTGCTGTTTGGGGCTTGTCCTGCTCAATACAAAGGAAAACTGGGCATGCCCCTTTCATCCCAGGCTACCTGAGTGACTCCAAGGGTCAGTTGGCTGACCTCCTGTTCTGAGCAACAGGGACACAACAAGCTCCAGCAGCATCCCTGCAATTGCCCAGTTGACCTACTGCAACTGGATCTACCTGGACCTGCAGCTGGACTTGCCTGTGGCCTTCAGGCCTCTGCTAGATTAAGTCTCTGATCCCCAAGGGGTACCTCCCCAGGTAATGGACCCTTGATTGGCATCAGAGTGCACTGCTCTACAAGAAAAGGAGAAATCCTGAAGTTCTGGACTCTTCGGGCTGGACTTTAAGAAGGTAACCTTTTCAGTTGTACTAACTTGGTCCCTGTTTCCAGCCCATGCTCCATCATGGTTGACCTGAATTTATGAATTTTCCCCAGTCTAGCACGACTAGATGACTGTTAAAGGTGCTTTGTGCTTTTAGGTGCTCTACCTGCCTAAATCTTTAAAATTGCTTAGCTCCAGTTATGCTGATTGGATTTTTGTTGTTTTCGCCTCATTTTAGTTATTAAAGTGTACTCTATTTTTCTAAATTGGCTTGGGATTTTTCCTGTGTTGTGTTTTTACTTTATTACTGTTTGTGTACTGCATAAAAACTTTACACATCGCCTCTATGCTATGCCTGACTGCTTTTCTGCCAATCTACTGCAGGGTTAAGCACATGTTAATTTGGTGACTTTTGTGGTTCATCCTGACAAGGATTGTGGTTGTTGCCTGAGCAGGGCTTCCACCCCACTCAACTAATAACCCAAATTTCTTGCACTTTGTTTACCAGGCGCTTTGCATTGCATCCAGACGGCAGCTACACAAAGGTCTAGTAGTGGCGTAACGAAAGTTGAGGGGGCCCCCCTGCAAGGTACCTGGAGGGGCCCCACTCTGGATTTAAACCGGAGCTCTCCGGCCTGAGTACCTTGTTGAGGGGGCCCCCTGCAGCTCGGGCCCCCCGCACCGCGAGGGCTGCGGGGGCCTGTGTTACGCGCCTGAGGTCTAGGCATCATGGGAAAGAAACCTCAATCGTTCCCTAGATTGCCTTCATTGACTGTCTATGCGGCAAAACTGGACACAAGACTCAATTTAGCCCATAGTACAGCACTTGCACCAAACAACTCACCTTACACAATTTTGCCCTGAATGTACTAAAGGCACTCCAAGAGACATATTAGTAGGAAAGGAAAGAAAGGGTAGGCCATGAGGGAAGACAACTACAGGACGGGTTTTAGGTGTGGCTTCATAAGATGAGGGGGGGAAAGATGTAAAAGAAAGAGTGAAAGATTTGGGGGACAGAGAAGCAAAAACAGAATGCTGTGGAAGACAAATGATAGATTAGGGTGGGAGAGAGAAGGTGGTGCTTGGAAGAAAAGTTAAGAAGATTAAAAAAATGCAGACTAAAATAGAGCACATAAGACAAGGACAGGGTGAAATAAACTAAAAGGAAGGAAGAAAGAAAGAAAGAAAGAAAGAAAGAAAGAAAGAAAGAAAGAAAGAAAGAAAGAAAGAAAGAAAGAGTGATGGGTAATAGTGATGGGTAATAGTGAGGGAAGGGTGAGAAAATAAAAAGAGAAGGGCAAGGAAGGAGGGAGGAAGAGCTACGTACCTGTGTGTTAAAGACACAATACATTTAAATGAGTTACCACATGAAATAATGGCAGTATACAATGCTACTTCATTGAAATTAATAAACTAGCTACGTCTACAACATTTTCTCAGAATACCCACGCGTTATAATCACATTGCTAGAGAGGCAGAGTGCGTTATTAAGTATTCATGCACACACCCTCCAGAGGAACTAGGACTGAAATCTATGGAAAAACAGCCTAAGTTCATTTAATATTCTATTGGATCATATCCGTATTCAACTACAAAGTGATGAGCCTGTCATTCCTCAAAGCCCCCTCTGCCTCTTTTTCGCACACACTTCTCCCTGAAATCCCCACCCCCTGGAGGTTGCCTTGAGTGAGCCGGTGAGATGCGCTGCTCTTCAGCACAAGAGGCTGTGTGTATGTAGCCTGGAGAAGGAACTGAAATCTGTTGTTGGAGTGTGTGAGGCGCAACGAACGCACACCTCCCCGGGGCACGATCACTGTCGGCTGAGACTTGTTGCTACATTCATTATCTGCTTGCCACCTGGAGCTGCCACCCTCGCCCCTCCACGGCACCTGTGCCCACCCAGAGGGCTCTGCCCCGCTTCCACTCAACCTCGCTGCGCGCGAATTGGTGTCTGCGCCTTTAATCCAGAAGCAAGCAGCGCGTCTTCCTCTCAGCGTCTCCAAGCTTTGGAGAAGAGCGCAGTCCAAAGCCCGGCTGTTAAAGCGGGGTATAAAGAAGAGGCGTGCGCAGGAGTCCCCCCCTCGTGCAGCGGAAGAGCAGAAACACACAACTCGGGCAAAGAAGAACATGCCTCGGAGCCTGTGGCGGCAGAAGCGGCTCTGACTTCTTTTCTCCTCATGTTTGCTTTCCTGGTCCTTTTCTGGCACTTTGTCCTTTTAAGAGAGAAAAGGGGACTTCAGTTCCAAGGAATGAAAGCTCTCATCCCGGACGCACTCTCCTTCGTCGTCTTGTGTGTTTTGCACGGGAGCAGCACGCTGAGGTGAGGAGCGCGCGGGCCACCGGCCGGGTCCCTGCATGACTTTATGACAGGAGCGGGCTCCGGGGCACACGCGGACACGCCTGCTGTGGTACAGGTACACACACGGCGAAGCATAAGCATTCCCACATATATACTCACGCCACGCAAGCACACCACCACCAAACACATTGCAAAGTCTCACAGAACGGCTGGTAGTATCACAACTGCATACGTGCCCATCCACATAGAACCACACGCACGTGCATTCCATTCACGTACCTACAAACTTATGTCCAAAGCTTAATATGCAAAGCACCCCTTTGTGCTCAGGCACTAGGATGCATATTCAATCACACGCATGCATATTCACAGCAAACTTGTGTTGATACACGCGTACACTCGAATACACACGTGTATGTATATGTAAGTATATAGTCACGAATATAAACCGTCATCTAAGAATGTATACCAATGAATAAACACTTTTTTTTAACATAACATGCCACGTTTGCTCTTAAACTGCACGGCCTCATGTACACATCCATATTTACATTGACAGTTCACCCACACACACGTATATGCACACACACATAAACGTATGCTCTCACGTGTTTACCAAACTAGTCACAGGCTGATATGTATACATGTAAAACTAGTGTATTTGTTGATATGCTTATACCTGGATAAAAGTATTAATACTCGCACACGAAACTTGTACCAACGAAATAAGTAATAGGAATAGGATATAACTCAAGTGCTGTGAAACACACTGTTCTCGCAAGAATTGTATGATGGTGACATTTTCTTCTTGTGCACACGCATGTACGTTGATTTACAACCATCCATACCAGTGTATTCTCTTATAAAAGAACAAAATATCAACATGGCCGTACACAGCTAAATTGTAAATACTCATCTACCAACATATAAAGATGTACAACCGTTGGAGTGTCCTCGCGTGGAGAGTTAAACACATCCATGTATTCTCCAGGTCCTCATGTGCGCCTGCAAGAACATCAGGGGTATCTGCACCTACATTCGCACTAGTGCAGTCGTGCTGTCACTCGCAATCACTCACCCCACACAAGCAGACTGACAGGCACGCACCAACAACATCAGTGAATTGTGCAGAAGTGCAGTACAGTTAAATCGTGTACGGTAAAAGTAATGACGGTGCTTCACACCACACTAAGTTCTGTCGTTTCAATGCGATAGAAAATAGGAAATGATACTAGCCCACTCTAAAAGGCACACGATCCAATCATGCTTTCTCTCTATCTGACACACACACACGCGCGCGCGCACACAACCATGTACGTGCATGCACGCTCACCACGCAGCCCAATATTGAGTGCAAGCGCTTGGAGAAGGAGATCGCACGTCCATAAAATGCACGGTTTGATGGAGTCAACTTTCATTCATTCGTCACGAACACGTATATTATTCATGAAAACAAGAGTGGGGTCAGGTGGCCAAGAAAACTTTTTCAAGTCATGTGCTCTGATATGTCACCTAGAGCAGTGAGGTGCGAAGCGCGCTGGCAGGTGTGGCGCGTGTTGCCCCATCCTGTGTGTGGGGGGTGTGCGTGGTACATCCAGGCTTCTCAGAGAAGAGGTTTCTTACAGCATCGCCTGTCTGCGAGCTCGCTCTGAGTAGGCTGCGTGCCCTGTGTATGTCCGGATACCTACGATTAACTGTTGTGGGTTTGTGTTTCATTCTGAATAATAATCGATTTTTAGTGTGGACGATCAATATTTCACGGTATTCATTCAAAGATTGCCATGCTTTGCTAATGGCTTGATAATAAACTGCATCCTCTCATATGAATTACACGTATATTTACAGTTACATGTACTGCACACGAGCTGGTATTGTGCGGTGGGGAGAATGCAGGAGTCGAGCTTATATTTAAACATGGCTGCTCGCAAGGGGCTGGACATACTTGTAGTTTAGGGTGGCTGTGGGGGGTGACTTGTGAAGGTACATGTCCAGTGGTGGAGATGGGGATAGGTGGACGGTGTTCAAGTGTGACCTCTGCTAGACAGGTGAGGTGTGAGATGAGGAGTGGAGATGAAGCCTTTTGTGTGTGTTCTGTGATTGACAGCGCCTGTGGCAGTGGGCGGGATTCATATAAATGGTGGATGGAGGTATGCAAATGAGTCGGGCTGGGATGGTGGCTCTGAGAGGCAGGGTGTGCAGGCAGATGCACGGGTCAGAATCTGAGCAGAAGCACCTAGGCTGGAGGCACTCAGTGGACTCTTACTGAAGTTTGCATCAGTCGTCATCTTGGGCCAGAGAAGAAAAGTAAGAGACTGGAGGAGAGTAAATACAGAGGAAGAGTTCAGTACAGTCAGTTCCAGGGGAGAAACCAGATTCAAACTTCGGGGAGGGGGGAGGGACTAACACTTTGAACAATGGCGGCAGGGGGCATATGCAAAACCTGGGTCAAAATGTCTTGTAGGGGCTCTCTTTACTGTTATTGCATGCTGAATAACATGGGAGCATTTACCTGGACAATATGTGGCTATCGGTGCATATTGCAGCATACTCGGCCAATAGCATTGGTCTCACTTTAATATCCTTTAGTGGGATTTAAGGATTCTCCATCAAGGACTTTTAGCAGAATGAACCGTGAATGCTAGATTTAAATGCACATGGGGTCAGTAGACTTTGTCAGTCGAATTTAAGGAACAATAAATGGCAAATAGTGCATTATAAAATGCACTGGGCCTGTTGAATTGGTCTTAAAATACTGGGACTTAAAAAATACAAGATATTTAGGCATACTTCCACAAAGCAGATTTTTCAAAATTTGTAGAAATGGTTCAGTTTAAATGCATTTGTTTTGTCATTGTTCAGTTCATAGCGCATTTTTCAGCACACAATACTAGCTTATTAGGAGCATCCACTCGTTTGCTGTCCCTTAGAAGGATGCCTTATGCCCATGTACTGTAGGTCACAAAATAGTGAACCTATATTCAGCAGTACTACATGGTAATCCTGAGTTCCATCTCCCATCGGGTGTTCATTGCTTTGATACACTTGGCTAGTACCATTGCCTGAAATGCAACTATCATTTGGAAAGATTTTGGTGTTAGCAGCACATGGAGTGTAGAAACTGAGCATAATGTTTGATTATCAATGGTGCCTCTAACCACACAAATTAGACTTAACCAGCATATTAACAGGTAAACCTTGTTAGGCCATTTGGTAACGTGGCACTGTCCTGTCAGCTGCTGATTTTGGGGACCATCAACACAGTGGCAGGATCAGAAATTAACCCTAGTTCAAAAGTTTTTTGGTTCACACTCCTTTTCTTTCTGCTAGACAGTGAGGAGTCAGTGGGAGTCTGTTGAGGAACTCAAGATGGATGAAGGGGTCAACCGTGAATTGCCATTTGTTGTGAAAGAGAGTTTGATGTCACCTCCACTTTGGTATTTTAGTCATTTGAATTCTATGGCGGCACAGAATCAATACCCAAGCGTGTATCTCATATGTGAATTTTAATATCAGGAGAGATTTGAATAATAATACCAGTAGCGGCTGCTACTTATCGACAGTGGGTGAGGGGATAACGAGGGGGGCACGGGGGAGGGAATGAAAAGAAGAGAAAAAAATCACTTACCTGTGTTCCGCCGCCGGCGCAGTCTCCTCTAGGTCCAGTTTTGCCCGCTTCCAGGACTCCAGGGCAGGAACAGGAAACACCAAGGGTTCCAGGCTCCCCTAAGCCAATCACAATACTGCAATGCAGCGTTGTGATTGGTCTGAGTGCTGTGGTTCGGTGCTCAGAGAGAGACTGGGAATGTTCTCCTCCTAGGCTGTAATGCAGCCTGGGTGGCGACCAGGCAAAGTGGGCATGACTGTTTGGGCAGCCTAAGAGGGCCGGCCAAACTTTCATGCACTTAGGAGAGTGCCACCACTCCTGACCTGTTCCTCTGGCACAGGCCAGCCCTGCCCCTAACCAGCTGAGCAAAGACAGAAAAATAAAACGATAATAACAATTCGTTATTATCATTTTATTTTTCCTTTTTCATCTGCTCACAGAGCAGTGGAGCGACGCTCCTCCGCCTTAGTGGAGAAGTCACTCCTGAATAATACTTTTTAGAAGTATGCAGCAACAGTTCATGGAGAAAAAATGCTACAACGTAAAAATCTTACATCTGTGGAATTTAACATAGGGCCTGATTTAGAATTTGGCAGAAGGGTTACTCCATCACAACGGTGACGGATATCCCGTCCGCCGAAATATAAATTCCATTATATCCTATGGGACTAAATTTCGGCGCACGGGATATCCGTCACAGTTGTGATGGAGTAGCCCGTCTGCCAAGATCTAAATGAGGGCCTTAATGTTTTAGAGATGGTGTGGTGCAAATGCTTAATTGGAATCCTTGTGTGGGCAAAAGGATTATAAAATAGGTTGTCTTGGGATAATGTTCAGTAGAAGTATAAACATGTATTTATAGAACAATTGTAGGATGCTTCTAACAGCAGTGATGTATGCTAAAACAGAGCATTTAAAAAAACAATTTTGGGTAAACAGTACTAAGGATCATTGCTGATTCAGTTCCATAGCTCGAAAGAAGGTGATGACGTCAGATTTGCTTCCTTGGAGAGATGACCATAGTATGCAAAACCACTGTTGCAGGTAGCACAAAGTGATTCCCTTCTGGCATCTCCGCAGAGAGGTCAAGGAATGATGGGCTGTTGATTCTGAACTGCATTCTTGCATACTTCATCGTTCTCAACCAGACTGAAAAGTAGTGAGTAAAAGAAACACCTCCATTTCCAGCGCCATCACCCTGGTGCTATTAAGCAGATTGGCTCCCTTTATAACTATGAAGTGATGCAGGAAGAAGAGAGCAATGATTACCACTCACGTTTTAACTTAAAGTTATTTTTTGTTTATAACAATACTGGGATATTTCCATTTATAGATGCTTACAATGTTGGTTTAGGAGCTGTGGTACAGGTACAAGTGTATTTGTTCACAGTCACACAATTCAGTCAGCTGCAGAAAAGGGGACTTGAACTCAGGTATCCTGGCTGTGCAGGTGCTGACCTAACCTTTAGGTCAGATTTCATCCCTCGGTAGTGGAGCCTGGGTGGTGGCACTAAAAATGAAAAGGATCATTGCAAACATTTTTGACTTGTGAATATTAAGATATGTTTTCTCAGCTGCCACTAATACACACGGATAACTGGTAAAGCGTGAGCAGCAGCAGTATTAGGTGCCTTTACACACACACACACACACACACACACACACACACACACACACACACACACACACACACACACACACACACACACACACACACACACACACACACACACACACACACACACACACACACACACACACACACACACACACACACACACACACACACACACACACACACACACACACACACACACACACACACACACACACACACACACTGTACAGCATGGACACGGGACATACACACTTTCTTAAACACACACATGAAGTACAGGGTGTGGGGGTGTTCTAGCCTTACCACACTCATAACATAGTATGGATATCTGCAGTTCAAGCTTTTTTTGCGATCAATGAATGTCTATTACCGGTAGCAAGAGTGCAAGGGTCCCTCACAGACAAAATCAGGGCAAGCTTTCCTTCGGAAAGATAAAACATCACAGGTAAACAAAGGACAGCTACAGCAAAGATGGAAATGCAGCAGTGCAAGTTCTTCTCACACCTAGAAAGAGGAACAACATGCCACCAGTAAAGGTACCGCAGAGATAGCTGCAGTGCAAGTTCCAGTCAAAAATATAGCACAGGTACATCTCAGGCAGCAGTTCTGCAGGCTCATGTACACGGAGAATGGGACAGCAAGGACAGCATAGTTAGCCTGTCACACGCAGGGCTGGTACAGTAGATGGTCCACTAGCAGTGCATACTTTATACATACAGCACACACACAGCAGAAGCAAAACATTATAAGCTTCCTTCACCCACAAGGCAGAGGTAAACTACAAGCAACAACAGGACAAGATCATATCACACACTCCACACAACACATAGGCAGGAGGAGTGGAGGCTTCACACAAACAAAACGAAGCACACAGTGCAAATACACACATATGCACACATGCACACATGAACACAAAACACATATATGTCCTCTTGGGAGGCTTGACATGAACTGTGGACTGTATACTGTTTCAGAAGAGGAAAGTGACAGGAATTAGGTAGGCAAAGGCCAGGCACCGTGTTGGGAAGATAAAGAACTCAACAGTGTTGAGGGAGGGATAGGATGGCTATTGAAGAAGTATAGGTATAGCGGTGAACGGAGGGGTAAGTGCCATAAATAGGGAAGAGAGAGAACACAGAGAGGAATTAGGTTGAAAAGACTGGGTTAGATGTAACAGAAATCAAAGTAGGCATGTATGTGGTATTTGTATAACGCAAACATAGCCAAAAAGCAGCAGAGCGTTTTTCAGTGTCAAAAAAAGATACATTCAAAGAGTGATTGAAGGAGCTGTTGACTTCTGAGAGTCGACGTGGATTGTTACTGTTCCACGATGCAATGTTCTTTAAAGAGGCATTGTTAGACCTGTCAGCCTTAGGGTGGTCTTCCCCAAAGTTTGGCCTTACTGCACAATATTTTCTGATCTCTTTTTTATTGGCCTTAGGAATCTGTGCACTCTACCACTGCTAAGCAGTGATAAAGTGCTTCTGCTCCCTCCATTAAACATGGTAAATTTGGCTTACACCTGATTGCCACATTTCATTTACTTGTAAGTCCCTAGTAAAGTGGTACTACATGTACCCAGGGCCTGTAAATTAAATGCTATACGTGGGCCTGCAACATTGATTGTGCCACTCACTTAAGTACCCTTTTAAACATGTCTCAGCCCTGCCATTGCCATTTGTGTGTGCAGTTTTATACTGCCATTCCAACCTGCCAAAATAACCCTTTTTTCAAGGCCTAAACCTTCCTCTATAATACATGTAAGTCACCCGTATGGTAGGCCCTAAAATGCCCGTAGGGCAGTGTGCAGTGTATTAAAAAAGTTAGACATGTACTGTTAACTTTTACATGTTCTGGTATTGAAAGACTCTTACATTTGTTTTTCACTCCTCTCCTCATAGGATAACATTGGATTACCATATTACATTTATTGAGTGCTAACTTTCAATTGGGAGCAAGTAGGAATGTCAAGTATGGTGCCTAAAGAATTGTAATTTAAATCTCTCTTTAATGGTAAAGTCAGATTTTAAGTCACAATTCTGAAAATGGCACTTTTAGAAGTTGGAATTTTTTTGTCCTAACCATTTGATGCTTGTATCCTGGGTCACATGACTAGGTGCAGCTTGCAGTTGGTCTTTCTCCCAGACATTGAGACAAAGGAGAATACGTGTTGGCAGGATGGGCCATCTCTGACTTGATGAGGTTGAGAAGCTGTCTCTTACCACACTTGCACATCACAAAGCCTATGCCTGAGCACACTCACAAAGGGTTTGAAGCTGTTTTTTTGTGATCCCAGACAAACTGGGGCCTGGACAGGGAGGCAGGAATTTCCAAACAACTTTGATGGTGGAAATCGCCAGAACCTTCTCCTACATCAAAATGGGCACCAGGTATATATGATGAACCCTCAGACCCAACTCTTCACTACACCTCTGGACCTGTGGAAGACTCAGAAGGACTGATGTGCTGCTGTGAAGAAGTACTGCTACTCTGTTGCCCTACTGCCCTGCTGGCCTGCTGCCTGAGTGAAAGGACTGGGCCTGCATTTTGATCCCAGGACCACCAGAGTGACTCCAAGAGCTCGTTGCCAGGCCTACTGATCAGAGACCGAAAAGACTCCAACCACCTTGAATCCAACACATGGACCCTGTTTGTTGTGAATCCTACCTCTCAAGTGGCGTCATCCCAGTCCCTGACCTGTGGAAGTGGGCCTGAAGGTGGTCTGCCAGCCCAGCTGTGGTCAGAACTGATGCAGTGCAATGCATCACCTGCCAGCTCTGCTTCTAACCACTGCAGAGCAATACATCCCTGCAGCTTCTTCAGAACCGCCAGGTTGTGAAGCATCTTCGACATAGAACTTCGCATTGAAAGCCCCTCGTGAATGGCATCCTTGCCGACAATGCATGACTTTGCATTGCAGCACCTCATAACCACTGCTGCATGATGTGTTCTCGACACAGTATATCACAACTCTTCGCAATCAGGATTTAAGGTACTTTGTCCAGTGAGCCTAACTTGATCCCTGTATCTGGCTCCTGCTCCATTGCAGTCTGCCTGAACTTGTCACATTGTCCTGGTCTGGCACGACGAAATAACCACAGTTGGTGTTTTGTGCTTCTAGGCACTATTTGTACTTAAAACGCTGAAATAGCATCTTTCCGGTTCTACTGAATGGATTTCTGGTGTGTTGGTCACAAATAATTTATTACATTTTACTCTATCTTTCTAAATTGGTGTAGGGTTTTTTCTTGTGTTGTGCTTTCACTTTATTACTGTTTGAAGTGCTGCATAGATACTTTACACATTGCCTCTAAGTTAAGCCTGACTGAATTCATGCCAAGCTACCAGAGGGTTAAGCACTGTTTAATTTGGGGTTTGCTTGTGTTTCACCCTGGGTGCTGGTTGAGTAGGGTTTCACCCCATCAACCAGCAACCCAATTGCCTACAGGCATGTCTTCAGCTCCTTATTAAATGGGAGCAGTGGTGGGGCAGTCCTGACAGAAATAGGTATGTAGTTGCAGATCCTGGGTGCACACATGAAGAAGGTCTGTTGCATTATTTTTCCTTTTTTTACATTTTTATCTCCAGTCTTATATTGTTCTAGCTGAGGGCCACCAAAGCCTACTTAGCCTGCCAGGTAAGTACCATTTGCGATGGCTGTGTAGATAATGCAGCTGGTTTTTATGATGCTATTGGGTGTTAAGGGGAGTCAGGGGAGTTTCAAGGTGTGAGTGATGTGGTAATATCTCTTCAAGTCCTTGATGACGTATGCTGTGACATGTAAGATACACTTAAGTGGGGCCAGTATGAAAGCATAGTGCATCATGAGCGGAATGGGATCAACGATGGACAGAGCCTGAGGGGGAGCACAATATGGGGTTCATGGGTGGAGGAAAGAGATGGATGGACATCTGGGACGAATCAATGTGTAATCAAAAGTAAATCTATAAGCAAAGTGGATGTCAGGAGGGGAGATGCTATTCCTCCTGTCCGCCTCCCTCAGTTTGTAGCAACAAAGTTTGGTCAGCCTGCGGGCTATGTTAATTTGCACATAATCAGTGTGCTGTGTTAACATCAATAGATAATGTTCATGATGTACAACAATGGAGGCGTTCTTTGCATGAAGGCAAGAAAGGTGAATAGTAAATTAACTGCCTGTGTGGGGTTTCACCCCTGTGATACCAATGAAGTAGTGTCACCAGAAAGTCTCCCACATTACCCTTTGCTAAAGTAACAATAGTCAACTGCTGTGAGGGACTGGGCACGTGAAAATGCAGCAGAAAAGAATGTACAAAAGCATATCGACCTAAGTAATAAGGCGAATTATGGTCTTGGCGGAAGACTCCTAATGAGAGACAGTCGAGGTCTGCTCCCATTATGAGAGACGCCTGAGCCACGATGGTTTATGTTACAAAATATGTTGTGAGTAATAAACAACATTATTTAAGTGAGAGTAAGCCCTTACCTCCAAATGCAAAAAATATCTGAAATGTAAAAGCTGAAATGCACACCGGCAAATATATAATCTCTACTGAAGATGCCACTCATAATGAATTTTGCAATCTTCAAACTCATTAAAAATGCTTTAAAGGAAAATAACTTTGTAGAGACCAGAAACACAATATACAATACATAAAAAAGGGGACATTTGGAAAACACTTATTTTTTGCGAAGTAGACTATGTAAGAAGCATTGGCAAAGCCAGCACGTTTTACTTGCCCTGTGAGAAGAGATATGGATAGAATAAGCCGGGTAGAGTCACCTTTAGTCGGGGAGTGGAGCAAGAAGTGCTGCGAGTCCCCAAAGGGAAGCCCTTCCAAGGACTGTTCAGGCTGCTTCTGCTGCTGGTAGATATTCACTAAACTGCCTCTGTGTGCTGAAAAGCACTACTTTTCCACTTTGAAAAAGTCATCATGGAAAGGCACAATATGATAATACACGAAAAACCGTGGTCTTGTATTGATCACATCAGCACTCTCAACAGAGACATAAAGCTGTCTATAGCCAGACACTACAAATATCTTCTATTTGGTTTAAATTGATACTTTGCTCTACGTGTAATGGTGCATAGTTTCAGATAAAGGACGTCATTTATGTGTCACACATTTCTCTTGTGGGTTTCTAAAAAAAAAATACAAAGCTATTAAAGAGAAAGATTTTCCTAAATTGACAATTTGCTTGTCAGTTTTATTGAAAACACTTTTGGCTTACACCTTATGGCCTAGATTTACTTAACTGTGATTCAATGCAACGCAGCAAGGGAAGTTGCTGCCCTGTGTCAAAAGGAGGGAGCACAAATGTGCCTTCTCTACTAAGAAAAGGCACATTTTTGCCCTCTCATAGCGCTGGCGCACTTATGGCTGCCTAGCGCCAACATAGGCACCCTAATACCATGGTCCGAAGGTGCCTCCGTTCTGGTCAGAATAGTTTTTGTGCAGGAAGGCATATCTTCCTGCACAAAAACTATTCTTAGAGGCTTATTCCCCTTTGTGTGTGTTCTGCAGAATCCAGAACACATGCAAAGAGGAAGTAAAAAGGAGAAATAAAGATATTTCTCCTTGTTACTCCAAACTCGGATAAGCACACCATTCTGGCGCCAATCCATATTTACTGACTTTAGCAAATAGCGTTTGCAACAGAATGCCTTGGTGGATGTACAGGAATGCCCATGTTCCACCCATGTAACGCCTTCCAGACGGAAAGTATCATAAGGCAGCGATGTGCACTGCTTTTTGAGACTTATTTTTAGAAAGCTATGCAAAGTCACACAAATCGGGTTCAGCGGGGCCTTGTAAGAGATAGATTTTGCATCAGGGCTGTGTCCAAAAAGTGACACAAACCCAACACAAAATCTGGGCCTAGATGTCACAGCAAAAAAGATCAATTAGTAAACAAGCACTGGCAAAGCCAAAATTTAAGGCAGCGGAAAGCCTGGTATTTTTTATTACTTTTTTTTGCAAATATATGCAATAGACATTAAAATTGTAAAAGTAATAAAAAGTAAATATTTAGCTATCTAAAAGTAGTGTTCAAATGTGTGCAAAAAAGTGAGTGAAAAATGATCCCTCACAAAAATGAGTAAATGAAAAACATGAAATGAACTCAGTAATGAAAGCAGAGAATGGCCAAGTTTTAGATGAATGAGTGCGTGTGCAAGAGGGCTATGCTGTCACCTATAATGAAGTGAGCTGAAGACTTAAGCTGGCCTGCCTATTGCCCCACGATACAGTCTGATGTGGGTTGAAGCAAATTTTGAATGACACTTGAACAGACCAATGAAGGAATAGGGCTGACCAAAAGGCCTTCTGTATGGTTAAATGTATACATTAAAAAAAAAAAAATTGTTTGGAAAACACGAGGCTGGTAAGGAAACTAAAGCTGCCTCTAGACAGGTCTAAAATATTAAGATCAGAGGAAAAACTGCAGGCAAACTTGGTTAACAGTCAAATCCAGAAAATTGGCCTTAATGCTATTTTTCCTTCATCATGTCCATCATGTCCTTCATCATAAGCTTCGTTTAGTAGTTCAAATGACACAGGGCCATAGCGAAGTGCAGATTCTGGCAGTCCATGCACAACCCCTTTCATAATTGACATGAGTTAGACTTCTGCTAAACTTCTGTTTGACTGTCTTATTGAGGTCAATTATTCAAGAAGCCTAAATTGCATGATTAGGGTGCATTGAAAAAACGCCGATTTCTCTAGCTGCTGACTTTGGGGTTAAGAATGAGCCATACAGTCTAAGCCCACTCTCCTCCCTACTTCAAGCCGAGTGGCGGTTCTTTGTCTCTTTTCAATTCAACAGGACCTTTCCCCACTCTGGAGTCATACCATACATTACCATATGTGATATAAGATAGCAAATGATTTCGATTTATAAGTATTGGAGAGAAAATGGTAAAATGCATTAACAAAGTGCATAGAATTATTAAAATGCACTAAAGTCCAGTCCTTTGTTCAGCTTCTTTGGCATTGACTGTGATTCAGCAGTTCAGAATCTTGATCTCTTCTTGCTCTTGTCTGAGCTTTGGTGATATTTGGGCTTTTGTTTCCCTAGTGGAAAAGCAATATTTCAAGAGGCTTCCCGATTCCAGCTTCCCTAATCGGTTGCTTTAGCTGCGTTTGCTGCATGCGCATATAGAACAGGCAGACGAAGATAGATTGGGAAAATCCTGTATTGCACATGGACAGATAGCCTCAGTTTGCGCTTTCAATCAATTATTAATTTAAGAATTTCAATAGCGTCGAACAGCCAAAGGTATGACTGTGCTTTACATAATAACAGTGACTGTAAAGACCATATGGCCAAATGACGTAATACATATAATTGATTTTAGATACATTGTAACAAGAAGGGGAAAAGAGAATAAGCAATGTGGAGATGAGAACTAGCGATGAGGAGAGAGAGGAAGTGAGTGGGTTTGGGAAAGAGAGGGAAGGGGTGTGGGAGTGAGATGGGAGAGGAGAAGAAAGGAGGAAGTGGGGAACGAGAGCTAGTAAAAACAGAAGAACTAGAGAAGAGAGTGGGAGGGGGACACATAGGGTGAGAGGTGAAGGAAGGGAGGATGTGAGGGCCGCAGAGAGGACAAGGCGGTATGAGTCGAGGAAGAAGTACTGGAAGTGAGATAATTGGGGGAGAGAGACAGGGGGGGGGTTGAGGAAGCGGAGGCAGTGGACAGAGGGAATGTGCAAGGAGAAACAAGAGTTAGAGAGAGTCAAGGTAGGAGAAGAAGGAGGCACAGATGGGATGCAGCAAAGTGAAGGGAGAGGAGGGGAGGATCCAGGAGACTAGAGGAAGAACCGAGGAATGAAGGGCCAAGGGAAAAAGGACAGAGATATGAAGGACCAAGGAGATGGAGCACGGAGCCAGTAAGGACAAAGAAGGGATAAGAAAGTGGCAAGGAAAAAGAAAGGAGGGAGGCGGGAGGAAGGGAGGGATCAAGGGAAAAAAGGGAAGAGATAATGAGCAAGGAGAAAGGAGAGGGGAATGTGTTAGAATGGGAAGGGAGGAAGGCAAGAAAGGATGCAGTCTTGGGAAGGGAGGAAGGCAAGAAAGGATGCAGTCTGGAGAATGAAAGGAGAAATAAGTCAAGGATAAGGGAAAAGGGGAGCCTCCATCAATTGAAGCAGGCAAGGTATTGAAAGATCAGTAATGCTTGCCAAGATATGTGCAGTCTGAATCGACGTGTTTGTAGGTGTCTGCTTGGGGTTAGATCTCAAGTTCATAGGGAGAGAGTTCCAAAGAAGGGAGGATGCTTTTGAGAAAATTGATACTAAGCCTGAGCAGATTTGAAAAAGTTTGACTCGGGAAGGAGCTTATTTTTGGTTCTTAAGGTTCTTGTGTTACCAAACAGTTTGAGCAGGGTGGTGAGGTAGAGAGGGGAATTAGCATGGTCAGCTTTGTGAGCCAGACAACACAGTTTAAATCTTATCCTCACCCCCTGTAGGGAGCCAGTGGTACTCACTGATGAGTGGAATAATATTGTACAATTTAGTGGTTAATAAAACAGGCCATGGCTGAACCATGCAGGACACTTTTCAGTGGTAGGAGAGATGTTGTGTGATGCCAGAAAGCACAGCATTGTCAAAGTCAAATCACAACAGAATCAAAGTATGTGCTGCCCACTTTAGAAGAGATAGTGACATAGGTGGCTGTTTTTTCTTCAAAGCATGGAGCTAAAATGCTTTAGAATATTTATTTATGAGAGGTATCATGGATAAGTATGAATCTAAGGTGATCCCAACTGAAGAAATAGTGGGTGAGAGTGATGTGGAGAAGTCAGGGATGTTCTGATTTGTTAAAAACTCTGGATTAATAGACTTTTGAAAATGGAAGAGAAGAGAATGAATTTGTGTTTTTGGGGATTTTGGTGTAGGGTAAGGATTTAGATCTCAGACATCCAGAATTGAATGTTGATAAGGACAGAACCCAGAGTGAGAATGTCAAAAACTGCTGAAGTTTTGAGATCGATTTGTGTGTCGTCTGTGGATTAATGAATGAAGATCCCTGTACCCTGGCAGATTTCAGAAAGGGGCTCCATGTTAAGGTTAAAGAGTTTGGGTACCAGGCTGAAGTCTTGCAGGACATCCCATGTAAAGACAGTAGGGTTGCAGATATGCCTTTCAATCTTTACAACTTGTGACCAGCTGGAGAAAAAGGATCCAATTAATATAATAGTGAACCTTTGATTCCAAAGTATTGCTTAAGTAGGGCAAGCATTCATTTATGATAATAGTAGTAAAGACTGCTGTGAAGTCAAGTAGGACAAGAAGGCATGTACCACTTCCTTCTAGAATATCATTGGGGATTTTAGTGAGGTTTTGTCAATGTCATGACCAGTCCTGAAACCAGGCTAATGACCTGTCAGAAGGTTCATTTCATTGAAGTAGTTGGTGAGCTGTAGAGAGATGCTTTTTCCAAATTCTTGCCTAACTGAGGAAGATTTGAATTAAGGCTATAATTACACAGAAGTTCAGGATTGAGGTTAGACTTTTTTAGCAGAGCGTTGATTCGGTGGCATTTTAGGCAGTCAGGGAAAATTCCTAAGTTGATGGAGGCATTGATGATTGGGCACCAAGCCGCTGCAAAAAAAAAAGTTGTCCTTGATGACACTAGCAAATAAGATCATTGAGTAAGAGGTGGGTGTGAAGTTTTTAATTATTATACAGATGTCTTGTGCTTGAACTGACTTGAAGTAATCACAAACAGATGGTGATTTAGGTGTAAATTAGGTCACAGTGCCATTGAAAGTAGCAGCAGCATGGATTGATAAGGTTTTGTTATGAAGTAGTTCATTAAGATATTGGAGTTGTTGGGAGTCAGGATGGAAGAGGTTTTGACAGAAGGAGTGATGTTAGCCTGAATGATTTGGAATCGTGACCTTGATGGGTTTGAAGACTACTGAAGTTGTAAGTGAAGGTAATTGTAAGATGCTTTGTAACCCTTCTTCAGAATTATTTGTTTAGAGCATAGAATATTCTTATGGTCTTTTAGGGGGAAGTTGATGTACCCAGCAGCCAGAAAGGACCCCTTTCTTGACACAATGTTAAAATAGCCATTGATTTAGCTTTTTGTTCTGGCTCTTCTTTGTTCCTTTCTTTCTTCACAGGCTAGCAGACATGGGGGCTCCCCCCCGATATCTTGTTGCAGGCTGCATTTTCTGCCTCTAGCGGCTGTTGGTCCCTGGTAAGCTGGTTACTAACAGATCGCGACAAGCCTATGATGATTTCAATGACATGTTACTAACCACTAGGGCCTGCAGTGATAATCCACAGTCAGGTTAATCCTTTTTTGTTATCATTGTTATTGCTATCTGTTAGAATTGGGGGTCTCTAGTTGGCACAGGTAGGTACTTGTGACAAATAGGGACCCTCGCCTCTAGTCAGGGTAGGGGGGTACACTCCTAAAATAACCCCTGCTCACCCCCTTGGTAGCTTGGCACGAGCAGACAGGCTTATCTCCGAGGCAGTGTGTAAAGCATTTGTGAGCACATACAGTAATCTAGTGACAACACTACAGATGGACACCACACAAGGTTTATATCAAAAATAAGTATTCTTTATATAGTTTTAACACAAGACCATAAACGACAAAAATCCACAATACTGTACTTAAAATGGTAGGTTTAGCTTAGTTCTCTTAAGTTCTTAAAATGCGACACTTTGAGTCAATGTACCTTACGATGCGTCACGTTTCTACAACGAAAGTGTTGCAGAGATGGAGATGCGACAAAGTTCTGGTGCAAAGAAATAAAGACGTCAAGTTCTTCCTGATGTGGCACGCTTCTCCGATGTTGCGAGAAGTCTCGACTCGATGCGTCAGCTGCAGCGGCGACACCCTTGTTCCGTGATGCGACGACAGCGGCTTTGGCGGCGACCCTCTTCTCCGATGTTGCGAGACGCTTCCGCTCGATGCGACAACTGCAGCGGCGACACCCTTGTTTCATGATGCGACGGCAGCAGCTCCGACGGCGGCACGCTTCTCCGTGGATGCGAGGCGCTTCTCTCGATGCGGTGCAATGCGATAGCTACAGCGGCGACATCTACGATGCGACGGCTGCGGCTGCGACGGCGACACGCTTCATCCTCGATGCGAGACTCTTCTCTTGACGCGGTGCAATGCGACAGCTACAGCGGCGACATCTGCGATGCGACGGCAGCGGCTGCGACGGCGACACGCTTCTTCGGTGTTGCGGGACGTTTCTCGAGATGCGGTGCAATGCGACAGCTCCAGCGGCGTCATCTCCGTGATGCGACGGCAGCGGCTGCGACGGCGATACGCTTCTCCCTCTTGAGTCGCGCTTCCAGCTCCTTGCGACACGCAGTCCCTTCAGAAGGCCCAAAACAGCAGCAGGCACTTCCAAAGGATTCTTGGGGAGCTGGTGGTTGAAGTCTGTTGTCCCTGAGACTTCAGCAGGAGGCAAGCTCTTTTCTCAAGCCCTTGGAGATCCTTCACAAGTTGAATAAAAGTGCACACAAAGTCCTTTCTCCTTCTTTTGGCAGTCAGGCAACCACTGCAGGCAGATCCCTCTAGCTTAGGGATAGTCTTCTCCTCAGTTTCTTCTTGGTTCCGCTCCTCAGCAAAGGTTTCTTCTTGTCTCCCAAAGTGATCTAATTTCCTAGGGGTCTGGGCCCCCTTTTTATACACAGTTTCTCTTTGTTCTCTGAAGGCAGAGAGGCCTTTTCCTAGTCCAAAACCAGTTCTGGTCAGTCCTGGGGCACTTTGTTTACAGGTCTCCTTCTGTCCTTTCAGAATGTGGGGAAGAGTGCTCAGCCGCCCGGCAGGAGGTGAAGCCAGCATTGTGGAAGGCAGGCACAGCCCTATTCAGACCCAGGTGCAACTCCTCCCTCCACTCTGGATGCAGATCTCTCTATTCAGCCCTGTGCTGACTCACCCTGTCTCCTGTAGCCACCCCAGCCCCTGTCACTCAATCTCCAGACAAGGAATACACAACCTAGCAGAGGCAGGCTTGGAAGTTTAGGCAAGAAAATACCCACTTTCTAAAAGTGGTATTTTCAAACACAGAATGTTAAAACCAACTTCACTAAAAGATGTATTTTATCATTCTGAGTTCAGGCATACTAAATTCGTTTTTCTACCATGTTCCCTGGGTCAGTTAAGATTATAAGGTGTAATAATCAAAACTGCCCATTCTGGCCTATGGAGAACAGGTAGCCTTGCAATAGTGAAAAACGAAAATGGCTGTAATTCACTATTAGGACATGCCACACACACCAGGGCATGTCCTACCTTATACTTACAATGCACCCTGCCCTTGGGCCTACCATAGGGGTGTCTGACATGAAGAAAAGGGAAGGTTTAGGGACTGGCAAGTGGGTGTACTCACCGAGTCGACATGGTTAGCCCTAGGCTGCACACAGGCTCTGCAATGGCTGGCCTGAGACACACTTTTACAGGCTGCTTCTGTGGGTGGCACAACCAGTGCTGCGAGCCCACCAGCAGCATTGGATTTACAAGCCCTGGGCACACTCAGTGCACTGTACTAGGGACTGACAAGTAAACCAATCATCCAATCATGGAGTCACTAATCCATAACACAATTTATCATAGGGAGAGCATATGCACTTTAGCACTGATCAGCAGTGGTAAAGTGCCCAGAGTCATAAAACAGCCAACAACAGGTCAGAAAAAATATAGGAGGAAGGCAAAAAGTTTAGGGATGACCCTGCAAAAAGGGCCAAGTCCAACACTATCCATGTTCTTATTCCTTTGCTGTGCTTATTGGTTGGCGATACACTACTGTCTCTTCAGCCTTCGTAATCAGTGCACCACGCTCTCTATAGGTTTATAGCAGACACGAATGTAATCGCTCAGGTATACTAGACTCGAGCAATTGAGGGACTCCTTTATGCTTGGTTAGTATTGGTGTTTCTGAGCCGGGAGGGGGCTTCTCCTATCTATCATGCCATACCGCGTCCTCCTGTTGTTTTTTATTTGATGGCTAAGTGGTGTGCTGTATCTTTTATAACATCACTGAAGTGGACCAACGATGTATACACTGTATTCTTGCCTGACTACTACTGCCTATTACCTGGTGTTTGTTAATATTTTCTCTTTGTCTACAAACTTAATAAAAGAGATTTAAACAAAATAGCCATTGAAAGTGTGCCCTCCATCAGAGCATAGGATCATCTGTAGTATTGATTGCAGGTGCTCATGTCTTTTTTGAACATGTGTTTGCTTTATAATCCAGAGATTTACTTTGCTCTTGCTCAAATGCTGTACTGTCAATGGATCAGGCCTGATACACACTGAAAGATTACACTCAGATCCAAATGATCTGACATCTTCATAAGGTTTTTCTTCCAGCAGGATACAAGAGATGTGTTCAGTTGTTCTGATTAGAAGACGTCCACTAGATTCATATTTTACAATACATATGTGCTAATAGAAATATTGAAGGGACTTATCCACACTCAATCCACAGTCAATATATAGATCTGATCAGTGTTCTATATGGTATTCAGTCCTCTTTTCCCAGCACTGAGCACTTCTTTCCCAAATGTGTTCTCAAAACTTACTATCATTCCTGCCACCTTTTCGATGTACTAAGGCTCAATTCTATATTCAATCATCCCTCAGATTTCAGTTTCAAAGTCTCTGGTAAGTGCCTTGCAGATGTTTGTATGCCTTGTGTAGTGATTCAAGCTTATATTTGTACCTGCTGTTCATGAGTGGTCCAAGAATCATCCTCACCTATTCTCCACACCATATATGATTTTTTTACTACCTTTAAGACTTTGCTGGTGATTCAGAATTGCTATTCTTTCTCTTTCAGGTGCAGCCAATAATCATTTTAGCATTGGTTTCATTGATCCTCAACTTTTTTTTTAATTAGTCTTCAGTTTTCACTAGTGGTTGACATTATCCTGCATGGGTTGTGACAATCAATATGGAATCATCTGTGTATAAAAGGATTAGGGTTTTCTCCCTCTATTTATTGCATTTTTTTTCTGTAGCGGGTACCCTGTTGGGTCGTTATTATTTGAGTGTAAGTTAAAAAGGGGAAGGACTAGAGGCAGTCCAGATGAACACCCTTTGTTAGTGGCCAATCTTTGTATCTCCTTGGCCATCTAAACTACAGCCGTAGTTATATTCCTATGTTTACATTGAGATTCATAATGATTCTCATTACCTAAGGATCTTCTTATATAGTTTCAGTTCAGATCAGAGGGTCATATGATTTGGATATCTAATTGGATAGTCAACTTCTAAGTGATTAATGGGACAAATAAAGGTAGTGCTACTATTAAAAATAAAACTTCCTGAAATTCCACCAAACAGGTGCCATTATCTCCACCTACTCCATTTGCTCTTGCATGGCAGCTAAGACACATTTCAAACAATTTCAACTATATGTTGAGTAGACCAATTCGTTCAGGCTTGTTCTAATTACCTTTGTAATAAATCAAGATCACAACATTGGTTAACCATGACAAACGGAAAGCTTCAACCAGTAGCAAATTCCCGAAAGAGCTACTCAACACATTCCCACACCATTGTTTAAGATTCATGGAGGAAACATGTTGGGGTCCATTGCCTTGTTGCGTGATTGTTCAAATGTGCATTTCTATGTTTTTTATGCTAAAATTTGTTTGGCCAGCATGATGTAAGTCAGTGACTGGCATTAACTGTACCTTGGTGATCATACATTCAGTTTCATCACTAATAATGTCATGATCCACGGAGAGTGTCTCAAAATGATCTACCTTTGCACATTGTGTACCAAACAGAAGGGACAGAGGGGCAAGTTTAAAGAGGTCCAGCATACATGCCCCACAGAGACAGTAAACAAAGAGGGTATGAAGTTCCTCAGGGTCTGAGTAGAAGAACATGGGAGTGCAGGTGGAAGTGACACCAAGGATTGGTTGTCTCACCTGGAGTAGAAAACAAGGGGGAATTCCCTTGTAGGAACTAGGGCTCTCACACACCTAGCAAGCTAGGTGTCATGCTTCATCATATGAGGCTGCCCCTCGTCAGGTCGGCGCTGCAATACCTTACGGGCACCCAGTACGGGGCTCTTTGGCGGGGGTCTTTTGTTCCTGCCGTTGGGTGCAGTGGGGGTGAGGGGCCTAGTGTGTGTAGATGTGCAGTGCGTGGATTAAAACAGGTCAGTTAGTCCTAGTAGTGTTTTATTCTGGGAGGTAAACTGCCTGAATAAAAACAGGGAGAGTGGCAGTGAACTAGATAAAAGGTTTCTAGCTGTATATGCTCTACTCTCTAAAGGTCAACATGTTTCGTGCTCTATGCGTCAGGAGGATCAAGGCACTTCATCAGGACCAAAATAACTATCTACACGACATGATAAGTGAAAAGCCTACATACCAAGTTGTCAGGTAGTGACCCTAAATGTGGGGACAAAAAAATACGTATTTATGATTATTTACTCTGCATCACGTTCAAAATACTCAGACAAGGTGTATTTAGTGCATATACACCCATGCTCTACACCGTGCTTATGGTGTAGTGAACAAAGGAAAAATTCATGCGACAATCGTATAATGGAAATCCCAGCTATACATAATAAGCACATGATAATAAAAACATAAAAAATGGAGGACACTCAAGATGTGAAACTTATTTAGTAAAAACAGATATTCTAGAACACGGCTCACCAAAGCTGCTGACTAAGGTTGCCTGCAACGGAGTCCAGCGGTCATTATGGACAACAATGTGTGTCCTAGAGGATAAGGTAGGGAAACAGGAGGCTGAATGTAGTCATGAGATGAACCAACTCTATCAATGTGAGACACAAGCGGGGCTCTGGTGGCAGAAACATGCAAGGGGCAATCAACAGTAATGGGGTGCCCAGGGTCCGCCACCAGCTCCCATGTCCTATGGAGGCGATCATTGGCCCGTGCATCCCGTACAGTGGCGGTCCCGGGGCAGTAGCTGCTCACAGTGGTGTGCATGCTAACAGACCAGTACCGAGTATGGATCATCATGGTATCCACCCGGCAGGGATTCTACCAACCAGGGATGGGCGGAACGGGTTGGATGCCTCCAAGGGGGAATGGGAGGGTGGGAGACGTCAACTCAGAGCATCCCCGATAAAGTCACTTACCCACATGCTGGTTAGGGCGTCGAGGCGATCCGGGTAGAGAAAGAATCACTTACCCACACTCGGTGAACGCTCGTTTCCTGACCTACCCTGCCGCCGGAACCGGGATGGTGAAGTAAGACTGGTCCGGAGGGTAAAAATACTCCTGGTCAATTCAGAGCCCGCGAGTCTTCCCGCGGTTCAGGGGAGATCTCGCGAGACTCGGGGCCATGGTGGAAGGTCTGGTGGGATGCTCGTGAATGAAGCGGCCATCTTGGAGAGGTACCTAAGAGGTGTATATCAATATTGTATATAGATCAAGTATCAACAGTGTCTCATCGCAGTATCAATAGTGGCCGCCTACGAGGTTAGCAATCAGAGGCAGTGGGATGTGTCAAAAATAATGTTGTCAGAAATACTCTTGGTCAGACCAAAGTCCGCGAGTCATCCCGCGGTTCATGGGAAATCTCGCGGGACTGGGGGCCATGGTGGAAAATCTGATGGGATGCTGGTGAATGGAGCGGCCATCTTGGAAAAGTACCTAAGATAAGTACCTGAAAAGTGTATGTCAATGTCGTACATAGGTCTAGTGTCAGTGTCTCATCGCAGTATTAGTAGTCGCCTATGAGGATGACAATCAGAGGTAGAAATCGTGTGAGCGATGGTACATGGTGATATAATGAAGGCAGCTTGAAGCGAGCTTGCCAAGGGTGTAATGGTGTCAGTTGGAATTGACAACATCTGGGTTGTACCAAGGTCAGTCAAACAGTGTGAGACTGACGAAGGCGTAGACTAATGGTTCAAGAATGATGTGTCAGTGGGGACCGCATACCCATAGGTGTAAAAAGGTTGATCATATCCGTTAGTCCTAGTATCAAGAGGCACACCACTGATGGACATTGGTCAGTGCCACAGAGCAGATGTTATCGGATAATGTACTCATTTATAAAGAACTAGGGGTATGGATACAGTTAAATCAGTGAGCCCCATGGGATGTCGTCATTGATCCCTACACGGTGTGTAGAGAGTCTATGGACCCATCTCTGTTCAATTCTGAAAAGCGTTGGTTGTAAAATCTGGTTGTGGGCTTCCAGGATCACCCACTGGAGGGAGTCAGGGTGATGTTTGGTGTCTTTAAAGTGCGTGTATAGTCTGGTTGTGACCCTTTGACATCTAATGTTGCTTTTGTGTTCAGTTATCCGGGTCTTGACTGTACGCATTGTCATGCCTATGTATCTTAGGCCGCAGGGACAGGTTACCATATAAATGCATTGTGTCGTGTTGCAATTTGTATGGCGGGTAAGAGTCCACTTGAAACTAGCGGAGAAACAGATCTCCTTGGTCACTTTAGTCTGCTTGCACACTGCGCAAGAACCACATGGGTAATGCCCTGTTACTGGAGGAAGTCCCCATAGGGTCTGCTGTGTGGTTTGTCTGATTTGTTTAGGTCTAGTGTGTATCAGAATATCCTTGAGATTCCGTGTCCGTTTGTATGCAAACCTTGGCCTAGGGATGCATAGGTCACCTGTACCTAAGATAGCCCAATGTTTTAAGATGATTTTCTTAATGCGGGCTGAATCTGGGGTGAATGATGTGACACACGTTAAGGTGTCTGTTGTGGGTTTGGGGTGTACTTCGAGGAGGGCATTCCTAGGGTTGTTCCTAGCCCGTTTCATGGAGTCCCTGATTCTGCGTTCTGGGTAACCTCTTGCCCTGAGATTGGCAGCCAGAGTACTGGCTTCTGTTTTGTAATCAGAGGTCTTAGTACAATTACGCCTGATGCGTAAGAACTGCCCGAAGGGGAGGTTGTCTCTCAGCGCTCTAGGATGGTGACTGTTATATAGCAATAAGCTGTTGCGGTCAGAGGGTTTTCTATAAAGTGTGGTGCTGAGTGACCCGCCCGACAGTACGATTTTTAGGTCTAGGAAAGGGATATCGGTCTCCGAGATGGTGTGAGTAAATGTTAGAAATTCATTTTGATTATTGACCCAAGTGACAAACTCCTCACATGTAGAGCGATCCCCTCTCCAGAAAATGAGGATATCGTCTATGAAACGTCTCCACAGTTTCAAATTGTAGAGATAAGGGTTGTTAGTGTTGTGGATGATGTCTCTTTCAAAAGCTGCCATATACAAGCAGGCTAAACTGGGGGCAAAGGTACTGCCCATTGAAGTCCCCTGGCTTTGATGGTATAGCTGTTTCTTATATTCAAAGAAATTTTCAGTCAAAGCCAGGGATGCGCATTCCATGATGAACGATACAGGGGTGGGTGAGGTCCACTCCAGTTCGTTTAGCGCGGTTTCTATGACTGATAGTGTGGCTCTCTGGGGTATGTTTGTGTATAGAGCCTCCACGTCAAGAGTGACAAGTAGGTCTATTTCGTTGGCATTGTCTGTCTCCTCAATAATCCTGAGTATGTCTGTGGTGTCCCGGACGTAAGAGGGAGTCTGTCTCACAATGGGTTGGAGAAAGTAATCTCAAAATTTAGAGAGGGGTTCCAATATGGAGTCAATACCAGAGACTATTGGGCGGCCTGGAACCGGGGTAGTACCCTTATGGATTTTGGGTAAGGTGTAAAAGTATGGTACCCTCGGTTCCTTGGTTACCAAGAAGGCCGCCTCCTTCTGGCTGATCCAACCATTGGTTTCAGCCTCGAAGATCAATGTGGAGATCATGGTGGTGAGGCGGATGGTGGTGGGGTCCACTGTTATCGGTGTGTAGTATCTGTCGTTAAGAAGTTGACGACTACATTCTGCATTGTAATTGACAGTACTTTGGATTACAGTGGCCCCACCCTTGTCTGCCTGCTTGATTGTGATGGTTGTGTCCTCAGCAAGACTGTTTGCTGCGTTCAATTCGGAGTTTGATAGGTTGTGGAAAGGAGTGTTGTTATGGGGAAGGGCTAGTTCCTTGAGAACAGCTTTCTCAAATGTTACAACTTCCACAGGGACCATGCTATTGTTGGGGGTAAAGGTCGAAGGGTTTCTCAGTCCTGAGTCCTCCGATTCATTAGATGGACGGTTTTGAAAAAAGGTTTTAAGCCGTACCTTTCTGAACAAGTTCTGGACCTCGCATAGGTCTCTGAATGAATCAACCCGGGGGGTGGGAACAAAACCCAAACCTTTCTCCAACACTGTCTGCTCCTGGTCAGTTAGTGGACGGTGAGAGAGGTTTACCACTAGTGTCTCTTGCCTTGTGTTCTGCTCCTTGTCTCTATGTTGTATGTTGATTGGTCTTCCCAATGAACCTGTTTTTCACTAATAATGTCATGATCCACGGAGAGTGTCTCAAAATGATCTACCTTTGCACATTGCCATGGACGGTTCAATCACACTTATATGTGCACATTGCTACTTTTTTTCCCCCAGAGTTTTATATAGCGCGAACTTGATCCAAAGGTATCAGAGCGCTTCACATGAGCACCAGTTGCATTACATAAGGACACATTCATTTTTGTTAGGCATGGGGGGATTCAGTGATTTGCCCAGAATCACAGGATGTTGAGTGTCGTTGCTGAGACTCGAACCGGTTCCCCAGATCTGAGGTCGACAGCCCTAGCCATTAGGCTACATCCTCTCCCTGCTACTAAAGCCCACAAGATTGTTTGCCTTTCTCTTATGCTACTTTGATGAAAGATTTCCAACATATTTCTTGAGAGTTTTGTTTCTCTTTCTTTACCAGTTGTTTATAAGACCTAATTTCATGTCGACCTATGCCCACATGATTTTCAGTTACCTTCACTCATTATGCGATGCATTGGACCATCCAATACATATAATTACATTTTTGCTTTAATATCTATGTTTGCCAAACTTAGGACCTCTTGCAACTCAAGTTTCCAATATAGTCATTATCTCTAGGTAAACCTCAAAGCTCTCCTCTATACTTGTCATGGACAATAGTTGAGCCTTCAGTTTGCTTAAATCTGTTCTGTCTATCCATTCCATCAGTGCCATCTTGATTTCCGATGCCCATCTCATTCTCCTTCTGATCAGGATGACTGTGTTTGGGACAAGCAACCTTCATTTGGTAATTCTGTATCCCCTATGTCTGTCATGTCTGTCTGTCGATAAAAGGAAGTGTTAATATGTGAACTACTTGCTCTGTTGTACATTTCAAATTGCTGACGGACTATTACAGAGACCTTGGGGCATATTATCAAGCCCTCTATCGCCGCGTTAGCAGCACTTTTCTGCCGCTAATGCGGCGATATTTGTATCACACTATTAATAAGCTGCAGCTAACGGGCCTTAGCGTGAGTTTTCTAGCAATAGCGGCCGTTTGTTTACATCTAAGCATGTCAGCGATATATATCGCTAATGACATGCAAAGTAGGCGTTCCTGACTAAAACTCCATTGAAACAGTCGCAAACACAACTTCCCCCTATTATCAATGCCCGCGAAGCGATAAGAAAAGTCGCGCTAACCGTGCTTATCGCTGGAATTTAACGCCTGAAAAAAACTTGCCTTAACCATCTTGTCAATGGGGGGTGGATTATTGGGTTAAGTATACACTTGCCTATTAGCAAGCTTTCCATTAGCGCTGTTAATTTAGCGCTGGAATTCTCACGCTATTGCTGGTTTTACACGCTATCGCTGGATTTCCTATCGCCTTTGCGATACGCGTTGATAATACCGCGCTATCACGGCGAGGAAATCCAGCGATAGCCGGCGATAAAAAAAACAGCGCTGAGCGCGCTTTGCGATAATTATCGCAGATCGTTGATAATATGCCCCCTTAATTTTTGTAGTGCTACGGAATGGTGCTTCATACTTTCATGGACATAGAGTACTTTATTTCAATGAGGAAGTGAATTAAATTTAAAAAAGCCTCTCTGTATTTTTTAATTTCTATTTAAATGCTTCAAAAGAGGAAAGGCATTAAGTGAAAGAGCTACAAAATAGCAACTTTACTTCTTCTTGCATGTTTGGCAATAAGTGTAATACAAGAAAAATGTGGCTGCTATAAGACTGCCACATGGCATCCATGATATTACATACTATGTGGTCCTTTGATGAGAGGGCATCTCCTGCTCGGATGATACTCTGGCCTATAGTAGAACACAAACCTAGTGAATGCCCACCCCTCCTATTTCTTTGCCAAAGATGGTTTTAAACATGTTGAACTGACCACAGTGACCTCAAGCTTTTATTGTCAGCTTCATGGCAGCTGAAAGTCCTACCATTGGACCTGGCCCTCTCTTCAGGGTCACCCCGATTTTTGCTTTCCTTTACCATCCTTTTGCTGAACCCATTTTTGTTGGCCTTTAGGACTTTGTGCACCCCTCTCTGCTAATTAGTGGTAAGTGCTTATGATCTCTCCCTTAAACATGGTAATATTAGCCTACACCTGATTGTTAGAGTTAATATTCTTGTAAGTCCTCTGTATATGGTATTATATGTACCCAGGGCCTGTAAATGTAATGCTACTAGTGGGCTGCAGCACTGACTTTGCCACTCACTGAAGTAGCTGGTAAAACAAGCCTGAGGCCTGCTGCTGCAGCCTTTAGTGCAATGTTAAACTGCCATTTCAACCTGGCAAAATAAATCTTTTGCCAGGCCTAAACTTTCCTATTCAATACTAATAGGTCACCCCTAAGGTAGGCCTTAAAAGCTCACAGGGAAAGGTGCATGGCATTTGAAAAGTAGGCCATTTGTGCTTAAAGTTTACATGTCCTGATGATGAGAAACTCCTAAAATCGTTTTTCACTGTTGTAAGGCTATCTTTCCCATTGACTAACACTGGGTTACCTCATTACATTTAATAAGTGACATCTTCAGTTTAGGAACTGATAGGGAAATGCTTCTTCCACCCAAATAAATGTTTTAAGCTACTTTTCTGAAAATACTACTTTCAGAAAGTTGGCATGTTTCTGCCTAAACCAAATGCACCTTTCTGCCAGTGTCTAGGGTTACATGACTGTGAATGGCTCTCCTGTGGTGTTTTGTGTATTCTTTCAGACATGGAGCAAAAGGGCCATCGGTGCGGGACAAGGTGCTCGCATCTGGAGCAGGATACCCTAGGGTGTTGTACTCAGCCTCCCTGAGCTTCAGCGGGCAGCCTAAGGGCTTGTCCACTGCCTTTCTGCAGCTGACACCTAGGCCTGCCTGCCCTTTGTTAACCTAGATAGTTTGGAGCCAAACCTAGGAAAGGAGGAAGGTTAGACAAAGGGGGCAATCACCACCTACAGGCTGGCAATGGGTAGAAACGTGTTACCTTCAGCACCTCTCATCAAATCACCCATGGACTGGTGGAAGATTCAGAAGAAAGTATGCTCTCTAAAACCCAGGACTGGACCTGCTTGCCTTGGACCCAGGCTCTGCAGAAGGGCACTCCAAGGGTCAGTTTGCTTACCACCTGTTTGAGCTACAGAGACACAACAAGCTTCAAGAAGCCTCCCTGCAACTGCCCAGCTTACCAGCACCAACTAGACCTGCCTGGACCTGCCTAAGCCCTGCTGCTGGCATCTGCTGGGGTGAGTCCTGATCTCCAAAAGGTGCTCCCAGGACCTGGATCCTTGGATGGCATCAGAGTAAACCCTTCCTGAACTCAAGATGAAGGAACAGAAGTTTTGAGCTCCTTGTGACCACAAAGTAGATTTTTCGTGCCAAGAAACGATCGTCTATGACGTCCACCAACATAAATTTCCAGCGGAATCTGCACTTTGTGCTGACAGCAACCTTTCTCAATGACCGCTAACACGAAGCTCCAGCGAGACCTGCACTTCACGATGACAGCGTCAGCCCGTGCCAATTGCTAACATGAAGTTCCAGCAACAACCGGCTCTTTGTTCCAAAACAGTGATTGTCCGCTACGCCTGATCTGCTCCTCGTACCAACAACAAAATCCTCCCGGCCCCCGCCAATGAGAACGGCAGCTCCTCGTGTGGACTTGAGAAGGTAACTTGTCAGCGGTATGAACCTGGTCCCTGTATCTGACCCATGCACCATCGTGGTTGGCCTGAACATGTAACTTTAATCCTGTTCAGCATGAAAAGTTAACTAAAAGTGTTGCTTTTTGCTTTTTGGCACTATTTTCACCTGAAAATGTAAACCTCATATCTCTGGTTTTACTAACTGGATTGTTGTCCTTTTGGTGTCATTGTATTTATTGAGCTATACTCTATTTTTCTAAATTGGGTTAGGATTTTTCTTCTGTTGTGTATTTACTTCATTACTGTTTGCATGCTGCATAACTACTTTACACATTGCCTGTAAAATAAGCCTAACTGCATTTGTGCCAAGCTACCGAGGGTTAAGCACTGGTTAATTTAGTGACTTTTGTAGTTCATCCTAACATGGATTGCATCTATTATTTGAGCGGGGCTTCCACCTCTCTCAACTAATAACCCAAATTCTTACACCTCCTGTATTGGAAGTGGTCTCCCTTCTGCTTTGTTACTTGAGAAAACAATAAGTAAAACAATTAACTACAGCAACAAAACCCAAACCGTGGCAATAAAGGATATGTGTATGTGTGTGTGCTTGCATGTGTGTGTGTGTATGTATGTGTGCTCATGCACGTGTATGCCGTATGCCATTGTGCAAGCAATGAAGTGAAGGGTCCATTTCCATTGGACTGTAAGTGCATCAGAAGCTGGATAGATGCTGTACAAACATTCATACGTACCCCAAAAACCCTGCTGTTCAAGATTATTTTAGGGTGTCGCATTTTGCACAGCAGATGAGACGTTGAACGTGCCACATAAAGATTAGGGGTGGGCAGAACTCACAGAGTATTATTCAGTGGAATTCCACGCAGTTACATGAAAACTCAGCTGAATTTCGCGGAGTTCCGCCCAACACTAATTTAAACTAGAGCCAATTAACAGCTTCCCTGTGTTTGTGACCCAAAAGAGTGGGAAATGGAAGAGTTCTTCTTCGTATATTAGTACACTGTGGGTGGATTCTCATTGGAAAGACTCTGTTTGCAATTAGCTCCTTTACTTCAAAGTTCAACAGATTCACACAGACGTGTCTGATTGCACACTGCTCACGACATTTAAGATATGAGGGCTTTTTAAAATCAAGAGGATGTGGGTGACATGGTCACACCAGGAAATTATGCATGACACCTCAAAGAACAGTCAGAAGGCTACGGTCAAAATGCCAATTTGTCAAGGGCTTTTCACCATGTGTGCGAGCCTTTGTTAATTGTTGTCAGGTTGTCCCTCACCCATGTTCTTCTTCATATGACACTTGTAGTTCATGATTATTTACTGCAAAAAAAAAAAAAAACGATATTGCCGAACAATTGTAATATAATATAATGCAATCAAAGTTCGAAGTGCCGAGGGCAGGTTAACTTTAAACAGAGGTGATGTTCAAAAAATGAAAATGCGAATTGGCCATTAGAGGAGATGACCAATAATGTGCACAAAGCTTCCATTCAAAGCGATTTGTACTGTTTTTTCATCACAATAAAACACCAATCTATAAGACAAACTACACAATGTTCACTCCAGCGTGGTTAAACTCAGCTGATACGGAAAGTGAAGAATTAATTGTAAATATTTTGATTTAACTGGTCTTTAAAAAAAATTGCACTCTGCGACACAAAAAATAAAAATGAGCCTACGAACGCCTTCACTGCAAGAGCTATGTTTTAAAGTCATTTGTTCTTTATACCAGGCGACTCGGGCAAGCTAGCGACTGGGGTTGAATGCCCCTTCTGATTTTTAACAATTCTGTGTCTCTTGACATACTGAACGATTTTTTCATCCAAATTAAGGCCTTTCATGTGGATAAGCGTTTCAATGTCCCATTTCAGGGTAGTAAGTGCTATATAAATTCTAGAATACAACAAACCCCTTTTCTCAAACTTACAATTATATACAACAGTCACGTCCTAATCAAGCTCTACCCACATAATTACACCTATGTTAATTTTTCGTAAGTGTATTGTTAGTGTTTTAATGGGAAAGCTAACGTGATAACTTAAATCAAAATTGAGATTTTGAAAGATGGCATGATGCTACTGGACAGCAAATAAAAAACTGTGCATACTTTAGCCTGTTTGCTTAAACTAAGCATGCTGTAGGTTGCCCTCCTTCAGTTTCCACAAAGTTGAAAGGTCAACACAACGTAAGTGCATCAACACCCTGCATGAGCGAGAAGCCCACTTCAACCATCGGCTACTCTGAGAAGCACCGCAAGGATGGCTAAGAGCAGCACCGCAAGCACAAGCAGCACAAACACCAGGACAAGGAGTGTGGGGCCTGTTTGTGTTCCCGGGAGTGAGGTGGCCATGACCATGTTGTTTTAGTGCGCAAAATATTGTTCTTCTAGGGTGGGCGCTGGTAAACTCCGCCACGCTTGGTGGAGTTTTTGCCGCGCTCCACGCTCCAAGTGCCGGTGGAGCAGAGTTTACTGTCCACCCCTAGTAAAGATTCAGCAGCATACACTCAATGCTAACTCTTGACTGCTAGATTGCATCAATATTGTAATAGAAAATATTATGTTTGGATTAGATAAATATGATTAATATGGAACTAAAGCTACTAAAAAGCCCTTTATCATATTGAGTGACCCAAGCCAACAGGTGAAGCTAAAGCACGCTCACAAGTAAGAAATATGGTGACGTATTTTCTTTCTTTCTCTTCCTCTCTCTCTCTCTCTCGCCTGTTTCCTTCTCTCTCTTTCTCTAGTACACTAACAACCTGCCCAAACCAGCATATTACTTCTCATTTTGGTTAAAATCAAAGCCCCTAGATTATTACTTTCTGTGTCTAGATTTTGTCCAGCAACCCCGCTTCAATAAGTACCCCGGGAAAGCAGCTATAAACTTGTCAAACGTGTTGCCATGGTGACGAAAGGAACACAGAGTAGCTGACAAGGTGCAAAATGCAAAGCGGACAGACAATAGTTTACTAAAAACATAGAATTTATGTTTCTGAGAAAAACTAGATTAATCACCCAAACTTACTTAGAAATCACTAAAAAAACATTTTAAAATGAATCTTTGCTTTAGTTTATTGTCAGTCCTTCTGGGTATTTTTGATGGTTCAACAGATACAAGTTTCTTATTGGTGAATTACACAAGGCAACTTTTTTCCTAATGTGAACAGTTTTGCTCGTTAATCTGTTGGTGAGAAACGCATTAACATTGCCTCACACACCTCCTCTGGATAGCATCATGAAAACTCATGTATCGTCAGAGATGACATCATAACCTACATTACAAATCAAACAAATATGACATGGGCAGAGATCCCATTATTCACAGATGGCACTCGTATGCTGAGGTTTGGCATCTTGGCCACTTTTGCATTACGGTCACCAGAGCTGTCTACTTCGGAACTGGGCGACCAGGTTCGAGTCTCGGCGTCGGCTCAACATCCTGTGAGTCTGGACAAATAATTTAACCCGTGCCTAGAAAATAAATATGACCTTGTGGAGTGTAACTGATGCTCATGTAAAGCGCTTCGATACCTTGGGGTCGAGTTCGCGCTATTTACATCTGAACAATAGTGTTTTGAAAACAAATGTTAGCAGGGACGACTGAAGACCGCTGCATTTAATACATTTCTATGGTAAAAAACGTATATATATTCGTCTTTTGCAACTCATTATGTTGTTAGTGTATTTTACTGTTACTTTCCTCTGCCTCGCTTTCTCCATTTCTCTTTTTTCCAGTTTATCATAACTCCGAGAGGCTTAGTGAAAGAGGCAGACTTGTCATTAAGTTGTAAAACAAACATGGTAAAAGAACATGTGGAAACAACCTATAAGCAGATTGGAAGGTGAGCGGAGTACAGTAACTGCAGCCCGGGGCATGCTCTGAGGCATAAGGCAGAGTTTAGGGCCATAAAAAACATGTCATCAACTCAGAGAACGTACTGTTGCACTTGTTTGAAATGGGATCTTGGTAGACCCATCTATCTGTCATTTTGCGCAACAGTACATGTTTATAAAAATATAGCGTGAGCATCCTTTTGTTTACTTACATAGCATCATGGAGACATTTCATAAAACAAGTAGGAATGAGAAGGTCCAAATCAATATAAAAACAAGGGGCCATTGAGAGGGGGCTGTATGTCACTATATCAAGGTCCCAAATAAAAACCTACAGCAATACTGTATCCTAAGTAAGTATATCTTTATAGTTTTTAACTCCACATCTGCTTACCTAGACTTACCCTGTGATGTAGGGCTTACGTCGACATAGTGTAAGCAATATCATTGTCATGCGATGTCACACATGCAATATTGTAAACCTGTACCATTTGCAGTGTTATGTTATGTTATGTTAAAACCACTTCTATAGCGCACAACTCACCCGGGGGCATCTCAGCGCTTGTGTTGAGACATACCAGAGGGACTGCCTGGAGTCCTAAAACAAAAAGGCTTTAAGTTTTTTTCTGAAGGTGCTATAGAAAGGGGACTCACGAAGAGCCAGGGGCAACTTGTTCCAATATTTAGGAGCAAGGTAGGAGAAAGCTTTCCCCCCCGTACGCTTGAGGCATATTCGGGGCACCTGTAAGAGGCCAAGTGAACTAGATCTAAGAGTTCGGCTGGGAACATATTTTAATAGTTTCCTCTGCAAGTACCTAGGCCCTTTGCCTCTGAGAGCGTTGTACGTGAGGCAACAGATTTTAAAGACGGATCGCTTCTTTACCGGTAACCAATGTAATTCTCTCAGCAGAGGACCGGACGAGGAGCCTGTAGGGCGGTTCAAAATTAACCTTGCAGCCGTGTTCTGGATCACTTGTAGTTTGGCAAGCGAGGACTCATCCGCCTCTGCCAGTAGGGCATTTCCGTAATCCATTTTGCTAATCACCATAGCTTGAACAAGAGTTTTACGGGAATTTATAGGTAGATAAGGAAAGATCCTACGCAAAAGGCGCAGGGCATGATAACAAGAGCTAGTGGTGGCATTTATGTGATCCTTCATTGTTAATGATTGGTCCAATTTTATCCCAAGATTTTTCACAATTTTTCTGGGTACGGGACCTCTCCCAATTGGGTGGGCCACCAGTCATCCACCCAAATGGATGAGGCTTTCCCCATTAACATAATCTCAGTCTTACCGGGGTTCAATTGGAGGCAATTATCCGTCATCCAACTAGATATTGCAAGCATTCCTGTAGCAAAGCAAATTTTCTCTGTCTCAAGGTTAGGGCCAATTTTAAACATAAGCTGAGTATCATCAGCATATGATATTATCTCAAACCCAAACTGTTCAACTATTTTGCCAGTGGAGCCATATAAACGTTGAACAGAGTGGGACTCAAACAAGACCCCTGAGGAACCCCCTTATCCAAATGCATTTTTTCTGATCGGTAAGAGCCCAAAGTGATAGTTTGGTATCTATCAGATAAAAACTGTTGCAGCCATTTTAAGGCTGTACCCTGGATTCCACAGGCCAGAAGTCGGTCCACGAGCTTTGAATGCGAGATGGTATCAAACGCCGCAGACAAGTCTAATAGGATCAAAACTATTGATCCTCCAGAATCCATTTCCTTTCTTAGGGAGTCAGTCACGGCCAGAAGGGCGGTCTCTGTACTGAATCCAGATCGAAAACCTGATTGTGAGGGGTCCAAGATATTGTTTGATTCTAGATAGCACCCTAACTGCTTATTTATTTGACTTTCCAATTGCTTACCCAACAGGGGAAGCAAAGAGATGGGGCGATAGTTACTAAGGACCAGCGGATCTGCCGTCGGTTTCTTCAATATTGGCCGTACAAATGCTTCCTTCCAGGCCCTGGGGAAACATCCCGATTGTATCGAGCAGTTATAAATTTGTAAAATCTCAGGGGCACAGCAGGGGGCCAACAAAGCCATTGTCTTAGGCCGACAGAGATCCTCAGGTGAACCCGATTTAGCAGAAGCCAAAGAGTGGAGGACCTCCTCTAATGTAATCAGTTCGAAGCATTTAAGAGTACTGGATACTTCTGCTTCTGGCTCCTCATCCCTGTGCTCTTGCTCTGGGTTTATTTGAGAGGCTGTAGGGAAATTATCATAGATTTTTCTAATCTTCTCCTCAAAGTGGACAGCTATTGAATTACAAAGTTCTTGGGATTCCATTGGAACTTGGCTGCACACTTGTGGAGACACAAACTCCTTTACTATAGAGAAGAGGGTTTTAGATGAATTTCTGGCATGTTCAATTTGTTTTGAAATAAAAATCTGTCTAGCAGTTTTTATGCTCTGGTGATAGCTAGTCAGGGCTTGTTTAAATCGTAGTCTATCTTGGGGTCTTTGCTACTCCGCCAGATTCTCTCTAAAGTTTTGCACTTCGATTTCCCACTTTTTAAGTCTGGTGTATACCATGGGGCAGACGGGCGTCTCTGTAGAGTGCCATACTTTCTTTTTGGAATTACTTCATCTAATGCAATCAAGAAAGCGGAGTTGAACCTCTCCAGCAGTCTAGATACATCCAGGTTATTTTCAGATAATTTATATTGAAAAGCCTCACTAAAATTTTCTGTAGTTAAGTTGTGCCAAGGTCTGCGCACCTCTTTTTTCCGGCCTGGATATGCAGCTAAATCCTCCTTACTCGTTAATTGAATTATAAACAAGATCAAAAAATGATCTGTCCACAATTGGGGACTGGGGGGATTGCAGGTAAGGAGGTCGATGCTGGAAAAGATTAAGTCGAGGGTATGTCCGGCCCGGTGCGTTGGACCTTTAACTCTTTGAGTAAGGCCTAATAGGCCTAAATTATCTAAGAGTTTATTTACTCCTAAATTATTAAGGTCCTCTCCATGAAAGTTAAAATCCCCTAATAGGAGAATATTTTTTTGATGCAAGGACATATGTCGCTATTAGTTCAGCCAATTGATCACTAAAATTGGCCTTGTAGCCTGGAGGACAGTAAATCAGTGCTCCATACCAGCAGTCTGTTGGAGATATAATAATCTTAAAAATACCCAGTTCCATATCCTCGTTGCTGACGGTCAACACCCAACTAACATTAAGGAAATTTCTAAAGGCAATGGCAATACCACCGCCCGATTTTCCTACTCTGTCCAAATGTAAAAATGTGTAGCTATCTGGAATGGCTAAATTTACCATAGGATGGTTCGTAGAATTTAGCCAAGTTTCTGTAAAAAAGCAAATATCAGGGGAATGAGTAGTGACCATGTCCCATATTTCAATGGGATGCTTTGCTAATGATCTTACATTACATAGAATCGCCGTTAAACCTGGTATTTTAGAGACTGTACTCGTGACCAGTGCATCTGGGCGTGAAACTGGGACACGTAAGCTGGGCAGATCCTGGTCCCCCTGAAAGTGACAGTACCGACAGGCTACCACACCCTCTAACCCAGTTGGGAACCTCCAGGGGCAGCATGCGGCTACTGCACGATTCACTTCGTCTGGGATCTTATCCGGTGTAATAATTCAGCGGAATAAGACAGACGATTATGGTTTGAGCCGTTTCCTTGAAACTGAGTGATCAATTTCAAGTCTTTTGTAATAGACAATTAAAGGGGAGGGTAAAAATTGTTTTAAGCCATATATACAGCTTAGATACTATTAGCTTGAATACAGACGTTTTTGAAGTTTGTAAATGTTGTAAATGATAGGTAGTTCTGAGGTTGTATTGACTTCACCAAGATTCGAAGTTTTGACCTGCAGATGACACAATAATGTTAGATACAAATACTTTATTGAATTAGCTTGCTAGCTTGATCAGCAGATCAAGGTAAACATTGTTCACAGTTTAACTCATACAATAATTCATGCAGTAACTTCCATTCACCCAAAAGTCACCCACCTCTTATTAATGTATCCATTCATCAAAATATTCATCCATCCATCATCAGTCCCTCAATCGTGCATGCATACATAAATCTTTCAATAATCTGTTCATCCACATTAATGTCTCATTTATGTACCCATTTATCCAAACATTTGTTCATCAACCATCTCTCAAGCATGCCTGCAATTATCCAATATTTATCTCCCATGCATGTATCCACTCATCCATGGGCTACCTCCCGATCCTGTATCCATTGATACAACCTCAGACTCTCATGTGTGTATCTATTTACAAGTACTCATCCACTTTAGAAAATAACTCAACACCCTCATCTTCAAGCAACGCCTCATCACAGTGTAATCAATTAGTTACTCACGGGGCCTGCCCTTAGAGTACCAATCCTTCTATCCTTTTGGCTAACCACTATCCATCCCTGTCCACTACATGATGTACCCAGTGTTTTGCCAAATTATAATCCCCCCACCGTACTTCATTCCAACGTTTTGTTACCTGAGCAGAGTTAGGTACAAGACATGGCAGACATGATTAGATGTTGGTGGAGAGCAGAAGTAGAAGCCAAAGGAAGTAGTCCAGGAGCGTAGTTATTTGGGTCTTATCGTATATTCATGCTTGCCCTTACAATGATGCTTGAAAGTAGATCTACGACATCTAAATCAATAATGAGAGGAATAATAACATTTAGTAGACCTGTAGGAAATAGGTAATTGAAGCCTATTACATTGGGTTACAGGACTAACATTAATATTTAACTGTCTTACGGTTCCTTCTTAATTGCAGAATTCAACAAAATTGAGGGCTATACTGGGCATTTGGAATTCTCTCCAAGTTCAAGCAATTCACCTTGAACTGGATCTGTACTCTGCCAAGGTTAGGGCCATTGATGTGTCATTGTGGTTCATGGGCAAAATTAAAACAACTCACCTTAATAATATATTATATTTTTTGATAGTCCTATATCAAAAGTCCATTGCATTAGAATATTCTCTCAAGGGCATACGTTTCTGGTGTTGAAAAACAAATCCATAAATCTACTCCATCATGTAGCCTCTGAAGTAGATTCTTAAAAGAGTAGTTAATTACTGGTCTTGTATGCGGGACTGCATGTTTCTGGTGGATGTACAAACATTCCTATAGTGGTTGTGTATTGCTGCAAATTTATAAGCAATTTACCAAGATTTATAATCGGTGAATTAGGAGTCTGTTTCTCCGAATGGTTGTGGTCGGCATTGGAGTGATGTTGGATCTGAGGATAAGCAATGCAGATTGTTTCACCTAAAGTGATGCTATGTATATTAATAGATAGTATTGTTCTTTTAATGGAAATCTTGATTAAAAACAGCCAATTATTGACTTTATAGGTTTAATTTAATCAGATAAAATTGTCATCTACTTGCAAACTTTGGAAAATATTAATGACAATTGTTGAGTTGCAGAATAATTTTTTTCTGGTTTTATCCAAACTATAGTTATGATCATCTACTTTTTTGTTTAACTCACTTAAGATATTTTATGTTTTTCTTAGACTACATAAAGTAAACATAAATGTAGAGTAAGTAAATGTATCCAACATCCATCTCTCATTTGTTTAATTTGTCTATCTTTAATCCAAGCATTTATTAGCCATTTATCTCTTGACCATGGATCCATGTATTCAACATCTTTTATTCATCCATGTATCCATTGATTTCCCACCCATCACTCACATCGCAAAGAGAAAGCAATGGAAGCCATGTTCTTGCCACTGGAGGCATGATTACTAGACTCAGGGGATATGTACAGTAATTGCAGATAGCTGGTGGATATTTTGCATGATGTGTGGTAGGCATGGGAATAAGGCAATTAGGTTATCCCCTATTAGGTTATGGATGTGTACATCTTCAAAGAAAAAAACATTTTTGCTAAGTGAACGCTATCCATTTTTGACGCACGTAAAAAAGTTAGGTTATGAAGATCATAATTTTGTGAAATGTGACAGCTCTTTCATTTCCAGGTGAGAATATTAAAGGCTGTTTGGAATAATGCATCACTTGGATGATTGAGTCATTAAAATACTAATGTATGAGACCTATACTTAAACATTTGTTTTAAATCCTAAATCAGATGAATGACTGAGGAAAATGTATAGCCTGTGGCATGGTAAGTTCCTCCTGATTTGCAAAGATGTGGGTGCAGATGTAACTCTCCAGGATGCAAATATGCAAGCTAGACACGTGTGTGTGTTTGCGTGTATGTGTGTGCATGCGTGTGTGTGTGTGTGTGTGTGCATGTGCGTGTGTGTCACAATTATCAGCCTAAATTACTGTTGTGCATGCTAGGGGAATGATTAGTGAAATCCTAGTCAGATGTCCTGAACAGGTGTAATTAAATGGGTATCCACATACAAGTGAAAATTCTTCCCCTACACTTTATATCACCTTGAAAAATCTAGCCGTGAGTGCTGCCAGAAATGGGGAAAGTTATGGTATGTTTATTATTCGTTAAGCACAAACAATACCAGGGGCCCGTCTTTAAGTCTCGATTATATCACTTTTCATCAAGGGATGCTGTGTGGGAAGAAGACACATACTATTGAAAAATATTTTCCCGGAATGAAAAAAGATTTCTCAGTTAAAAATTAATATTTAAACTATCCTAACCGTAAGCATGCATATGTAGTGCAGTATGGAAAATATCCCAGTGTAGATCTAGGAAAACAGGCAGTAAGTACTGTCTTTTTTGATGGATACTGTACTCTTACAGCGGTTTCTTTCACATTGTATAAGTCACACCCTTTTGAGTGAAAAAGTATGTGAATGACCTAGACAACATGCAACCTACACTTACAGATTGTGTTATGTCGCCTATCTCTGTACAGCAGTCATTAATTGGTAAGACCCTACTCATATAGAAAATGCACGTGATTCACAAAATGAAAATGTGATTCACAAAATGAAAACATTGTGCAAATAGGTATGAGGGGGATACACTTTCTCTAAGAGGTACTATGAGAAGGTAAAATATGCATAGCTTACTCTGAATTGAGTAACACATGCAGTCTGCAGAGAAAGGGTTAGAATTGTTATCATCACATTTCCATATGCTAAATGGATAATGCACTGCAATATAAGTTCCATGTACAAAGAAGCAGATCGCAGCTTGGGGAGATTTGAAACGCTAGCAAATAATTTGCTTGTATTTACCAATTATGTTTACTGTTTAACCAGTGGTAATCAATTGAACTTGTTCCAACCTGATGTTTCAGGAATTAAACTGGCACAAATGGAGGGATTTTATGTCTACAAAATAATTGTTAAAGAGGAACATCCTCTTTGCGAATGTTGTGCACATTCCTAAAAATGGGGAAAATCCAGCTTTTTTCTCATGTCATTTGGCCATGAGCATGTAATCTGCTTAAGACATTTTTATGTGATTTACAAATATTTCCAGGTACAGCTTACTCCTTTTGTAATTTAAGTATATTTCTTGCGCAAATGTTGGCGAATCACTTCCATATCAACATTATACCAATAGTTGCAGGAGTGTTTTGTGATTTTACATATATTTTTTGGGTAAGATTCGAGTTCTCTATTTTGTTTGAAAGCACGCATAATACTTTATAGAATACATAATCAAGAAAAACATATGATTGTGGGACTATATTAAATTGTTGGCTTTGTTTTTGGAAATGTTCAAATAAACATTTTTTAAAGTCAAGGTAAAGATGTGTCAAATATACCTCCCTCCTTTAACCAACACCCAGCACTGTATTCATTTGTTTCAGGCAAAACCTGGTAGTAGTAGGGAAGAATGTATATTGTATTTCATTTACAATAAAATGATAGGTTGTAATGATGTTCCAACGTTTATAGAGGGATAGTCTAAGTAGTTTTTAAGTAGTTTGTTAAAAGTTTTGAAGGTCGCATAAACATTTTAAATATGTTAGAAATAATTTCAGATTGTTCAAACCTCACACACTATATTTAGAACATAACAACAAACACTCCTACTGTCTTTAGAGGACTCATATGGCACTCTGAACTTTGTTAAAAGCTTTATATACCCGCTCACTATAGTGGGCATTTGAAAAGTATCTAGTGATCCATTGTCATAAGCCACGGAGAGGTCAAAGGTCTTGGGGCTGCCAGAGAGTTTGCTGAGGATTCTACATTTGGAACTCAGTCAGTGGTTAGTTAGATTTTGCTGATAATGGATTTATTTTCAAGACTGACATGCCTCAATAGATCTGGTTATTTCTATTTTACAAAGAAATTTTGGTCTTACATGATTCATCTTGTTTACATTTTGACGTTAGTGGTAGAATTGTCCCATTAGGACAGCTTCCAATTTGTGAACAGTTATGAAATGTCTCTTTGCTGCCCCTTTTGTTGAGAGTGACAAGGAATCATAATATTGATATCATATGATGATCTATTTATTTGCATTGAAATTTATTTTCTCACCCTAAGATATGCTGCCTTGCTTTGAGTTGGCTATGTTAGGGTGAAAAGCATTCAATACACCAGGCCTTCCTTATTGCACCATAAGCGTTTGTAGCCTGTATTGATAAATTACAAGACACACAAACATGTTTGAGCTTTTATAATGTAAACTTGATAAGGTCTCAGGTTTTGGAGTCATATAACATTTTGGTGCCAATTGACTAACATGGATATGGAATGTAGAGCATGTTATCACTGTCTACAGCAAAACGCCATTTGGATTATTGTGGTCAATTTTATGTGAGCAAGAACAAACACAAGGCAATTATGTTTAATAGGCATGCATAAATACAGCACACTTAATTAGACAACAATGGATTAGCTGTTGTTTTACTTATGCCTGTTTTGCCCATCTCCTGCTTCCATTAATGCTGCAGCCATTCCTGGACAAAGGTGAAGACTCTCTAAACCCTGGATAACTTTCTGCATCACCACATTTGATGTTTACTTTGGTCACTGGAAATTTTAAGTAAGGCACAGTTTGGAATTTCAGTCTCTAGCATGTACAGTGTGTAATTGCCAAATACCATGTAACATGAGGAAGATGTGCATGTACGAACTCCTGTAAGATGAAGGGGGTGGCTCAAAAGTATCAATGTACAATTGCTCCAACTTATTTACCTTTACCTGAACACCTCAGCAAGTAACATGTCATACACCGTTTGGATGCCTGTGTCCCTGGACTGTTCCTTTCATTTGCTGACCCAGTGGAAAGGTTAAAATGATCTGGGTGAGAGAACAACAGTGGTGCTCCAGATGCAGGGCACAATGCTGCACTAGCACATCCTCCCTGCCTCTTTTAGAGCCCCAAAGGTCATGTGGAGTAAAAGTCCAGCAAGTAAAACAATCATTGGCAAAGCAAAAAAGTTCTATAATGTGATTCTGGGTATGTACTCAGTACATTTTTAGGTTTCGCCTGAATAGCGCACATGCGCTATCAGCAAAATCTATTGTTAACATAAAAGCATAAGACAGGCTTAAAGTCCCCCATTACTTATTAATACTTACCAGTGGTTGGCTTCAATGTCACACTTGTTTCCTTGCTTCTTATTGGTCAGCACATCCTCCTCGCCTCTGGCTTCCTCCCTGGGGCTTCATGTTTGTCCCTGCTGTGGAGCATGGACCAGGTACAGCTTCCTGTCTGTGGCCGGTGTCCTTCCTCTCAATGCAGGCTTCTGCAGGTACTTTATTTTTTAACCATTTGACATGCACTCTTATTGAGTGCATGTATCTGCAGCCCTCTCTCCTTCACCCCACATCCTCCCACTGCTGCTGCTCCCTCCCTTATGTTGTTTTCTTCACCCCTTCTCCTACTGTCCGTTGTTTCTTCCACCACCCTCCTCCAGCTTTCCATTGGTTCTTACCCACCTCTGCCCTCTTGCAGCTGTCTGTTGTTTTTCCCCATCCCAACCCTTCTCTCTCTGTCCATTGTTTCTTTCCCACCCCTGCACTCCACCTGCTGTCTGTTGTTTCTTTTCCCACTTTCCCGCCCTCCAGCCGCTGTTTCTTTCCCAAACCCCCGCTTGTCACTCTCTGTCTATTGTTTAATTCCCACCACCACCTTCCTCCAGCTGTCCTTTGTTTCTTTCCCACTCCCACTCTCCTCCCACTGTCTAAGGTGCAGCTCCCTCCCTTGCACCTCCCTCCTCTCTCCTGTTGCTAGGCCCCCACACTGTTTTTACACATACTGCACAGCAGCGTGGGCTTCAACATGGCTTGAAGGAAAAGAAATTCAACCCTGGTCGAGTCATAGAGCTTTTTTTTAACATTTAAGCCATGTTGCATAGCAGCTCATGCTGCTTTGCTGCATCTCTAAAAAAACATTGACAAAGCCAATAGATCATACAAAGGCGAAAGCTATTGGCTTTAGCAATGCTTGTTTTAGCCTTCTCATTAATTCAAAAACACAATGCTAAATGTGTAATTGCACTAATTGACACTGTAAACACCTCACTGTATTTTATTACAATGACATAAAGCTGGCAGACAGCTAAAGTTCTCTCTAGAGAGACCTAAATATGGGGTCTTCTGTGCACTTTCTCACACTTACTGCATCACTTATGTTTTATTCACTTAAGTGTAAACTTAGAAGAGCAGATCAATGTAGAAACTTTTATTGTATAGGTTTCCAAATACCCACATGATTAGGATTCTTTTATATGGTACCCTCATCTAAGGACACCAGCTCCACCACTCTAAGTTACATACAACTATGAAAAAGAATCCACATACATGGTGGAACATCTGCACTTGTGTCACCTCTGCATGAAAAACAATGCAATCCTACATTTCAGAAATTAGGGCCATATTTCACGTTCACAGTTTCAATTTATTTCTGCATGCTAGTCTAGAAGGTTTGATTCAGGCCCTATGTGTTTACCAGATATACAGAAATCACAGGTTATCAGTATAGTTTTAAATAGAATTATAGATGGGTAACAGTGAATTACGGGGATGTTTTTCAACAAAGGGTTCTGAGTGGCATCAAATAGACAACAAGAGCAAAGCTCGAGTTGTCTATGATGTCGCTCAGAACCCCAAGGTGAAAAATCCCCGTAATTCACTGCTACCCAGCTATAATTTTATGATATGTACAGCCCCACAATCATCTTTCCCTGCTTTCAACTGTCACGCCGTGGCAGAGGAGTAATGGAGAGTCGTTCATGAGATGGCCTCTGTTAGGTATCCCTGTCCCAAAGGTTAAAAAAATGTTCCTGCCATCCCTGACCAACCTCAACCCCCCTCCCTGCCTTCCTTTCCCCTCCTGCAGCCGTGCTTCCTGCTTTCAGGAAAAGCAGACCAGCAGCGCTGTACTGTGCTGCGGGACCCTCAGGAAGGCCTGTCAGACAGCCTGGAATGCCTTTATGACATCACAACAGTGGGTAAGCAGGTTTGTAATCAACTATTGCTATGTCACAGCAGTGAGTTGTGAGATTCAGAAAGTGAAATAAAAGATAGAGGCTCTGTAGGCGAGCCGCACATAACACAATTATAATATAGCAAAACAGAATGAAATGTCTCTGCTTATTCTAGAGCAGGTGAATGTAGGCTTCCTATTACTTACCTTTGGGTGGTGACTATATTGATATGTTCATTAAATAAATGCCCAGGTTGGGTGAATTAGCAAAACCTTGTAACACAACCAGGTGACTGTCTTCCTGTCCTGTTAAATGGAAATCTGTGCACCAGGCCGGACTGGCATTTTAATGCAATGAGCATTTCCTGGGTTGGCTGGAGCCAATGGAGGCATAGCTTGACAGCCAAGGTCCGCTGTTGGTGCTTCTGTCACTTTTCCCAGCTCCCCGAGGTTGCAGCAGGCACAGGGAGGCTTCAAGAGAGAGAGAAAGGGAAGGATGGGGGTGGAGAGAAAGAGATCCGAGAAGGAGAAGAGAGAGCACAGAAGGCGAAAGAGAAAGGATGGATAGAAAAAGAGAGATAGAGAGAAGAAAAAAGACCTGGTTTCTGCATTTTTGCCAGTGCGGATTTTGGTCCCCATTCCGGCCATTTGTGTAACATTTACTGGAGGCATTTGAAATGTATTTGTCACAAATGGTCACACAATCCTCTTGCACCAGGGTGTTCACCCTAGGTCTAGGAGGGTCAGATCCATGCCAGATTTTCAGGATGTCATGTGACATAAACATTCATTCAGTGATTCTCAAATATCTGCCTTGGATCCCGCCCTCCTGAACCTATGATTGTACTGGCTTATGGGCAGGACAGTAAATGTTCGTTTCAATAATAGCACACAAAGTTCCTTACAGCCATTTCAATGGGTGTTTGGCAAAAGCCTCTTATGGGCTCCTTAATGCTGCATTTGAAGGAGTGAGAGATGTTACCAGTGACAGATAGTTACAGATAGTGTGGCTAATTGGCAGGAGCACATTTAGTATCCCCAGTGATCTTACCTGCTAGCAATCAGATGCTCATCACTGGCTTTAATAAGTCTCCGGCAGTGGGTGGATAGCTACACAGCGTGCATCTACGCAGGCACCAGCAACTACTGGTCACTAGAATGGAGCCATGAATTACACTGAAATCAGCATTTATTAGCTCAATAAAAACAAGCTTGAAAACAGATATCTGAGGAAGTAGCTCTTAAAAGCAAATGCAAATGTAATGCCATGCGTTTTGCATATTTTACTTTGATTACCATACACTGCACGTGCCCGGAGAAAGTTGCAAAATTAATGTTCAAACCATTTCAAATTCTGATCTACAGTTCAATAAAGGTTGCCTGAAAGCCTTCAGGTACTCTGCATGCAATACACATATCCAGGGTCGGAGGTAAGGATGGGAATTGTGGGGCCTCGCTTCTGGGTGAAATGCCATACTATCAGTCAGTCCACCTGATCCTCCAGTGCCTCCTCCCCAATCCGATCGCATCAAAGTGTTTCAACACCCACCAGGGGGAGTAAGCACTATATAAATTCAATCACAATTACAAATGTAATTTTTAAGGGAGGTGTCTTCATTCTCCTCGGTTAGAATTGTCATATCATCACATTTCCATATGCTAAATGGATAATGCACTCCAATATAAGTTCCATGTACAAAGAAGCAGATCGCAGCTTGGGGAGATTTGAAACGCTAGCAAATAATTTGCTTGTATTTACCAATTATGTTTACTGTTTAACCAGTGGTAATCAATTGAACTTGTTCCAACCTGATGTTTCAGGAATTAAACTGGCACAAATGGAGGTATTTTATGTCTACAAAATAATTGTTAAAGAGGAACATCCTCTTTGCGAATGTTGTGCACATTCCTAAAAATGGGGAAAATCCAGCTTTTTTCTCATGTCATTTGGCCATGAGCATGTAATCTGCTTAAGACATTTTTATGTGATTTACAAATATTTCCAGGTACAGCTTACTCCTTTTGTAATTTAAGTATATTTCATGTGCAAATGTTGGCGAATCACTTCCATATCAACATTATACCAATAGTTGCAGGAGTGTTTTGTGATTTTACATATATTTTTTGGGTAAGATTCGAGTTCTCTATTTTGTTTGAAAGCACGCATAATACTTTATAGAATACATAATCAAGAAAAACATATGATTGTGGGACTATATTGAATTGTTGGCTTTGTTTTTGGAAATGTTCAAATAAACATTTTTTAAAGTCAAGGTAAAGATGTGTCAAATATACCTCCCTCCTTTAACCAACACCCAGCACTGTATTCATTTGTTTCAGGCAAAACCTGGTAGTAGTAGGGAAGAATGTATATTGTATTTCATTTACAATAAAATGATAGGTTGTAATGATGTTCCAACGTTTATAGAGGGATAGTCTAAGTAGTTTTTAAGTAGATTGTTAAAAGTTTTGAAGGTCGCATAAACATTTTAAATATGTTAGAAATAATTTCAGATTGTTCAAACCGCACACACTATATTTAGAACATGACAACAAACACTCCTACTGTCTTTAGAGGACTCATATGGCACTCTGAACTTTGTTAAAAGCTTTATATACCCGCTCACTATAGTGGGCATTTGAAAAGTATCTAGTGATCCATTGTCATAAGCCACGGAGAGGTCAAAGGTCTTGGGGCTGCCAGAGAGTTTGCTGAGGATTCTACATTTGGAACTCAGTCAGTGGTTAGTTAGATTTTGCTGATAATGGATTTATTTTCAAGACTGACATGCCTCAATAGATCTGGTTATTTCTATTTTACAAAGAAATTTTGGTCTTACATGATTCATCTTGTTTACATTTTGACGTTAGTGGTAGAATTGTCCCATTAGGACAGCTTCCAATTTGTGAACAGTTATGAAATGTCTCTTTGCTGCCCCTTTTTGTTGAGAGTGACAAGGAATCATAATATTGATATCATATGATGATCTATTTATTTGCAATGAAATTTATTTTCTCACCCTAAGATATGCTGCCTTGCTTTGAGTTGGCTATGTTAGGGTGAAAAGCATTCAATACACCAGGCCTTCCTTATTGCACCATAAGCGTTTGTAGCCTGTATTGATAAATTACAAGACACACAAACATGTTTGAGCTTTTATAATGTAAACTTGATAAGGTCTCAGGTTTTGGAGCCATATAACATTTTGGTGCCAATTGACTAACATGGATATGGAATGTAGAGCATGTTATCACTGTCTACAGCAAAACGCCATTTGGATTATTGTGGTCAATTTTATGTAAGCAAGAACAAACACAAGGCAATTATGTTTAATAGGCATGCATAAATACAGCACACTTAATTAGACAACAATGGATTAGCTGTTGTTTTACTTATGCCTGTTTTGCCCATCTCCTGCTTCCATTAATGCTGCAGCCATTCCTGGACAAAGGTGAAGACTCTCTAAACCCTGGATAACTTTCTGCATCACCACATTTGATGTTTACTTTGGTCACTGGAAATTTTAAGAAAGGCACAGTTTGGAATTTCAGTCTCTAGCATGTACAGTGTGTAATTGCCAAATACCATGTAACATGAGGAAGATGTGCATGTACGAACTCCTGTAAGATGAAGGGGATGGCTCAAAAGTATCAATGTACAATTGCTCCAACTTATTTACCTTTACCTGAACACCTCAGCAAGTAACATGTCATACACCGTTTGGATGCCTGTGTCCCTGGACTGTTCCTTTCATTTGCTGACCCAGTGGAAAGGTTAAAATGATCTGGGTGAGAGAACAACAGTGGTGCTCCAGATGCAGGGCACAATGCTGCACTAGCACATCCTCCCTGCCTCTTTTTAGAGCCCCTAAGGTCATGTGGAGTAAAAGTCCAGCAAGTAAAACAATCATTGGCAAAGCAAAAAAAGTTCTATAATGTGATTCTGGGTATGTACTCAGTACATTTTTAGGTTTCGCCTGAATAGCGCACATGCGCTATCAGCAAAATCTATTGTTAACATAAAAGCATAAGACAGGCTTAAAGTCCCCCATTACTTATTAATACTTACCAGTGGTTGGCTTCAATGTCACACTTGTTTCCTTGCTTCTTATTGGTCAGCACATCCTCCTCGCCTCTGGCTTCCTCCTGGGGCTTCATGTTTGTCCCTGCTGTGGAGCATGGACCAGGTACAGCTTCCTGTTTGTGGCCGGTGTCCTTCCTCTCAATGCAGGCTTCTGCAGGTACTTTATTTTTTAACCATTTGACATGCACTCTTATGGAGTGCATGTATCTGCAGCCCTCTCTCCCTCACCCCACATCCTCCCACTGCTGCTCCCTCCCTTATGTTGTTTTCTTCACCCCTTCTCCTACTGTCCGTTGTTTCTTCCACCACCCTCCTCCAGCTTTCCATTGGTTCTTACCCACCTCTGCCCTCTTGCAGCTGTCTGTTGTTTTTCCCATCCCAACCCTTCTCTCTCTGTCCATTGTTTCTTTCCCACCCCTGCACTCCACCTGCTGTCTGTTGTTTCTTTTCCCACTTTCCCGCCCTCCAACCTCTGTTTTTTCCCAAACCCCCGCTTGTCGCTCTCTGTCTATTGTTTAATTCCCACCACCACCTTCCTCCAGCTGTCCTTTGTTTCTTTCCCACTCCCACTCTCCTCCCACTGTCTAAGGTGCAGCTCCCTCCCTCGCACCTCCCTCCTCTCTCCTGTTGCTAGGCCCCCACACTGTTTTTACACATACTGCACAGCAGCGTGGGCTTCAACATGGCTTGAAGGAAAAAAATTCAACCCTGGTCGCATCATAGAGCTTTTTTTAACATTTAAGCCATGTTGCATAGCAGCTCATGCTGCTTTGCTGCATCTCTAAAAAACATTGACAAAGCCAATAGATCATGCAAAGGCGAAAGCTATTGGCTTTAGCAATGCTTGTTTTAGCCTTCTCATTAATGCAAAAACACAATGCTAAATGTGTAATTGCACTAATTGACACTGTAAACACCTCACTGTATTTTATTACAATGACATAAAGCTGGCAGACAGCTAAAGTTCTCTCTAGAGAGACCTAAATATGGGGTCTTCTGTGCACTTTCTCACACTTACTGCATCACTTATGTTTTATTCACTTAAGTGTAAACTTAGAAGAGCAGATCAATGTAGAAACTTTATTGTATATGTTTCCAAATACCCACATGATTAGGATTCTTTTTATATGGTACCCTCATCTAAGGACACCAGCTCCACCACTCTAAGTTACATACAACTATGAAAAAGAATCCACATACATGGTGGAACATCTGCACTTGTGTCACCTCTGCATGAAAAACAATGCAATCCTACATTTCAGAAATTAGGGCCATATTTCACGTTCACAGTTTCAATTTATTTCTGCATGCTAGTCTAGAAGGTTTGATTCAGGCCCTATGTGTTTACCAGATATACAGAAATCACAGGTTATCAGTATAGTTTTAAATAGAATTATAGATGGGTAACAGTGAATTACGGGGATGTTTTTCAACAAAGGGTTCTGAGTGGCATCAAATAGACAACAAGAGCAAAGCTCGAGTTGTCTATGATGTCGCTCAGAACCCCAAGGTGAAAAAATCCCCGTAATTCACTGCTACCCAGCTATAATTTTATGATATGTACAGCCCCCACAATCATCTTTCCCTGCTTTCAACTGTCACGCCGTGGCAGAGGAGTAATGGAGAGTCGTTCATGAGATGGCCTCTGTTAGGTATCCCTGTCCCAAAGGTTAAAAAATGTTCCTGCCATCCCTGACCAACCTCAACCCCCTCCCTGCCTTCCTTTCCCCTCCTGCAGCCGTGCTTCCTGCTTTCAGGAAAAGCAGACCAGCAGCGCTGTACTGTGCTGCGGGACCCTCAGGAAGGCCTGTCAGACAGCCTGGAATGCCTTTATGACATCACAACAGTGGGTAAGCAGGTTTGTAATCAACTATTGCTATGTCACAGCAGTGAGTTGTGAGATTCAGAAAGTGAAATAAAAGATAGAGGCTCTGTAGGCGAGCCGCACATAACACAATTATAATATAGCAAAACAGAATGAAATGTCTCTGCTTATTCTAGAGCAGGTGAATGTAGGCTTCCTATTACTTACCTTTGGGTGGTGACTATATTGATATGTTCATTAAATAAATGCCCAGGTTGGGTGAATTAGCAAAACCTTGTAACACAACCAGGTGACTGTCTTCCTGTCCTGTTAAATGGAAATCTGTGCACCAGGCCGGACTGGCATTTTAATGCAATGAGCATTTCCTGGGTTGGCTGGAGCCAATGGAGGCATAGCTTGACAGCCAAGGTCCGCTGTTGGTGCTTCTGTCACTTTTCCCAGCTCCCCGAGGTTGCAGCAGGCACAGGGAGGCTTCAGAGAGAGAGAAAGGGAAGGATGGGGGTGGAGAGAAAGAGATCCGAGAAGGAGAAGAGAGAGCACAGAAGGCGAAAGAGAAAGGATGGATAGAAAAGAGAGATAGAGAGAAGAAAAAAGACCTGGTTTCTGCATTTTTGCCAGTGCGGATTTTGGTCCCCATTCCGGCCATTTGTGTAACATTTACTGGAGGCATTTGAAATGTATTTGTCACAAATGGTCACACAATCCTCTTGCACCAGGGTGTTCACCCTAGGTCTAGGAGGGTCAGATCCATGCCAGATTTTCAGGATGTCATGTGACATAAACATTCATTCAGTGATTCTCAAATATCTGCCTTGGATCCCGCCCTCCTGAACCTATGATTGTACTGGCTTATGGGCAGGACAGTAAATGTTCGTTTCAATAATAGCACACAAAGTTCCTTACAGCCATTTCAATGGGTGTTTGGCAAAAGCCTCTTATGGGCTCCTTAATGCTGCATTTGAAGGAGTGAGAGATGTTACCAGTGACAGATAGTTACAGATAGTGTGGCTAATTGGCAGGAGCACATTTAGTATCCCCAGTGATCTTACCTGCTAGCAATCAGATGCTCATCACTGGCTTTAATAAGTCTCCGGCAGTGGGTGGATAGCTACACAGCGTGCATCTACGCAGGCACCAGCAACTACTGGTCACTAGAATGGAGCCATGAATTACACTGAAATCAGCATTTATTAGCTCAATAAAAACAAGCTTGAAAACAGATATCTGAGGAAGTAGCTCTTAAAAGCAAATGCAAATGTAATGCCATGCGTTTTGCATATTTTACTTTGATTACCATACACTGCACGTGCCCGGAGAAAGTTGCAAAATTAATGTTCAAACCATTTCAAATTCTGATCTACAGTTCAATAAAGGTTGCCTGAAAGCCTTCAGGTACTCTGCATGCAATACACATATCCAGGGTCGGAGGTAAGGATGGGAATTGTGGGGCCTCGCTTCTGGGTGAAATGCCATACTATCAGTCAGTCCACCTGATCCTCCAGTGCCTCCTCCCCAATCCGATCGCATCAAAGTGTTTCAACACCCACCAGGGGGAGTAAGCACTATATAAATTCAATCACAATTACAAATGTAATTTTTAAGGGAGGTGTCTTCATTCTCCTCGGTTAGAATTGTCATATCATCACATTTCCATATGCTAAATGGATAATGCACTCCAATATAAGTTCCATGTACAAAGAAGCAGATCGCAGCTTGGGGAGATTTGAAACGCTAGCAAATAATTTGCTTGTATTTACCAATTATGTTTACTGTTTAACCAGTGGTAATCAATTGAACTTGTTCCAACCTGATGTTTCAGGAATTAAACTGGCACAAATGGAGGTATTTTATGTCTACAAAATAATTGTTAAAGAGGAACATCCTCTTTGCGAATGTTGTGCACATTCCTAAAAATGGGGAAAATCCAGCTTTTTTCTCATGTCATTTGGCCATGAGCATGTAATCTGCTTAAGACATTTTTATGTGATTTACAAATATTTCCAGGTACAGCTTACTCCTTTTGTAATTTAAGTATATTTCATGTGCAAATGTTGGCGAATCACTTCCATATCAACATTATACCAATAGTTGCAGGAGTGTTTTGTGATTTTACATATATTTTTTGGGTAAGATTCGAGTTCTCTATTTTGTTTGAAAGCACGCATAATACTTTATAGAATACATAATCAAGAAAAACATATGATTGTGGGACTATATTGAATTGTTGGCTTTGTTTTTGGAAATGTTCAAATAAACATTTTTTAAAGTCAAGGTAAAGATGTGTCAAATATACCTCCCTCCTTTAACCAACACCCAGCACTGTATTCATTTGTTTCAGGCAAAACCTGGTAGTAGTAGGGAAGAATGTATATTGTATTTCATTTACAATAAAATGATAGGTTGTAATGATGTTCCAACGTTTATAGAGGGATAGTCTAAGTAGTTTTTAAGTAGATTGTTAAAAGTTTTGAAGGTCGCATAAACATTTTAAATATGTTAGAAATAATTTCAGATTGTTCAAACCGCACACACTATATTTAGAACATGACAACAAACACTCCTACTGTCTTTAGAGGACTCATATGGCACTCTGAACTTTGTTAAAAGCTTTATATACCCGCTCACTATAGTGGGCATTTGAAAAGTATCTAGTGATCCATTGTCATAAGCCACGGAGAGGTCAAAGGTCTTGGGGCTGCCAGAGAGTTTGCTGAGGATTCTACATTTGGAACTCAGTCAGTGGTTAGTTAGATTTTGCTGATAATGGATTTATTTTCAAGACTGACATGCCTCAATAGATCTGGTTATTTCTATTTTACAAAGAAATTTTGGTCTTACATGATTCATCTTGTTTACATTTTGACGTTAGTGGTAGAATTGTCCCATTAGGACAGCTTCCAATTTGTGAACAGTTATGAAATGTCTCTTTGCTGCCCCTTTTGTTGAGAGTGACAAGGAATCATAATATTGATATCATATGATGATCTATTTATTTGCAATGAAATTTATTTTCTCACCCTAAGATATGCTGCCTTGCTTTGAGTTGGCTATGTTAGGGTGAAAAGCATTCAATACACCAGGCCTTCCTTATTGCACCATAAGCGTTTGTAGCCTGTATTGATAAATTACAAGACACACAAACATGTTTGAGCTTTTATAATGTAAACTTGATAAGGTCTCAGGTTTTGGAGCCATATAACATTTTGGTGCCAATTGACTAACATGGATATGGAATGTAGAGCATGTTATCACTGTCTACAGCAAAACGCCATTTGGATTATTGTGGTCAATTTTATGTAAGCAAGAACAAACACAAGGCAATTATGTTTAATAGGCATGCATAAATACAGCACACTTAATTAGACAACAATGGATTAGCTGTTGTTTTACTTATGCCTGTTTTGCCCATCTCCTGCTTCCATTAATGCTGCAGCCATTCCTGGACAAAGGTGAAGACTCTCTAAACCCTGGATAACTTTCTGCATCACCACATTTGATGTTTACTTTGGTCACTGGAAATTTTAAGAAAGGCACAGTTTGGAATTTCAGTCTCTAGCATGTACAGTGTGTAATTGCCAAATACCATGTAACATGAGGAAGATGTGCATGTACGAACTCCTGTAAGATGAAGGGGATGGCTCAAAAGTATCAATGTACAATTGCTCCAACTTATTTACCTTTACCTGAACACCTCAGCAAGTAACATGTCATACACCGTTTGGATGCCTGTGTCCCTGGACTGTTCCTTTCATTTGCTGACCCAGTGGAAAGGTTAAAATGATCTGGGTGAGAGAACAACAGTGGTGCTCCAGATGCAGGGCACAATGCTGCACTAGCACATCCTCCCTGCCTCTTTTTAGAGCCCCTAAGGTCATGTGGAGTAAAAGTCCAGCAAGTAAAACAATCATTGGCAAAGCAAAAAAAGTTCTATAATGTGATTCTGGGTATGTACTCAGTACATTTTTAGGTTTCGCCTGAATAGCGCACATGCGCTATCAGCAAAATCTATTGTTAACATAAAAGCATAAGACAGGCTTAAAGTCCCCCATTACTTATTAATACTTACCAGTGGTTGGCTTCAATGTCACACTTGTTTCCTTGCTTCTTATTGGTCAGCACATCCTCCTCGCCTCTGGCTTCCTCCTGGGGCTTCATGTTTGTCCCTGCTGTGGAGCATGGACCAGGTACAGCTTCCTGTTTGTGGCCGGTGTCCTTCCTCTCAATGCAGGCTTCTGCAGGTACTTTATTTTTTAACCATTTGACATGCACTCTTATGGAGTGCATGTATCTGCAGCCCTCTCTCCCTCACCCCACATCCTCCCACTGCTGCTCCCTCCCTTATGTTGTTTTCTTCACCCCTTCTCCTACTGTCCGTTGTTTCTTCCACCACCCTCCTCCAGCTTTCCATTGGTTCTTACCCACCTCTGCCCTCTTGCAGCTGTCTGTTGTTTTTTCCCATCCCAACCCTTCTCTCTCTGTCCATTGTTTCTTTCCCACCCCTGCACTCCACCTGCTGTCTGTTGTTTCTTTTCCCACTTTCCCGCCCTCCAACCTCTGTTTTTCCCAAACCCCCGCTTGTCGCTCTCTGTCTATTGTTTAATTCCCACCACCACCTTCCTCCAGCTGTCCTTTGTTTCTTTCCCACTCCCACTCTCCTCCCACTGTCTAAGGTGCAGCTCCCTCCCTCGCACCTCCCTCCTCTCTCCTGTTGCTAGGCCCCCACACTGTTTTTACACATACTGCACAGCAGCGTGGGCTTCAACATGGCTTGAAGGAAAAAAATTCAACCCTGGTCGCATCATAGAGCTTTTTTTAACATTTAAGCCATGTTGCATAGCAGCTCATGCTGCTTTGCTGCATCTCTAAAAAAACATTGACAAAGCCAATAGATCATGCAAAGGCGAAAGCTATTGGCTTTAGCAATGCTTGTTTTAGCCTTCTCATTAATGCAAAAACACAATGCTAAATGTGTAATTGCACTAATTGACACTGTAAACACCTCACTGTATTTTATTACAATGACATAAAGCTGGCAGACAGCTAAAGTTCTCTCTAGAGAGACCTAAATATGGGGTCTTCTGTGCACTTTCTCACACTTACTGCATCACTTATGTTTTATTCACTTAAGTGTAAACTTAGAAGAGCAGATCAATGTAGAAACTTTATTGTATATGTTTCCAAATACCCACATGATTAGGATTCTTTTTATATGGTACCCTCATCTAAGGACACCAGCTCCACCACTCTAAGTTACATACAACTATGAAAAAGAATCCACATACATGGTGGAACATCTGCACTTGTGTCACCTCTGCATGAAAAACAATGCAATCCTACATTTCAGAAATTAGGGCCATATTTCACGTTCACAGTTTCAATTTATTTCTGCATGCTAGTCTAGAAGGTTTGATTCAGGCCCTATGTGTTTACCAGATATACAGAAATCACAGGTTATCAGTATAGTTTTAAATAGAATTATAGATGGGTAACAGTGAATTACGGGGATGTTTTTCAACAAAGGGTTCTGAGTGGCATCAAATAGACAACAAGAGCAAAGCTCGAGTTGTCTATGATGTCGCTCAGAACCCCAAGGTGAAAAATCCCCGTAATTCACTGCTACCCAGCTATAATTTTATGATATGTACAGCCCCCACAATCATCTTTCCCTGCTTTCAACTGTCACGCCGTGGCAGAGGAGTAATGGAGAGTCGTTCATGAGATGGCCTCTGTTAGGTATCCCTGTCCCAAAGGTTAAAAAATGTTCCTGCCATCCCTGACCAACCTCAACCCCCTCCCTGCCTTCCTTTCCCCTCCTGCAGCCGTGCTTCCTGCTTTCAGGAAAAGCAGACCAGCAGCGCTGTACTGTGCTGCGGGACCCTCAGGAAGGCCTGTCAGACAGCCTGGAATGCCTTTATGACATCACAACAGTGGGTAAGCAGGTTTGTAATCAACTATTGCTATGTCACAGCAGTGAGTTGTGAGATTCAGAAAGTGAAATAAAAGATAGAGGCTCTGTAGGCGAGCCGCACATAACACAATTATAATATAGCAAAACAGAATGAAATGTCTCTGCTTATTCTAGAGCAGGTGAATGTAGGCTTCCTATTACTTACCTTTGGGTGGTGACTATATTGATATGTTCATTAAATAAATGCCCAGGTTGGGTGAATTAGCAAAACCTTGTAACACAACCAGGTGACTGTCTTCCTGTCCTGTTAAATGGAAATCTGTGCACCAGGCCGGACTGGCATTTTAATGCAATGAGCATTTCCTGGGTTGGCTGGAGCCAATGGAGGCATAGCTTGACAGCCAAGGTCCGCTGTTGGTGCTTCTGTCACTTTTCCCAGCTCCCCGAGGTTGCAGCAGGCACAGGGAGGCTTCAAGAGAGAGAGAAAGGGAAGGATGGGGGTGGAGAGAAAGAGATCCGAGAAGGAGAAGAGAGAGCACAGAAGGCGAAAGAGAAAGGATGGATAGAAAAAGAGAGATAGAGAGAAGAAAAAAGACCTGGTTTCTGCATTTTTGCCAGTGCGGATTTTGGTCCCCATTCCGGCCATTTGTGTAACATTTACTGGAGGCATTTGAAATGTATTTGTCACAAATGGTCACACAATCCTCTTGCACCAGGGTGTTCACCCTAGGTCTAGGAGGGTCAGATCCATGCCAGATTTTCAGGATGTCATGTGACATAAACATTCATTCAGTGATTCTCAAATATCTGCCTTGGATCCCGCCCTCCTGAACCTATGATTGTACTGGCTTATGGGCAGGACAGTAAATGTTCGTTTCAATAATAGCACACAAAGTTCCTTACAGCCATTTCAATGGGTGTTTGGCAAAGGCCTCTTATGGGCTCCTTAATGCTGCATTTGAAGGAGTGAGAGATGTTACCAGTGACAGATAGTTACAGATAGTGTGGCTAATTGGCAGGAGCACATTTAGTATCCCCAGTGATCTTACCTGCTAGCAATCAGATGCTCATCACTGGCTTTAATAAGTCTCCGGCAGTGGGTGGATAGCTACACAGCGTGCATCTACGCAGGCACCAGCAACTACTGGTCACTAGAATGGAGCCATGAATTACACTGAAATCAGCATTTATTAGCTCAATAAAAACAAGCTTGTAAACAGATATCTGAGGAAGTAGCTCTTAAAAGCAAATGCAAATGTAATGCCATAGGTTTTTCATATTTTACTTTGATTACCATACACTGCACGTGCCCGGAGAAAGTTGCAAAATTAATGTTCAAACCATTTCAAATTCTGATCTACAGTTCAATAAAGGTTGCCTGAAAGCCTTCAGGTACTCTGCATGCAATACACATATCCAGGGTCGGAGGTAAGGATGGGCATTGTGGGGCCTCGCTTCCGGGTGAAATGCCATACTATCAGTCAGTCCACCTGATCCTCCAGTGCCTCCTCCCCAATCCGATCGCATCAAAGTGTTTCAACACCCATCAGGGGGAGTAAGCACTATATAAATTCAATCACAATTACCAATGTAATTTTTAAGGGAGGTGTCTTGATTCTCCTGGTAGAAAGGGAGTGGTGGCATTTCTGGAGGTGCAGGGGTGGGGTAAGGAAAACAGTGGGTGGGGAAATGGGCAGCAGCAAAGCCAACAATTGTGTTGACTTAAAACATCAGGGGCGTGGGAACACCTCTCTCAAAAACCTGCCCTGAAGCTTTTCCTGCCCTTTCTATTTTGCGTTGCCAAGCAACAAAAGTGCCCCTTTTTTCCAAGGACCAGCCGGACATTATCAGGTGAGGAGAGGTGGATTGAGGGAGGATGGAGTAGTCAGAAGAGACTGGCATGGCAGGGCAGTGTTTAGCAAACTTCCGTCCCCTGGGCCTTGAAGTACTGCATCAGGCTGCAAAGTCCAGGTATGGGGCCCCCTTCTCTGGGTCTTGCAGCCATTTTCTAGTGCTGTGAGGCCCAGGGAAGGGGACCCCCTCTCCTTGGCCGCAGTGCTACACTATTGCTGTGAAGCTCAGGGGTTGAAACTTCCTCCCCTGGGTTTCGCAGCACAAGGATTAGTAAAATGGAAGTGGTGAACCAGGTACAAGTCCTGGTCTCAGCTCTAAATCATGTGATTCTGGGCAAATCATTAAGGGGCTTCTTAAGAATATGGCGGTCCTGGGACTGCTGCACTCATGGTGGCAGTCCAACCATTACCACCCCTGTGGGTCCACCTTCTATATTCCGAGTGTGGCGGTCAGATCGTCACAGGAACGCCGCCTCCACTGGGATCCAGGATCCCGCGGTGGTGGCGGTGAGAAAAGGGGTAGGTATATGCTGGAGGTGCCGGTGCTGCACCGCCAAGCATATTCCAACTTGCACATCCACCGCCCATTTCATGGCGGGCAGCCTGCCATGAAAAGGGTGGCGGAGATGCAGGTAAGGGGGCCCTAACAGGTGCATGGTGCATGCCACACATGCTGCTGGCACTCTCACAGCGGCAGTCTACTGTTAAGGCTCCCCTTTGAGCCTGTGAGACGGCCATAGCATCGCCCGCCCACCCTGGATTCAACTCAAAATCCGGCGGGTGGGTGCACCATGGGCTTAGCGGTCCTCCTGACAGCGCAGCAGTAGCGGTGCTACAGGAGCAACACCAAACTCATAATAAGACCCTAAATCTCCCAATGCCTAATAAACAAAAATGACCTTTGTAATGGTATTGGTACTCATGTAAAGTGTTCCAAAATCCTTTGGCTGAGTCCGTGCTATATAAAAGTGCAAAAGAAGGGACAACAATGCCATATCACAGTCACCTCACGTCCTGGCACTGTACATTATGCATGACTCGTGAAACCCCTGCATGAATGGATAGGTGGAAGGGCGGATCAGTGAGTGAAAGGATGGATGGGTGAGTGAAAGGATGGATGGCTGAGTGAAAGGTTGGATGGATGAATGAGTGAGTGAAAGGTAGGATAAATGGTTAGATGTATGGAATGAAAGGGTGGATAGATGAGTGAAGTGATGAATGAGTGGATGGATGGATGAGTGAAAGGGTGTATGGATGAGTGAAAAAGTGGATGGATGGATGATAAGAGAATGGATGAATGAGTGAGTAAAATGCAGGATGAGTGAAAGGGTAAATGGATGGATGAGTGGAAGCATGGATGGTAGAAGGGTGGATGGATTAGTGAAAGGATGGATGGCTGAGTGGAAGTGTGGGTGGATGGAAGCATTAAACGGAGGATGAATGAATGGAGTGAAAGGGTGAATAGATGGATGAGTGAAATGATGGATGAGTGGATGGATTGATGAGTGAATGGATGGACAGATGAGGAAAAGGGTGGATGTAAGTATGGATGAGTAAAAGAATGGATTTATGGATGAGTGAAAGGGTGAATGGATGGGTGAGTGAAAGTGTGGATGGATGAGAGAATGGATGGATGAGTGAGTGAAAGGCTAGATGAGTGAAAGGGTAAATGGAGGGATGGGTGGAAGGGTAGATGTATTAGTGAAAGGATGGATGGCTGAGTGAAAGGATGGGTGGATGGAAGGGTGAAAATGAGGATAGATGGATGGTGTGAAAGGGAGAATGGATAGATGGAGTGAAATGATGGATGGATGAATGAGCGAAAGGATAGATAGATGTATGAAAGAATGGCAGCTGAATGAGTGAAAGGATGGATGCAAGGGTGGTTGAGTGAAAAAAGGATAGATGAGTGAAAGAGAGGTTGGATGGATCAAAAAAAGGATGAATGTATGAGTGAAAGTATAAATGGATTGATGGATGGATGGACGGTTGAGTAAGTGAAAGTACGGGTGAATGTGTAAATGGATGGATGAGGGAAAGGATAGAGTGGAAGTGTGGATGGATGAATGAGCGATAGTATGGATGGATAATTGAAAGTCTGGGTGGCTGGGTGGATGAGTGAAAGGGTGGCTGGATGTATGGATGAGTGAAATGATGCATGTATAGGTTTGGATATGGATGGGAACACGGATGGACAGACGGACAGATTTGTGAAGGACTGAATGATGGATGTAAGAATGAATGGATGATAGAATGTAAAGGTGAAACTGTGGATATCAGAGCTTGGATGAAAGGATAAATGAAGAGATGCTTGGATGGGAGAGACAAGAGAGCTCTTTTGGGGAAGGTTGTGATGACTGGCTTTGATGGTTGGTGCCATAAGAACTTTAGTTCTAAGTGGGGGGTATTTTCCGGCTACTCCCTTGCTTACGTGTGACATTTCTGTAATTGCAGTGTGTTTTCATATGGCATATCTACATCATATAAATGATATTCTGAGTAGCACCCAACTGCTCTTTGAATGTTACTTTAGTATTTGTAAATTGTAACATGTTTTGTTAAGAGTGTAAGTTTCTAGAGAGAGGCTTCTAGTGCCATGAAGACACAAGACTTGAGATGTATATTTTGTTTGTAGCAATAGGCAAGGTGTCCAAATTAAACTGTGTAATAGCATATTCTCAGTGCCATCTTCAAGAGGGCTGCAGAGACAAGCACCTTTGTAAGCCCTGTCAGCCAATGCTAGCCTCCTGGTATGGCAAACTTATTGCAGCTCTCTGCAATGCCCCCATAAATTAAGTCTGACTCCCTATTTTAAGTCACACTTGCTGACACACCCAGAATGTGCCCCTATAGTGGGTCCTACACAGCAATCTCCCTAGTTCACCACCACAGCAAGAGCTCTTTAATAACATCCCCTCAGCAATGTGATGCAAGAACTTCTTAATGACCCCAAGAGTATATAAGACCAATTCTCCGGGGACGAGTAAGTGGTCAGCTTCCAGTTTCCAGCTAAGAAACTGAGCTGTTCCACAGTAGTCTTGAGGCAAAATCTAATTGCTTATATTGTTTCTCTGTCCAGATGATACAAATCCTTAAACTCTCATTGAAATGGAAGGAATAAATAGTACTAGCATACTGCTGCAACAAACACACACACTTGCATGAACACACTCACACCAAAGCTGTCTACTGCCTTATCCTCACAACTGGCTTCACTAATGGTTCCAAAATAAGTGCATCATCAAACTTTCTTTTCAGGTCACAGTAAAAGGGATTTATATGAAAGCTGTAACTTTCATTAGCACAGATTTCCATCAGAGGAAATCTCAAGTTGCTTCTTTATACCACATTTAAGTAATTCATCCTGCTGTTTTTTTCTTGAATTCCTATCTTACCTTTTTATTTTTACATCATAAATGCACCAGTACAAGATCCAAATGAAAGGAAAAAATCAAATGATGTATAGGTTTGAGAACTGTAAAAACTCATATTTTGAACAGCCTTTTCAGTACAGAGGTGATCTTAACACGTTTTTGATGACCTGTAACTTATAAAACTTTCAAATAAAAATGAAAAGGTACATGTTTTTGAACTCAACTTTATTTCACTATACCCGGTTGCATAATTTTTTATAGTGATGCTATTCAATTCATTCTTCACAGTGCCCTGGAATTTTTATCATGCTCTAATCTGGAAACAATCAGTTAACCTTGAGTAATGAAATCTTAGTGAGACCTGTGCCTAGCTTTTCCATTCAATGTGACCATTGTAATCCACTTACAATACAGCTTTAAAATAGACTGACTTTTTTCATTTGGGTATTTAGCTTTTTATCCATGTTACTGATATCCACACATGGTCATTTCAGTGATACCAAAAGTCCTAAGATGTCCTTTTCTGTGATGTGACTTCTTGTGATGACACATGCAAATTAGAAGGGCCTTACATCTTTCCCATTTGCCCAGGGCCTCAAACATCACAGGAAGGGCGTAGCATATATCATATAAAGTCATAGGGGCTCATTATAATGTCGGGCGGATCGCCACCGCCCATATGAGCGGTGGCGATCCGCCCGCCATTATACACCGCTCGCCACCCATTTCCTCCCCGCCATATTACTATGGCGGGTGGGACCCCGGCGGACGGAAAGACCGTCCGCCGGTTTTCCGCCGGTCGACCAGTCGACCGGCCGGAAAAGGGGCTGGATATGGTGGCGGTGTCTGGAAGACACCGCCATCCATATTAGCATACAGGCGGAGAGCAGCCTTTCCATGGCGGCAATGCCGCCTTGGAAAGGCATGCGGTTCCTGCATTTGGGGGCCCGTTGCGGGCCCCCAGGGTGTTGGGGTGTGGGGGGTGCACATGGGGGGTACCTATGGTACCCCCCTGCATTTGCATGCGCAACGGGGCAGGCACCGCGCGGTGCCTGCCAAGTTGTGCATGCAAGTGCACACGGTGCAGCGATGGCATTGTGGCGGGCGGTGCTGTGAGCACTGCCCGCCACAATGTTTTGGATCCAATGTTTTGGATGGGCATGCCACCGCCACCGTGGCGGTGGCATCGTAATTGCCAGTGCGGGACCGCCGCACCACTGGCAGCCGGTCCCAGCACCGCTAGGGTGGCAGGCAGACGAAAGTCCGCCCGCCATCCTAATAGGCCCCATAGTGTCTCGATGAATATCACCAGTGAGGGTACAAAACTCTGCATTCATAAAATACTTAGACCAGTTCAAATGCTTACTAATACATAGTGGTTTATAACAATTTAATTGAAGGAGACACATTGCATGTACAAAATGCAAAATTGACAAGCTCAATGTATTTACTATTGTTACTGTGATCTTCAAATGATATAAAGATAAGCTACACTGCATAATTAACAATGCCTGTTGTTAGGCCTCCTCGGGCCAATTCTTAAAGCAATTTGTGCATGTAAGTTTGACTTACACATGCATGTGGCGTTTTTAAGGATCCACCGATGCTTTTAGTATTCACAAACATAAGATATGTATTTGTAAACAGATTTATCTCGCATGAAAAGTTTTGTGTGACAAAATCTACTTACAGGTGGAAGGAGTGGCAGGGACTCCACTGTAATAGGGATGAATACCCCATGACTCTGTGCACACCCATTAACATTCAGATGTGTGCTTCTGACAGGGACAGGCTACATCCCTTTCCAGGGTGAGGTGACAAAGGGAACAGCATTCGGACAAAATATCAAGTAAAAAAATAACAAAATGCAGAAATATCGACTTTTTAACATCGTGATCCACAAATATCACGATGCAGGAATATTGTTGACAAGAATATCGATTTTCTAAAGTAATTAATGTCGATGTCAAAAATATCTATGCTGTTAATATAATTTACAAATATATCTACGTTGTTAATATTGATGTTAAAATATCTAAGTTGTTAATATGGTTTACAAAAATGTTGTTAATGATGTTTTTCAATTATTTTTTATGTATTTTAATATATGTTTTAATTATATATTTATAAATTGTTTGTATAAATATTGTTAATGTTTAATATGGTTTGTAAATTTGTAGTTGTTTTTTAATTTATTTAAATTTTTATTGTAATTTTTAGTTTTGTAGTGGGTTGTCTGTAGGGGTTTAGGTTGGGAAGTGATTTAATTATAATTAATTAATTTGACATTATTATCAATTATTTAATTTATAATTAATTATGTAAATTATGTAATTTATTTTTTGATTTAAGTTTTAGGTGCAGGTTGTGGGGTTTGTAGGGGCATAGGGTGGGAAGTAAATTAATTATAATTAATTAATAATTATGTTTTTAATTATATTTTATTATTTAATTGATTATTAATTATGTAATTGATGTAATCAAATTATTTTTTGTTATGTTTTAGGTGCATGTTGTGCGGTTTGTAGGGGTACAGGGTTGGAAGTAAATTAATTATAATTAATAAATAATAAATTTAAATAATAATTATTTAATTAATAATTAATTATGTAAATTGTGTAATTAAGATATTTTTTAAATTATATGTCAAGTGTTGGTTGTGTTTTTAGGGTTACGGGGTGGGAAGTTAAGAAATAATTTATTGCTAATTAATTATTACTTTATTATTAATTATTTAATTGATAATTATGTTAATTGTGAACTTAGCATATTTGTTAAGTTATATTTTAGCTGTGTGTTGTTTAGTTTTAACCCTGGGCAAAGCACTACGCTACGCTCGCGTAGTTTGCGAAGTTTGCGCTACTTCGCACAACGCGAATTGCACGTAGCACAGTGCAAACACGCGTAGCGTAGCGTAGCGTAGTGCAGCGGTCATTTTTTGCTTGCTCGCGTTCCTCAACGTCAAGTTGGCGACCGCGAGCAAGCAAAATGACATCCCGGCGAGACTTTTTCCTCGTTCGCGATCAGCAACATCAAGTTGCCGATTGCGAGCGTGGAAAATAAACCTCCCGGCGAGATTCTCAACGCGGGGAGGTCAGGTTTCTCATTGCGAGTGGTCGCGTATGCTCGCGACCGCTCGCGATGAGAAACTACCAGTCTGCGTTGAGAAAGCTCGCACTGTGCAAGATGCCGTTTTCAATGATTGCACAGTGCGGACAAGCATCCGGCACTGTGCAATCATTGCGAACAGTGCACTACGCAGTTCGCGTAGTGCTACGCGTAGCTCGTGTAGTGCGAACTGCACTTTGCGTAGCTTCGCGTAGCGCTACTTCGCGAACTACGCCCAGGCTTATTTAGTTTGTAGATAAATGGGGAAGTTACTTATGTCTTCATGTTTGTGGGAATATAGTGTGTTCTTTTAATTATAATAATAATATTTGTGTTAATTGATAATAATGATTAAAAATAGTAATATTTATGTTATTTTTTTAATTTTTGTTCAAATTAAAACATTTAGGGGGTGAATATGATATCGGGCGGACTTGTGTGCGCAAGACATTGTCTCATAAACAGGACCGACCAACTTCTGGCCGGTGGTCCCGCACGCCTCATTAGGATGCAACTGAACACTTCTCGGTCGCATTCTGACATTTCCCTATCAACATGGGGCACCATAGGTGCCCCGTCGGCCCCCAACCGGAGGCCACACACACAAGGGAACCCTGCTGGGGGTCCCCAAACATACTTTCCGACATGGTTTCCATGTCAGACAGGCCAGTATGGAAACCATGCCGGAAACCGTGCATCGTAATCCCAAGGGCAGAAATCCCCTCTCTTTGGGATTACGAGATAGTTCTGACTGGCCGACGAGCTCCTTAAGCACATCCGAAGGCAGCCAGAATGACCAGCCAGTTTCAATTCCGAACGGCTGATACATATTCAGCCGATCGGAATTGAAACCGACGATGGGGGTCGGAACGCCTCTTTTCCGACCTCCATCGTAATAGTCCCCTTAAGTTTTATATTTAGAATTTTATATTTTAGGGTATTTAATAGAGTTGTTAAAATATGTTATATGTTTGAAGTGAAGTACTCTCCCTGTACTGTACTATTGAATGGAGAGGGAATAATACATTTTACCCCTTCTGAGTCTAACACTTTCCCTACTGTTGCACCAACTGGAGTGGGAATAGTACATTTTACCCCTCCTGAGTCCAAGGCTTTCCATACTGTTGCACCAACTGGTGTGAGAACAGGAAATGTAACCTTTCCAGAGTCCAACGCTTTTCCTACTGTTGCATCTACTAGAGTGGGAATAGTAAATGTAACCCCTCCTGAGTCCAACGCTTTCCCCACTGTTGCACAAACTGGAGTGGGAATAATACATTTTACCCCTCCTGAGTCCAACGCTTTCCCTACTATTGCATCGACTGGAGTGGGAATAGTATATTTAACCCCTCCTGAGTCCAACGCTTTCCTTACTATTGCATCTACTGGTGTGGGAATAATTAATTTAACCTTTTCTGAGTCCAACACTTTCCCTACTGTTGCACCTACTGGAGTGGGAATAGTAAATGTAACCCTTCAGTGTCCAACGCTTTCCCTACTGTTGCACTGACTGGAGTGGGAATAGTAAAATTAACCCCTTCTGAGCCCTACACTTTATCACTACTATTACTCACACTGGAGTGGAAATAGTACATTTTACCCCTTCGGTGTCCAACACTTTCCCTACTGTTGCAGAGACTGGAGTGGGAATAGAAAATGTAACCCCAAATGAGTCCAACGCTTTCCCTACTGTTGCACTGACTGGTGTGGGGATCGTAAATTTAACTGCTCCTGAGTCCAAAGCTTTCCCTATTTTTGCATCAACTGGAGTGGGAATAGTAAATTTAACCCCTCCTGAGTCCAACGCTTTCCGTACTGTTGCACCAAGTGGAGTGGGAATAGTACATTTTATCCCTTCGGTGTCCAACGCTTTCCTTACTGTTGCACTGACTGGAGTGGTAATAGTAAATGTTACCCCTCCTGAGTCCTATGCTTTCCCTACTGTTGTACACAATGGAGTAGGAATAATATATGTACCCCTTCGCTGTCAAACACTTTTTCTACTGTTGCAGAGACTGGAGTGGGAATAGTAAATTTAACCCCTCCTGAGTCAAACGCTTTCTCTACTGTTGCACTGACTGGTGTGGGAATAGTAAATTCTACCCCTTCGGAGTCCAATGCTTTCCCTACTGTTGCACATACTAGAGTGGGAATAGCATATTTATTATTCATGGAGTTTCATAGTTTTTTTAGTATTTTTTTACATATTTATTTTTATTATGTGTTTATGTATTTAATTTGATAATTTTATATATGAATATACATTTATGTAATTCATCACATATTTTTAGTAAAATGTATTTTTATATATTGTATACTGTTTCATGTATAATTAAATAAGAAATATATTTAATTTTTTTCGAGGTTTATTTGTTACACTTATAAATTATTTTTATATGTATATGCAAATATATATATATATATACCTGAAGAGAGCCTGGTTGTTATATATATATATATACATATACATATATATATATATAGCCACCAATGTCGTCCCACACGAAGGGCGCACTTTGCACAGCTGGTGCGCGTGGCGAGGCAGGACTAGCCTCGAATTACATTTTTCACCAAAAAGATAATCACGCAGCACTCTCCCAAGGGGTAGATTTAATAAACGGTTTTATTCCTTTAGCAAGCCATTACTCCTTCCACCACCAACACGTTTCAACCGACAGGTCTTGATCACGGTGCAAACAGTAGTCCTTCTACAGTTTCACTCATTTATACTGCACACCCAGTTGGCACATTATGGTGCATTCTGGGACTAGTAGTTTTATCATATCAATTACACCCAAATTGTGACTCAAAAAACTTTATATAAACAAATTGTCACCATTGTCAATAAATGAATTGTTAGCAAGGATTATTTTACAAAAAGTTGTTATTGTGGGTATTTATCACTTATCCTGTTCGAATAATGATGATTCCCTGCACTTGGGATCGGGTAGGTATAGGAGCGATTTTAAATTTCTGTCTCAGTGACTTCATTTTTATAATTTGTACTAAACAAAATATATTTACGCCCTCTCTTTGTACACCATCAATGACTTAGTGCCCAATATCGTAGTACATCCCAAATATTCACTTTCAAGGCTTAGTGCCCCATCATTTACAACCACTCAATTCAGATGATAAGCCATACCCTAATTTCCTTGTCCATTGTTCACCATAATTTATAAATTTTCTAGATTCATTATACACTTTCTTGTACTCTTTGTTAAATAATTAAAAACATTGTTACTACATCTCTCATAGGTGTACATGCATCTCTTCATCCCCATTTAACCCTGTAGGGAACTTGGTTTTAAATCTAATAATCAGTCTCGATTCTAAGCGTCTCAATTTGAGGGTTCTGTTCCCCCTCTTTCATGCACAGGAACCGTTGCCAGACCAAAATATATCATGTCTTTCCATGTTCTTCCACTGTGAGTTAACATATGTTTGGACATCGCATATGTTAAGTCTTTGTTCTGAATTGCCCTTGTATGTTCAAGAATCCGTTTTTAAGGGGACAGATCGTACTACCAATGTAGCGTTTGCCACAATAGCACTCCAAACAATATACTACATGTGTAGTATTGCATGTGATGCTATCAGTAATGTTAAAAATCTTTCCTGATGGATCGATAATAGCTTTCACATTTCTTCCAATTTTACATGCTTTGCAATGACTACATTTGCTAAATCCCTTTTGTAATCCTTGTAACCATGTTTCTGGGCGTTTATTCACAAAGTGACTTTTAACCAATTTATCCGACAACGACGGTGCCTTTCTATAAGATATTTGAGGCCGATTTCCCAGTTGTTTACCAATATCAGGGTCTTTCAATAAGATGTTCCAATACTTATTCAGGGAGTTTCGGATCTTAAAACTTTCTTTACTGTAAGTCATTACCATTCTTATTGGTTCTTTAGCTTTGTTGTTTATATTTTTGTCTTTTCTTCTTATCAGTGTGTCAGCCCTCGTGATTGATCTGGCTTTCATTTCTCCGCGTTTGATGTCATTAAATTGATAACCTCTCTGTAAAAGCGTTGTTTTGTTTCTTTGAATTTCGAATTCATTTCCTTTTTATTGGAACAATTCCGCTTCATTCGAATAAATTCACCATACGGTATGTTCTTTTTCAGACTCTCTGGGTGAAAACTCTTTCCATGGAGCACACTATTTGTCGCCGTACTCTTCCTAAAGACTGTTGTTTCTATCTGATCCGCTTCCACATATACCTTGGTGTCTAGAAATACAATCTCTTTTGCGCTAATGTTGTGCGTGAACTTAAATCCCACATTGTTATTATTTAGTATCTCCAGAAATTCTAGAAATTCTGCTTCAGTTCCATTCCAAAGGAGAAAGAGGTCATCTATAAATCGTAGCCAAAGAACTACTTTGGCCACGTATTGGTCGTTCCCTCTCTCCAAGCTATGGTTTTCTCCCACCAGCCCATTACAAGGTTGGCATAACTTGGAGAGAAGGAAACTCCCATCCCAGTACCACACTTCTGGGAATAAATGTCCTTGTTAAAGAGAAATACATTATTTCTCAGGCACAATTCAATCATATCAAGGACCATCACGCAATGTCGCAATTGTTCAACAGGTTTTTGTTTTAAAAAGTATGTTATTGCTTGTAGGCCTATATCATGGTTGATCGACGTATACAATGATACGACATCAATGGTCACTAATAGGTAATCTTTCTGCCATTCTGTATTCATGAGTATCCTCAGGAAATCCCCCGTATCTTTTATATATGATGTTAATGTGGGGACAATTGGAGCCAGAAAATGATCAATGTATAAGGAAACATTTTGATAAAGTGATTCACAACTCGAAATAATGGGTCTCCCAGGAGGTTTATTTAAGGTTTTATGCACTTTCGGAAGAAAGTATATCGTTGGAATTATAGGCGCATCATTTCTTAAAAATGGTACCTCTTGTTCGCTGAGTAGACCTTTATCCTGCCATTGTTTCAATTTCATATTTAGGTCCATGACTAATTCATCCATGACTAAATTCAATTTCTCATAATTATTTACATCATTTAATTGCCGCATAGCCTCTGCGATGTAATCCTCTTTATCTAAAATGACTATGTTACCCCCTTTGTCGGCGGGTTTTATTTCTATTGATGTGTTATTTATGAGCGACTCCAATGCTTGCCGTTCTAATTGGCTTAGATTTTCTTTGAAATGTCCCCGTTTCACATTGTTTAATTTTTCCAAGTCAGCAGATACTAGATCGTAAAATGTATCTATCCGATTCCCAGGATGTAAAAAGGGACAGAATTTTGACTTCTCCCTGAATTGGGTAATTGGATGTACATCAGTTCTGTTGCCCATTTCCTGCAAGATTTGTGAGTCTGAAATATCTTCCTCTTCTATCTCATTAGCCAGACCATATGCTGTCCTTAAACTATTAATTTCGGCAATGGTCAGTTCCTGTAAAGGCTCATCATTTTGGTTTCTACTTTCCTCCATATTTAGTTGATTTTGTCTGTCCTGTTTGTTAAAGAACTTTGCCAGTTTAAGTTTACGCACATACTTGTATAAGTCTATTTTAGTCTCTACAAGATCAAAATGTTTTTCCGGACAAAATGTTAATCCCTTGTTCAGGAGGCTTTCCTCCGCTCTTGTTAGGACATGTTTAGATATATTAATAATCAAGTAGGGTTCCTTCATTTCTGATTTTTCTAGTTCTTTGTCACCCGATTGCGCAGGTGATAACCTCTTGTTTTTTCGACAACTTCTTCTGGTTTTTCGTCCTTTCCTTTTGCTTGTGATCTCCCTCTTCCTCTCCCCCGTCCCATGCCTCGTCCTCTCCCTCTTCCTCTTGGTGTTTGCTGGTCTAGATACACTAATTTCATTTCGTCTAAAAAAAGAGGTACATTGTCCAGTTATAGATTGTCCCTCTCCTTCGCTGAAATCTGTATCAGACTCACTTTGAGTTGTGTTGGGGGATTCCAATGGTTGTTTTTTATTTGAACTTATTTGTTGTTTTAATGCTTCGAACCGTTTAGCAAAGGTCAATATTGTGCCGGTTTCGTAGTCATGCTCATCTCTGCGGAACTTACGTTCCTTGCGACCTCCCTCTCGTGCTTATCTAGATTGCGTTCCATCTCCTTTCTTAATTTTTTAGATTCCTCTTCTTGATTTAATGCAAGGATACGAGTCTCCAACTCAGCTATCTCTTTATGCAGTTCATCCACATCGATTTTGGCATATTTGACTATTATTAGCATCATATTATGCGAGCACTGCATATTGTTCTTCCCCCATTCTACCAGCATCTCCGGTCGAGTCTCAGGGTGGTTGGGTAGAGTAAATATACGGAGGCCCCTTGGCACTCTCTCACATTCAATGTATTTCTCCAAAGTAAGAACTTCCCAGCTTTTGGTTATTTCCCTTTTAAGCTTCCTTTCTAATAATGTATTTCTCTTTAATAAGGACATTTATTCCCAGAAGTGTGGTACTGGGATGGGAGTTTCCTTCTCTCCAAGTTATGCCAACCTTGTAATGGGCTGGTGGGAGAAAACCATAGCTTGGAGAGAGGGAAACGACCAATACGTGGCCAAAGTAGTTCTTTGGCTACGATTTATAGATGACCTCTTTCTCCTTTGGAATGGAACTGAAGCAGAATTTCTAGAATTTCTGGAGATACTAAATAATAACAATGTGGGATTTAAGTTCACGCACAACATTAGCGCAAAAGAGATTGTATTTCTAGACACCAAGGTATATGTGGAAGCGGATCAGATAGAAACAACAGTCTTTAGGAAGAGTACGGCGACAAATAGTGTGCTCCATGGAAAGAGTTTTCACCCAGAGAGTCTGAAAAAGAACATACCGAATGGTGAATTTATTCGAATGAAGCGGAATTGTTCCAATAAAAAGGAAATGAATTCGAAATTCAAAGAAACAAAACAACTCTTTTTACAGAGAGGCTATCAATTTAATGACATCAAACGCGGAGAAATGAAAGCCAGATCAATCACGAGGGCTGACACACTGATAAGAAGAAAAGACAAAAATATAAACAACAAAGCTAAAGAACCAATAAGAATGGTAATGACTTACAGTAAAGAAAGTTTTAAGATCCGAAACTCCCTGAATAAGTATTGGAACATCTTATTGAAAGACCCTGATATTGGTAAACAACTGGGAAATCAGCCTCAAATATCTTATAGAAAGGCACCGTCGTTGTCGGATAAATTGGTTAAAAGTCACTTTGTGAATAAACGCCCAGAAACATGGTTACAAGGATTACAAAAGGGATTTAGCAAATGTAGTCATTGCAAAGCATGTAAAATTGGAAGAAATGTGAAAGCTATTATCGATCCATCAGGAAAGATTTTTAACATTACTGATAGCATCACATGCAATACTACACATGTAGTATATTGTTTGGAGTGCTATTGTGGCAAACGCTACATTGGTAGTACGATCTGTCCCCTTAAAAAACGGATTCTTGAACATACAAGGGCAATTCAGAACAAAGACTTAACATATGCGATGTCCAAACATATGTTAACTCACAGTGGAAGAACATGGAAAGACATGATATATTTTGGTCTGGCAACGGTTCCTGTGCATGAAAGAGGGGGAACAGAACCCTCAAATTGAGACGCTTAGAATCGAGACTGATTATTAGATTTAAAACCAAGTTCCCTACAGGGTTAAATGGGGATGAAGAGATGCATGTACACCTATGAGAGATGTAGTAACAATGTTTTTAATTATTTAACAAAGAGTACAAGAAAGTGTATAATGAATCTAGAAAATTTATAAATTATGGTGAACAATGGACAAGGAAATTAGGGTATGGCTTATCATCTGAATTGAGTGGTTGTAAATGATGGGGCACTAAGCCTTGAAAGTGAATATTTGGGATGTACTACGATATTGGGCACTAAGTCATTGATGGTGTACAAAGAGAGGGCGTAAATATATTTTGTTTAGTACAAATTATAAAAATGAAGTCACTGAGACAGAAATTTAAAATCGCTCCTATACCTACCCGATCCCAAGTGCAGGGAATCATCATTATTCGAACAGGATAAGTGATAAATACCCACAATAACAACTTTTTGTAAAATAATCCTTGCTAACAATTCATTTATTGACAATGGTGACAATTTGTTTATATAAAGTTTTTGAGTCACAATTTGGGTGTAATTGATATGATAAAACTACTAGTCCCAGAATGCACCATAATGTGCCAACTGGGTGTGCAGTATAAATGAGTGAAACTGTAGAAGGACTACTGTTTGCACCATGATCAAGACCTGTCGGTTGAAACGCGTTGGTGGTGGAAGGAGTAATGGCTTGCTAAAGGAATAAAACCGTTTATTAAATCTACCCCTTGGGAGAGTGCTGCGTGATTATCTTTTTGGTGAAAAAAAAAAAAATATATATATATATATATATATATATATATATATATATATATATATATATATATATATATCAAGCGTTCCTAAACCTCCAGGATGGCGAGAAGGAACAGGCGAACTCCTCTTGTGGTGGCAATGAAGGTATTATTTTATTTCTCACTGCTGCCTGCCATGACGCGTTTCGGCCAGTACAATGGCCTTGTTCACACGACAAATCTCCAAGCAAAGGGGCCCCCGACCCTTCAGGGTGGCCTCATTAACAATGGGCATGGAGCAGCCCACCAAACAAAAGTCCAAAGAGATGAGGCCCATTTCAGAAAGCAAAGCATTTATTCAGAGGACAGCAGCACATATTTCCATGTCCTTATGCGTTTCAGCTTTCGCCTTGGTCACAGGTGGAAATACTTAAAATTGCAAAGTGCGTCGTGCGTGCTCTTTATACGTGAGGTCACATGACTGAATATTAAAATACAAGTCCCACAATGCATGGTACTGCCATTAAGTAATTCCTACATGGAATCCCGATGGATTCTCATTCAGCTTTAATGTTCGCAGTGTTTAATCCGTACCTGCATTGTGTAGTGAAGCTATTAATCACGTTGTCATGTGCTTTTCATCTCCTGCAAGTGCACATGTTACACGTTAGCCTCCGTGAATGCTTATTTTTCTGAATGGTCGGAAAACGGGATGTCACCCTTTCCGACTCCCTTCCACACAGTCGTCACTTTTCACCATCGCGGTATCTCCTCAATAGGCTGGGCGACTGTAGTGGGTCATGCCCCCGATTAAATCCACACGACAAATCTCCAAGCAAAGGGGCCCCGACCCTTCAGGGTGGCCTCATTAACAATGGGCATGGAGCAGCCCACCAAACAAAAGTCCAAACAGATGAGGCCCATTTCAGAAAGCAAAGCATTTATTCAGAGGACAGCAGCACATATTTCCATGTCCTTACGCGTTTCAGCTTTCGCCTTGGTCACAGGTGGAAATACTTAAAATTGCAAAGTGCGTCGTGCGTGCTCTTTATACGTGAGGTCACATGACTGAATATTAAAATACAAGTCCCACAATGCATGGTACTGCCATTAAGTAATTCCTACATGGAATCCCGATGGATTCTCATTCAGCTTTAATGTTCGCAGTGTTTAATCCGTACCTGCATTGTTGTAGTGAAGCTATTAATCACGTTGTCATGTGCTTTTCATCTCCTGCAAGTGCTCATGTTACACGTTAGCCTCCGTGAATGCTTATTTTTCTGAATGGTTGGAAAACGGGATGTCACCCTTTCTGACTCCCTTCCACACAGTCGTCACTTTTCACCCTCGTGGTATCTCCTCAATAGGCTGGGCGACTGTAGTGGGTCATGCCCCCGATTAAATCCACACGACAAATCTCCAAGCAAAGGGGCCCCCGACCCTTCAGGGTGGCCTCATTAACAATGGGCATGGAGCAGCCCACCAAACAAAAGTTCTAACAGATGAGGCCCATTTCAGAAAGCAAAGCATTTATTCAGAGGACAGCAGCACATATTTCCATGTCCTTACGCGTTTCAGCTTTCGCCTTGGTCACAGGTGGAAATACTTAAAATTGCAAAGTGCGTCGTGCGTGCTCTTTATACGTGAGGTCACATGACTGAATATTAAAATACAAGTCCCACAATGCATGGTACTGCCATTAAGTAATTCCTACATGGAATCCCGATGGATTCTCATTCAGCTTTAATGTTCGCAGTGTTTAATCCGTACCTGCATTGTTGTAGTGAAGCTATTAATCACGTTGTCATGTGCTTTTCATCTCCTGCAAGTGCTCATGTTACACGTTAGCCTCCGTGAATGCTTATTTTTCTGAATGGTCGGAAAACGGGATGTCACCCTTTCCGACTCCCTTCCACACAGTCGTCACTTTTCACCCTCGTGGTATCTCCTCAATAGGCTGGGCGACTGTAGTGGGTCATGCCCCCGATTAAATCCACATGACAAATCTCCAAGCAAAGGGGCCCGACCCTTCAGGGTGGCCTCATTAACAATGGGCATGGAGCAGCCCACCAAACAAAAGTTCTAACAGATGAGGCCCATTTCAGAAAGCAAAGCATTTATTCAGAGGACAGCAGCACATATTTCCATGTCCTTACGCGTTTCAGCTTTCGCCTTGGTCACAGGTGGAAATACTTAAAATTGCAAAGTGCGTTGTGCGTGCTCTTTATACGTGAGGTCACATGACTGAATATTAAAATACAAGTCCCACAATGCATGGTACTGCCATTAAGTAATTCCTACATGGAATCCCGATGGATTCTCATTCAGCTTTAATGTTCACAGTGTTTAATCCGTACCTGCATTGTTGTAGTGAAGCTATTAATCACGTTGTCATGTGCTTTTCATCTCCTGCAAGTGCTCATGTTACACGTTAGCCTCCGTGAATGCTTATTTTTCTGAATGGTCGGAAAACGGGATGTCACCCTTTCCGACTCCCTTCCACACAGTCGTCACTTTTCACCCTCGTGGTATCTCCTCAATAGGCTGTGCGACTGTAGTGGGTCATGCCCCCGATTAAATCCACACGACAAATCTCCAAGCATGGGGTGTATGGGGTCCCCGGGGCCGAAATCGGCCTCGGGAGGGGGGCTGCGCGGCCCCCTTCCCGTGTTTTTAAAAATAAATAAATGGCTCAGGCTCTGGGGGATGGGGTCCCAAGGGCCCAAAAAAATTAAGAGAAGGGGGACCACACGGCCACCTTCTAAAAAAAGAAAAAGAACAGAGAAGTGGCATCTCGCCGGAGGCCCCGGCCCCTCCCTGCACCCTCTGCAAACGCGCCTCCTGCCGCTTTCTGGGTTGGGGGATTGAGTCCCCTTGAATCCTAAGGGCCCTTATGGGCCAACTAGCACACCAGGTGCCTCCAGTAAGCCCCACACAGTGGGATTGCTGAGACGTGGTCCAAGGCCACGCCCCTTTTTACACCACCCTGCCAACACTCCTCTTGGCACATTGCTGGTGGGGCGATGAGGTCCTCTTGTGTCCTGAGGACCTCAGGACTAAAGTGGACATCATCCCCCGAGTAGCAGTGCACCAGGAGGTGCGTTTGCAGAGTGGTGTAAAAAGGGGGCATGGCCTCGGACCACTCTCAGCAATCCAGCTGAGTGGGGCTTGCTAGAGATAACAGGAGGGGTAATTGGGCCCCAGGGACCCTCAGGAGGCAAGGGGACTTCATCCCCCAACTAAGAGCACGCCAGGAGGCGTTTGCAGAGTGGTGGAGAAAGGGGGCGTGGCCTGTGTCCACATCTCAGCAAGCCCACTATCTAGGGTTTACTGGAGGTGTCAGGTAGGCTAGTCGGCCCCTAACGACCCCCAGCAGCAAAGGGGACTTTAATCCCCATCCAAGAGCACGCCAGGGAGCGCATTTGGAGAGTGGTGGGCAAAGGGGGCATGGCCTGCTTTGAGAACTTACCAATGCTGCTGTGTGGGACTTACTGGAGGTAATAGGAGGGGTAGTTGGCCCCCAAGGTTGTCCTTGGGGGCCAACAACCCCACCTGTTACCTCCAGTAAGTCTCACACAGTGGTATTGCTAAGAGGTCTTCAGATGCCACACGCCACTTTCTCTACCACTCTGCAAACGCGCCTCCTGCCCCTTTCCTGCTGAGGGACTTTGGGGGCCAAGAAGCCCTCCTGGTACCTCCTGTAAGTCCTACGCAGCAGAATTCCTGAGCGCTGGTCGGAGGCCCAGCCTCTCTTTCTGCACCACTCTGCAAACGCGACTACTACGTTATAGTTAGAAATTAGCATTTGAAAAACCTTAGAAATTCACTGAAAAAACCATAGGTTTCAGGGACGTTATAGTTAGTAATTAGCATTTAAAAAACCTTAGAAATTCACTGAAAAAACCACAGGTTTCATGGACGTTATAGTTAGTTGGACATTTCACTCGTAGAAAACTAGAGCAATTCAGCCGTCACTGATGACATCTCAAATGACATCACTGATGACATCACTGATGACATCATCCAGTGAGTGAGTGTTTCTTAAAAGTTTAAGAATGTTATATTTATATTCGTCAAGGTGTATTGAAGAATGAGTGGGTGTATGAGTGTCTTTATGGATGATTTAGTGTGTACGCGACTGATTGTAGGAGTGAGTGATTAAACGGGTCTTAGTGAATGTATGGGTGAGTGACTAATCTGTGTCAATGTGTGTATCAGTCTGTCAGTTGGTGTGTAAGTGGCTGCATTGGTTGGTGAGTAGGTAGATGAATGTCTATATGGGTTATTGATTAGTTGTCTGAGTACCTGTATGGGTGTCTGAGTGTCTGTGTGGGTGGTTGAGAGGGTGTGTGACTTCCTGCATGGATGTATGAGTGGGTGAATCCCTGGGTGTATGAGTTCATGAGTGCATTTGTGAGGGACTTTATGGGTGAGTGAGTGTGCGTATGGCTGTGTCGGTGAGTGAATGGATGTCTCAGTGGTATATAGGTAAGCAACTGCATATGTGAAAGGCTGTATATGTGAGTGTTGGAGTATATAAGTGACTGTATGTGTGAGTGAGTGTGTGTTTCTGAGAGTGGCTGTATGGGTAAGCATGGGCTTGTGTCAGCGACTGTATGGAGAGTAAGTATTTGTTAGTATCTGTATGAATAGTGCGTGTGTGTGTGTTTCCATATGAGTGAGTAAGCGGCAGTGTCATTGAGTGTTTGGGTGAGTGAGTAGGTCTGTGAGTAGCTCTATGGGTGACTGACGGTGTATGAGTGGCTGTATGTGTGTATGAGTGGATATCTCAGCAGCTGTATTGGTGAGTGACTGGCTGTATGAGTGCCTGTATGGGTGAGTGAGTGGATGTGTTAGTGGACCTATCAATCAGTGAGTGGGTATGTGCGTACTGGTATTAGTGTGTCTATGGTTTCGAGAATGGTAGTCTGTATTTTCGAGTGGGTGTATGAAAGTTTATATTAGGGTGTGAGGAGGTGCATCAGATATTAAGCGGATGATGTCATCAGTGATGTCATTTGAGATGTCATCAGTGATGTCACTGACCATGTCATCAGTGATGTAATATGTGACGTCATCAGCAGTGCATTGCGGGTGCACGAGTTATAGTTAGCTCAGCTAGCTGAGCTCAGCTCAGCTAACTCAGCTCAGCTCAGCTCGTTATAGTTAGCTGAACTCAGCTCAGCTCAGCTAACTATAACGGCTGAATTTCTCTGGTTTTCTACGAGTGAAATGTCCAACTAACTATAACGTCCCTGAAACCAGTGGGTTTTCTCAGTGAATTTCTAAGGTTTTTTAAATGCTAAATACTAACTATAACGTCCCTGAAACCTATGGTTTTTTCAGTGAATATATATATATATATATATATATATATATATATATATATATATATATATATATATATATATATATATATATATATATATATGAAACCAGGATCCCAGAGAACGACCGCGGTGGACCAAACAAGGGCACAGACTCCAGTTGAAGATGCAATAAAGAGAATTTATTGTCTTAGCATGTCAGGATGACGCGTTTCGACCACAAGCCTGTGGTGTTGATCACATATATATAGTTGTTATATTGGTATGTTTAAAAACAGTATAAAATTAATATATAGATTATAGTTATTATTGTTTAAAAATAGTTTTATATTACATATGTGTATATAAATATACACCCATTCATATATATGAGTGTGTTTGTTTAAATAAGTTTGTTTTTATATATCTGTCGACATATTACTTAAACATATTTAATTTACATTAAATAATGTTATATGTTAAAATATTTACTGTTTTTAGCTATATATATATATTAGAAAACAATATTATTGTATAGATATTCGATATTAGCTTTCAAGAATATTTTTTCAATATTTTTATACTTACCATTATATTCATAGAAAAACAATATTTTTGTCATCGATATTGTGTCAGCGATCCAAAGGGAACACTATAAAATCGGCAGGCATTTAGGAAATGTGTTTGTTTACTCTGAAAAATATTTCTCCGATGAGTAAACATGTCCCTTTTTACAAAGGTGATGGTTTACCCATAGATAATGGAATACCAAACACAATTATACATTTTGAAATGCATCCACATTGTTGGAAATAGAAACTGTCAAAGGTTTTCTAGAAGGACTACTGAAAACGAATGACTGCCACCGGTTCTAGGCATGATTCTGATAAATTTTTGTTATTTATGGAAATGTTTCAATCTGCACCAAAATATGGCCAAGGACCTGTGAATTGCAGATCTATAACTTTCTTTGACAATGTGTCCTACTATCTTTACAATGCCCTTTTTAAGCCCTAGTTGCAGACAGCTTAGCTGTATGTTTGCTGACCTATTATTTTCACTTTATATCAGATATTTAGAGTGGGTTTTGGGCCAACCCCTTCCTCTAGATTGTACTGACTTGTATATCTCTTGTGTCTGCTCTTGATTTGATCACTTTCCTCTTTATTCTTGTATTTGTCCTGCCCAGGAGCATTGCAGTCTCACAGTACTCTGATTGGAGGAGTGTATCTTCCATTGCTGCCGTGTGGGGACTCTTTTTTGTTTTATATGTCAGCACTGCATAGAGGTGCAGGTTCCCTTGACCACCCCTACATCCTCCCTACTGCCATCTCCAGCTTCCATTTTAATTTGTATTAATTAATTTATTTATTTTGACTAGGGCATGGCAGCTTCAAAGTTCTATAAGTCCCCAAATGCTTTCTTTTTATTCCCCATCCCACTTCCCTTACCCTCATCATCCCACTCCTCATTTTTATTTATTTTTTAAGTTTTATTTATTTATATCGTTACATTCTTTTACTTTTCCTCCACTACTGCACATTGTTTCTTTTGCCTCATTCCACTTTTAATTTACTGTTCTAACATGCCTGTCCACCATGTTAGAATGAATTAAAAATGGCTGCCATGTAACGCAATACTTACGCATGCACCCATCACGATGCATGCATATGCTTGCATCACAACAAAAGTGTGCACATCAGTGGACATCTTGAAATTAATTTTCTCATTGCAAGTTTGTCCACCATGCATACTAAAAGGCATTAGCAATGCCAATAGAGTAGACTCTGAGAGCTTAGATCCATTGGCTTTGCCAATGCTTGTTTTCTCTTGTGAACTGTTATTTCACTTAGGGTCGTTAAGTCAAGGCTTAACAAACATTGGAATTATTTTTCTAACCAATGGGACCATCTTTTTGGAATTACCCCTGACCGTCACCCCATTATTTCCCTGAGAGCAGTATAATAAAATCAAGTTAATGTGCCTATTTACTGATAGCAGGTTCAGGAAAGTCCAAAAAGACAGGCCCTTACAGACTCCAAGACAACCCTTTGCTTCTTTGCAGCTGGGTCCATCCTTGACATGAGTTTCAGGTTTGAGCAATTTCCACATCAGGAGTTGTTCACAAATACAGAAGGTGTGTGTCAAATGTTTCTGTCACAAAATATGTCAGAAAATCCTGGCGCACTGCATCGCATTTGGCGATGCAGCGCTCACAACGAAATTCGTTTTATTTATTTAAATGTTTACTTAGCTGTATTCGGCCGTAATCCGTGGTTTACTACCCCCACCCTGCCCCTCCCCCGCCCCACGTCACCGCCCGGCCGGCACTCCTACCACGGACCGCTACTGCTCAAAGGTTCTCTCAGCATGGGCAAAGAGATCAAGTTAGACTCCACTAGGGGAAAAGTCCATGGGAATGGCAAGGGGGAATGGAGCATAAATCAGGAAAGTTCAAGTCTGGTTTCTCACCAAACTGCTCCAAATCGTCCAACAGGCAAGTTCATCTGCAAGCGCAAAAAGCAAAGGGCATAAAAGTAAGTTCGGCAGGTAGGTTGAAGACAATGAAAGAGAAACCGGGTCATCTGAGCTTAGGCAAAGCAGTCCTCCTCCTCCTCCTGAACGAAGTAGTTATATAGTTCGCATTTGTCATCATGACATCAATGGTCAGTCCACAATGGTCTGATCATCATGTGATCATTCTTCTGTCTTTCCAGGTATAAATTATTACTCCTGCATATTTTCTCACACACATCATAAGAAACGACTGTCCTTCCAGCCTCACAGGTTAGTTGACAAAGAGCTTATTTATTTTGCTACTTTCCACAAATATAGGGGCAAAGTCATTTTCCCTTCATTCACACACAAAAAAGTAAAAAGAAAGGTCTTTGTTGTCAAAAGGAATGTCGCATGAACCAAGAACAAATAAAGCAACATTTGAGAAAACATATCAAAGTCCATTGCACAAGGCTATGAAATAATGCAGCCTAAGGAGAAAAGACATCTCAAAATGTTTAAATTCAACATTTCATATCTTAGTGTAATCCCTTATTAAGTTTAAGCAAAACAAAATAAATCACACATATCATATATAAGCATTTTGTTATGTTGTCAATAATGATTACACAGAAATGTTCAACGTCAATTAAGGACTAATGGCACAATTTCAAAAGTTAGCAATAGTAAACTAATTCTAAAAATCATTAAAATGAAATTGTTCTTGAACGCAGAACGCAAATGTTCTTTATCATGTTAAGCACTTATACTGAACATTTCTGACATCTAACACATTTAGTTTAGGAATTGCACCAATATCGAGTTTGTTAGGACACTCTGCAATGAAGTCAATAGCAATGCTAAAATATAATTAGTTTGCAGGACATCTTTGTTAAAAATATAAGGTAATCGGTTACTTAAACATCTTAAATTCACTAGTTGATTAATCCTACTGTTTCTACCTAGTCAAGCACGCTTTTACGGTGATGGTATGTCACCTTTTCTCAGTTTCTGTGTCTCTTTTCTAGACGTGTGCAAAGTGCACACTTATGTTTTCATTGTTGAGATAGGTTTTAAGTGTCGTGCAAAGCAAGATCAGCTTTTACATTGTCAACTGGGTATGAGGAACTTTTCAGCATCAGCTCTTTTCTGCAAGAAAATAACTTGTGCAGTTGAGCGATATTGCCAGTGTATTCATAAGTGATAGCAATCTTATCCTCATTTGCATGCAGGCAGAATGTTGATGTTACTAATTAACGTGATTTGCAGGTGGGTGTAACGATGACATTCTTTCCCTTACATGTAGTGGTTAGGTAATGTTAATGTATGGTACAGTAAGAGAAGCCACCAAACGACTCTTCAGTTTGAATTAGAAGCTTTGCAATTAAAAGTGGTATCGTCCTTGAAAATGCACTAGATATTGAGAGCACTGTGTCAAGGAGAACCCATGTTGTACATTGTGTAGGTGCAGACCCTGTCTTTGCAGGTAAATTACTCAAACCGAACAATGCATTAAAATAAAATGTTTCATTCTGACCCCAATGATCAAACATTAGCAGCCCTACCCTGGAAGGATGAAGGAAAGGAATAGTACAGATGGGGTTGATCAGAAGTGTGCATCATGATAAGTTGAGTGTGGCCATGTGTCTAGAAAAAGAATAATATTTCATAAATGTGCTTTATTTGAATTACTTTTTTTCTAAGGTTGAGTTTGCCTAGTCTCTAGAATACCTTCTGAACTGACTCTAGACTGTATTAACCTAACTAGGTGATGGTCTGTGGTGTGTGGATGTGTGCAAACCTGCATCTTGTGCCATATTATGAAAGTATAAGCATGGACTCCAATAAACACACAGTGCCGGTATATGTGCAGTATAAGTGCCAGTACATGTGCACGTGCAAAAGGGACTTCTGGGGACATGAGGGTAAGCCTGAAAATACCCCATGGCCACAGGTGAAGTAAATGTTAGCCCTAGAACCATAAACCATACTTTTTATATTGCGTTGCAGACTCCAAAAGGGCGACAAGCGGCTCTTTTCCACAGCAAAACAAGTCCAGCCCTGGCCTCAAAGCACGTGTGTGTGTGTGTGCACTAGGTCCACCATATGAAAGGGGCCATCGTATTCTGCATGGAAGTGCATTGTGGGAAGGAACTATGTCATGGTGTTTCCTATTGAGTGCCTCTCCCCAAAGCCAGTTGCAATATAATTTTGTTTCAAAATGTCTTGCTCCAACTAGCCCACCGAGAATTGTTTCAGGAATTACAGCTTCCTCTACCCACACCTTGGTGGGAATGTTCAAGAGTGGCAAGAAGCATAAATATTCTTTTGCAACATGTCCACTAGTTTTATTCACAACAGCTCCATCTGGGACATGATCTTCTGCACAATCCAGTTGCAATAAGGAAGTTCCAAAGAGGAGGTAGCATTTTCTGCTATGACTGTGACCCACTTTAGGTCAGTGAGTTCAGAAGACAATACTGGCCCAGAGACATATCCCTCCAATTCTCAGATAGGCACATGTAAATACTTCTGTGCAGTCAAGGTATTCTAATTGTCATCTGTTCTGAGTTATTGCCTCCCTGGAGTGGATCAAGGAGGGTATTTTAAATGTCTTTTTTGTATGGTGAACCCAGAGCCATTCCCAATAAAATCACATGCTCCTTCTTCCCATTCAGTGTGAATGTATTGTGAAAAAATAATCACACTGTTTGGTATTCCATGAAATTCAAGGTTGCACCACCTTTGTTTAACTTTGCTGACTTTCCCCTGCCTCCCGTCTCCAACCTTGACCAGCCCTGGTATGCCCAAAAGGTTTCAAATGAAATATTCACCTCTGAGCACCCATCTGCTCTACACCGCCTGCTAGTCCTGCCACCAATGTTTTGTGCTCTTCTAGAATCCAAATGAAAAAATTTGCAGTTCACTACCATGTTACCGATAATTATGCATTTCTCAGAGCGCCTGTTCGGGAAACATAATATATCTTCACAGTTAGTAGTTAAGGAGGCCTTTGAATGACGAGGACAGATCCATCTCTGATAGTCCCAGAATTTTCATAAAATGACTTGGAACTTCTTTGTACACACAGACTGTAGATTTCAATAGTGCTCTTTTAATGCCTTTGCTAAGTGTTGCTAATCGTGAATTAAAGCCCAGAGAGAGAATGTCAGGCTGGATTTTAGCTTAAGGTGGAAAGGGAGATATTTCAAAGGGGTCTACTGACAATGGGTAGTGATCACAGAAGGAATTAGGGAGAAGGAACCACATCTATTACACAGATGAAACAGGAGATAAACCGTAGAATGTGGAGAAAGAATATGATCATTGAGGAAATAAATGTGATGTTGTGGACAATGTGGAGGGAACGGCTAACAATTATGTTACTGTAAATGAAGCCAGCCCAGTTGGTTGTGTAACGGAGCCAATGGGGAATTACACAGCAAACTGGAAAATTGAGAAATAAATTAAAATCAATGAAAATTTCAGAATTAAGTAGAAAATAGGTCAGAAATTATTTCTTTACCCAGTCTTGTGCACAAATCTAAATTCTCGGCGAGTGGGATAAGGCATAAATTTGTAAAGAAGTTTTCAAATATGCATGTGCATGAATTCTGCTAGAAGTTCTTGTGGTATCTTGAGCCTGATGTCAGCTCATATGGAATGAGACCACCAGTGGTGGCTTGTGACATTTGAAAGTGGTGGGCGTAAAAGTTGCGGGTGAGTGCACTGTAACAAGCGAGCGTAGCGAGCGAGCTAGACCAGCATAAGGGGGGGTTGGGGGTTCGGGCGGTTCTCCCTCTGAGAAAAGTTTGAAAAAAGAGTGGGCAAATGGTGCATTTTAAGCAAATTTGAGAAAGCAAGAAGGGTAAAACAAGCTATGGTGAAAGTGTAGTTATGACATCAATAAAAGATTTTATATGATAATTACTTAGCTAGCTGCTTATTCAGTATAACCACAAAACATCATAACAGACTTTGAGATAACAATGCTGAGTACCTCACAGATTTCTTTATTTATTGATATACTTTTAGAAATTAAATCTACTGAGGAAATGCAAGCTATTGTGGTTTGTCGGTGCCTGTGAAAATCATTTTAGGCAAAAAGGGAATCCTTTGAAGAGGTAGGATCCCTATTTTTATTGTTGGTAAATCAATGGAAGGCATCGGCGGAAGTTTCACTATTAAAGTGAGAGGATTTTGTAATGTGATGAAGTGTGTAACAAATTTGCTGTGTTAGGAGTGTGAAGACTAAGGCTGTAGGATGTAAACACATTTCTGATTCATTAAATGTAAATACCTGCATACAAACTGAGCATTTTGAAAACTAGAATATCAGCAGCTATACAGACAAAAATATATTCTGTCACTCTGTGCTACATTAACTTAGTCACTCAGCTGTTCACAAGAGCACAGTGCATCAAGGGGAAGTGGAGCCTCCTGGGGTTCCTTTCAGCCTGATGCAATGATGCCATCCAGTGCCAGACTGAGAACTGAAATACCCAAAGCAGCTCTGGCAAATTTTGTCAGCCCCCATACGGTGCATAGTAAGCTAGCATGACCACTGCAATGGGGCATGGGGGGTGTTCTGCCATTTGTGGCAAAAACACTGCATTCTACAACACATTTTCCATTATATTCAATTGTATTTGCGTTTCAATTGTATTTGTTTTTAAAGCATAGTAAATAATGACCTTACAGAGCGCCAGGATACGGCAATCTTTATTGGGGTTCTTCAATGATTCCCTCATCATCACCCTTCAACAGTGCCTCTCATCTCTCCATAGCCCCTCTCTCACATGTATTTCATTTTTTTTAAAGCGCCCTTTTTACCAGCATAGCTGTTGGAACACTTTGCACCACACACACACACAGAGACAATGAATCACATCTGTGTAAATCAATGTATACAAATTGTTACATAAGACAAAGGGGACTACAATGTGTTGGATTCACATCTTTCATACTGCTCGGTATTTTTTAAGAGTGCTTGGTCTGGGGAAGCACAGACTCAGGATTCAGAACATAACACAGTGACTACAGTTGACTTTACTAATAAGAATGTATTTCTACCAAAACAAACCCTTTTTAGCAGAATCAGGATAATGATAGACTGGGAAAAAATAACTTTCTAACCTAGATTACGATTGTAACTTATGATCTGCACAATAACAAAAGGATCTCTGTCACAAAAGCGGTAACCCACTGACTTATGCACATAAAATACTGGTCTGTGATCTGCATAGTACTGTAGTGCATGATCTTTGCAGCAGGCATATTAACACTCTGCGCTTCCTTAGATGAGTCAAAAAAATCTCTCTCCAGCAGGTACATTAATCACCAGTTATCTTGGCACTTTTCTTATTATATTGCCTGAAAGCTGGGGAAAGCCCCATGCCCAGTAAGACCAGTCCAGCCTTGGTGCCATTCCCTCGAATCTGTTACCAGGCCCTGTGTTTTTGTTTATGGCCTGACAACTGGCTTGGATTTTATTGCTTGCATGGAAAATCCTGCTTTCATCAAACCAGGTTATGTATGCTACAAGCCATTTGTCAGGCCATAAACAAACACAGGAGACAGCACCCAGGGTGGGCTGGGCTGTAAACTATGCTGCACTGGAGGAGGAAATCCTTGCCTTGATGCATAGGCATGGCAGGAATGACACGGTCACAGCCGAGACCATTGTGAAATGTACATACACAGAAGGTGTCAAGCCAGCGAGGCTCTTTGAAAACAACATGCCCTTTCCTTTGGAAAAGGTTTGATGTGCATTGTGCAGCGGCCTGGATTTCATTTGAATGAAGGCCTAGGTGAGGCATAGAGCCACCAGCAGCCGGGCAGCGGAGAGCAGAATACGCCTACGGTGAATCTTTAAACCATTCTACACAACGTGAGAAAATGAAAAACGCGCGTTCTCCCTGCCTGGAAAAAATTAACTCGTGCATTTTTGTAGTATCCATATTAGCCTTTAATCACAAGATGTTAAGAGGACGCTTGGACTCCAAACAGTTTCCCGAGTTTCAAAGTCGCAAGCTGTGACCCTAAGGCCACATCCGCTCTGTTTTATGTGTGTAAAAGGTGGCCTCACCGCAAGGCCCATGGCACTGAAAGGTACTTGGGCCGAGGTGAGGACAGCTATGCCTCTTTACTTATACACCCACTTCTCAGACATCACAGCAATAGGCAGGTTACTTTTTACATTTCAATGCTACATTCCTGAGCTTTTCAAGCAAAAGCTCTGCCATTAATTGTGTTAGAAGGTTTTATTAAATGGCACACACTTGTTAGCAGCAGTCTAGTCCCTGGCAGTGTGTCCACAGCCCGCCCGTCTCCCCTCCCACCACATGCTGCCTTCAGGTGTTACAGATGGTCTCTGCCCGTCCTTCGCGGTGGAGACAAAGATGAAAGGATTATCCCGGATGGAGGGAGGGTGGGGGGGACAGGATCTACTCTAAGACAATCTAACACCAGCCCATCTCTGCACAAACATGAAGGAAGAAAGTCAGCAACGACAAGAACATGAGGGTCTGGAGGGACAAGTAATAGGGAAGGAGTGAGAGGGAAGTAGACTGGTAGAGGGTCTGAAAGGGCAACCACTGGGGATGAGAGGGAGAAGGAGCTGCTAATGAGGCCACTGGGAAGGGAAGGGGTGAGAGGGTGGAAGAGGGCCTGGGGTAGCAACCACTGGGGAGGGAAGGGGTGAGAGAGAGGATGAGGGCCCAGGAAGCAACCACTGGGGAGGGAAGGGGTGAGAGAGAGGATGAGGGCCCAGGAAGCAACCACTGGGGAGGGAAGGGGTGAGATGGAGGACGAGTGGCTGCAGGTTCAAGGGATAGTGATTACGACTACAGTTGTACAGACAGGGGGGGAGGAAGGCCCAGTTGAGGTGGGAGAAGTGCCCTACTCGAGCTGTCTGCCAGTGCCCCCTCAGTAACAGTGAGCACGATGGTCTCAGTGGGACACGGACACCTCCAAGTTCCCACACGCAGGCAGTGGCACGGCACAGATTCACCCTGGGAAGCGCAGCCAGTGCACTAGTGCAAATATAATCGTCATAGCCGAGCTAAGACTACATCAATTTTTTTGAACAAAATTGTACTCACTGTATCTTTCAACAGCTTAATTGCCACTGTGCGAGGCCCAGTCATCCCTCCTGGCCAGGCCTGGCTTACATCAGGCTGCAGGCAGGCTCAGAGTCAGAGGATAAGGCCCACGAGGTGGTGAGGCATGGTATCTCGTCGACGTCTTGTCTCTCTCTGCGTGCTTTCTGGTGCAAATACCGTTACTGGCAGGTGCACAAAGAGGGAGGGAGAGAGAGAGGCTGAGAAGCAAGGTCAGAATGGCCAATCACTGCATTGCTTCACTATAAAGCCATACAGTGATTGGTCATTAATGCTCCGTGCCACAAACTGAGCCTCCCCCACTCTCACTGAGCCTCCCCCACTCTCACGCTGCCCTTGCAGTCTGCCTAGACCCAACTTTGACCAATCCAGAGTGACGGTGCTCCCTTGCTGTCAATGCAGCATGAGAGCAGTGCCAGGATTGGCCTGGGCAGGCCAACTCACCCCTCACTTGGAGACTGGGGGACTGCAGCTTTGAATCCCCCAGGCTCCTCAACTATTGATGTGAGACTCCTTGCAAGTGTGCATGTCTGGTTGGCCGGAGAAAGGCACCAGTCCAACCTTACATGCGCACTTTGCTGTGGACAGGTGGCTGCAATGTCGCTAGCCTAGCTTCCCTTGTCAATTACATTCTGAAGCCCCACCCCCTCCAACTTCCGATGCCTGCCGCATCACTGAGGCTTGCCGGCAGCTAACAGCTGACTGCCTTGGGCTAAAATTGGTTTTGATATCATTCTCACAGGCACTTACTTTCATTATGGCAAAGGGGGCAAAAATATCAGGGGGGCGACGCCCCCATGTCCTAACGATGGAACCCCTCCTGGAGACCACTCCATGTTCCACTGGAATCCTCATGTGGAAGTTCTAATGAAAATGTTGTACTTTTAACAGAACAACCAGTGGTCTGACCTACAGGGATGGCTGGGAGGACTCTCCTGTACTACATATCCTAATAAACCATCTACCTCCCACAGTGCCTGTCGCTACCTTGTTTATATGATGGATTGTACCTTTTTAACAGGTGTCCTTAGAATATTTAGCTCTATTTTGACACAGTCTTCATTGTGCGAGTAACCCTACACATCATGGTGCAGATTCAGAAGATATAAGGAAAAATGAAGTATATGAAGAAAAACATAAGTTATATAGACCCTTATTTGTATGATATTATTTTGATCAATGTGCATATATTTTGATGCAGCCCGAGTAATCTGAATATGGTAGCTAATTTGACAAATGCATCCCTTGCATCTGTATTCGATCCCTTAGACACAAGTTCAAATCGTGGTGGTTTTTCTTTATCTTTCTGAAATGATAATTTTCACTATTGGTGAATTGGATAAAAATAAACATTTATCAACTGTGAATAGCACCAAGAAACGTCTAGGAATAACCATGTGCTCCACAAATGCAGCGTTTAGGTTAAAATATTCATTCAGTAAAACATGCATGTATGATAGTTATGTAGATCACTTACTGATCACTTACACCTGTCCTTACAAATATGCATTTCTCTCATCTATTCCTTCCCTTCTTTCTACAACTTATGAATCTTTGGTTGCTCGGTACATTTCACCCAGTAATTCTCCTTTGAGGGCAGGTTACATCCAGCCAATTCCAAAGTGAGGCATGTGTGTTCAAATAAATTCACCAAGTGCATTCCTTATTGCTTGTCAGTGCTCTAACATCAATTGTTTTTGGGTGTTAGAAAATGTACTTTACTCGCCCTTGAACACCCCCTACTATTATAAGCCATCTCAGAATCTAATGGTCCTCAATCCACTAACAGTTGTTTAGGAAAATGTATGGCTGTCGCACATTTATATACAACATTATTTACTTCTGTTTTGTTTTCTCATTCTTATGTAACCTATGCAGGGGAATCCCATGAGACTTTGTGATTTGGCCCTAATGTCACCATGTTCTTATTGTAGTTTATACAATATCCTTGAAATGAGCCCTCAAGGGAGAGCAAGTTACAGAGACAGCACTGTGCACTGTCCCGGATTACATTCCTTGTTAGGTCTGTTGTGGCCAAGTCCGATAGCTATTAACAAATAGAGATCGGGGTCTTGCTGAGCCTGCTTAGCCATTGGCTTCTGTGAGTCCACCCCTTCATCCATTGTTTGTTTGAGCATCTCTCATGTTTTGAGCCAGCTTAAGGATTTAGTGGATATTTGAATGTTTTATTTTTATGTTTGCATTGTGAATTGGCATACAACGTAGGCTGTCGGTTTGGGCTCTAAGGAAGAATATATGATGTGGTGAGTGATAGTGCTGAGTTCCCTTCATCTCAAGTAGCATACGCGAAGGAGCTGCCTTGAGCTGAGGTGTCTCTGCAGCGCTCAGTCTCACAGCTCCAGCCCTCCACCAGTCTATGGTTCTTCTTTACTGGTCCCATCTGCTTCACTGCAAGGCACAGCAGCAGGAGTGAACATGACATGTGGAGTGCCAACTGAACCTCAATCCCCAACAGTAGCCCCATCCAATCACAGGCCATAGTCTGGACCAGCACAGCACCATCGCGACTGCAGATCACAGCACAGACAGCCCAATAACAGCCAAGGCATGACCGCGAGTCATGGCCCGATGAGCGGCATACCAACTCTCTCACTGAGCCGGATGCTCAGTAGTTTGTGAAAATAGTATAGCAAAAAAAAGGCTCCTTTATTACTATTGGCAAGACTGCATCCTCTCTCCTGTCTACTCACCCAGCTCCCGTTCCCTGTCTGCAAATGACGATGGTCCCACTAGTTCCTCAAAACGTTGTGAGCCTGACACATGCTCCACACATGTTTTACAGTGTGTGTTTGCAACGATTTCCTTTGCAGGCAATCCTTTTATGATTTCTCACATATTTAGTGGTGGGATCTGGAATCAACCTTGGTGCTCACACCCATCCCGTTTGGGTCTGAAATGCATTCCACTATTGGTTGAATCATTTGTCATCGCCCTACATTGCGCAGGTGGTGGAGGGCATCATTTGTACATTAGAAACTCCGTGAACGAGTGCTATGGCAGATCCTGCCCTGCTACAGGTCTCCTCCGAGACCTCTGGCCGGAGCACGGTTACTCTGCTTATGTGCAGAAACACAAGATTGGACAGGAGGAACGTGACTGCAACTCAGGCAGCATCAAAAGACTGGGAGATGAAGAGAGAGTGTCCCCGGAGCACCAGCGGTTAGTTGCCAGTAAGAAAGGAAGCGCGAAGGGGAAGCGAGAACACAGTGTGTGCCCCCTGGTGGCCATCTGAAGAGACTGTGTGCCTCTAACAGCAGTCCTGCTGCATTGGCCAGCACCATTGCTCAAACAATAACACAAACTAAAATATAACTCAGCATAGAAATCAGCATAGATTGACACAGGCTCTATGTTTATAGCAAGAAGGCCAATCCCGGCCTGAATTCAATCCTCAACCAGTGCAGCATGTACCCTGAATCCAGTGGCGAAGCCCAATGCCTCCATAGTAGCACTAAGACAGAAGAAGCCAAGACATATCTATGGTGAGAGCTGTATGTGGTCAATCCATCAAAAGGGGCAAAAGAGTGTCCCCATGAGCTTAAACTGAGCAAGCATCAAAGTAAGTGAGGGGTTACCTGCTGGGTGCCTGCAAAAGAGATGCCACTGCTGATGCCAGGAGGAGGAAGCCCGGCACTACTCCCCACCACAAGACAAGTAAGGAGCTGTCTGCCATCTACCTCACACGCATGTACAGAACCGCCAGCGCTTCACATAGACAAGAGGAAAGCAAAGGCTCAGGGTGGCCCGAATGCAGGAAGGAGAGCATCTACACCCCAACTGCAGACGCACTGCCCCACAGCAGGCCAGAGATTGTTCAGAGAGTGCCCCACCCACACTCCCTTAAGACTGAGTTGTCCAATGGCCCATTACAGGCACGGGGAGAGTCGTGCATCCCCTCATGGCAAGCTGCCACCACCATAAATGAAAGGAGACCCTCACCTCCCACAGTGATCCCGGGTTCCAACCTGAATACCTTGTCCAGAAGGAGAAAGGTATGGAAGAGGCTACAGACCAGATCCATGAAAGCAAGCCTACCCCTACCGCCGTTCACAACATGGCTGATGCACCTGTGAGAAGACGTCAGTCATACAGACAGGAGAGGACCTGCGAGTGGTCCAAGATGGTAGAAGATGCGCAGGATGGGGATGGCAGGAGGTCCATGTGAGGAGAACTGATGACATGTGGCCTGACGCCACCTCACCCAAAATGAAGTGGAGAATATGTGCGATGCGTGGCAGGATGCCACATTGCAAGCAAGAGTTATAACGGAGAGAAGAGTGTGTGACCAGACCTGTCACACTGAAGGATCTGATGACCACAGATGCGCAAGAGCAAAAGATCAAAGGGTGAAGAGACTGAGGTCGTGTGCCACTACCAGAGAGTGCAACTACAGACACAAGCCAGCCCCCAGTGTGGAGCGACATCCCTGGCAACAGCTATGCGGGAGAACCAAATGTAAACACATGCCAGAAGGAAAAGAACAGCATCACCAAACCCGTGTGGCCCACACACATCCCTGCAGAGTTCACGCATCCCGTGGTGACCCATCAGAAAGGGCCTCAAGGGAAGCCCCGTACGAAAGGTGGTCTGGAAGCTGCGCCACCGACAGGTACCGGGAGGCACTGTGGTATCAGAGGAAGCTGTTAAAACATTGTTGATGCTATCCCAGTCCTAACAAAGTTGTCCTTCATGGAGTAAGGATGCACCCAAGAGTAAGCTCTTCAGTGGACTCCACCGATGCTCCTTATGAACCAAGTTTGAACTGTTGACAACAAATGCATCACTGAGAGAGCACGCAAGACTGGCCAACAGTGTGTGAGTGGACTCCATCTACACCGCATCCGTGCCAGAGGTGTCTGGTTATATCAATGGACTCATGCAGAGATGCCCGGGCGCTCCCAGCTGCACCTGTCCACTGCTATGTGACAGACAAAATAAAGTGGTGTGTAGTGTGTTTGTGTTTATTCCCACAGGTTGGACTCATTTTTGTTTTCAATAAAGTTTGGTTGGAATGTAAAATCCTGCTGGTCATATACATGTGTTCTAGCTTGTACCAGTTTACCAGCCACTCCCTGAGGGCTGACCTCTACTCATACCCCACACCCATCCAACACAGGTGTCACCAGTCAGGCGACCCTGTCAATAAAAGAACTCAAGCGCTCGAGCTTGTGGCCAGTTGATCACCCCACTAACTTGTGTCTGTGTCACTCATTTGACTAGCATGTGGGCCTAGGACCCACAACAGTAAAACCCAGTCACCACAAAAAAAATCTGCTATGCTTGGTCCTATCCACAAATCTCCTGGTTTGGTAGCAGATTCGTCTTACTATGATACTTTCTATGAAAATCTGTTTTTTTGTCACATGAACAAGTTACATTTTCTTCTTCAAGAAATGTGTCATGTTTTTCAATCTACCTGTTTTGCATGTTTTCGATGTTATATGTATGCCCTACATTTTGTTTTAATTGAGATTGGTCGTAGTGAGTGTCCAAAACTGGTAAATCACAAGTGCTCTTCAGTAAAGCATATTGACCTAAAGCAATTCATGGCACTAATAAATAAAACACAAGAAACACCACAAACAGATAGGCAGTTTGTGTGTGCGTTTGGACGTGTGTGTATGTGTGTTTGTTTGTATGTATGTATGCATGTGCGTGATTGTGTTTGCAATAACTCAGTGGATGAATGAATGGCTGCAGAAGTGGTAGGAGTGACAGCCTGAATGATTAATGAGTTATTGAGTGCCTAATCTCACCAATTAATGAAGAGACACTTTCAGTCACAAGCAAGACTTATTGGCTTCGCCTATGCTTGTTGTTACTGCAGCTGAAGTTTGACAACACAAAATGAGAGTAAACAGCAAGTTATACCTGTTAAATATAGACCGAAAAATTCAGAAAGAACTCAAGCTACAGTGACTGTAATGCATGCATATCATGCTCATAATAATTTTCTGCACACTGAAAATGCATATTAGTGAAAGTCAGACATATGTTTTTGTACTTTAATTGGGTGATCTGGCAACAAGCTACGCCTATTTACTGTCAGCTCCGATGATAATGAGCCGGGGAATGCGCCTCTGTGTTTTCAAGGCTAATTAAACCTACAGGGCCAGAGGTCTGCAGCAGTGTACTGAAGTAGGAGTAGGCGCTGGAAAAAATATTGTTAAAGAGACCGTGGGGAGTTGACTGTCAATCGGATTTTGAGAGCTAAATAGAAGTTGATGTGCCTGAAAGATTTGACCAAATCATTATGGTCTCTGGCTTCCTGACTCATGACTTTTGTTCCGGATAATATATTCAGAATAATGCTTGTGTTCACATTATTTTCAGAAATGTAAACAACAGACCTAATACTTACTTGGGCTAGGGAATAGAGAGCCTTAACAACAACTGGATTTGAAAAATATATGATTTTTGGGCTGCGCGGGCTTCTAACCTGACCTATTACCTTTGTGTGGATTCAGCTAGGATATTCTCTGGTGGGACTTCCAGTCGACCCTTGTGGGAAAACTTCCAATTGTATCTTTCTACTGGTCATTGATGTTTAATGGTGTTGTTGGGGAACGTAACTCAGATATGAATTGAGTTTCGGTAATACTGCTGGAATTGGCGGAACACATATACGTGTATAATGTTGCCAGAAAGGAATGATTGTCAGAATAGGTATGTGGAGATAATTAAGTTTCTGTTAGACTTGGACGTCTGTGGAGGGCCACACCCAAACTTTTTACCTTCACGCCTTCTATTTTTCTGAATTCGTTTTTAAGACTCTGCGCACTTTAACACTGCTAACCAGAGCTAATGCACTTGTGCTCTCTCTTTTAAACATGGTGAAATTGTCTAGCTCCTAAATGGCATATTTAATTTACTTGTAAGTCTCTATTAAAGTGGTTCTACATGTTTTAGGAGCTGTAAATTAAATGTCACTAGTTGGCCAGCAGCACTGATTGTATCAACCACTTAAGTGGCCCTTTAAACATGACACAGGCCTGCTACTGCAGCCTGTGTGTGCAGTTCTTAAACTGCCATTTCGACCAAGCAAAGTAAACCTTTTGCTAGGACTAAACTTTAGTTGTTAATACATATAAATCACCTCTAGTGTAAGACCTAAACAGCTGATAGAGCAGGGTGCGTTGTAATAAAAAAGTTGGATATGTACTTTTACTTTATCCATGTCCTAGTAGTGAAAAACTCTCAAATTTGTTTTTCACTATTGCAAGTACCACTTCTCCCATACGATAACATTGGGTTACCTTATTCAATTTAATAAGTGGTAACCTGTGATTGGAAGCAGGTGGGAAAGTCATGTTTGGTGTATGTGGAATTGTAATTTAAAACCCTCTTTAATGATAAAGTTGGATTTTAAGTCACAGTTCTGAAAATGCCACTTTTAGAAAGTTCAAACATGGACGTAGAGTGAGGAGGCTGTGCTTAACAGCTGCATGGGTTGCTCCTTTGAAGTTAGCGTGTGTTGGGTTGCATATTTGAAGACTGACCTCATTACCAAAACATTCTCGGGATGAAGGTGCTACTCCCTTTGAAACTAATGCAATTAGCAGCGTGAAACCTATTGTTGTTTTGATGCTGAAATCTCCAAGATAAAAGTGGATATGAGTGTTCAGCAGTTCTGAGTCCTGAGGAGAACTTGGAAATGGTAGAGGGTTCAAAAGGCGTCAACAGTTTTTTCAACCAATGAGTGCATTCAAAATATTGGTTGCTCGTTTTCAGGGATTAAATTAACTAAATGACTGAACAGCTACGCCCCTGGGGATAACCAGCTTGGCACTGTTTGGTCGCATGGCCCAATAAGTAGGAGCTTTAAAGGATGATGTAAAGTATAAGCTCCTTTGGGGCATGCAAATTCAAAACTTGGGTACATTCCTAGGTTCATGCTCACGAAATGTGGTCGTAAAAAATGTTTTGTGGTTGATATGTGATGTTTTGTGGGTGATATGTATCAAAAAAGTATGTCCATTATATGTTATGTATCTTTTGTGTAAGACTATTCAAAACAAAGACTATGAGGTTTTGATCAATGAAAAAGAAAGAATACATGGTGATCACAATAATTGAGTTGTGTGGTCACAGAAGGAAATAATATTGTTTGAATGTGTAGTCAGTAATGGCATTTGTGTTGTTATTGCATTTACAGTGGCCTAGCCTTACTGACCATTGATTTGGCCCAACCCCTTTTGTTTGTTACTTACATTTAGAAAGTCGGCATTTTCTTGTGCTAATCATTTCGTGCCTGCAGCCTGTTCCTGAATTACATGACTAGGTGTAGTTGGCAGTTGGACTTTGTGTATTCCTCCCCGACAGCTTCAAAGCTGGCACCAGGTATAAATATTGGACCCTCGGACTTAACTCTTCAGATCACCTGTGGAAGACTCAGAAGAAGGACTGCTCTGCTTTTCAGCTGCTAGAAGGACTGGTCTGCTGCTCTGCTGCCTGAGGAAGAAGGACTGGGCCTGCACCTTGAACCCAGGACCACCATAGTGGCTCCAAGGGTTAGCTGGTTGGCTTTCTGATCAGCGTCTCAGGGACAGAAACAGCTCCAACCATCTTGAACCCTGCACCTGGACTCTGCCTTCCCTTCTGTGAGTCCTAACTCCCCAAGAGGTGCCTTGCCAGTCCCATGCTCGTGGAAGTGAGGATGAAGGTACTCTGCCAGCCCAGCTGTGATCCTCATCAGAAATGATACAGCGTGATGCAACTTGATGCTGGCCTAGCATCGCAGGCTTCTCAGCTCCTCATCAGAACCAATGCAGCGCAACGAAACTCAAACCATCACTTCCCAGAACCGCCACTGCACAGAGCAATGCTGCGCATCAAGGACATAATGTGCAATTCTCAGCAGGCCTAACTTGGTCCCTGTATCCCGCCCACGCTCCATCGCAATCAGCTAGAGCTTGTGACATTGTTCTGGTTCAGCACGACTGGATAACCGCGGTTGACACTTTGCACTTTTAAGCACTATTATTACTTACATCTTTAAAATTGCATATCTCAGGATCTACTGATTGGATTTTTGTCGTTTAGATATCAAAGTTTGTTAAAAATTACTTTATTTTTTTCTAATTCATGTGGGACTTTTCTCATGTTGTGTTTTCACTTCATTACTGTTTGTGTACTGCATACATACTTTGCACATTGCCTCTAAGTCAAGCCTGACTGCTTTTGTTCCAAGCTACCACAGGGTTTAGTACAGGTTAATTTAGTGACTGTTCACCATGACGGGTTGTGACTGTTGCTTGAGAAGGGCTCACTCCCCTATCATCCATCAACCCAATTTCTCACAGTTTCTAACTTCATATTTTGGTTTAATAAAAGTATATTTTTGTGTTAGAAAGGAACAGTGTAGCCTAAGACTGCTGCAAGTGGGAGTGTAAGACTGCTGCAAGAGGTAGTCTAAGCAATATTCCCGAAAACAATGTTCAGATCATTATTTCACAAGGTGGGTGGATAACACACTCCTTTTAAATAACCATATGAAATTATTGAAAAAAACACATTAAATGAATTTGCATGTTTGAAAACATACATTGCATTTTTCCTTTATTTTCCGTATTACACAAAGTGCCCCGGGGTGCCACGGGTGTTTACTCCGCTTTGAGCACCCCCCGGGCTCTTTGGTATTACAGAAGGGGCCACAGACGCATGTGTGGGCCCATCTGTAATACTGAAAGCGCTGGCGTACATACAGCACCAACAACTCCTCAAGAGAGTGTGCCTTCATTTGCAAGGGGGCGTGGCCCCATGCAAATGAAGGAATCCCTTTGCCTCTGTGCCCGCACCATATTATAGATGCGGGCACAGAGGAAAAGAAGCTGTCAGTGCACCCCTGATAGCAGCCCTCTGGAGGGGAAAAAGGGGGTCCCATGGACCCACCCGGACATCCCCTGGCAAGCGGGGGCAGTCACTCACTGCACCTGCCTGCTAGGGCATCTCTAATCCCCCTTAAAAGTGCAGGCGGTTTGCCGCCTGCACAGTGAAACACAGAGCGGCTGCTTCAAAGCCGCTCCTTTTGTCACCTGAATGTGCTGCCCTTAGGGCAGTGCAAGTTCGCGGCTGTCCTCGGGGCAGCACATTCTATGTAATAGGGCTCACTTTCCCTGTTTGCGCCCGGCGCACCTGTTTTAAGGTGCACCGGGCGCAAACAGGGAAGGTGCACCCTATACGTAATAGGGCCCCAGTTAGAGAAGCTACAAAGTTTTCTGTCAGATGTTAGATTTATTCAGATTTGGAATAATCACTACATTTCTTTTGGTCTAAACTTAGAAAAAGGTGAAGAGAAGAAGTACTTGTTATTAGATTTATTGCCAGATAGGGTTCTATTATTATCAGGTAATGTGTGTTTATGGATTTACCAAATTAATAATATCAGGTGAAGATTCTCTTGTTTTTAATCTTTGTGTCACTCACACGCATCTCATATGCATAGTCTCCTTGGTTGTGTTAATTAGTTACAAGATTATCATGCATATACTATCTTACTTCTTACATCTTAAGAACTAAATATATTTTTATGCATTAATGTAATACATTGGTCAGCTAGGCTCACCTGGGGACGTATTACACAAAGTACCCCACTTTGATATTACAGAAATGGCCACAGCTGCTTGTGAGGCCCCTTTGTAACACTGAAATGGCTGGCGCACACACAGCGCCAGCGCTTTCTCAAGAGGCTGTTCCTTCACTTGCATGGGGGTTTGGCCCCAGGCAAATGAGGGAATTCCATTGCCTCTGCGCTGGTGCTGCATTATAGACATGGGTACAGAGTCATGGAAGCTGTGAGGAGGCACAGTGCCAGTGCGCTGCCTGATAGCAGCCCTCTGGAGGGGGGGAAAGGGGGTCCCATGGAACCCCCAGATGCAGTCACTCACTGCACCCGCCTGCAAGGGGACCTCTAATCCCCCTTAAAAGGGCAGGCATTCTGCCACCTGTACAGTGAAACATGGAGCGGCTGCTTCAAAGCTGCTCCATGTTTCACCTGAATGCGCTGCCCCTAGGGCAGCATGAGTTCGCGGCTGACCACAGGGCAGTGGATACTATGTAATAGGGTGCACTTTCCCTGTTTGCGTCTGGTGCACCTTTTTTAAGGTGCGCCAGCCGCACACAAGGAAATGGGCCTGTTGGAAATTAGGAACTGTTTGCAGTGTCCCCCCACTTTTTGCCTCATTTGAGACCCCTGGATGCTGGTTTTTGGACTCCAAGAATGCCCTGGGCTCTGCTCTGGGCAGGCCCAGGAGCCAGTGCTATGTTGAAAACACCCACTGCTATGTTGAAAACACAAGTAAAAACACACACATGCATTAGGATACACTATGTATTAGGGTACACCTGATTGGCATGACCTACCCTGTAATTCCCTAGTTGATAAAAGGTCAAGGGTGATTAAAATTACCTATAAGTCCCTAGTATATAATAGGGAATGGCAGTTTAGAGGGCAGCAGCCCTTTTTGCACTTGCATGCGTGCACTGCTGAGCATCTGATGTCATTTTGAAAGCATCCCTGCATTGAAGCTGCGTTTTAAAATGTAAATTGTGCCAAACTCGACTTTGGTGGTAGGGCCACTTGAAAAGTGATAATCTACATTATTCTTAAATATTGGGTACCCCCAATGTCTCCCCTAGGTGTCCCAGGGGTGGGGGGTCATGTAATTATAAGCAGGGTCCTTGTAAAAGATGTTTTATATGTCCTGGGGATAGCGAAATTACACATTTCACTTCCCCAATTGTAGTAAAGTGTCCCCCAAACTCGACTTTGGAGCTATGAGCACTGTGGGGTGAATATCAACACTGTTTTTGCATATTCAGGATCCCCAAGGTCTCCCCTAGGTGTCCCAGGGGTGAGGGCCATGTCACTATAAGCGGGGCCCTTATAAAAGATGTTTCATATGCCCTGGTGATGGAGAAATTGTACGTTTCAGTTTTCCCATTGTAGATGCCTAGCCTCATAGGATAACATTGTAATAGTTTATGAACGCACAAATATTGCTAGGAATTGTAGTAAATATTATTCCAAGACTTAGGAGAATGGTATTGATAAATCCAACAATATGTTATTTTTTAATTTATCCAAATTTGTTCAGAAAAGTAGTTATAAGACGTGATTGGTCAGAGTTAACAGGATTAGCCAGGCTGCTTTGATGAAGTGGTAAGTGGCTCACCCAGGGAGAGGCTATCTACTGGAGAGAGCTCTCCTACATAGGAATGGCAGAGCAGGAGGAGGGTTCGTAAAACATGAAGCTTCAAAGGAGGAGTAGGACAGGCAGGAAATGCGGGGCCCTTCTACCCCCATCCCCTCTGACCCGCCAGATGGGAGGCTTAAGGAAGGAATCTGAAGATGTTAGGGGGTGGAGAGCTATGGAAATGAGCCATACCGAGAGTTAGTTTTGTTAACTCTTTATGCTCTACTGAGATTTCTGCCATGTTGAATTTTGGAAGAATAGTGCTTTCTGGGAGAAGATTATGCCACACTTTGGAGGAAGGGATCATGCTCTGCGGTGTTGCCTTGCACCCCATTGGACAGGAGTGCTCTCCTGCTTGACCCCATTAAAAACTGAATATTTATGTGAGAGGTGCAGAGAAGCTTGGAGCAACTTTGGAAAAAAGCTCCATAAGGTGACCGGCTCAACCACGAGAGCCAAGCCGGCCACCTTCAACTTGGGACCCAGCCCAGATTACAGGTCTGGCCCGCTGAAGAGCTCCAGATATCCGACTTTCAGAGTTTGATCAGGAGCTCCCTGAAAGTCAAGCCGGTGAACCCTCACAGAATCCTGACTGGTGAAGAGCATCGAGGGGCCCCAGTGGAAAAAGCTCCAGAAACGTTTTGAAGTCCGAAGGTAACATTTTGACCAGGGCCTCCTGCTCAGTTTATTCGTGCAGGGCTCCATCACAGTCGGCCTGAAAGTTTAACTTTGTCCCAGTCAAGCAGGACTAGATGTCCCAGAGTGGCCCTATAGGTTTCTAAGTGAGTGCTAGAAAGTGTATAATCTTTAAATTCATATCTCCGGTTCCCTACATTGGATGTTTGTAGTTTTGGTGTCATTTTAAAGATAAAAATATTTCCTATTTTTATAAATTGGTGTGGGATTTTTATTTTGTGTTGTCTTTTAATTATATACTGAATTGGGGTTTTTAAATGCTTTACATACCTGTCTCCTAAATTAAGCCTGCCTGTTTATCCGGCCACTTGGAATTATGTGATTTTGCTTCTGTGGCTTTTTTGTATAATTTTGAATTTGCCACATTTGCTACATAATCAGTCATCTGCTGCATAATCTAAAGATTTTAGCAATAGTTTCTAGCTCAAAAGGATCAGAAGTCACTTAAAACATGGCAACATGTGTTTGCATGCAGTGGAAGGCCCTTGGCAAAGGTTAACTCGTCCTCTTTCAGTCTTTCAGTTGCTTATTTCTGTAGTTGATTGATAAACTGGTACTAATGAGGTAACATCTTTGACAAGACGCTATTATCATGTGCAGAAATATTATAAAATAATGAAATAATACGATCAACAAATGTCCTACATTCTGCCGCATCATTTGCCTTTTCTTGAAGCATAATTTAGTCAACCATGCTGCAGAATTTGGTGCTCCACTGCCGCATAATTGCATGTGACCCTGGTGTTTGATGACTTGTTAAATATAAGATTGCTGTTATTCCTGCAACAAGGTGTCTGCACTCCCTGTGCTGCATGTAAATAATTGAACTGAATATTGGGTTAACCCCAGCCATTTGGGTTTTCATAATCTTCAGATCTGGTGACATTAACCAAAATCTTAATAACTGTTATTTGGTAGCAACCCCTATATAATTGGGGACATGCAACTGCTATTATCAAATATGTCAACTACTTCTTGCAAACCTAGGAGCACTAATGAGCAAACATCGTCAACTACCTGGAGTATAAAAGTTTAATTGCTGCATCAGGGATTTGTAGGATGGAGGTGCAGGCCAAGATTTGCTAAGACTTGCGTTGTCTTGCGTTCCTTATCTGGGATTTACTAAGACACTTCACGTGGGTCTGCGTGATCTCGTGAAAGCAAAGTAAATGCAACGCATAGCACTGCCTTGCGTTACTGTGCATCAGGGAGGCGTTCCATGGGTGGAGCAAGGACGTCCACTTGTATCTTTCATCCCAAGAAGTATCCGCATGGCGATTTTAATTTCCTTCATGAACGTAAATATTCATTTTATTAGAAAACCTCCAATTTCGTACAGCAAGTCCCTAGAAATGGATGTTAGAAGGAGATATTATTAAGAGAAAGTTAAAAGGTACCTGGATCTTGAAGCTTTGGTGCTCATATCACTAACGTGTACCCCTCAGGAGTCGCCCCTTTGCTTCAGTAACAGAGGAAGGAGTATCGATGTCACACTTTAGACAAGGGGCACTGCAGTCCAAACACGTCATTACTGCTACGAGGTGGCTTGCCTAGTACCAGAGTGAGGACTGTTAATCAACGGGTTAGTTTGATAAAGATTACCTGTAGCAGTTCGGGGACATTAAAAACATTTAGAACACCAATCGCCTCTCTTCTGAAGTTTCTGTGCTCTTTAAATAACATATAATACTTTCACCCAGTTTACACTACTCAATTTACGTAATTTAGAAGAGTTAAGGCTGAAGCTGCCTTGCCACAATTCAAACTCATGAGCTTCAGGACACCGCACTTTTCAACAGTGAACGTTCAGCTCACTGAGCCATCCCCTCGGTATATGGCATCCCCTTCGCAAGCTTATATGAATACTTAGAAGAACTCTTTGAGGGTGTGGCTAAGATGCAGAATAAAGAGAGGGACAATACACCAGCAAATAAATAAACAACTGCCAATTAAAAGTTATTATTATACCTATAATTATATTTTAATTTTACATACACTTTACATCAACATCTAAAGCCTTACATTACTGTTGGGACACTGGTAACCCCAGAAATATATGGTTTTTGAAGGCATAGGAGCTCCTTAAAGAATTTTATTGAAGTAGGGTCGATTTAAAAATAATGGACAAATACCACAATAAACAAGCATTGGTATAGCCAATAGGTCTCGCCTTTGGGACATTATAAGCTTTTAGCCATGCAGCACACTATCCTGGGTGCTATGCCTCCAGGGTTTGAATAGCTATACAATTACTATACACTGGGTCATGTAGTCTGATTTAGGAATACAAATAGAGCCAGCAAATAGAAAGTCCAAAAATGTGATTAAGGTTGCAGGCCTACCCTTGGGCTATTTTCTCCATAATAGTGAGAATGCCTTCACTCATTACCTGTAGCAATTCTGCAGCCAGGGTGTTTTCCCGCACAATTATAGATTTGCTCTATTTGCCACATAAACCATCATCTGCAGATTTGACAAGAAATGTTTTGTTTCTAGTGCAAACGTAATGTTTCCGCACAGTGGAAGGCCCTTCACAAAGGTTTACTGCTCACCTTTCAGTAGCTTGCTAATGTACTTGGGTGTTAAACTGGTACTAACTAGGTGAAAGCTTTACTCAGAAAGTGTTAACATGTGCAAAAATAATAAAATAACTAAGTAATACTAACGAAATCTGAGGAATGGTTTGCTTTTCTTGCTGCATAATATAGTCAACCCTCCCGCATAATGTGGTCATCTCCTGCTCCATAATTCCAACGCTCCTGCCTGTAGCCTAGGATATCCCACTGGAATTTACAACTGAACAATAAAATAATAGCTTTATTTGTAACTGGACAGAGAACAGAAGGCCTTGCCACAGTGCACGAATGGTAAAACAATGGTAGTTATATTACAATACCAAGGAAATAAAGGTTTCACTATACTGTTTTAGAAACGGTATTGCATTTAAATTGTGCGCACATTTGCTGCTGGGATGTCATCAATGGCGTCCAGACGTCTTCAGAAATGAAACTGAAAACAAAGAGAGAAAAATAACAGAAAAGCCTGACAAGTCGAGGTGCTTGAGAAAACATTAACGCTCTGGCCTCTGCGCCTCAGGAGATTCGGTGTTCAGAACCTCAAAAACATTCAAGGATCAAAAGAAAGTAATAGGAACGACTATTGTTCCTAGATAAAAGCTTTCTGTAGACACTTTTAGAAAAAAATAATTTATCAATAGCATGATGAGTGGCAGCTTAACTCGGCAGGCGACCAACCCATGCAGAGACTGAGCCTGCCTAGACAGTAAAATGGTTGTGGATTCCTCTGCACATACACACCGAGAGTATTTTTGTTACAAGAGTAAAATAAGTAGAAGCTTGGTTCATTTATATTTCCCAGCGAAATGGTACAATGCACTTCTCGGGACAAATTGCGTGCATCAAAATAACAAAAGGATAAAAAATAATCAAAAAGTATCCCCAGTTCGAACGATCGATGAAGCACATAATTTCTGTGACCTGTGCCTCTCCCGCGCTCACAAGTGTTGGTAAATAAATGGGGAGCCCAGGGGCCTGGCCACGTCACTTGGCCCCTGAAACTAAAATGCTTGCCTGCAAGACAGTAAAGACCAGAGAACATAACGGGAGCGGGGATGGTTCTTGCTAACTTTATTATACATCCATATGTGCAGGAGAACAGGAAAATGGTTGCTCAGGGAATGATTTCGCATCTGTGGTGGATTGTCACTCTGTTTTTCAGGTCATGATGTCCCTTACCTGATGAAGTGCGCTGATGCCATAAATGTTGGTGTTGTTTAGTAGGTCGCTCTTGCTTTTGCCCTGCAGCATGGCTTCGGCGTCTTCCAGGTAGCCAGCTGCGCAAGCTGGCAGGAATTTGGCAGCCCCATTGAAGCGAACGGCCCTGGACTTAATATGGAGAATGGGAGGGGTGTGGGAACAAAGTTAACATGGACAACGGGAGGGGGTGGGGAAAAAGTTAACACGGACAACGGGGAAAAAGTTAACATGGACAACGGGAGGGGGGGCGGGGAAAAAGTTAACACAGACAACGAAGAAAGTTAACACTGACAACGGGTGTGGGACTAAAGGCAACACAATCTACGGTGGGAGGGGGGCGGCAACAAAGTCAATACAGATGGCCTCCATGATAGCAGCAGTGCTCGGAACAGGGAAGCCGAGGCAAAAGAAAACAAGCATTTGCAATGCAATAAGACTCGCATTTACGCGAGACCTATTGCATTGGAAACGGGAGTGCGGGTGGGCGAGAAGGCACGAACCGGAGTGCGGGGGGGCGTGGGATCGAGAAGTCATGGACTGCGGGGGGGGAGGCATGGGAAGAAAATAGTTTTCGAAGTAAATGGGCCAGTAGCCATAGAAGGATACAAATGACGACATGGCCGTCATGAGGAGGGACTAACAAGCCTAAAACCAATCGGAAGGCAGCATTTAGAACCTAAGCCAATGAAAAAGATGGGCGGAGAGTTGGCGGAGCTTCCACGCCATACTGAATACTGCATGCCTTGCAAAGTGAGCAGCTCATGCGCGCTGCCGCTATAGGCTCGACCTAAAAATGTGAAGGTGAAAAAATCCCCTGTTCACTGCGCATGTTCACTGTAAAGGATACTGGGCACAAAAGCATCCACAAGCTGCCTGTTGCCATGGAAGAGGCCCACAGAGGGACATAGAGCTGGAAGAAAGAGAGTTACTTTATCGGGAGACACTATGGGTTTCTGTTGATTGCCTTTCTAGTTTTGTCTCGATATAGGCCAGGGAGGAAGAACCCATGTTGCAACAAAAGCATTGCACCGCTGAGCAGTCTTACTAGGATATAAACCTGTGGCCTGCAGAGCTCTACGCAGCAGGCACAAATCAGTTAAGCAATGCCTAATTTGTAAACAAAATTAAGTGTCAGGGCGCTATTAGGAGTCCACTTCTGCTTGCAGTGCCCATTGCCGCTGTCAGCACTTCCAATTACAGTTTCAACACAACTACTAACCCTCACACTCCTACAAGTGCTACAATTCTGATTATTTCCAGGGCGCCAAAGCTATAAGAATGGCTTTAGCAGCAGCCATTAGTCATTTTTAATGTATATTGAATTAATAAACAACTGTTGTGTTTGGCTCTAAATTAGACAAACATCGCCACCATGTGGTAGACTGTCATAAATGCCAGTGTTGACAATTAAGTGCTGGTGCCGAGCACCGGAAACCTCTGGCTCAAATTAAGCATTTAAGTAATTCTATGATAATTCGAGGAGGTCACATTTGATGTAAATAAAACTTTGCGGCAAATGCATTTACTACCTTGGCTGTCTTAACACCATTATGTTCTGAACAGGCTGGAGTGGCAACTAAATATTCAGTAGATACATTAACCACCTTAAGTATCTTAAAACTTAGGGGCATATTCTCAAGGACTTATCGCCGAGTTATCGGCACTTTAGCGCAGCAAAAGTGGCGAAAGAATTATCGCACCATTCCCAAGCTGGTGCAAATTGCCCACATCGCCAGTTTACCAGCGATAGCTGCCGCAAAAAACATCGCCACGGATGAGAGAGACAACTAACGCTAATGATATGCAGAGTAGGCGTTCCCGTGCAAAAACACACGAAAACACCACTTTGCGATATTCTCAACTTCCAGACAGATCTGCGATGCGAACCAAAAACAGGCGATAAGGCGGGTTAGCAGCAGGGATTTAACACCTGCCTTTTACTGGTGTTATTTGTAAAAAAAATAGAGATTCCGACCACCTTATTTGATTCCTGCTTTTTATTTTAGCAGAATGAGGACCAATATAGACCTATTTTCATTGGTCCTGGCTATTATTCGCCAAACTTTTATCTATCAATAAATTATTTATCTTATTTCATACTGTTTGTCTGGAAAGTGATACACACAAATCAAATTACATGAAAAACAGTCCTAGACACATTACAACTTATGACAATTAATAAGAAAAATATAATAATAAGTGCAAAAAATCAGCAACTAATAATAATGTTACACCAACGGTTTGTCAAACCAACAATTATTCGAAACTCTATCCAACAGCTTTTTTTCATCTTTTCATAGAGTTCCTATAGCCATGGGGTTTAGCTCAAAGCATTATGGGATTTAAAATTCAACTGTTATCCCTATGATGCTATTTTGGCTGTATTCATCACCCTCAGGTAATATGTTAAGAAAGTGCAGACGCGTTTCTAATCCCAGTAGGGATTGTCTTCAGGGCAGGTGACGTGGTGTAATCTGAACTGTTGCCTGTGTATTAGAACTCAGAGTTTTCTCAAAAATGATTTTATATGTCTGGTCTTGCTGGGGCTGCATTGACTTAGTTCTTATGTGGCACACTGTTTATTTGTAGCAACACGCTGTGTTTTGCATTAGAACTTGTCTTTAATAGTCCATTTATTTCCTAATACAAATGTTTGCCAAGCTCGTCTGGGTCACTGCTGTATGAATGCTTTATGCATTTGGAGTCATAAGACTGCCCGCCCTTTTCTTCGGGGTACTTTTGCCATTAAGTTTTTGATATTAAAAGTTTTGCGGATACAATGTTGCAGCATCCCCCGGGCACTGTAACTTCTGGCAGTCTGCTGGTTCGTGAAATGTCAGTTTCTACTTTGCTTTTAATTCTCAGCAACCGATCGAACTGTTCGAGCTTCACGTGTGACGGATTCTTTTACTGGTGTTAAGCAGGACGACAAACTGCAGTAGAAAGGGAGCCCAGCCCAGAGCCACATCTGAAGACCAACGATGCCATGGAGACACTGATCATGCAGCTCGGAGACCCAAGAGGGCCACACACCAACCGCCACCACCCCCAGCCCCCCCCCCCCTGGACTACCCCTCCTCGACTACCACCTAGGCAGCTCAGAACAGGACAGCGAACGTTCCAAAAATGGCATGGCCCCTCAGCCACACAATAGCAGAATGTGGGGAGAGGTGGGAACCAAGTATGTGTGAAGGAGGCAAGTCACCCATGAATAAGAATGCACACAATGCCAAGTGTGGTGGTGATGTGCTGGACAGACCTCAGTATGCAGAGCACAGACCTATCCATATGGACATATACTGCAGGTGTTTGCAGTGTCGTGGACAGTGAACGCAACCATGTTACCTCAGGCAGTGGGGAAGACCTCGGTCATGTAGCTGTGCCGTCCCCCCCTGTAAGCGTAAGCGGAGTGGGCTTGTCGGCGTACGCCAGCCCAGCGAAGGAGTGTGAATAAATAGGCCGGGGCTCTGGGCGTGGTTCACTTCCGGGATGGGCAACGCGTCTGCCAGGGCGGCGCCCCTCACCCTGCCACGAGTCCACCGCCGTGACCGCCAGCCTCCTCAGCCGAACGCTGGCTTCCGCAACACAGGCCCCCAGCGCGCCCAGCCGCACAGCTCCACGGAGTTATGTGTGTGCTGGATACTGCCTCCGGCCTACACTGCGGTCAGCAGGGCTCACAATTCAGATCGAGTCGCGATTGCAGATGACGCAGTCCAGTAGGCAACAGACATTGACCCCAGTACGGCCCACCCGGACCACGCATCATCGCTGGCTGCGCACCCCCTGAGCGCCACAGGTGCCACTAACTCTGTGCACCACAAGTCAACGCCACGTGGCCATATTGAGGCAGAATTCAATAGGCAAAAGACATTGCTCCCAGTGCGGCCCGCCCAGACCACACAACATCGCTGGCTGCGCACCCCCTGAGCGCCACAGGTGCCACTAACTCTGCATCACAGCTCATGGAACCTTTATGATTGAGTCACGTGCTGTAGACTGCGGACGCAACAATGTCACCTCAGGCAGTGTGGAAGACCTGGGACGATGATGATGAAGATGAGGCAGGTGTAACACACCCCACTGCAGCTGCGGCAGGAACATCCCGAAGGGACACAATCATTGACAATTTCTTCACATGAGCACGCCCAGCTCTGGTGCCACTATTTCAGTGCACCACAAGTCACGGTATTTGCAAATTGGATATAGGGGTACTGATTTCCCCGGTATATCCTATACATCTTTTAACCCTGTCGGGGATGACCAAGAATAAAGGTAAACCGCTGGTTTTCCCTCAGATAGTTTTAACTTTGAATCTTTTCTTTGCACTCCACGATCCCTTCTTGAGGGAACAATTTTCCTCTTTTTCTGTTTATTCTTCACTCTCCTCACCACTGTATTTTTTCTTAAAAGAATTTTGCGCTCCGTCCAGTGTGTTGGTCTGCACCTGGACGTCAGATGCGGCCCTATGATGAAGCATGACACTGCAAAGTGTGTGAGGGCAGTATTAAGAAAATAATCTTTTTTCCTTCTTCCCCCTTTCTTTTGCCCGACCACTGATTGTAAGAATTTTTAGTGTTCACTCTGAGAAATTAGAGCAGGTATTCAGAAGCTCATGAGTTTTTAAGTTTTAGTCCTTCTCTTTATAGTGAGTTATAAAAGACATTGCTCCCAGTGCGGCCCGCCCGGACCACGCATCATCGCTGGCTGCGCACCCCCTGAGCGCCACAGGTGCCACTAAGTGTGCACAACAGCTCATGGACCCTTTATGATTGAGTCACGTGCTGTGGACTGCGGACGCAACAATGTCACCTCAGGCAGTGTGGAAGACCTGGGACGATGATGATGAAGATGAGGCAGGTGTAACACACCCCACTGCAGCTGCATCAGGAACATCCCGAAGGGACACAATCATTAACAATTTCTTCACATGAGCACGCCCAGCTCTGGTGCCACTATCTCAGTGCACCACAAGTCATGGCCCCTTCTGATTGAATATTGGGTGACCTCTGTACTTGCTCCGGCTACCTCCATGGTGCTTCGCAGTTGTTAGTGTTATGTTGGTGTTTTCTGTTTCCGCTTTAATAGTGATCACTGTTCAAGTTGTTGCCAGCACCAACCACTTACTGAGGGCTGGCTCACACTCACCCCACACCCATCCAGCACAGACGTCACTGGATATGTGATCCTGGTAATAAAAAGAGGCCGGGCGCACGTGCCCATAGCCAGTTCCACTGGTACGCAGTCAAAATATCGATTTTTTAATATCGACCTACACTAATATCGAGTTTTTAATATCGTAGGGACAGAATATCGATGTCAAGAATATCGGTGACCAGAATATCGACCTTAAGGTAAGTAATATCGTTTTTTTAATATCGAAGTAAGTAATATCGAAGTAAGTAATATCGTTAGCAAAAATATCGTTGTTAATAATATCGATATTTATATTAGTGTAATGTATTTTAGTATGTATTTTATATGTATGTTTAACATCTTTTGTAATGTATTTTTTTTATTTTTAAATATATGTAATAAATGTTTAGAAATTAGTAATTCTTTTTAAGTAAATTTTGCGTTTTAGTATCAGAGCGGGTTGTGGGTTTATAGGGGAATAGGGTGGGAAGTAATTTAATTATAATTAATTAATATGTTTTTATTTATTGTTAGTGATTATTAATTTATTGATAATTAATTATTAATTGGTAATTAATTTTTATTAATTGATTAATTTATCATTATTTTTTATTGATTGTTATTGTTAATTAATGTATTGTTAATTAATTATTAACTGGTAATTAATTTTATTAATTGATCAATTGATAATTAAATTAATTATGTTACTTTTTAATTGTAGCGGGTTATGGGTTTATAGGGGAATAGGGTGGGAAGTAATTTAATTATAATTAATTAATTCATATGTTTTTATTTATTGTTAGTGATTATTAATTTGTTGTTAATTAATAATTAATTGGTAATTAATGTTTATTAATTGATTAATTGATAATTAAAATAATTATGTTAATTTTTATGTGTAGCGGGTTGTGGGTTTATAGGGGAATAGGGTGGGAAGTAATTTAATTATAATTAATTAATTCATATGTTTTTATTTATTGTTATTGATTATTCATTTATTGTTAAATAATTATTAATTGGTAATTATTTTTATTAATTGATTAATTTACAACTATATTAATTATAATTAATTTATTATTATTTTTTATTTATTGTTAATTTTTTATTAATTGTTAATACATTTTTATTAATTGATTAATTGAAAAGTAAATTAATTGTGTTATTCTTTATGTGTAGTGGGTTGTGTGTTTATGGGGGAATAGGGTGGGAAGTAATTTAATGTTATTTAAGTAAATATTAATTTAATTTTATTGGTATTTATTATTAATTTTTTTGTTAATTAATTTTTAATATGTTATTTATTTTACAAAATTCATTTAATTAATAAGTAAGTTAATTTAACCCCTACGCTATCCAACGCTTTCCCTACTGTTGCACTCACTGAAGTGGGAATAGGAATTTTAACCCCTACGCTATCAAACGCTTTCCCTACTGTTGCACTCTCTGGAGTGGGAATAGTAATTTTAACCCCTACGCTATCCAACACTTTCCCTACTGTTGCACTCCCTGGAGTGGGAATAGTAATTTTAACCCTTACGCTATCCAACGCTTTCCCTACTGTTGCACTCCCTGGAGTGGGAATAGTAATTTTAACCCCTATGCTATCCAACGCTTTCCCTACTGTTGCACTCATTGGAGTGGGAATAGTAATTATTACCCCAACGCTATCCAACGCTTTCCCTACTGTTGCACTCACTGGAGTGGGAATAGTAATTTTAACCCCTACGCTATCCAACGCTTTCCCTACTGTTGCACTCCCTGGAGTGGGAATAGTAATTTTTACCCCTAAGCTATCCAACGCTTTCCCTACTGTTGCACTCACTGGAGTGGGAATAGTAATTTTTACCCCTACGCTATCCAACGCTTTCCCTACTGTTGCACTCACTGGAGTGGGAATAGTAATTTTTACCCCTACGCTATCCAAGGCTTTCCCTACTGTTGCACTATGTGTAGTAAGTATATATATTAATTTATATGTATATGTTTAATTTATATTAACATTATATGTATTAGTTATTATTTTTTAAGCATGTTTTAATATTTTTAACTATGTTTCTTTTATTTATATGTATTATTTACTTAATTTTACATTATTATTAAAACATTTTAAAAAACGATATTTTTAACATCGATATTTTTGACAACGATATTTTTTTCTCTATATTTTTGTACTTACCATTATGTAGATAGGACTTCGATATTTTTGACATCGATATTTTTGTGTCGATATTTTTGTAGGTTGATTTTCTGTCCGTCGATATTCTGTCAGACTTTCAGTTCCACCATCTATCCAAGTGTGTCTGTGTGGTCATTATGCATGAATGATGGCCCTGGGCCCTACCACATTACATTGAGCTGTGGACAGCGGACGCAACCATGTCACATCAGGCAGTGGGTTATAGCTTGGACATGTAGCTAAGTCCCCCCCCCCCTGTAAGCGACAATGTTGCAATGTAGCATTCACCCGGAGGGCGGGCTCGCACGAACGGAGTAATGAAGGAGCGCAAGACCGCTCTTGGTCCAGGATAATACATGCTAAGTGTTGTGTGTAACTGTATTGCCGCAGCATGAGCAAAATGCCCAGCCACATTAGCAGCGCCAGTTCAGCCAGGCATGTACTCTACATCTGTGTCCGCCCTATCCTTTACATAGGCCTACACTCACGTGGCCCACCACCTTCAACGGCCAACATCACAGTGTCGTTGTCAGGCTTGTGGACATGCGCAGACAGGCATGACAATACTGTGCCGTAGGAGTGCAAGTGATGCAATCACACAGCGCACATAAGTAAATGGGTACGGGGGGAGGGAGGAGCAGCTGTGAGGCAATGTAACACACAGTGATGCCGCTCATATGCCACATGCAAGTCATGTCAATGATGAATCACAAAGTCCCACTCAACCCACCCCACCCCCAACAAGCCACTTCACATCCCATGAATGCAAGCAGATTACAATCTTACACTAGGGATGAAAGCTCCTTTGTCTGAACTATCAGGCGGAAGCACATCTGCACCTCCGACCTCTGAATTGCATGTGCCCGGCACCCCCTGACAGATACTATAGCAGCTGATGACGACTCCCACACTACGCACAGCCAGACAAAAGACCAACGTATACACACCCCACACACAGAAGTCCTTGCTCGAAGTTATCTTGCATGGAATGGCCTTCACACTTACTCCCACAACATCCCAGGCGTACAACCAGTGCACACTATAACAACTCATTGATACGAGATGTGGCATTTCATCCACAGAACTGGCGCAGGTCAGAACAGTGCCGCTTCAACAAGAGCCACTAACGCAATGGCCGAACATCCCGGACACATGCACAACCCCTGTCACGTGGAACTGTACCGTGCACGAATGCTACATTCACTGGGGGCACTGCCATTGGCACTGCTGCGGATCAGTTACCGGCTAAGCTTCCGCCTTGCCAACGTCACCTGCGTTCAGCCTGTGTTGCATTGTCGATCGTGCATGTTCGAGTGGTCCATGGATGTCTGCCTATCCAACAGGACGGTAGCTGAACTGGATTTTGACATGTGTGTCCGTCCCCTGTTGGCCCACGACCAGGAGTGTCACCGTGATACCCGTTTATGGGATGCCTTGATACTTGGCATACATGCTGGCAGCTGGACCTGGGAGATTGCACAAAACCTCGTGTGCAGTGACCACATTGAACCGCTCCCATATTGGGCTGTAGTGCTAATTGGTGAAAGGGGGTGGACGCAGCACATCTGTCCGGACCTGCTAATAGATCGCCTTGCCGTCCTGTTTGATGAAGTCGACACCGACCTCATGTTGGAAATGTTAGCCTACGAAGCTGCAATCACTTTCATGGATGAGTAACTACGTACCTGCAGCCACAACTGATTGGAACACATTGCACATGTCCCGACACCTTGTTGCATCTTGGAGATCTGTTCACATATCCCACGACAACAGTGGACATGGCTGCACTCGCCTGGACTCCGAAAACATGAGCGGACAACAACGCGTGTTAACACACACCTGTGAAAGGTGAGGCACTCCCCCGGAGTGGACAGCGGCGCTTGGCAAGGTTCCTCATTCTGACATACTGCTGCATTGGTCTGCATGTTGTGGCACTTATCTTGCCCGTACTGACATGCATATGCTAATAAAGTCTACGCAGCTTCACTTGTACTCAACTGTGATGAGTGTTGATTTGAATGACAATGTGTGTCTCAATGCCTATCTGGGTCACGGCCATACATGCGCATTACCCAGGGAGTGCCTCTTTTGTGGAACCACTGTCCCTACATTCATCCATACTTTCATTCTTAAATGGTCATGGCCATGACACATCAGTGTGAATTGGGATGTTTTATTCACATTCAGTGGAGTGTTGAAGCTGGGCCAGTACAGGGCCATGCAAACCCCACTTTACATTGTTGCCCCGTGAAGGGCCAGCCAGAGTCCTTTCGGGATTGACAAGTTCATAGGGAGTGGAAGACTACAGTCTGCAGTGTGATTGCTGTGTCATTGGTAACCACACCAAATATGGCAGTCCATGTCGAGGTCCAAGGTGAGTGTTGCTCGGTGTATGGGGGGGACAGTGGGAGGTGTTATTCCAGGGCATGATGCAGAGGGCAGAACCAAGCTGAACACGGCCATATGGCGGAGATGAATGCTAACACTTGATTCTAGCCACAAAGCCAGATTCATCATCATCATCTTCGTCCTCTGATGTGTCAGGTGCCTCACATGCGGGTGGTGGTGCTCTGTCTGCATCACTGTGTGACACATCAGGGGATGGAGGTGGGATGTCTGCCGCACTGTGTGGCACTGACACTTCAGGGGAAGGAGATGTGGATGTAGTAGTGGCACCAGCATCCATCGGCACCAGACCTTGTGGTGGCAATGCCATGACGAGGATCTGCAGGGCATGGAAGATCACAGCTACATCTCGCTGGTGTGCAGCCGTGGCACACATTCTTTCCGCCTGCATCCACTCCAAGCTCTCCATCATTCTCCTTATGTGTCCCAACTCACGGATGACATCGCTGGGGCCACTCTGACTGGACAGTTGTTCTTGTCTCAGAGTCATGACTCCAGCGATGTCAGCCATAGCTTGTTGTAGAGCAAGGAGCGGACAGTGGGTGTCCATTAGGGACTGTGAGTGGTCCCTGATGGGACTTAGACACCCACGTATGGCATCCAGTTTGGCTGCCATGAGGTCGAACCCCACCCATAGCTGGTCAGACATCTCCTCCTGGCACCCTAACACACGGCGTTGGGAGGCCATATGTTGGTCGTGGGGGTCCTGGGAGACCGCCGTGGTGGTGGGTGCTTCCTGCTGTGTGGCCTGTGCAGGGGGTGGGGTCTCATGGATGCAGCTGAGCTGCCCTGCTCCTGGAGGTGGTGTGCTGGAGCTGTCCCTGAGCTGTTGGGGAGGTCCTCTTCATCATCAGTGCTGTGTTGTTGGATCTGCTCTGCAGGAGGTGTTGATTCTCCCTCTGCAATGTGAAGGGAAATGCAGATTGACATTGTGTTCACATGTATGTTCACGCATTGTGCAAGTTTACTGTCAGACTGCATGGCAATGTACATTGTGACTGTGTATGAGGAGACGCCTATTTGAAGCGGGACACTTGGCATTTCTACACCATCAGGGATGTGAGGTTGTACTTGTACATTGTCATCTCACAGTTTCCTGCTATGCCAAATGCGAATGGCCATTTTCTAAACACAGGCGGCAGCAGTTGTGTCCTCTGTTCTGTTGTGAAAGTGTTGCAGTTTGTACCACATTGTTGTCAATGTTGGGGTGCTCTGCATCTTGTGTGTGTGCTGCATTGTGGGTGATTTGCCCCTTCAGGTCTGATTTTGCTGGCCCTTATCCCTTTCAGGCGGTGTGCCTTTCACTTCTGTGCTTATGCAGTGCTGAGCTGTTGCTAACTTGGGTAAATTGGGACCTTGGTCGGAGTTGTGACTCTTGGGCATGGTTTGTCCGCAGATGTGCTATACTTACTTGTGCATGTGTGCCATTGTGCCCATCTCCCCCCGTCCCCCCAGGCCCTGGTCGTTACTCACCCTGTTGCTGTTGGCTCAGGTCATGTTGTGCAGTGTCCGGTCCCCCGACTCCTGCCACAGTCTCCCCAATGATGGTCCCAGGCTTGTCCTCCGTGGGGCTTGTGGGGTTCTGGTTGTCCTCTGTTCTTGCTCCGGCTACCTCCATGATGCTTCGCAGTTGTTTGGGTCTTGTTTGTGTTTTTGGTTGCCGCTTTTATAGTGATTTTTGCCGCCTGACTTGTGGGACTTGCAGGCTGGCGCAGCTTATCACTGGTTTGGTATCGCGGTTGGGCCCATCGGATTTTTATCGCCGTCCTGGTGATGTTATCGCTGCCATTTGACGCGTTATCGGGAGACTATCGCATGTTACCGCCGTGTTGAGAATACGACGTTAACACTGAGTTTTTTTCCCGCGATAGACGGCGATATGAAAACGTGCATTAGCCTTTTTTGGCGATGATTATTGCACGTTCTTGAGAATATCCCCCTTAGTCTTATAGACGGCTATACGGTCACATTTTAACTTGCTGGTTGTTCTTTTGCGGGAAGAGTTTGTAAACATTATACCTCTGTATTGGCAGACCTTAGACTGACTTTCATTGACTTTGGGCCTTGCTACTCTGTTCTCCATAATTCTTCCCCTACTGGACTCCCACCCTCTCCATGGCCATCCCTTTCCCACTGCCATATTTGCTGGTTTTCAGAGTAAATTATTTCCATTTTTAGCACTGGGCAACAAGCCAGTTACCTTAAAAAGAAGGAAGGACAGAAGGCTGTGTCTCCATTTCTACACATACTACCAAGGGTGACATTTTGGTTTGAGGGTTTGGAACCTTCTCAGAACCTACAGTATTCAATCGTGATACGTTTGACGCTACAATTAAATTTGGAAAACGTCGTTCTAAAGAATCCGCTGGCTCCTGCAAGCAGTTAAATAGACAGATAAGCAACTTCTGCAAAGGCTGCCTTTTACCGTCCTGATCGCCCACGTTCTATCCATGTCACAAGAATCTGCGAAGAAAATTAACAAGCTAACCAGTTCTGAGCCCGCATGTCCCTGGGGTGTATTGAATGGAGGAGATTTTGCAGGTTGAATTCTTTTGAAACTTCAGTACCTTTTGCTGCCTCATTATGAGATGCTATATTGAGATGGATCCATTGATTGGGGTGACAGCCTCCTTCTTCCATGGAGGAGAGGATGCCTTCAGAGAAAATCACTGTGCATTGTGTATATTTTTAAGAGGACATCAGCCCCCTTGGGTACTGCCGGAGGACTGTAGAAAGCACGTAATGTTTAAGGATTTGTGCTTTCATGTTCATTTTATATTCTTTAGATTATGCTGGAGTGAATTATTTGTATTTGCAAGAACAGTCTGATGATGCGAATTCTGACTTCAAGATTATTTCATAACTAACTTTTCTGTCTGATTCATTCAAGTCAGATTCATTTTATACAAATGTCCTGTTTCGAAATATTAACCATCAATTTGTAGCAAATAGAATTTACTTCTGAATCTATCATTATCCGAAGAAGAGAATATGTTTTCCTTCTATCTTGCATTCGAGGATACAGGCTCTACATTTTTACTTAATTTTCTAATGATTCTGTATATGTTCCATGGATGTTTGCACTGAGATGCACACAGTTAAAAGACGTATCCTAGTTCACGCTGTTCTGAATTGACTCACCCTGTACACACCATTGGAGAGCACTAGTTGGAATACTACCAATATAAAAAAAATGTTGCTTACCCATTGCCCAAGATATCGCAATTTCTGCCACCTTTATTTGATACATTGCCTCTGTTCTTAAATTCTTTTGTAAATCCTCCAGATTACCCGGAGGACAGATCCTCCATAGAACAGATCTGAGGAAAGATATAGTCAGGGGCATCAATCCTACAAGACCTTTCAAGTTTAATGTTCATAGACCAGTTGGTCAGTCTTGGCATTTCTATTACTAGCAATATGGCATGAGCTTTTGACGTTAGTTCATTAAAAAACATTATTATTGAATTTCTTACTACCAAGGTCTGTCAAGAAGATGTCTTATTATGCATCATGGAGCGAGCCAACATTGCAATTTTTTTTTAGCATAGATCTTACTATACAATTGTGAAATTCTTTTACATCCCATACTTTTATCCACAAATCCCGCCAGTTGTACATATCAGAAGACCCAAACAATCCAGCAAAACATTCAGGGCCTGATTCACAAAGGCAAACACACTTTTGTGCAAGTTTACTATTTTTTTGGTATTCACAAATTCCAGTTTTATTTTTACTAGTGGTAATTTTACGACTGCGAGCACTCCGCAGTCGGGCGGATAACTCCGCTTATAAACAGATAGGCCTCGTAGTTTGTGAATACCAAAAAATGAAACATAAACTTACACAAAAGTGTAAGTTTACCTTTGTGATTCAGGCTCTCAGTGTCTTTCGCTGACCCATTCTTGGGATTCACCCCCTTTCACAACCCACAAGGTGCTAATTGAGCAAACACAACCAAGCTGTCTACCCACAGAAACCTACAACATCAGGCATTAAACTCATGTCCTTGCATTTGCCATTGACATTACTGACTTCATGAAAGGATAAATCCCTGACCTCCAGAAGCAGAAGAAGGCAACTCTCAATCCATTCCCAAAGAAAACAGTGGCCGACCCCAACACCATCAGCCAACTGCAGCTGAACTGTAAATGTCCTCACTCCTTCAGATGTAAGCCACAAAACCATTGCAGGAGTCCATGGAATACACATCTCTTTATGGCCTAGCAGTCTATAGAGTAAGAGACACTAACATTTCCTTGGCTTGCGATATCATAGACCATAACACCCACTAGACTGAGAGTGGGGAGGGTCCGGGAATCAACCAAAACTGGCCTGGTCCATTCGATCGCCCAAGCTGAGTGTGACACACGGAACAGCACACCGGCCATCCATATTATGTTTAGACAGATGAATGCACCCATTATATCAGCTGGCTGAACAACTCATTCTACCATTTCCAATATAAGTATAAACCTACATCCATCTCTGACTGCAGGTGAAGCTTCGAGCCAAACTAACCTCACACGCATCTAAACAGTATCTGTCACTTGATGCAAATACGCGTCCTGTTCCTTAAGTCCTGTAAAAGAAAGTCTCTGCCTGCTCAAGGCAAAGGGACAGCATTCCAATCCCTGAGGTCGCTATCCCAGTGGCAGCCTGTCAGGTTCACACAACAGAGAGCAATCTTGTTGGAATATGCGTTAGATATATTGTTCATCGATAATAAACAGAATAGTCAAAGGAACCAACCATCAAATACACTTGTCCTGCCCAGATTTACCACTCCTTCATTCAACCAACGGAGTGGATCACATGGCAATATTGGTGATCCTTTAACATGTTTTAAAAGACAGCTTTCAACTACAAATCCAAAAAGCACTATAGTATAACCCATAAGCAGGAATATCGACATGTTTCAGAATTACTCATCAGGAAAGAGCAGAGTCTCTACGGATTCTGTCTGCTAGGGTATTTGTTACCAATTCAATGATTAGCTGGGATTTGCTTTGTTGTAGTGTTTTATTCTGGACCTCCTTTGTGTGTCTGTAACAACATGTCATTAGAAAAATACACATATTGAGGCTCAATTGTGCACCATTTGAATGTGTTAGACAATGGGTAGAATGAATAGTTTTTTTGTATATCATTTCCTGGCCCCTGAATTCTTTTTAGTGCTTGTTTTCTAACTTCTATTGAGTACGTCCAAAATCTAGTGAATTGCATGTGCATTTTTAGAGGCATAATACAAATGTTGAACTTCAGAGTGTGAAACTGTTAATCTTAAAACGTCGAGCTAACAGTAGCTTTTCATTAATTTGAGAACAAGGTATCCCATGTTTGCAGATTTTGCATCATCCACATGTTCAGGAGCACCCTTGAGGCAGGATTTACTAGACAAAGGGTTAACTAATTTGTAAATTATATTTGCTTGAAATAAAGCGCTCCTTTAAGTTAGGGCCTGTTTTGAATGTCACCCGTGGGTTTCCTCTATATGTGGGAAATATTTGATCAAATGTTAAAATGGCGCTAATAGCGTTCGACTCTCCGACTCAAAGACCCCGATCGTAATGGTATTCCTTTCTGTATCTTCAGCTAGTCAATATTCAAGATTATATCATTTTCAAACTGCAGTGCAGGCCCCTCCTCCTATGAGGCTCAGAGGCGTATCAGGGAGCGTGCAATGCCCACAGCGCAAATACAAGCATTTGCAATGCAATAGGTCTCGCATTTACGCGAGTTTAAGCTATTGGCATTGTAAATGACAATGCCTTTTATTTATGTTTTAAAAATGAAAACAAAAATAAAAGTCATTGTTATTTGCAATGTCAATAGCGGAAACTCGCGTAAATGCGAGATCTATTGCGTTGCAAATGCTTGTTAGATTAGGGAGTAGAAACGCTCCCTTTCGGCCCGCGGCAAATTAATTAAATTTAAAAAAATAGTGCTTACAGAATTATGAAGGAGACCGTGTAACGCCACAAGTAAAAGATCCAGTCCTCATGGGAGGTAACAAATGGCAGCAGGGCGGTAACAAGGAGGGACTAACAAGCCTCATTATCAATCGGAAACCAGCATTTACCAAGGACAATTACACCAGCCAATCAAAAATATGGGCGGAGAGAAGGCGAGGCTTCAACAGCATACTCGACTACTACATGCCTCGCAGAGCGAGCAGCGCATGCATAAAAGTCATTGTTATTTGCAATGTCAATAGCTGAAACTTGCGTAAATGCGAGACCTATTACATTGCAAATGCTTTTTAGATTAGTGAGTAGAAACGCTCCCTTTCAGCCCGCGGCAAATTAATTAAATAAAAAAAAATAGTGCTTACTGACTTATGAAGGAGACTGTGTAACGCCACAAGTAAAAGATCCAGTCCTCATGGGAGGTAACAAATGGTGACAGGGGGGTAACACGGAGGGACTAACATGCCTCATTATCAATCGGAAACCATCATTTACCAAGGACAATGACACCAGCCAATCAAAAGTATGGGCGGAGAGAAGGCGAGGCATCAACAGCATACTCGACTACTGCATGCCTCGCAGAGCGAGCAGTGCATGCGCAATGCCGCTTGGCTTGACCTAAAAAAGTATTTAGAAGTACCCCTCTCGCACAAGGACACCAACGGCCTACAGTTCAAATCTACCATGCAGCCAACACGCTCAATACTAGCCATATAATCCTAGAGTCCCAAACGTGACTCATTTGCATACAAAATGAAACACCACCAAATCTGGATTTGTACTGCAATGAAGATGCCAGAGTGACCTCTGAAAATTACAAAAACAAGGCCATCACATACATAAATGTGCCACATTCGGTCCTGGAGAGCGGGGGATTCAATTGGATGCCCCTTACTCGACTTCCACTCGTTGCAAATGGGAGTCTTGTGTCTCGGTGCGGTCTAAGATGTGAGTTACAGTCTGATTCACAAAGCTTTTTCTTTGAGTAGTTGCATCTTACTTCATACCCTGGTCTGGCTTACTCGTGAATTTACAAGGGTAAGACGTAGTTATTCACAGAAAAACGTTTTGTGAATCACAGTTTTTATCTGGGATTCAGCTTGCCCTACTCCTAAAAAATCATAAATAAACCACACCTAAGCCCGGAGTAAGGCGCAACTACTCACAGAGTATGTTTCATAAATTAGGTGCAAACATTCAGAAGTAATTTACATTGAAGATATGTTTAAAACATTAAGACGCAACTACCCACAGAAAAAATATTTGTCAATTCCATCCACTCCATGTACAATGTCAACAATGTATGACGTGAATTAAAGGAATAATAGTGCTATTTCACTAACGGAGATAAAGCGATCCTATTGTCTTTTGACACAAGCCCCAAGTCATCAAGCTGATCTTAAACTAGAGACGTTCCTCGCTATAACCACGCTTCCAACTGCCCCTCCCCCAAAGCACTGCTGCAAATTTGGCTCACATATTTAAAATACTAATTCATGGCTTTGAATGTCCTGCAAAAACACAATGGAGGCGTTTTAATGCTCGCGCCTGGCAAAGCGATTTACTGCTGCAGAGGGCTCTGGGCCACGGGCATTGGAAAAGTCCCTGGCAGCGTGCTCCCTTCCCCCTTCTAAAGAGAGAGCTCCAGACACGCACTTCCGCAGACTGGCGTGCTGTGTGTTCACACCCTCTCTGAATCTACACACTCTTCACTGTTGACTAAATAAACAAGCCTTTGTGGCACTCGAGCTTTAGCTGTAAACATTGCAAGCTAAAACGCAGGTGCCGCGATTGCTTGAAAAGTAAAGAAATAGAAAAACATATTTTTTTAAATTTCTTTACTTTAAAAGCAATCGCAGCACCCGGGCTTTAGCTTGCGATGTTTACAGCTAAAGCGCAAGTGTTGCGATGGTAACAGTAAGCAAATAGAAAATACTTAATTGCTTGCTTCCCAAGCCAGCCTGGGAGCTGCCTTCAGGAAGAATACAAAAGAATGCTAGCCACATTGAAGGAACTGGGAAGGTGAATGCTGCAATAAAATGTAAGCAGCTACGTCTGAGCACCCACAGTGCAACACAAGATTGAAAACATAATAAAATAGTCCCCCCATTAGCAGATCAAGAGAACAAAGCGTAATGATATTGTACTAAGTCCCTGCTCCTTGGAGGAAAAAGGAGGGACAAAGAGGCAGGACTGGCCACTATTAAGCAAGGATTTTTAAAGGATATTGAAACAAACAAATGAGAAGCAAGGAATAGCATCTGGCCCACAGAGATATATGTATACTAAAGTATACAAGAGGTCGTACGCTTACGCTCGACCTAACCATGCTGTACTGTAAAAAGCATGTTGAGCGGCCCGTTAAAGGTTTTTTAGTGGGCTTGAAAACAGAAAAGAGAGGCCAGCCACCCCACTCTTTGATACCTCTGTGAATGGTATTTGCAGAGTGACAGAAGCCAACAGTCCACCTAGCTTCCAGATTGAACAGGGAAACAATGCACTCTGTCCTTTCAGAAGAGACCGAGGGATGAAACAAGGTAAGAAGTTGTTTTTAGTGAGACAAATGATTTACAAAGAAAAAGTAAAGTTAACAGGCTTGGAAAATAACATATCCATTAAGTGATATGTAATATGTTCAGGGCCAGACTGGCCGTAGTGGGCACCAGGCGATTCCCAGTTGGGCCGCCAGGGTGGGGGCCGGTTTTGGGTCCCTGGGGGGGGCGTTTTTGTTAACAGGAGCCAGTTTTGCAGAATAGCTGAAATATCAGCCCCCTGTAACAAAAGTAGCTGCAGTGTTTTCCACGCACACACCTCCAATCCCCCGCGCAGCAGGTCAGACTCGATCGCCAGGGCTGGTTTTCATTCCCAGTCCGGCCCTGAATATGTTAGTGTTATGAATGCAGAGAATAGGATCTTTAACTGTGATAGCACAGCCTTGGTAGCGCTGGCTAAGCAATTCAAGACCTAAGCTCTATAGACATGTTTGAGGGTGGGTACCAGAGGCAATATAACAGTTGTCTCTAGTCAATGAATGGGAATGTCCCGTCAGTTATTTTATTTTTAAGATATAAGAGGACTGATGCAACAAAAACAGGTGTCTTCCCTAACAGATACCAAATTCTGACCCTGCACGGGTTTATTAAAGCTAGACTTTGGAGCTGATTAGAAGTGGCCCTTGTCAGGAAGGATGCAATAGTTCTCAAATCCGATAAAATCGAGCACAGAGGCGTTCAGAATTTATTTCCTATGATAATTATCGCCTATTCTGACTTTTTGGGAATAACGTGGATTTTGGTACTTGCTGCACCAAAATCCACATGTTCCATTAAATATTAGGTCTTTCCCTGCCAAAATGTAACAAAGTGTGCAATTTTATCACACCTTTCAATTATCGTGTGTGATGAAAATCAAACCAATTGTAATTTCAATCATTGCACAAACAGATGTTTACACAAGGATCACTTTTTAACAGACCACTTGTTTAACAGGCCACTTGTAGTCAGACTCAATGTGTTTTATGAAATAAGCCGCTGTCAGCCAATTCAATGTTTTGCCAGAAAGACAGAATCATTCTAATTACTAAATATGCTACAATAAATGCAGCTGTGTCCTAGAAAATTCCCTTTTTTTATGATGCAAAATTTTCAAATCAATGCGGCAGTATCCTGGGGGGTCTGTCCACGGCAGCAGCAGAGCAGGAATCAAGTGCTGGACATAGGAACCAGCAAACGATTATTTTTAACGAGGAGCTAGACAGAGCAGCAAGTCCAGGTTTCAGAGGAAGACCCACCACAAGCCTTCTCCCAGCTTCTTGAGAGGACTGGAAACTCGGCCCTATAAGAAGCTGGGACAGCTCTGGGGTCCTGCCCCTGCTGCTCTGCGTGGTCCTCACTGGCCTTAGGGATGCACCAATGTGCCTCCTAACATCCACATTTTAGCGGATATGCTGTGCTCAGGGCCGGACTGGCCGTAGCGGGCACCAGGCGTTTCCCCGTGGGCCGCCAGAGTGGGGGCCGGTTTTGGGCCCCTGGGGGGCCATATTTGTTACCGGGGGCCGGCAATATCGCCCCCGGTAACAAAATCGGCAGAAACCGGACCTTGCAAACAGCTCGGCCACACCCCCTTAGCCCCCAAAGGAGGGCCGGCCGAGCAGTTTGCCAGGGCCGGTTTCGGTTCCCAGTCCGGCCCTGACTGTGCTGCAGGGGGCATGCACAGTATGTCTGCTAAATAAAATAGACTGAGCTTGTGTGAGGGGATCGTGGTTGAACTATGCCCCTCGGGCATGCACAATCTAGTCAGGCATCCACCTACAGTGTTGTGTTTTTAAACAACACTCTATAGCTGGACCAACGCTCAGCCCTCTCCACCAACTCCTCCTCCTGTCGTCAGGAGCCTGACTGAGAGGCTGGGAGGGCTAACCTGTGCACTGCAGAGTTCATGTAACTCCAAAGGTCGTGTTTACATGAACACTGTTAAATTAAAATATTACAAGTGTAATAATTTAATTTAGCAGTGGCTCCTCGGAATCACAGGTGCAAGGGCTGGGGCGATACCCTGGAGGTCCTGGAGAGGACCCACCGCTGTGGATTTGTCATTGGGTTCTGATTTTAGTAATGTGGGTGGGGTGAAATGTTAAAGCAGTGTCAAACACTCACATTTGTACTTGATATCATTTACATGCCACTATTTGTACTTGTTATACGTTACGTGCCACAGTTATTACATTTCTGCAGTGATGCATCAATGTTAATTTTAATTCTGCACAGTGCTGCATGTATTATATCACAAAAAATACTCCTATAGATTAACTGATGGTTAACATAAAAACTGTGTTACCTAAATACGATAGGGAGGTGTCTATGTGAAGATCTAGAACTGCAGACACCCAGAGTGCTAAGGAAGCAATTCCTTTTTGTTTAGTTACCCTCACACACCTTAGTGGTGTCATGCTTCATCATCGGGTCACTCCAACGCCTATAAGTTGGGGTGGGCTCAACCACAGTGTTGGGAAGCTCTTTGGAAAGTGAAGACCAGGGGATTATAGATAAAAACCCTCCGACAGGCCCCGGTTCCCTTTATTATTGGGTCTGTCAGGGATATTAAAAATAATTAAAAGAAACGGGTCAATGGGAGTGATAATGGTCCTATGACCCTATTGCCAACATGTTTCAGTCCTGGGATGGCCGTAAGGTCCTGGACTTTCTTCAGGGCAGAGGTCGTCCTCCCTGGGAACAACAGTAAAGGGAGTCCCTATCCTGTGAACGAAAAGGGCAGAGTAGCTGCTCCTTTTGAATAGATAACAGATGATTAATCTGTTATACGCAGTCCTTCATCTCTGAAAAACACAAGAAACAAACAAACACCATATCGTTTCTATTGCATAAACATCATTTGTGTAGTTATTAACACTCCTAATTAGGTCGTCAACTGTGACCCAACATTTAAATAAATGCCAGGTGAGTGTGCAAATGGAAATTCTCATTTACATCATACTCGTGCCATACACACCTATATCTGTAACATAATAGTGCTATGTGGCAGATAATGTGCGGTGGCGATTTTACTCGCATACTGACATTATCAGCATGCCAGTGTGTGTACTTATTCCAAAGTGAAAATATCGCGTGACAGTCACGCGATATTTTCACTTTGGAATAAGTACACACACTGGCATGCTGATAATGTCAGTATGCGAGTAAAATCGCCACCGCACATTTATCTGCCACATAGCACTATTATGTTACAGATATAGGTGTAGTATGGCACGAGTATGATGTAAATGAGAATTTCCATTTGCACACTCACCTGGCATTTATTTAAATGTTGGGTCACAGTTGACGCACCTAATTAGGAGTGTTAATAACTACACAAATGATGTTTATGCAATAGAAACGATATGGTGTTTGTTTGTTTCTTGTGTTTTTCAGAGATGAAGGACTGCGTATAACAGATTAATCATCTGTTATCTATTCAAAAGGAGCAGCTACTCTGCCCTTGTTCGTTCACAGGATAGGGACTCCCTTTCACTGTTGTTCCCAGGGAGGACGACCTCTGCCCTGAAGAAAGTCCAGGACCTTTACGGCCATCCCAGGACTGAAACATGTTGGCAATAGGGTCATAGGACCATTATCACTCCCATTGACCCGTTTCTTTTAATTATTTTTAATATCCCTGACAGACCCAATAATAAAGGGAAACCGGGGCCTGTCGGAGGGTTTTTATCTATAATCCCCTGGTCTTCACTTTCCAAAGAGCTTCCCAACACTGTGGATGAGCCCACCCCAACTTATAGGCGTTGGGGTGACCCGATGATGAAGCATGACACCACTAGGGTGTGTGAGGGTAACTAAACAAAAAGGAATTGCTTCCTTGCGCACTCTTGGGTGTCTGCAGTTCTAGATCTTCACATAGACACCTCCCTATCGTATTTAGGTAACACAGTTTTTATGTTAACCATCAGTTAATCTATAGGAGTATTTTTTGTGATATAATATCTTGACTTGGGAGGTTATACTCCAGTATGGAATCCTCTCAACCCTCTGGGCATTAGGGATCACTTCCCCATAGCCCTATGTTTATACGTATGTTGCGCAGCGTACAGCTGTAGGGTATAATTCAGTACTCATTCTGAATTTCAATAATGGTACTTTAGTAAGTGAATAATACTAGCGTTTACAGTCACGTACAGCATTACATACTGTTTATTGTAGCTTTTGCATCCATTATCATCCGACATTATCATGGCAGAACAATTGGGTCTAGGCTACACAGATGACATTGCATCTGCCATTTTGGCAGGGCCATCCCTGTTACCTGATACCAATATCAGTCAGAGCCTTACCCAAGCACAAAACTGGGACGAGTTGAAAGAACTGAAGCGATGCCAGATGAAAATCTTATTACATGGTGCCATTATGACAGAATATCTCCGTGGAAACGCAGCACCAAATGGACTACTAGTCACCAATGCCCCAAGAATATTCTTAGATGACCCCCAATTCAAAAAAGAGTGGTCACTGATCGCGTGGCGATGTTCACGCGACTGGTTGATCCTCATTATTAATACGGCTAAACGCTTATCTGAAGCATTAGTAATCAAAATCAAAACCAGCGAAGATTGCTTGATTACAGAAATTAAGCTGACTCTCTATAAGAAAAAACTTGAAGAGGTAAACAAAGAAATAAGTGAACATAAAGACTATCTAATGCAAAATAAAATCAGTAAATTACAAAAAGACCTGAAGAAGTTTAGTCATGAGAGGGTGTACCCCTATATAAAAGATGACTATAAGGGTTATGAACACTCGGACTCAGAATCTTCTTATAGTGGACAGTCGGCATCTTCCGACTCGGAACAAGAAGAGTGGTCCAGTGATGGATCTAACAGAAGCAGGAGAGGAAAACAAAGGAGACCTCGAAGAGGGGGTTTTAACCAAAGATTTGTACAACCACAGATGTATCCGTGGCCTGGCCCATTTGGCCCAGCTCCATTCCATGGACCACCACAATACCCTATTGGACCCTACTATCAGCCTGAATTTAACCAACATTTTTTAGGACAGGGCGGAAGAAGAGGCAAACGAGGAAGACGTGGGAACAAGGGGGTCCAGTGGGAAGACGACAGGACCCCAATCAACACACGGAGCCATACCAGAGGTCAACCACAGCCGAGCACGAGCACAATGAGGGACTAATCGTCAACTTAACAGATGTAGTCTTGACGACAGAGGAGAAGGCGATCCTGGACAAAGGACTAGGTTTTGTTCCAACTACCTACATGGATAAATTCCATCTAAGATGTGAACTAAGTGAATTCTTCAGGAAGATCCGCCTCAAGACTTTCTTTATGGATAAAGAAAGACAAGATAATGATGACAGCTATACCAACCTTAAACTAAAGTCCACGTTTCTTCCTCCAACATCAACAATGCCCCCAGAGGTGATGGCCTTCGAGGAAGCAGTAATCAAAGAAATTGAACAATTACAACCAAAAAGAGACACATTCAATAATTTGAGCACCAAGGAACGTACAGCCCTCGAAACCTTAAAAACCAGATCTGATATAATTATAAAACCAGCAGATAAGGCGGTGCAACTGTTATTCAGAAGACTAATGCATACAGAACAGCTTGCTTTGATCTCTTGGCAGATACCAAATATTACAAAAAGATCAATAGGGACCCAACCCAATGGATAAAAACCACGATATCAACATTGACGACAGATGCCCTTGAAAAAGAGTGGATCACCAAAAAGGAGCATGATTTCCTCAACCAAGATGATCCAAGAATACCTCTGTTCTACACAATACCTAAGATCCATAAAGGCAGGATACCACCCCCAGGAAGACCTATTGTATCTGGAATTGGATCTATTCTTGAACCTTTATCGAAATACGCTGACTGGTTCCTACGACCTCTGGTTACACGCATAATTTCATACGTACAAGATACAAAACATCTATTTAATATTTGACAGACATAGAATATGACCCACAGGAAAACATTTTGGTATGCCTTGATGTGGAAGCATTGTATACAAGTATCCCTCAGGAAGAAAGCATCAAAGTAATAGAGGATATTCTAAAACAAGAAGAATGGCAGTGGACAGCTCCTATTGAGTGGGTCATCACTTTGATTCGGTTAGCCCTTACAGAAAACTTTTTCAAATTTGAGGACCAGTTGTATCTTCAGATACACGGAACTTCAATGGGCAGTACCTTTGCCCCCAGTTTAGCCTGCCTGTATATGGGTCACTTTGAAGATCAACATATTTGGACGGCAAATGCTTATACTACTAATATATACAAATGGTACAGATATATTGATGATGTACTTCTCATCTGGAAGGGAGAAGTTTCGACTCTCAATAGCTTCATTAATTGGATTAATTGTTTAAATCCCCATCTACGATTCACCATGAATATGGATAGAGAAAAGATTTCCTTCTTAGATATTACACTGAGAGCAGCTGGCGGTACTCTGTTAAGCTCACTATATACAAAGTCCACTGACAGGAACAGTTTATTAAGATTTGACAGTGCGCACCCACGCTCTCTCAGGGAGAATCTTCCGGTAGGCCAGTTCTTGAGAGTACGGAGAAATTGCTCAGATTTGAAAGACTATAAAAAAGAAGCTGCAATTCTCACCACCAAACTTAGACAGAGAAAATATCCGAACAAGGTTATAGAAAAAGCTAGTAAAAGAGCTCGTAACACTCCAAGAGCTGCACTTCTAGAGTCCCATCAGAAGACCCCACTTGATCAAATAATTTGTGTAACCACGTTTAATTCCTCATCCAATGAGGTGAAGAAAATCATCAACAAGAAATGGCCCATACTTACTTCAAATAGACTCCCTTATGAAAACCCCATGTTCTCATTCAGAAAGAATAAAAGCTTGAGAGACACTCTTGTTCACACTGACACGTTCAAAAATGTAAACAATGTTCAACTTACATTGTGGAATAACCCACCTGTGTTGGGTCATTTTCCATGTGGTTCATGTGTAGTGTGCCCCTTTACAGAACATACTAAAAGCCTTGATTTAGGCCTACACTTTCCATGGGAACAAAGATCCCATACTAATTGTAATTCAGAATCAGTTGTCTACCTCATCAAGTGCCCATGCAATTTGAGCTATATCGGTATGACTAGTCGCAAGGTCAAAGTTCGTATTAGTGAACATAGAAGCACAATAAGGCGAGCAGTGACCGCAACTAAATTAACAGCACACTATAAGGAAAAACAACATAAAGACACAGACATACGGTGGACAGTTATAGAGAAAGTGAAAGGCTCAGGTAATCTGACGAACAGACTTCTAGAACGAGAACAACGATGGGTGTATCGTTTGAAGACATATGAAATTGGTCTGAATGATTCTATACCTTGGAATCAGCTAAATAAATAAACATTACTGAGCTACATATCATCACTGCTATCTTTCTTTATATGACAAATGGGGATGTTATATGAACAGTATCTTTGGATAGTCTTTTGGTTTTTCCTTTTTGATTAAAATGTAAAAAGTGACCACTTCTAAATACTCATTTATACACACTAGTATAATAGACTAGACTTTACTGCTCGAGTTCCATCTAAATGCAAAGGAACTATTGTTCCCATTATCCCCTTCCATAATGATACTGACATCTTGCTCGTCATCTTAATTATACACTGATTTCCGAGCATGAGCACTTGGTTTCTTTAATCTGCCAAAAACTCCCACCCGTATGTAGATATTGTATGACACATATGTAAATTTAAGTGTGTCACGATATTAGAATTACGTTGTTGAGTCAGCCCTACATCGAGGCTTCTTCGGTAAATCTAATACTAATGCGAACCGATTTTTCGGATCGAGACACCATTTTGTAAAAAGACTTCAAATCCCATGATCCTCTATGGCACATCACACACGCATCTACGTGCCTAACGGCACTTGAGCATACCATGGGCGTGACTCTCAATTGAGGTTTTCCCGCTAAAATAAAGGTATTTATATCCCTGTTCAACGGCAATGAAGAGTGAAAGCCGGGGACTCGGACCAAGTAGGTACACAGGCGGGATAGGACCCTTGAAGAAGTAAGTAGGGGGGTGATAGGTGGTTACAACAGGTTTAGTCTTGTGACTTTGCTCAACACAGACTTTTTGCCCTGACTAAAAAACCTCCGGTATACTTCATCTTCTCCCTACCCCCAAACAATACAACAGAGTGTGACTACAGGGCTATTCCATCACGCCTAGCGGGCCCCTGTGATACAGTTTTTCTCCGCAAATTGGGTAAGAAAATGGATGCTTTTATTATGATTAGTATTTTTAAAGCAAAGATGCGAGTATATACCTGCACAATAGTACACTGCTTGATAGCAGCCTAGTGCTGTTCTTATAGACTGTCACGCGATATTTTCACTTTGGAATAAGTACACACACTGGCATGCTGATAATGTCAGTATGCGAGTAAAATCGCCACCGCACATTTATCTGCCACATAGCACTATTATGTTACAGATATAGACTGTCACGCGATATTTTAACTTTGGAATAAGTACACACACTGGCATGCTGATAATGTCAGTATGCGAGTAAAATCGCCACCGCACATTTATCTGCCACATAGCACTATTATGTTACGGATATAGGTGTGTATGGCACGAGTATGATGTAAATGAGAATTTCCATTTGCACACTCACCTGGCATTTATTTAAATGTTGGGTCACAGTTGACGCACCTAATTAGGAGTGTTAATAACTACACAAATGATGTTTATGCAATAGAAACGATATGGTGTTTGTTTGTTTCTTGTGTTTTTCAGAGATGAAGGACTGCGTATAACAGATTAATCATCTGTTATCTATTCAAAAGGAGCAGCTACTCTGCCCTTTTTCGTTCACAGGATAGGGACTCCCCTTTCACTGTTGTTCCCAGGGAGGACGACCTCTGCCCTGAAGAAAGTCCAGGACCTTTACGGCCATCCCAGGACTGAAACATGTTGGCAATAGGGTCATAGGACCATTATCACTCCCATTGACCCGTTTCTTTTTAATTATTTTTAATATCCCTGACAGACCCAATAATAAAGGGAAACCGGGGCCTGTCGGAGGGTTTTTATCTATAATCCCCCTGGTCTTCACTTTCCAAAGAGCTTCCCAACACTGTGGTTGAGCCCACCCCAACTTATAGGCGTTGGGGTGACCCGATGATGAAGCATGACACCACTAGGGTGTGTGAGGGTAACTAAACAAAAAGGAATTGCTTCCTTGCGCACCCTTGGGTGTCTGCAGTTCTAGATCTTCACATAGACACCTCCCTATCGTATTTAGGTAACACAGTTTTTATGTTAACCATCAGTTAATCTATAGGAGTATTTTTTGTGATATAATATCTTGACTTGGGAGGTTATACTCCAGTATGGAATCCTCTCAACCCTCTGGGCATTAGGGATCACTTCCCCATAGCCCTATGTTTATACAGTGCTGCATGTAACCTTCGTGTCATTGGTTGCAATCCTAGTAAGAAGGCTCATTCATGGGGTTATTTCAATACTTTTATGTAACTTAAGGGACAAAAGTTAAATCCTTGGAAATTAGTTGCTTACATGCCTGTTACAAACATCAACAAGTAAACTACTTGGCTTAGTGAGACTTAAGCTGTTTGAGAAGTGTAGTATTAATAATAAATGCCACAAATAACGGTTTTGTATTGTCATTATTACCATAATTACAGTGATATACCTGCCTATATGATATATTAACCAGTATGGATCGCATCCACAAAAACCTGTGAGGCATCTTGGCACTAACACCTGACTTTCACAAGAACTTGACTAACATTGCTTAAGTCTCTAGCACTATTACCTAGTGCCGGATGAAAAGCTGAGAAGTAGCTCTCGTAATTGAAATTGCATTTATATACCTCTTACTATCTATGACGAAAATATCAAACATTGCAGTTGGTTACTTTAAGTTTCAATAACAAGTGAAGCTTGAAGATTTAAAATAGATTCAGGTTGCAGCTTTTGTTTTTTTGGTCTCGCCTAAGACAGCGCATGTGCTGTCACATGCTAGATCTTTTGTTTTCTATAGCATGGGTTTAGAGCCCGCCCATTACTTACCAATGGTTTGCTTCATTGTCACTCATATTTCGTTGCTTCTTATTAGCCAGATGCTGTAGGCTTCCTTCCCTTTGTGTGGTTGTCCCTCCCCTGGAGCATGGACTTATTACTTGTGTTCTTCCACTGCTCACTTTTTTAGGCTCTACTTTTCTCTTTGTGTTTAATCAATCTATCAGAGTGCGTCTTTTTCAGTTAGCTCCCACGTGTACTACTCCCCCCTCCGTGTTCTTCCCCCATCTGTGGTGGGCTGCCCACATCCTTCTTCTTTCTTCTCACTGTCTGTATTGGCTTTGCCTCCAGTCTCCCTCCCTCTGTACCTTCTGGCTTTGCCCCCTCCCTCTCGTTGTCCACGTTGGCTTTGCCTCATCCTCTCTCCTGTCCATGTTGGCTTTGCCCCCCACTGCACAGACGTTTAAGCTGTGCACTGTACAAAAAGAGACACTGCTGTGCATCTCACCTAAGAATACCCTATTGCAGACACCACCAGGAAGAATAGACACCACCATAGAGGTGTCTGCACACAGAGCACACCACATGGCAACTCCTTGTTGAACACACCATGAAGAACTACAGTGCTGCACACTTCACTCGTATAGAATAGATACTAGCTGCTGTTCACATCACACAGATAGATTCTAGCTGATGCTGAAACATTATCAACCAGAGAATCCTCACTGCCGGCAACATACAAGACCACTTACCTACACACCACACTGGGATGTGCTTCTGCACACATGTAGGTACACCAGCTGCAAATACTATGTTTGAACTAGCTGTTGCATACACAAATACAGGGACCCCTGCTGCACGCACAAACCCAGTCACTCGCTGCTGAAAACATACTGCAGAGACCTCTGTGAGAACCACACCCCATTGAAGGATCTGTTGCTACACTCACCACGGAGAGACCCCGTTCCTCACACTACCCAAGGACTGCTACTTTGCACTCACCACCCAGCGACCCCCCCTCTGCACACATCACCCAGAACTCGCTGCTACAAACACCACCCTCCCAATGCCTACTACACAGACCCTGCCAAACCTTACCAAATGCTGAGCACAGTACTTATGCAAACTCTGCTGAGCATTCCACACATAGGCACCCTGCAAAGCATGCCACCCAGGGTCACCAGGCTGAGCAGGCCACCAAATTAAACCCAGCTGCACACACTACCCAGGAACATCCACCTGAGCACACCACCCATAAAAACCGAAACTGGGCCATCACCATCCAGGGACACTTTGCTGAGGACACTGCCCTGGGACTCCTGCTGCACACCACCAACGGATACCATGCTGAGCATGCCACAGAGCTGTACCATGCTGCACCCACCACAGGACACCATGTCGTAAACCACTCATGCAATGCAATGGTGAGGACACAGCAATCTGGGAACTCCCTGCTGAGCATGCCACCTAGGTACATCCTGCTGTACATCAAGGGACACCCTGCTGCACATACTACTGCTGGACACTCTGCTGAGCACACCAACCCGGGACACCCTGCTGAGCACTAAACATATGGTCTGTCAGTTGCACATTCCACCTATAGACACTGGGTGGTGTATTCAGCATAGTAGGAGCACTCATCGACCTCATGTCCCTTGCTGTCATATAGGTACACATCACGCTATAACCCGAGCTCTTCTAGGACACATACCATCCTCAATCCCTTGCTGCCTCTGTATTGCCTCTGCCTTGCCCTCCCTTCTGCCAGAATTTTTTTTAAAAGCACATAGGCCCTGGTGCAACTGCATGTGCTGCACTAATAAAGAAGAACACTTGTATCCCAGGAGTTCAAATCAGAGCCCCTGCTCACCAGTAGTTGTGAGTGAAGGTCAGTGATAATGAAAGTGTGAATGTGTGCAAGTGGGTTTGTGAGTGAGAAACAGTGAGTGTAATTGTGTGGGTACATTTGGGTGTGAGGCAATCCAAGGCAAATTTTGAAAAGAATGAGATGAACCCGTTGCAAGTATTACGCCCCACCACTTTCAGAGAGCACCAGCTTCCACGGCAAATTTACAGCAGATGCACCCTAACTAGCTTAATCCATCACAGGATATTGTATACTAACTGAAGAGGTAGATACAACCCTGTGTCATGAATGCCTTTAAACAACAAAACAGTAAGATGTGGCTGCAGATCAACCAATACATTAAATAAACTCACAATTAAAAAAACTGGCAGATTAACATCTGAGTTCTAGATTACACAAACAGATAAAGTTAACCTTGCTTGTCCTCATGCTGTGTATTACTAACTTCTAAGATTCATGTTTTTATATCTGGCTTCTCATTTTTAGAAATGCATACCACATTCTGTGTAAAAGCACAAAAAATAGGATTGAAGTATGTTATCAGTGACTAATTTGAGTTGACATACGGGGACCGAGATCATTTCCAACAATGAATTGTGAGCAGTGTGTTTTTAGAGCCGCTTCAGTTACCCAGAATAATGCACTAAAGTGTGACATTGATCTTGCACATTTAAAAATATAGCCTCAGGCAAGGGCTCTTTGCTAGGTCTCAGCCAGCAGTGAGGATGGTGTCTCCCCTTCTGAGCACCTTATGAACAGCAGTGCTCCACGTACACAGCTACATATGGTTGGGCAGCACAGTCTATTTCCGTAGGGCCAAGCTAGTTCTCTAAACTAGAAAGCAAACAGTGAACCCAATGTCTTGCCACCAACTATGTACACAACTTTGGCTGTTGCTGATTCATCATGTACCCGCACAATGGCAATGTCCTGCATTGTTCCTCACTAATGTTTGATGCTCAATATCTTAATTCTCATAATTCTGTTGGCCTACTCAAATGGCTTTAGTACTTTTGACTTAGGGCCCGATTGCAATCTTGGCAGACAGGGTTAATCCTATCCCATCCGCCAAATTGCAATTCCATTATATCCTATGGAACTTGTAATATGGCAGACGGGACATCCGTCACGTATGTGATGAAGTAGCCCATCCACCAAGATCATAATCAGGTCCTTAGTTTTTGTTGAACTCTTGCAGTGGTTATGCTTGCAAACCTAACAGCCCTGTCTCCTTAGCCCACTCTTTGGGTCTTATTAGGAACTTGGAGGTTGGACCACAAGGCCACAGTGTTGACGGTCTGGAGAATGTCGCCAAGCCGGTGGCATCCCGACTGCCACATTTGGAGTTTACCACCAGGCTCGTGGTTTGCCGGAGGCGGTCTTAAGGCTGTAGCATGCTTTGGCTCAAAGAGAGAGCCTGAAGGCAATGCCGCTGCACTGCAGCACCTACACTGTCATGCGCACACTGTTGCCACACACCATGTTGTGCATGGTATGCAGTGTGCGCATGACAGTGTAGGCATAGGGGGGCACAACATGTGCCCACAGCCACAATGCCCAATGGGTTAAAACACCCAGATGCCCGCCATGAAAAGGACGGAGAAAATGCAGGCCATGATTAGCATGGCGGTGCCAGCATTGGCAACGCCTCTATTCCCCGCCGCTTTCCCCACTGCCGCAGGATCTCGGATCCTGGCAGTGGTGGCAGTGTTGTGGTGGTCTGACAGTCATGGTCGTAATATTGGTCAGACTGCCGAAAAGGCCACGACGGGACCGCCACCGTAGGTACGGCGGTCTTTGGACCGCCGTACTCACAATCATGCCCTTTGTCTTAACTAATCACTGTCTGTTGTGCAGGATCCAAACAAAAAGGGCTGGAGTAATTTTCTTTACAGTTTGAGTCCTTCTCTTGTTATGGAAAAGAGAAGTTTACACTAGCCTTTCAAACTGCATATCCCACACAATCAATCTCCAGTGAATGAAATGAAATTAAATGAAATGGAGATTTGTAGAGCGCGAAACAATCACCCAAGGGTGTCAAGGCGCTTGCTCATCAGAGACAGGATTTAAGCTAGGAGGTTCGCAGACATTTTAAAGATTGAACAACCATGTCTTTAGTGCTTTCCTAAAAGCTAACAGATGTGTTTCTTGTTTCAATCTTATTGGGAGAGAATTCCATAACCTAGTTGCGCCAACCAGAAAGCTTCTTCCCCCAGGAGCATTTTTTACCCTGGGAACAATCAAATCATGGGCAGAGGATGAGCGGAGACAACGGACTGGAATATAGGGTAACAAGTTCCTCTTTAAAAAACCTGGTCCTATGTCCTGCGTGGCCTTAAAAACAATGCATAGAGCCTTAAACTCTATACGTCTTTTTATTGGCAGCCAATGTAAATCCTTGAGCATCTTTGACACAGATTTGTATCTTGGAATGTTCAGCAGGAGCCGAGCCGCTGTATTCTGCACAACCTGCAGCTTAGACAGGCACTTTTTCCGAAGATTGATAAAAAGCCCGTTACAGTAGTCGGCTCTTGACAGAACGAGTGCAGAGACCACCAGTTTACGTAGCTCAGCTAGAATAAATGGGAGGATCTTTCTCAAAAGCTTTAGCGTGTAGAAAGAAAGAGAGGTAACCTGGTTGACCTGGTTTTCAAATGAGAGTTTGGAATCAAAGATGACCCAATCTGTTCTTTGTAGCCAAGGGAGCTAAATTATGAGAACAGACGTTGCATATTTTCTGCCCACTGGTGAAACTCCGCAGAATCTCACAGAGTTTTTGTGTAACTCTACAGAATTCTCTGCGTTCTGTCCCCCTAGTGGCACTAAATGACTAAGGCAGGAAAGCTCCATTTTCAAAATGGCAATTTAAAAGCTGACTCCACCATAAATTAGGATTTTTAATTACTATTCCAAAGATAACAAGCATGAACTGAATACCTGTTTCCATTTGGAAATGAAAGCTTATTAAATGTAATACGGTAACCCCAATGTTAGTCAATGGGAGAGGTAGGCTTTACAGTAGTGAAAAACACATTTAAGAGTTTTTCATTACCAGGACATGTAAAACACTGGGATTTCCACCCCTCATTTGCATGAGCCATTTGAGGAGCCTGTGGTCTGTCTGAAACTCGGAAGTGAGTCCCAAACAGGTATGGACTCAGGTTCTTCAGTGCCCAGACCACAGCAAAGACCTCCCTTTCAATCGCACTCCACCTCTGTTCCAGTGGAAGTAACCTTCTGCTAATGAAGGCTACTGGTGGGTCCAGGCCCTACTAATTTAACTGTGCTAGGAGCCCCTATGCTATGCTTTGAAGCATCTGTCTGCACTATGAACTCCTTAGAGAAGTCAGGAGCCTTGAGTACGGGTGCTGTACAGCTGGCCTCTTTGAAGGTCTCTGTCCAGATAACCCTTCTGGGCTGTTTCTTTGCAGTCAGCTCTGTTAAGGGGGCAACAATGATGTCATATGCCTTAACAAACCTCCTATAGTACCTTGTGAGGCCCACCAAGGCCCTTTTCTCAGTCTGTGTTTTAGGGGTTTGGCAGGTCAAGATAGTTTCAAACTTGCCATGGAGGGCCTGCACCTTGCCCCGCCTACCAAGTGGTCCAGATATACCACAGAACCCTGCCCTCCTAGCACTTGCTGGCCTTGATAGTCAGACCCACCTGCTGCAGGGCCTGAAGCACCTCCCGGAGGTGGTACAGATGTTCCTTCCAGCTGGAGCTATAGTCAGCTATTTCGTCTAGGTAGGTGGCATAGAAGGTCTCCTGCCCAGCCATGATCCTGTTGAGAAACCTATAAAAGGTGGCAAGGGCATTCTTTACACAAAAGGGCATCACCCTAAATTGGAAGTGGCCCTCTAGGATCGAGAATGCGGACCTCTCTTTTGCCCCCTCAGTCATGCTAATCTGCCCGTACCCTGATGTGAGGTCAATGGTACTCAAGAACTAAGCAGCGCTCGGCATGTCGATGAGCTCAGCTACTCAGGGGATGGGGTGCGCGTCAGTCTTTCTGATGGAATTGAGTTCCCTGTAGTCCACACAGAACATAAGTTCTGGAGTGGTGCCCGGTGTAGCAGCCTTGGGTACTAGCACCAAAGTGCTGCACCCTGGACTGCTGGAGGGCTCAATAACCCCTAATGCCAGCATCTTGTATGCCTCCTCCTTGATACTAGCCCTCACCTTGTCTGACAACTTGTAATTTTAGTTTTTAACAGGCGCACTCTCTCCAATGTCAATGTCATGGACTCATAGGTGTGTGAGGCTAGGGGTGAGAGAGAACAGAGAGGAAAATCTCTCCAGCAGCTGGCGACAGTCACTCTGCTGTTCTGGGGTCAAAGTAGGGGAGAGGCTGACACCTTTCATTGAACCATTGTGCTCCTGGGCGGACAGGAGGGCAAGGAGAAGCTCGCTCTCCTCTTCCACTCCTTCATCTGTCACCAGGCGCAGGCTTACTTCAGACCTCTCAAAGTGTGGTTTGTGGCAGCTTCTGCTACTTCACCTTACATGGGCCTGCCCAGTGATGCTGGAGAATTCGGGGCTCCACAGGCTTCATGACCCACACTTTCTTAGCAGGCTGAAGCTCTACAAGAGTGGTCTTCTGGTCATACCAGAGATTCATAACTTCTTGACTGGCCTTGAGATTTTTTTTAGCTTTCTTTCAGAAGAAATGCATCTGGTTGTAGAGGGCCAGCATGTAGCTTACTACATCATGAGGGGGTTTCCTGTGAGCTTGCACACACCCCTCTCTCACAAAGTTAAGAGGTCCCCTAACAGGGTGGCCATAGAGTAGTTCAAAGGGGCTAAACCCAGCTCCCTTCTGAGGCACCCTCCTGTATGCAAAGAGAAGCGATGGCAGGAGGATGTCCCACTTACACCTCATGGGCTTAGGTATGCCCATTATCATGCCCGTAGGGTCCTATTGAATCTCTCCACAGGACCATTTGTTTAGGGGTGATGGGGTGAGGCGAACTTATAAGTTACCGCACACTCATCCCACATGGACTTCATATACTGTGATATGAAGTTGCTGCCTATGTCAGACACTACCTCTTTGGGGATCCCCACATGGGTAAGAATCCCCATCAGGTTCTTGGCCACTGCAGGTGCAGTCAATGACCTCAGGCAGCAGTTCAGCAAGGCAGTAGCCCAGCAGGACAGCAATCCAGCAGAGTAGCAGCCCTTCAGCAGCACAGTAGCCTTCTTCCTGGCAGAGTTTCCACAGGTCCAGAAGTGTACTGAAGTGGTGGTTTCTGAGGTCGAGTATTTATACCCAGTTGTGCCTTTGAAGTGAGGGAGAAGCTTCAAGAGGTTTCTGTTTGAAGTTCCCAGACATCCTGCCTGCTATGTTCTGACTCCAGACTAAACTAGAGGGGATAGGCAGCCCTTTGTGTGGAGGCAGAACACAGCCTACTCAGGCGTAAGTGGGGCTGTGCCAGCTCTTCCCTCCCATCCTGCCAGCGATGGCCCACCCATGCACACCTAAGCTCCCTATTGTGTGTGGCTGTCTAAGATGAATACACAAAGCTCAACTGTCAGCTACACCCAGTCATGTGACCCTAAACTTAAAATTATTGTTAATGTACTTTTACTGGCTCAAGCGCAAGTTAAGAAAGCTAGTTTGATAAAGAAACCTAAACAATGTATATATAGGATGAAACTAAAGGCGTTGATTTAAACACATATTCATTAAATAATACAGATGTAGGTAGATTGAGTTTCTGGTGTGGTTTAAGTAATGTACAAATGGAAGATGCCATACAGTGATTACATTCTAATTGCATCCAGGGAAGTTGTAAACTTAATTTCATTTAAATTTCAATCTAAAGGAGTACGGTCATGTTTATTTATAAACTTAATTTAGGGTATTTTGCTCCTCCGTTCTGCTCGTAAACATCTGGATGCTTAGAAGGTGTTTCTTAATGTTCAATGTTTATATTGTCCTTTTTGCACCATCAGTTAGAGGGACTTTGGTCTTCATATACCCTAAGTTTATCCTCTCTCAAATTTAGTCTCCCAGAAGCTGCATGTTGTCATCATACAAGAATGTGCTGTTCGTTCTGCAGATTCCCTGCAAGCCAATGTTTTTAGTTTGGTGTTTGATTGTATTTTGCAGTTCAAGTGGATTTGCTCCCGTATTTATTGTTTGATCTATGTTTCAAGCTTAACTCGATATTTGTTTGGTGCCTAGAGCTGTGATTTCTCATCCTCTTGTGTTGTGCATTGAGAAATACATCCAATACACTACAATACAAAATAACACATTTAACTTCGTATCAACTTTTGCTTTAGTCGCACATGAGGTTTTATCACTGCCACGTTCAAGATTACATTACCTAACTGGCATGGCATTATTGTATTTGTTCTGTGTTATGGAGCTGCGGAGTTTCCCAAGGTTCCCCCATTCCCCTACACTGTTTTACATATCCTCCTTTCCTTCCTATCCAAACAGGGAGAACTGTGGTTCACTCTTATATAACCCCACTTCTTAACTGTGGCAATTTTATTTCCTTAGGCTTTCCAGATTATCTCACACATCAGCTGCAAATCATTCAAAATTCAGAAGTCGGGTTGATTCTGAAACTTCTTTGTACCACTCTTGTCAGAGTACATCTCGAGAATCTCCATTGGCTACGTATCAAAAAGCATAGTCACTTTAAATCCTTATGACTCACCTTCAGAACCATCCTCAATACATGTTCAGGAAGAAATTTAGGGGCATATTATCAAGAATGGCGTTAAAATTATCGCCGCTTTAGCTGCAGAAAACTGCTGCTAAAGCGGCGATAATGGGCTTGATAATATGCCCTGGAGAATTCCAATAGAAGCCCATGTTGACACCAGAACATGGACTTCTATTGGAATTCTCAAGGGCATATTATCAAGCCCATTATCGCCGCTTTAGCGGCAGTTTTCTGCCGCTAAACCGGCGATAATTTCTAACGCCGTTCTTGATAATATGCCCCCCTCAGTATCTGTCAGCCGCCCCACAGGCTGCCCTCCACCTCCACCAATCTTGCTGTGGTGTCTGCCATCAGTAAGGTCCTCTATGGGTACCAGCTTCTCTGCCCTTGCGTCCGAGCTCTGGAATAGCCTGCCGTCTGCACCTAAAAGCATATCTGCTACGACCTTCTTCTGGAAAAAAGACTTCAAACTTGTCTTCTCTCTTGATGCTCCTTTCGCCTCTTGTCTCGCCGGTTCTTCGCTTTTCCCAGTGCCAGGACAACCTTTGAGGTATTTACAGCTCTTCACCAATAACATACCATCTACGAGAGACCCCAGCTAAAATCATCTCCTTCTCTCAGTTTCAATTCTATATGAATGTCGACAACCTACAAACCATCCTCAAACTAGGGAATATTTAAAACAAAACCAGAAACTTGACAACATGTTTGAAACATATCTACCACTGTATGAAGGATAGCTACCTTCACCTGAATTACTCTAAAACTAAATCTCTGCTAACTGTAAAGACCACAACAAGCTGCTTCCCATTCATATGACCAAGAGAACTAGGGGATGTCCAAATCCATTTCAGACTCTGAAAACCCCTGTGCTCTGGTTTGACAGAGACCTTTACTTTAAGCACCAAATCACAGCTGTTCTGAAAAGCACCAGCCTCATCATCTCATAAGGAGCAGAATGATTGACCCTCAACTACAACGAAAACATAGCATTGAACTAATGGGGCCTCTGGTCCTATCCCCACTCGATGACAACATTGTCTACATGGGTTCACATAAGAAGGACCTTCAAAAACGATGGCGGATACAAAATCAAGTAGCCACAATCTTCTTCAGTCTAAAAAAAGCCAAACAAATGACACCATTGCTGAAAGTTCTCTACTGGCGCAGAAAATCAAATTCAAACTCCTTTGTAAAATCTGAGCATTGCATAGGCCTGAAATACCTGCAAGTCCATACCTCAACCTAGACATATCCTTAGATCAAGGAAAACAAACTTGATTGTCATAAACTGTTCTCCAGGAAATCCCATTGAGGGTACACAATCAGAATTCTGAGAGCATGCCCATAGAACTCATTAAACCGGGACCTCAGACACCAGCCTAACCTAACGTCCTTGAAGAAACACCTGAAAACTGGCCTCTGGCCTCTTCAAAGGGTAAGTTTGTTATATACCCAGAGGCCACCCTTCCTCTACCTATAGATAAGGGCCCCTTGTAGTGCCTCCCCAAGTCAGCAGAAACTGCAAGTACGTTTAAGAACTGGAGAAGGGTTTCTGCCCATGAAAGAATCAGCGCTTCGAAGTAATGGCATGTGATAAGGCATCGCTCTACAAATTAATAAAATAAAATAACTTGCATTGAGGTACTGCTTACTATCATATTACATCTTTGAGAGTGGTATTGTATTTTTCAGCTTTATCCAGGGTATGGTGCGAAAAGTATGGTGTATTTTTATATGTATTTTATTTCACTGTATACAGACACCCCCTTTTTCATTTAGGATGTACTGCATCATTGGAGGGCTTGTGAAACTCATTCTGAATGCACCACCTATTCCCCCTAACAGCAGAGAACTTAGATCAGTTAGCCTTAGAAGGTATTTCATTATCCACGGGGCAGTGGATAGGTTTGTCCTATTTGAGTCAGCCCTTAAGAAAAATCTACACAATCCTTTAACTGGTATTATTATTACTGTGTCCTTACAATGCATAAAAATGTTGCATAACGATGTTTCAAAACCATATACAATTACACATCATAAATAAACAATAGTAATTGATAGGGGGCGGAGCTTGCCTGGCCGCAAGATGGCCGCGCTTTAGGGTAGCTCCGTGAGCCGACTTTTATCCGACTCAATCCTGCTCTCCAGTTTTCCCCCTATCGACTCCCCGCTGCAGCCGGCACTTGTGGGACAATTTGGCGACTGAGGGAACCCAAAAAGAAAAAAAGAATATCTGCGCCAAGGCCGCGTGGCGAGGCTGACCCGCCCTACCTAGGTGCTGCGGCCTGCTTTCCTGCGTGGTGCCTGTTACGTGCGGCCTCCCTGGGTGCCTGCGCTGTCGCTGCTGGGCCCGCTATGATCCTGCCGCTCCTGTGAAGGCTCTTGGCCCGTTCCGCGCCTGACGTTGGCTCTGCGATGTTGGGGAGGCCGCTGAAGCTCCATTTGATGCCCCGCCCTGCTGGCTCCAGGTCGCGGCCGTCGGAGTGAGGCGTGGCGGCTCCGCATATACTGAGTGTCCCGGGGCACCGTTGGACCTGCGGCTGCGACGATGAGTGATGGGAGCGGCCTGTGCTTGTCTCAGCTGACCCTATGGTAGACTGTGGCATCCCTGAACCCTCCCACTCCCGGCACTGGAATCGGCGTCCACGCTGATTATCATAGACGAGCGCTGCGCTGTTTTGCAGACGCTCCTGCCCAATTAAATGCCCCTCCTGCTGGGAGTACTTTGGCTGTCGTCCCCCTGGCTTCGTCGGCCTCCCTCAGCGAGCTGTGGGGAAGCTGTCCTGGGGCTGCCCTGATGACACGGTGACTATTTTGTGCAAGATCGTGTGCTGCGCTGGGACAATAGAGCAGACCCTCAGTGCTGGGGTTGTGTGGGTGTGCCCGTGGATAGCAGCCCTCTCCAGGTGATAGCCTCTCCTTAATTTGTGTCTCTGGAGGGACTTGGTGGGCCATACTGCTTGAGCCCTCGGTGCGATACCAAAGGGGATGATGGACGGAGCGTTAGAGCAAATCAAACACTCACCCCCAGTCAACTGATCTGGGTTTAATCCTTCATCATTCTTTAGCTCACTCCACCACCCCAGTTCAGACATGGCCATATGCAAATCAGTCTGACCCTGTGCCTCATGGGAACAGTCCAGCGCCGAACTGCCAAGCCATGTCTTCCCTGGACCGGAAACAAGCATCCTGGGACCGGTTTCGGGTTCAAAACCCTCATCAGCCAGGCTATCTTGAATCCAGTGGCAAAGTGAGCAAGGGACCCACGTCTGGGCATACCCTGCCAACTTAGGGCGAACAAAGCGATACCAAAGGGGATGATGGACGGAGCGTTAGAGCAAATCAAACACTCACCCCCAGTCAACTGATCTGGGTTTAATCCTTCATCATTCTTTAGCTCACTCCACCACCCCAGTTCAGACATGGCCATATGCAAATCAGTCTGACCCTGTGCCTCATGGGAACAGTCCAGCGCCGAACTGCCAAGCCATGTCTTCCCTGGACCGGAAACAAGCATCCTGGGACCGGTTTCGGGTTCAAAACCCTCATCAGCCAGGCTATCTTGAATCCAGTGGCAAAGTGAGCAAGGGACCCACGTCTGGGCATACCCTGCCAACTTAGGGCGAACAAAGCGATACCAAAGGGGATGATGGACGGAGCGTTAGAGCAAATCAAACACTCACCCCCAGTCAACTGATCTGGGTTTAATCCTTCATCATTCTTTAGCTCACTCCACCACCCCAGTTCAGACATGGCCATATGCAAATCAGTCTGACCCTGTGCCTCATGGGAACAGTCCAGCGCCGAACTGCCAAGCCATGTCTTCCCTGGACCGGAAACAAGCATCCTGGGACCGGTTTCGGGTTCAAAACCCTCATCAGCCAGGCTATCTTGAATCCAGTGGCAAAGTGAGCAAGGGACCCACGTCTGGGCATACCCTGCCAACTTAGGGCGAACAAAGCGATACCAAAGGGGATGATGGACGGAGCGTTAGAGCAAATCAAACACTCACCCCCAGTCAACTGATCTGGGTTTAATCCTTCATCATTCTTTAGCTCACTCCACCACCCCAGTTCAGACATGGCCATATGCAAATCAGTCTGACCCTGTGCCTCATGGGAACAGTCCAGCGCCGAACTGCCAAGCCATGTCTTCCCTGGACCGGAAACAAGCATCCTGGGACCGGTTTCGGGTTCAAAACCCTCATCAGCCAGGCTATCTTGAATCCAGTGGCAAAGTGAGCAAGGGACCTCCCTGTACCTGCCGCCGTGCTGACACTGTGGCCCCTTGGAGACACTGGTAGGACAAGCACGTTCAACACTGGGGCCTGGTTGCTGGTTTAGCCCGCTGTGCCTTCTGTTTGGGTGTCGACTGCTGGCCCGCCCCCTCCCCCCCGACCTCCTGGCTAAGTGGGCTCTGCATGATTGTTTGTGCACCCTGGACGTGAACTGCTGGTCTGGGTGGTCTAACGGGGTGGTCCACCTACTGCCTCTGAGCTGACGATGCTACGGCCTGCATCCCTTGGATACCTGGCGGCTGACTGGGTGGCTGCTGCTGGATACGGTCCCCAAACAATATCCATTATAAGGTGGGGGTGCTTCTTGGTGGGTGCCCCCGACCTTTGTTAACGCAGTTGGTGGGGCCCTTACCTCTGTGTTGGGTGCCTCCGTGAGGTGATCTGTGTGGGGCTCTAGCGACCTACATTGAGGGTGATACGCCCCTGCGACCTCATCTTGATCCCAGGTGACCATGGGCCGCACAGAGAAATCGCAATCCAAGTTGCAATTTGAACCACGTAAAACCCCCAGACATCAAGACACTAAGAAAAATGCAACTGAGTCTGGTTCAGAAATGGGTGACACGGCCGCCGACTCCGATCTAAAGCAGATTCTCGTGGTCATGCAGCTCAGCCTAACGAAAATTGATGGTAAGATAGACGCCCTTTCTTTCAGGATGGACAGGATGTCGGAGAGGCTGGACAAACAAGCTGCTAAATTGGACACAGTTGAGCAGAGGGTGTCGGGCGCGGAGGACACACTCAACTCTACTCTGAACTCTACCACGAAGCTAGAAAAGCTACTGCATTCAGTTCAGTCTAAACCAGAGGACCTGGAAGCGCGTTCAAGGAGGAACAATCTGCGCATAGTACGTATTGCTGAATCCTCCAACATCCCTAATATGGAACTCTTCGTGGAACAATTGCTGGTTACACTCCTGGGCAAAGATATCATTTCTAACATGTTCATCATTGAGCGTGCCCATAGGTCTCTCGCTCCCAGACCGGTCCCAGGGGCTGCTCCCCGCCCTATTATTGCCCGGGTACTCAACTATAGAGACAGGGACGCGGCACTAAAGAAAGTCAGGGAACTACAATCTCTGAGATACGAGGGCACAGAGATATCAATTTACCCAGATTTTACACAAGCTGTCCAGGATGCACGACGTCTGTTTTTCCCTGTTAAACGGAAGCTACGCAACCTGAATCTGGAATACAATGTGATTTACCCAGTGAAACTTAGGGTGCGCGCAGATGGGAAATTTCACATATTTAATGACTCCAAACAGGTTTTACATTTCTCGAAAAGAAGAGAGAGTGACAGCCAAAGTGGGGGATCACCAATAACTCGCCGCTCTTTGGACGATGATACTCCTGGCCCTGAAGAACAGTGAATTCCCCCTAATGTGTTACTGCTTTGGTTACAAATCTGTGGTGTGCCCTCTTTTGGGGGATAGGGTGGGGAGTTAGCTTAATTATGGTATCCTATCAGGGGGTGTTGGGGCGGTATCGTCACTACGTTTAATATTATGCATGATTGAGCTGATCAGTATTGGAGGAGCACATTGTAGTAGAGGCTCTAGTACCTTTCTCTCGATGTTTTGTAGGCAACATCTGTCCCGGTGTGTTACCCATCATCGACATCTAGGTTTGTTTATGTTATGGAATGTATATTCTGTGGTTTTGTTTTGCATTTACGTGTGGGGGGGCTGAGGGATCGACTATGCCAAGTTGGGGTCAGCATAGCGTGGGTGGCGGGCGGGAGGGGTTGAGGTTCATTGGCGCAGTAAAGGCAATTCACGGCATTTTGATTTTAGTTACGCTCCTTGCAATGAAGTATGACACTGGGATTGAATATGTAATGTGCATTGTAGGCGAATACCACACATGACCACCAAGTCAATTACATTTTGGACATGGAATGTCCGGGGCCTTAATGATTATCGCAAGCTAAGAAAGGTTGTTGCCATGTTGAAAAGACACCACGTAGATATAGCAATGATACAAGAAACCCATCTTGCCCCCCAAAATAAGATGCTCACAAAACGGCGACTACAGGGCCTTTTTTCCGCAACTGGTTTCACTTCACACGCAAGGGGGGTCCTCATCTGGGTTAACCCTAGATCCGGCTTGTCCTTGCATGAAGAGGAGGTCGACCCCAATGGTAGAGTTATTGTAGTCCGCTGTCAGACTGAGGGCTTCAGTGCTCGGTTAGTTAATATATATGGACCCAATTATGACGACCGTCAGTTTTTTCAGTCCCTGGCAGCGCGCTTGCTTAACACTAATAAGTTGCCGCAAATGTGGGGAGGAGATTTTAATTGTATACTTGACCCCAAAAAGACTGATCACGCAGCCCACCGAAGAAGCCTCCTGCAGCGGCCAGCGACATATCGGCGCTCATGGAGCAGCTTGGGCTCGCGGATGTCTGGAGGCAGCGTCTGGCAGCCACTCCGGGGTTCACTCACTACTCTGCCCCACATGACACCCACACCAGGATTGATTACTGGCTGGTTTCTAGAAGCCTGGTCCCACTAGTCTCGAATTGTGAACTTCTCCCCAGAACTTACTCCCACCATTCTCCAGTGCAGTTGATATTGACTGTCCCTACATTTAGACATGCCCCATTCACATGGAGATTTCCGCCGTATTCCATACTTGATCAGGTGTTCCGCTCAGAAATGGCTACAGCTATTGACACCTTTTTTAGAGAGAACATAGGCTCAGTCCCCGCCTTTTCAACTGTCTGGGAAACGTTTAAGGTTTTTATTCGTGGGGAATCAATTGCTAAGCATGCGGGAGTTCTCAGGTTCATTCAGAACAGGCTTACTAAACTAAAGGCAGACATCACAGCCCTGGAACAAGAGCACCAGCGGACGGGGCAAGCTGAGACACTAAAGGATATTAAAGCGCTGTTGGTGGAATTCCAGGACACAGCTGAGAGTGAAGTCAATCACTTAGGCAAGTACGCCACAGCTCGGGTGTACCGGGAGGGCGAACACCCCGGAGCCCTGTTTGCTAAATTGCAGCGTCCCCTGAGGGAAACTAATTCCATAGTTGAAATTAACGGCGAAGATGGTAGTTTGATATATGATTCACAAGGCATCGCTAGATTTAGTAGATATTATACAGAGCTGTATAGGTCTCGGATCCCCCCTGCTAGTTCAGCTATTGAAGATTATTTGACACATATCCGTCTCGCTTGGCTCACAGACTCTCACAGAGAACATCTCATGGCTCCCCTAGACCCCAGGGAAATTAAGGTCGCTTTGTCATCAATGAAAAGTGGGTCCACCCCGGGTTCTGATGGGCTGACTGTTGCCTTTTATAAAGCGTTCCAAGACCTCCTAATCCCACACCTGGTTACCCTATTTGAGGAGATGGCGGAGAGTAAGCTAATGCCCCCTTCAATGCGTGAGGCATTAATCGTTACCCTCCTCAAACCCCTAGCGATTGTTCATCATATAGGCCCTTGTCATTGTTAAACACAGATACAAAACTTTTCGCTAAGATACTGGCCAACCGCATCTGCCCACTGCTTCCGGGCCTCCGGGCCTAGTGGGAGTCGAGCAGGCCGGATTTGTCCCAGGACGCAACCTGACGTCTAACCTTCGTACGATTTTTGCCGCTATTCAGCATATCAAGCCTAAAATTAACACTACCGCAGTATTCTTGGATGCCGAAAAGGCATTTGATTCTGTGGAGTGGCTTTTTATGGAAATGGTACTCAGGGATGGTACTCAGGCGAATGGGTGTGGGCGACATCTTTTTACAACTGGTTAAGGTTCTTTATGAAGTGCTGTGTGCCAGAATTAGGTTGGGAAATCTGGTTACGGCTCCGATACCCATAACCAGGTGCACTCGGCAGGGATGCCCCTTATCCCCTCTCTTGTATGCTTTGGTCTCCGAACCATTGTTATGCGCCCTTAGGGAATACCACAGTCATAGGGGGGGTGCGGTTCCCAGGTTATCATTTAATAGTCTCTGCATATGCTGATGATCTACTACTTTATTTTAGGGACCCTTCTACCAACCTCACCCCTGTTTTGAACGAAGTGGTTTGCTTTGGACAGCTGCCCGGACTAAACATCAACTGGAACAAGTCCTTAATTTTTCCCTTGACCGCATCTACCCTCCCTCCTACGATGCAGTTCCCTTTGCATTGGACAACAGAGTCTCTACGCTATTTAGGGATTCAGATGCACACTGACTCAGAAGTAGTGTTAGTTGATAATTATTTTTCCCTTGACCGCATCTACCCTCCCTCCTACGATGCAGTTCCCTTTGCATTGGACAACAGAGTCTCTACGCTATTTAGGGATTCAGATGCACACTGACTCAGAAGTAGTGTTAGTTGATAATTATTTTTCCCTTGACCGCATCTACCCTCCCTCCTACGATGCAGTTCCCTTTGCATTGGACAACAGAGTCTCTACGCTATTTAGGGATTCAGATGCACACTGACTCAGAAGTAGTGTTAGTTGATAATTATGGGAAAGTATTGGACAGACTAGAAGAGGATGTGACTAGATGGACACGATTACCACTTTCACTACTGGGACGTGCTTCATTGATGAAGATGGTTGTCCTGCCTAGACTGTTATTCCTGTTCCAGAACATACCCATGGTGCTTCCAAAACACATTTTCATTAAATTAAGGTCCCTCATGATAAAATTGGCCTGGGCTGGCAAGCAACCCAGTGTAAAATGGGACATTCTCACTTTGCCGTACTCTTTGGTCAGCCTTGGTGCCCCGGCTCTAGACTTATACTGTAGAGCTGCACAGTGGTCCCACGCCTCTGCTTGGCTGCATTTCCCCACTACTCCCCCACATATATATATAGAGAGAATAGCTGCTGGTACAGACACTCTCCCACAGGCGCTATTCAGGAATCCAACACGTAGGCACAGTATTCTAGACTCTATTAATTCCACCGCCCATGCTTAGCGCAACCTGTTGGACAGACATGCCGGCGCTATTTTATACTCTCCCTTGACCCCTTTGGAGTGGTGCTCTTGGCTCCCTTCCAGTATCGATAGTGGGGTTTCTCAGGCCATGAGCGGAGTTAACGTCACTGTTATAGGCGACCTCTTCGAGGGGGGGAACTCCGCAATTGGGAACAGCTGACAGCGGATTACTCCATCCCTACACTGTTGGCGCGTTTCCAATATCTTAGACTTCGGCAGGCCCTAAAAACACTTTTGGGGAACTCCCTACAGGAGCCCCCGGAAGTTCACGCCTCTCTTCCATCATCAAGACTCCTTCACCCCCAAAGTTAGTTTCGAGAATATATAACATTACACAAGCAAACAGATCGGTACAGTTCTCCAAACCTCGGCATGACTGGCAGAGGGACTTGGCCCGGGTTATTGAGGACAAAGAGTGGCAATATTGTTGCGAGATGACGGAAAAGATATCAATGAATGGTAGGCATCGCCTTATACATTTCAAATACATTAATAGAACATACTACACTCCGGAACGTTTGCAATAATATGGTTTGCGTGATTCAGCTACCTGTTCTCGATGCCCGGAACCGATGGCAGATTTTATGCACTTAGCCTGGTTCTGTCCTCACATATTGGAGTACTGGGGAAAAATATTTCAGAAAATAAACAATATCTCTAACCTCACACTATCCCCTGACCCGCTCACTGCACTTCTAGGCTATACCAAACCTATTGACAAAAATTCCAGACGATTGGTGGCGATGGCGCTACTTTTGGCGAAGAGACTGATTGCTATGCGGTGGGGTAGAGGTCCGATTCCTACAATTGAGGAGTGGACAACTGACATGATCTATTGCAATACACAGTCAGACTCATATGGCGAACTTCTCCCCCCCAATCCAGACCATATTCTTACTGGTGCCCATTTCAACAGTACTTGATAGGTAAAGAAACAGGCGAACCTGACGGTGATGTTGTCAGTACTCATCCTTAATGTTACGATATGATCTTGTATGGTTGTCTACTGCTCACTGCCTTTGGCCGGTTATGAATGTCCTTCTTAGCATGATGTGGGGTGTTTTTTTTTTGCAACGGATGCAAACAGTGTCTCTCTCTGCTTATCCTTTTCTTTTATTCCTAGTGTCTCATTATATACCATGATGTACCTCTGTTAATGTGCGGAGCCACTTTGATTGCCTAATTGTCCTGTACTTATTGCCTGATGATGCTTTTCTTAAATGTATTATGTTATTAAAATCAATAAAGAAAAGTTTTTAAAAAACAATAGTAATTGATTTGAAAATAAATTCATGCTGATGTCATGTAACCGAGATCACAGATTTCTATTCCTGAATACATGATGTATCATAATAATAAAACTGATAATGGCTCTTATTAACGTGGCAAGTGCATGCACCTGTGAGGTGGGCATGGGGGCCCTGGGGACCTCCTCTGTAACACTGATGCATTCAAGCTTGGTTTCATCCAGGGCCATGTTCAGCCAGTATGGTTATAGTGCATAATGTTCATTCTCCTATACCATTTAGCGCTCAATGATATCTTAATTATGGACCTTAATCTGAGCTGGCTGACTGGCATTTTGGCGTGGTAATACTGCCTGAGGAAATACCTATACTGCATGGCGTGGTTTTCCCTGGTGTAGCATTGTCTTCCTATTGCAGGTTCTCAAAGTCGGAATTTGGGAGAATGAAGTAAAACTGCACATTTTTCTGGGTTGCAGAACCCTTGCATTATTCACCCACACACAGATTTAACCATGTATTGCCTGAAGATGTTTGTGTGGGGGAAAAGGGCTGTATCAGTGCAATGCTTGCACATAAGTATTACCAGCAGTCCGTTCAAGAATATTTGCATCCCTAGCTGAACCTGTATTTTGCTGAGCCTTACTCTTTCCGCAGAGGGAACTCTTCTTTTTTGTAGGGGTAATCTGGATCCTTCTCTTGTTGATCTCCAGCCCCCTTCCATCCCCTTTTTGTCTGCTGTTCAAGAGACCTGCAGCAAACTCCTGCATTTCAATAACTAGTCGAATTCTACACTTGCATTCCAGTAGATTTAGAAAAATGTTACATGCAGAGGCTTTTGAAACTCTGATTGTATGGTACCTGAATGGCTGTAACCACTTTCTATAAGCTAGGTATTTGAGTTTAGTCCCAGCTGCAGCTAGTCATATGCACTCTAGACACAGAAAAGACTGTTGACCTCTCTCCTGTAGTGCATAATTTGCAATATGTTTAGTAAGATGATAGCATGATTAGCATTGCACGGTAATGCACAACAATTAATGTCAGAATGAAGTCAGAGTCAGAATTAACCTCTTTGTAGTGCACTGGTTAGATATAAAGTGGTACATTTAGGCTAGGGGTCCTCAGCAGCATCACTTTCTACCCAAAGAATTAGTCAAATATTGCCTTCAGTCGTCAGTTGTGTGTAGTAGTTTGTGCAGAGTAAATATGGAGTGGTGTAAGCAATGGAAATGACACTTTAACCATTTCAGGCGAAAGTCATGGAAGAAGACAAGTCATTAAGCAATTATAAATTACAAAGAGTTCAATAGCGGGGGCAGTGCTAACCAGACCCTGTGGAGGATGTAGGTGATCCCACCAGATCACTTCTGGAGGCGGCTAGAGACCTTGCGCCTGCACAGATATTTTTTGGTTGCTTTCACAGAACAAACAGCGGAAGCCTATGTCTCTTTTCCAAGCTTGGGAGTAAGGTGGCACATCCAAACTCACAGGCGTACTAGTGTGAGTTTAGAATGAGCCAGAGCTATTTGGATGGATGCCTGCTTTGGCCAAAGCTCTGCGGCTAAGATTAAGGGAGCGGTGTCAGGGGGAGCATGTGGTAGAACATATGGTGCAGCATGTTGGATTCTCGTATTTTCTACATCCTCAAATGAGCCTGGCTAGCTGCATCCCCTCCACCTCCCATTCTATGAGCTGTATAAGGACCATGGGCCAGATGTCAGAAAAGTTTTTGAGTTCACAACCACTCTGATTCAGATGTATTAATAGTTTCTGACCATAATTCCGGTCGCTTAAACTATTGGAAAGTTCCCGAACCCCAAGTAGTGGTGGTCACAGAGGGTACAGGCCCTTTTGGACTTCTGAGTCCTGAGCCTTGAAGTGAGGTTGCAAAAGCCCACTTTATCAATGATTCCGGCCAATAGACAACATTTAGGAGAATAGGCCTAGCTGCATTTCTGCATGCACTTAGAGGCCAGAGTGAGGCAAGATCCTCAGGGGCTCATTTACAAGCCCCTCGCGCCGCCGGAACATCACTTTTTCCCATATTAAAAGGGACGCACCAGCGGCGCAAGAGGCTTGTAAATAAGCCCCTCAGTTCCTTGTTCTCTGCGCTAAAACTGCCTCAAGGAAAGGGAACAGGAAAACAAACACAGTACGCCTCAACTGCCAATACCATGAGACTTGGTCTCCAAGCTGTGGCTGAATTTCATTACTCAAAGCTTAAAGTCACTGAGTAATAGTGATAGTAAATCAGCCACCGAATAATGCCAGAACTGGACATACTGAACCTGTCCAGTTAGTTTGTAGCCCTCAAGATCAGATAAAGCAAGTCCACTCACCTAAAGGTCGCAATTAGACAACCGCGTCTTATTCTTGGGGGCTCATACTAGTTTACCGTACTTGCCTCTGTGAACTGCCTGGTTGGACGAAGGAAAATGATTGATGGGTGGGAAAAGATGTACGTTTCTTTTCTCTGAAGGCTGGATGGTTGCAGATGACGTCACAGATGATCACAAGGAGGGTGTTGCACAGCTGAGCCACTATGCCTCTCATCGAGAGCCTCCCCAGCAGCATCAAGTATTACAGCAGCCTGAGAAACTTCTGAAAGAAAGGCACACCCACACCACATCACCACATGATGCACAGTCTTGCCGTCAAGACGTCAAGGTAAATAGGACAGGCAGCGTCAAGGTCAAAGGCACAGAGAGACTTCAGGAGCGGATGAACATTTCACCTTTGTATAAATGTGTAACCGGTGCTTTTTAGTACACATAGTTTAGATTTACCTCATTATGTTTATTTTTGTATTTGTTAAAGCTATTTGTTGCTTGTTGATGTGTTTAACATAAATTGCTCTTTTTATGTTCAGCTTTACGAAAAGTATTCAGGTTTACAGCTCAACAGGCAGATTCCATTAACAAGGTATACATAAAAGGGACAAGTTAGCTGATGCAAATAAATGAGCCCCAGGGACTCCTAATATTTAACTTAATTAAGGGCCATGGAATTAGTCATGAAGCAGAAAAGGCACAGTAGGACATGAATCGTGGTGGTGAATGTAAAGCCAAACACTCTGATGAGCAAACTATAAAAAATAGAAAACTTTTGTGTAGAGACCCATGCAAGTTCAGTTTCCTTGGTTACCAACGCACTACAAGCTCTAGCAACTCCAAAGCACTCCTACAATCCCTTCTTAAATCCCCAGGCATTGTACAGAAATGTATTATGTATTTTTCTCAAATAGTACAACACAAAACAGGGATTGTTTAGCTCCTAGGCATTTGATCCATCTTCACCAATGCTCCTGCAATGACTAACCAATATGGGTGTTTTATCAGCATTAAAACGCAATGTTATATATTTCTAATAAACTGAAAACAATCTTGGTGAGCTCTCTGTTTTCCTATAGATGTCTTGTGGCTCAATGTGCTAGGCATACAATTGCTTAAAATGTGGAAGTACCTTTACGTTCTTGCGAATATCAGCATGTCAGTATTTCGTCATATGCAATTCAAAATTGCACACTTCAAGTAACTAAGGGCTAGATTGTACTAAAGGATTTTCTTGTCACAATACCTGCGATTCGGTAAACCTCAGGGTTTGAGACAAGAAAATGTGGTTTTCAAATGTACTAAACCCATTTAGTGATTCGGTAATTTGGAAACCATAAGGAATCGCTATTTGGGAGGGTTTTTTTAAGGTTTCACTTCCAAATAGCTATACCTTATGTTATGTGTTAATGTTTTGCGAACCCAATGCAGTCGCAAAACAATAATATTTTACCAACACCCCAAAGGAGGTGATAACTCATTTGCAAAAGGGAGGGGTCCCCAAGGGAATCATTCCCTTTGTGAATGGTCCCAAAAACATTTCTTAGGTGTTGGCAGTGGTATTTTAAGGAAAACGGGCAGCATTTTACAAAAATTGATTGCTTAATTTAAAAGCAATCACAAACATAATGGTCTGCTGACCTGAGCAGGCCACCATCCCTGTGACGGCAGTGAAACATAGTGTGTCGCAATTTGTGATCTACCTCATTAATAGTCATGAATAGGTCGAATTGCGACCCACTGCTATTCAGTATTTTGTGAACCGACCAATTAGTGCACAATCAGTTTGCAAAATACTGTTGGATTCGCTAAAAGTTGGTGCTCAAATTATGACCACTTTTAGCTAATCCAATGTGCGTACATCGGGCCCTATGTCGCACCTCAACTACTTCAGAGGCGGTTTAAGATGGTGAAAGGGAAAGCACTTGAGATACACGTTGGTTAGGAGAGAGAGGGCAAGTGAAACGGAGAGGGGATGTGAGCTGCACCAGTGGTACAAGTAGGTGGTGCTCTCAAAAATATTTTGAGCAAAGGCACTAATAACTTTTACTAATTAACCACAGTTTTTACATGTGTAAGACTAAGACTTTGTCATGAGTAATTCACGTAATGAGCCTATTCCATTTCTCTGGCGACACGAATAAGCCTGTCACCAGAGTATGCAATTTGGGGGCTTCTCGCATCTGAACCTTCTGATTGATCCATACTTTACTACCAGCTCTCTAAATTGCTTAATTTGGACATAGTCCTGATGCAGGAGGCCTGGTGTATCAACCAACCAATTTGCAGAATCCACACCTTTACATGACAATGTCCTCTTTCCCCAATATAATAATTTCTCAAAAATGTCCAATTAACATCCAAAATTGATGCTGTCAAACTTCCTGAAATGAAATCCAGAATAAACTTTTATAAGTCAAAATGTAAATCAACAGCTTTATATGGGGTGGGTTTATGGGGACATACCGATTGTCAACCTTTGTAATTGGTGGCTAATGCCTTTTTAAGGTACCTTCTAGTGGTCCCTAGTAGTTGTTCCTCATATGTTTGCCACACAGAGCTGGGGCTATCTTTTATAACTGATGTAACCAAGATCCAGCCAATCTTACTGTGGCATAAGATTTGGGGGCCGATTCCGATCTCGGTCGGAGGCGCACTCAATACTATTCGGTCGGGAAAAAGCCATGCGAAAGCCAGTTTCCCGACCGATCCGTACAGCACACCGAACGAGCAAGTACGATGCGCACAACAGCAAAAATTCCGGCCGAGCCGTACTCACCCAAACCAGGTCCTGTTCTCCGACCGAGGCGAATCCGGAAACGCCGAATCGAGTCGCACGGAAGGGAAAATGCAGCCCCGTCCGGCCGGACAAGTACGATGCGCTTTCCGTACGCGCCGAACCCGTCGCTACGCACGGCACGTCAAAGCATCCGGGAGAGGCGCACATAAGCTCCGAATCGCGCCACAACACGATCCACGGCTACGAGACGAACACAGCACAGACGAGGACGACGCGAAGCGACGAGGACGAAGCGAAGCGACGAGGACGAAGCCAAGCGACGAGGACGACGCGAAGCAACGAGAAGGACGAACGACACGAACCAACCATGAATCCCTTCGTCCCGATCATACCAATATTCTACATCTACTACCGGAACAGGCACGGACGCGTACGGCGCAGAAGGTAAGTCAGACACCAACCACAAAACACATACAACACGTACACGACACATCACACACATACACGGGGAATCTGAATATACTTGCAACAGCAGCACCATAGGGGCGGGATGCCCATCACCAATGCCACATATGCACACAGGGGCCTGAATGCGCGCCACCACCCCAACCCAGGGGGGCTGGATGCCAACCACCACAACCACCCTTAGCCAGGGGGTGCCAAATGCCCACCACCACTACCACCCTTAGCCAGGGGGCAGGATGCCCACCACTACTACCACCCTCACCCAGGGGGGCAGGATGCCCACCACTACTACCACCCTTAGCCAGGGGGCTGGATGCCTACCACTACTACCACCCTTAGCCAGGGGGCAGGATGCCTACCACTACTACCACCCTCACCCAGGGGGGCAGGATGCCCACCACTACTACCACCCTCACCCAGGGGGGCAGGATGCCCACCACTACTACCACCCTTAGCCAGGGGGCAGGATGCCCACCACTACTACCACCCTCACCCAGGGGGGCAGGATGCCCACCACTACTACCACCCTCACCCAGGGGGGCAGGATGCCCACCACTACTACCACCCTTAGCCAGGGGGCAGGATGCCCACCACTACTACCACCCTCACCCAGGGGGGGCAGGATGCCCACCACTACTACCACCCTTAGCCAGGGGGCAGGATGCCTACCACTACTACCACCCTTAGCCAGGGGGCAGGATGCCCACCACTACTACCACCCTCACCCAGGGGGCAGGATGCCCACCACTACTACCACCCTCACCCAGGGGGGCAGGATGCCCACCACTACTACCACCCTTAGCCAGGGGGCAGGATGCCCACCACTACTACCACCCTCACCCAGGGGGGCAGGATGCCCACCACTACTACCACCCTCACCCAGGGGGGCAGGATGCCCACCACTACTACCACCCTTAGCCAGGGGGCAGGATGCCCACCACTACTACCACCCTCACCCAGGGGGGCAGGATGCCCACCACTACTACCACCCTTAGCCAGGGGGCTGGATGCCTACCACTACTACCACCCTTAGCCAGGGGGCAGGATGCCCACCACTACTACCACCCTCACCCAGGGGGGCAGGATGCCCACCACTACTACCACCCTTAGCCAGGGGGCAGGATGCCCACCACTACTACCACCCTTAGCCAGGGGGGCTGGATGCCTACCACTACTACCACCCTTAGCCAGGGGGGCAGGATGCCTACCACTACTACCACCCTCACCCAGGGGGGCAGGATGCCCACCACTACTACCACCCTTAGCCAGGGGGCAGGAAGCCTACCACTACTACCACCCTTAGCCAGGGGGCTGGATGCCTACCACTACTACCACCCCCACTCATAGGATGGACAATGCATGACACAACAAGCACACCACAACCTAGGGAATGCAAGATTAAGACATCCCCCCACCACCATGACAAGCGTGTGAGCAGGCTGTGTCAAATGCCTACAACACCGAACATGACATTGAACATACAATGTGACCCCCTAGCACATGTGCCACACATATATGTGTGTGGCACCCACAATGCAAGCAGCCCATGACCATTGTGGCAATGGGGCCTAAACCCCCATCATCACAGTGACCAAAAGGCAAGTGTGGGGTCCATAGCTGAAGCACATTTTGACCATTGTGGCAATGGGGTCTAAACCCCCATCATCACAGTGACCAAAAGGCAAGTGTGGGGTCCATAGCTGAAGCACATTTTGACCATTGTGGCAATGGGGTCTAAACCCCCATCATCACAGTGACCAAAAGGCAAGTGTGGGGTCCATAGCTGAAGCACATTTTGACCATTGTGGCAATGGGGTCTAAACCCCCATCATCACAGTGACCAAAAGGTAAGTGTGGGGTCCATAGCTGAAGCACATTTTGACCATTGTGGCAATGGGGTCTAAACCCCCATCATCACAGTGACCAAAAGGTAAGTGTGGGGTCCATAGCTGAAGCACATTTTGACCATTGTGGCAATGGGGTCTACACCCTCATCATCACAGTGACCAAAAGGTAATTGTTAACAAAGAAAGAGCTGCAACTGCCAAACTGCATGGATCATTCCTGGTCACAGAACCAAAAACTCATCTGTGGCAAAGTAGTGTATGTGTCCCATTGCAACATAAATTGGGGGAGCCAAATACTGCAGTGCAAATGAAACATTCCTTTGGCCATGTGCAGACAAACAACACCCATGGGGGCTGAGACCGTCAACAGTCATCAATGACACAATGACAGAAGTGACCATCAGAATGCAGAACCACATATTTGCACCAATGGGCACACAAATGCAGATACCCTGTGGAGACAGCAGATGTGAGGTGAACAGATACCATACCATGGCAGCAATGGGACACACAAACCATGATCACTGTGCTGACCGATGACCTAGGAGTCCCAGGGACAGCAGGGGAAACACACCAAACAACATACAGCCAATGGCACACCCAAGATATGCCAATGCAGTGGTGCAGATGCACAAACACAAACAGGCAGACCAACACTGTCATCATACACAGCAGGTGAGGGGTGGGGGTGCCAGTGTCCCCAGGCAACAACACAACACATGAGGAGAGCTGAATACCAATCATACAGATGTGCATACACTGCCACACTAAGCTAACTCATGGATCCAAATCCCCTATGTGGGCAAGCAGGCATTGACAGGTGAGAGGGAGCACAAAACACACATGTCACACAGGCACGTAGGAACAACAACTGACACAGCAAGTCACAGACACACCACAGCACCACCCCCAGGGCCCCCACAATGTGGTGACCCTGGGCTGAAGAAAATACCACTGTGATGACAAAGCTAAATGTCGTTCACACTGTGAACCACAGTCAGGTGTCCTGAGCAACTAACTACCATCACACCTACACAAGCACAAATCAATCAGCATGGCCAGTAAGCCAAGGCCAACATGGAGGCAGGGGACTAGCCGGGCAACAACTCTCATCTGCACACACTCAACACCACACCCCTCGACCTCCAACAATGTGCAGCAGTGAAGTACACATGCACTGGTGACATTGCACATGCACCCATGACTATTCCAGGGTGGTGGGTGGGAACCAAGGTGTAGAAACACATCACACATGGACACTCAACAAGACTCCTGAATGTCTGACACACTGCACACTACTCTGTACATGGACATGACGGCAATACCACACCGACCAATGGGATCCCAGCCACAGTCACACACCAATGAAGAAGCCAAGGTCACCCACAAAGAACACACATAGACAACAACCAACATTGCAGCCCGGACCCTAAGGAGTGCCAGCAGTCACACACACAACGTGTCACAATCACTGAAAGATAACACAAACTGGAAATCACATGACAGGGGCAAACAACAAGTGCCAAAGGGAAACCTGACTGTGACCCATCTGCGTCAGCACACAAACTCTGCCCTGACAGCAAACACACCTATGGGTGACACCCTGATGACCAGTAATGTGCCATGCACCCACATCACAGAGAACACAGGGAGAAGACTTTGGGGGAACATAGCTCAAGTCAGCAAGCATCACAAACAGGTACAACACTAGGGATCACAGCATGCGCAGATGAATGGAAGTGAACACACAGACATGCACATACAACACACACCTTGGGCGCAGGCAATGTCACACGTGTACACACTGCCATGAGGGGACTCCACTCCTGTGTGAGGAAAGCTGTGCCATATGTTGCCTCAGTAGGGCCCCATCATGTCAGCTGAGCACTTGGTCACACAATCAACAATTAGCACCAAATGAGGGCTCCCATCACATCAGCCTGGTCATGGATGTGCCAACGGAATCATCAGCACAGATCCAACACACTTGTATAGCAATGTTGCACTGACTACACGGATGAGTCCCTCCCCATTGATGCCCAAACCTGCATGTCCACTGGAGATGGCAACACGGTCAGGGAAGTAGACAAATGCAACGATGGCAGGCACAACAGATGTGCAGGGGTGGAAGCCACAGATATGAAATTGCCAATGTAAGTAGGAAACCCATTGCCAAATACTGAACACATGACACCCTCAGATGCTGCTATTGATGACATGGATACACCACATGATAGGACACATTCCCCCTGGACCACATGGGTTCCTGCACAGTAACACTTCATAATCATGAGACCAGATATCACCATCACTGCAGCAAGGGCATGGTTAGCTGCACCAACAACATGTACATCTGAAGCATGAGCACTAGAGAAAAGAAAGTTGCTTTATTCAGCATATGTGTTGAGGCCAAACGAAGTCCTGAAAAAAGAGCAAAGGCCAATGGCCAGTCCATTGTCAAAGTTCAAACAGGGTGACACTGGCAGATGTCACCCTACGCATGCCTGCACAATACCAGGGACAATCCACTAGGAGGGGCAACCGGGGGGCAGGCCAGGCACCGCAGGGACAGGATCAGGGCTCACCAGGGGGAGTCAGGGAAGGGGTGGTGGGTGCAGGAGAGCCACTGACAACTGCAGTGGAGGTGTCTGACATGGTGTGTGCCGGCACAACTGGGGGGCATGACACAGATGTCGTGGGTGCCGGCACAACTGCAGTGGACCCTGCAGATGGGGTGGACAGGTCCGCCACTGCAGTGCCCAAGTCAGACAGGGCGGTAGTGGACTCCACTGCAGTGCCTACCTCCAGGGGAGGAGAATGGGGAACAGGCAAGGTGGGTTGGACAGAGGGGGGACACCCTCACCACATCAGTGGCACAGACAAGCGCAGCGGGGGTGTGGTGCTGGGAGAGCAAGTGGCAGGGGGAGAAGGCCGGAGCATCTTGGGGATGGTATATCTGTGGGTGGGGGAACCTGGGGCAGGGTGTGGTGGGGGCACCTGTGCAGTGGGGGCCTGAGGGATGGAGGACGGAGACCTTGTGCCTGAGCTGCAGGGTGGTGGCGGGGTCTTGCTCTTAGCACTCCGGGGGACTTGCGGGTGGGGGCCTCAGTCCGTCTGCGCCTGGGGGAGGGTGTCCGGGGGCGAGGGGCACTCTGCTCCGTGTGGGTGGGCTTCCTCTTCCCCCGGGATGCTGGAGCAGCTTCATCGGTGGGGAAGAGGCCGAGGTCACAGAGGAAGAGCTGCTGTGACTTTGGGGTTGCAGGTGAGGCAAGGGAGGGTGCTTTGGAGGGAGAGGGAACTGAGGACTGCGCAGTGCATGTGGATGCGTGTGTGTGTTCCAGGGCCCCATCCCCTGTGAGTCTGGCTTCAGTCCCCTGAATGTGCGTGCGTGTGCGTTTTGTCATTGGCGTGTGTGTCAGTGTGCTGGATGTGTGTGTGCTGGTGTGTGCCTGTGCCAGTGTGTGTGTGCCTGGGATGGGTAAGGTGCTGGGGAGTGTGGATGGAGCAGAGGCAGGAGGGGTGAGGGACCGTTTGAGGAGGGACACTGCTGCCGTCAGGGAGGAGTCCATGGACCTATTGCCCCTCTGTAGGTCAGACATGCCCGATGAGATGCCCTCCATGAACGACACCAGCTGAGTCAACAGCGCGGTGTGCGCATGGAGGACACTCAGCATGGCTGTCTGCCCTACATGGAGCTGGCGAAGGAGGTACACAGACTCCTCACTCAGGGCAGCAGGGGACACAGGGGCAGGGGGTGCGGTGCCTGGCCCAAAGGAGACACGCTCCCGGACATGGGAGCCTCCACGGACCTGGGGAATGGGAGCCGATGGGAGGGCGGTGGTGGTGCTGGTGGTGGCGGGGACAGCAACACTAGCTGGGGTGTGGTGGCTGCTGACACCCGCCTCCACAAGGGAGTCATCCTCCGAGTTGCTCTGGTCCTCAGCTGAGGTGGATGCTGCTGAGGACTCCTCGGTGTGGCTCCCCTCGCCCTCCGTGCCACTGGGTCCCTCCGACCACTCCTCGGCTGCTGACCCAGTCTGGCTCTCCGGCTCCTCCTGGTCCGTGGAGCTGTCCCCTTCCGTGGCCGTGGATGTATCTGCAAACAATGGGGAAACAGACAGACATCAGTCACCTGCACCAAACGCACACACCACTGTGAGCACAGCACATTACAGAGCAAGCCCTGGCATCATTAGTTGTACATTGCTAAAAGTGCCCTAATTGAACAGGAGAAGTCAATTGTCAGTCTGATGCCAAGCATGGCACTCACATCCCACATGGCCTTGCACCCATCTGTCTGGTGTCTGTTGGATTGCAACACCCCAGTGTTGACACATGCACCAAGTACACAGTAGTTGGACAGTGCAGAGGACACGGTGTGGACACATCACAGCTCTTGCCACTGAGTCAGTACAGGTTTACGGATGTAAGGGATGCCCAGAGTCAAATAGGAAATGCATGTGATGCATACCAGCGACAGACACCATGATGCACCCATGTCCTGATAGCCAGCGCCACTATGGTGTGCATGTAGCACATGTCACTCCCCTGCAGGATCACCAATCAGTAGACACATGCCATGGCGGAGGCATGACTGCAAAGTCATACATCACTGTCTCAGTGATGTATGACTTTGCAGCCAGACAACAACACTCTGCACTGTGTCACAATAGTAGGTCATGGGGAATGCAAGTCCTGGAGCTGCACAAGTGCACATGTACATCCCCCCCACAACACATCCTCTTAACCCTCATCTGTCCAGGTCATACCTATTGGACATATGGGAGACCTGTGACACTACCCTCTGAACCTGAGCCCCTCACACTCTGCTGTGCATGGGGAACAGCTGCCTGAACTTCACATTTACATGCCCCAGTCTGCATGGGCAGCTGATCAGACACCTATGTGTCACACAAGTATCGTCTCCTATGGTCACATCTCCAGTGGCATGCTGAGCCCCTACCAAGAAACTCCACAGCAGTCCTGGCGACTAATCCACAGCACACTGACACAGAGGCAGACACCTGAGGGGTCAAATCACTGTGCACAATGTGTCCTCTGATACACGGGAGTGGGAGTACAGAGTGTATTGTATGGCCTGGAGTAGGCATGACTGTCCAGCCCCACATGAATGAGGGATGAGCCCTGGACTGTAGGCAGCTGGCTAAGTATGTGTGACACACGTCATATACATACTCCTGGGGCCCAAACATTGTTCCCACCCGCAGCATGGGTGTGTGCCAGGTACCCCAGCCACATGTGGTGGATCAGCTCAGCAATTGGACCACAGATCAAAGTAACACGCTGAATACATGTCAGAATACAGGCATTGTGTAAGCAATGGACCCACCCATGATGCCCACCACAGAGTCAGGGAAACAGATGCTGTCTCCCACCTTGAGTCAAGCAAACTGCAAGGACACAGTCCTAAGTGACAGAATTCCCTGCATGTAAGGGCCACACCTGGGTATCAGATGAGGAGTGGGCAGTGCACAATAGAGGGACATGGCTCCTGGACAACATGACTGCTGTACTGTGGCAGTTCAACCTGGCCCGAGGAGGGCACATAACATGTTAGACAGAGTACACAGTGCAGTCTTTGACTCACCCCCTCCTTGCTGCTCTCTGGCCTTCAGCTGCCCATCCAGGTCTGGAAAGACCACCGCCAGGATCCTGAGCATGTGGGGGTCAGGGTCCGTGTTCCGCCCCTCCTGCGAGGAGGCGACAGCTTCAGCTGGACCCGTGCAATCCTCCGGGTCCAGCCCCGAAGGTCCTGCCACCTCTTTTGGCAGTTGCGGATCCGGCGCTTGTAGACCCCCACGGACCGGACAGCCCGGACGATGTCCTTCCAGATCTCATGCTTCCGATGGGCAGAAGCCTGTCAGGATGACAAAGTGATAAGGCCATTACTACACATGCAACATATCCGTGCATGACACAGTTGCATATACATGTCGCAATCACAGGGGCACATGGTGTACCCAGGCAGTGCACGGCTGCCCATGGACAGTTTTCCAGAAGTCACTACATGGTATCATAGCATGGGGAGTAAAACCCTGTTCAGAAGCACTGTCACTGCACCATACCTGTCCAGTGCAAGTCACTACACACTATGGGGGGTGACAACTACTCAGTGAGCCTGCTAGCCAGTGGTGTGCTGACTCTCAGCCTTGCTAGTCAGACAAAATGCACATTCAGAAAGGCAGTGCACAGAACACTCACCTGCTCCCCTGGTGTCCCATACAGCTTGCTGTACTGTGGAAGTAGGCTGTCCAGCAGGGCCTGGTTCTCTTCAAGGCTGAAGGCTGGGGCTCTCTCCACAGTACGTGCCATTGCAGGGTCCAGAGGGGCAGAGACAGCAGCAGTGCAGTGGCAGATGTCGTCCTGGAGCATGTAGTGCAGGCAAGTGGGCTCTCAGGGGAACATGCAGCAATATATATGTGCTGGAGAGGCAGATACTGTCCCTTGTGTCCAAAGTGATAGGTCCAAGTCGTTTGCATCTTCTGAATCTGGCCAATCCATGGAATAGCAGCACCAAAACACGCCCACAGCATCCTTCAAAATTTCAACTTCATGACATACATGATTTTGCAACATTGTTGTGGGTGACCAACTGATTTTCCAGCAACCGACTCGTTCGAATATTCGAAAACGCGTCCGTTGCCAGGCAAGCCCATTGTCAATGGGTGCGCACCGATCGGTCCATTGAGGTACAACGCGCACAGGGGTACAACGCGTACCCGCACACATTGAATGCAATGGGCCGGCCGGAGGCACCGATCGGTCCATTGCAGTACAACGCGCACAGGGGTACAACGCGTACCCGCACACATTGAATGCAATGGGCCGGCCGGAGGCACCGATCGGTCCATTGCAGTACAACGCGCACAGGGGTACAACGCGTACCCGCACACATTGAATGCAATGGGCCGGCCGGAGGCACCGATCGGTCCATTGCAGTACAACGCGCACAGGGGTACAACGCGCACCCGCACACATTGAATGCAATGGGCCGGCCGGAGGCACCGATCGGTCCATTGCTGTTCAACGCGCACAGGGGTACAACGCGTACCCGCACACATTGAATGCAATGGGCCGGCCGGAGGCACCGATCGGTCCATTGCAGTACAACGCGCACAGGGGTACAACGCGTACCCGCACACATTGAATGCAATGGGCCGGCCGGAGGCACCGATCGGTCCATTGCAGTACAACGCGCACAGGGGTACAACGCTGCACTCGCGACACATTGAATGCAATGGGCCGGCCGGAGGCACCGATCGGTCCATTGCAGTACAACGCGCACAGGGGTACAACGCGTACCCGCACACATTGAATGCAATGGGCCGGCCGGAGGCACCGATCGGTCCATTGCTGTTCAACGCGCACAGGGGTACAACGCGTACCCGCACACATTGAATGCAATGGGCCGGCCGGAGGCACCGATCGGTCCATTGCAGTACAACGCGCACAGGGGTACAACGCGTACCCGCACACATTGAATGCAATGGGCCGGCCGGAGGCACCGATCGGTCCATTGCAGTACAACGCGCACAGGGGTACAACGCGCACCCGCACACATTGAATGCAATGGGCCGGCCGGAGGCACCGATCGGTCCATTGCTGTTCAACGCGCACAGGGGTACAACGCGTACCGCACACATTGAATGCAATGGGCCGGCCGGAGGCACCGATCGGTCCATTGCAGTACAACGCGCACAGGGGTACAACGCGTACCCGCACACATTGAATGCAATGGGCCGGCCGGAGGCACCGATCGGTCCATTGCAGTACAACGCGCACAGGGGTACAACGCGTACCCGCACACATTGAATGCAATGGGCCGGCCGGAGGCACCGATCGGTCCATTGCAGTACAACGCGCACAGGGGTACAACGCGTACCCGCACACATTGAAAGCAATGGGCCGGCCGGAGGCACCGATCGGTCCATTGCTGTTCAACGCATCACTGTACATGTGACTGGCATATGTCAGCATGCCTGTCTCAGATGGACATATGCCAGCCACAGATAGCTCCCAGGGAGTGAGGGGCACACCTACATCACGACAGCCTGTCCAAACCTTATCATAAGGCATGTAAGGCTGCATTTCCTATTGTGTGTATGTTGGTGTACATATTGTCCTGTGGGTGTCACCTGTGGGCAGCCACCCCCAGGCTGTGCACGTGTTAATGGGGACAGGATCCTGGGTGTTACGTGTACGTGACCACTGTGATGTGCAACTGTTCATATCTGTGCATGTGCCATGGTCACATTTCACAGTGGTGTTTGTGTATGTCATGTCACATACCCCGTGAGTCCCATGTGGGACGGTATGTTTGAGCCAGGGTGTCCCAGTGGCACAATAGTGATGGCCCTCCACAGTCTTTGTGCATGTAGTGTTTACAATGTCTCTGATTTCATGTGCACAATGGGAGACAGTCTCCACATCCACGTTGTGTGTGCATGGACTCTGATGTTGTGCGTGTGTGTCACAGACGTCCATGGCTCTCCTGCCATGGCAAGTGTGGCCACTACCTGTGGGGGTCATGTTTGTTTTGTTGTGGTGTACACATGATACTCCAGGTGATGCCAGTGTCCATGTGGCATTACAGGGTCCCTGGGAATGTGCCTGTCGTTGAGCTGTGGTGCCTGGGGCACATCTGTCCTCACATGTCACTGGGGGTGACTGTGACACAGCATCATGATATCCAATGGGCCAACCTGGGACAAATTGATGCCACCTGTAGGACCGTGTTGACAGATGTTGGCCATGTATGTACCATACATGTCGTTCCGGTACTGCACACTTCATGTAGTTGTGCCTCATGATGATGTATGTTGGGATCTTGAGTGTGTTCAATGCCGCATATGTGGGGTGACTGACGATCTTGCTTACTTCTCCTCTGCACTGCAGGGCTCCTGCTGTCCATCGGCCATTCCCAGACCTGGCAACGATGGTGGAACGGGACAGCATCCGACGGTACCGCTTCACCAGGCAGCTGATTGAGGATTTGGCAGTGCAGTTGTCCCCACATTTGCAGCCTGGCCGGCCGTATCCTACAGCGCTGACCCCCAAGGTGAAGGTGATGGCAGCCCTACACTTCTTTGCCACCGGTACCTTCCAACATACTGTGGCGTCTGCTGGTGGGATGTCACAGACCATGTTCAGCCGTGTGCTCCGCGATTTCTTGGCGGCAATGTTGCTCTTCCTGAACCGGTACATCTATTTCCCTAGACTGCGACGACTCACTGACGTGAAGAGTGACTTTTATGCCCTGGGGAGGATGCCGCATGTCATTGGCTCCATTGATGGGACACATGTGGCTTTGGTACCACCACAGGCCCAGGAGCAGGCCTACAGGAACCGCAAGCACTACCACTCGGTCAATGCACTGGTGGTGTGTCTTGCAGACATGACCATCACACACGTGTGTGCCCGTTTCCCTGGTTCAGCACACGATGCCTTTGTGATGAGGAGTAGTCGCATCCCCAGGTTGATGGCACAGATGCAGAACCAGCGTGCCTGGCTTGTCGGTGTGTACTGACTTTGTGCCATTGTGTGTGATCTGATCTGTAGTATTCCGCCCACTTTTCCAAGTCAGCTGATGTGCACTTGTCTGTCCGTAGGTGACTCGGGATACCCCAACATGCCGTGGTTGCTGACACCCCTCAGGAACCCTGTGACACCTGCCCAGATGCGCTACAATGAGGCACATGGTCGGACCAGGAGAGTGATTGAGCGGACCTTTGGTCTCCTGAAGAGCCGCTTCCGCTGCCTGGACAAGACCGGAGGGTCCCTCCCATATGCCCCTGCGAAAGTGTGCAAGATTATCATCGTCTGCTGCATGCTCCACAACCTGGCAGTGCGGAAGGAGTTGCCTCTCATCCAGGATGACGATGACCAACATCCGCCACCTGTGGAGGATCCTGGCCTGGAACACGATGCCAGTGACGATGATGATGATGATGGTGATGGTGATGTCCGCACACAGCTCATCACCAACTTCTTTAGCTGAATGTGAGTATCCTGAGGTGTCATGTCAATGATGTGAGTTGGCATGATGTGTGGGTGGTGCTCTGGTGCTGTTGGAGTGTGTCCATGGGCTACTTGACTGGATGTGTGTTGCGATGTGTGCTTACAGGTGGGCTGTACTCCCCAACAGTGTTCACATGCTAACTTGGTTCTGGGTGGGTATCTTGTAACATGTATTGTGCATGAGTTTTGCTGTTCTGTCCTGTACTCCATTGCTTTTGACTGTGTGTCATTTCTGTCCTTCACAGGGTACTTTCAGATTCGTTTGGTCAACTGTGTCCACCGACAACGTGATTGCACATCCAGGCTGGTAGCTGTTGTGTCCCTACAGGTGATGTGCGCCACACCCATGGACTTCCTTCTGTCTACAGTTGTTGACTGTGTGCCCGCTACCAGGTGGGGTTACCTTGCATCTGTAGTGGTTACGGCATGTTGCTACTGTGTAATAAACCTGTGCTTCACTTAGTGATGTGCGTTGTCTGTGGTCACACATTTGACTGCCATTTGCTTACTGCACCTGTGGGCTACTTGACTACAACTGGGAATGGGTGTGGTGTCTGTGCATTGCACCGTCTTCCCTGGCAACATCAGTGTAGGCAATGAGTCAGATGGCCTAGGTGTGTATGTGTTGTGTAGCCCTGGTGGTGTGTCTCCCTCATATGTGTCACGTTGCCTGTACTCACATGCCTGTGTTGTCCTTGCTGTTGCAGTTCGCATACACAGTGTAATTTTGTTGTTCATCATCCCCATAACAGCACCCACGTTGGAATCACGACAGAGGCAAGTATGGTGTATTATTGTGTTTATTGTGATACATCTGTGATAATAGTGCATAGGATGGATTGTGCTGTACATGAATCTTGCAATCCCAAGTTCCTAGATGAATAGAAAGTCCAGGTAGACAGGATCCCCAGTATCGGGGCCACAGTTGTCTGACACATTGTTCCAACTTGTACTCCCCATGCAATGTGTGGGAGTAGTGTTGCCATCAACAGGGTGAACAGTCTGTGCACAAAGGCGAAAATCCAGAACAGGTTCAGGCTTCCTGGGAGTTGCGCTTGGCCATCAGCCTCTCACTTTCCCCTCCTCGGACGACCCCTCTTCTTGGGGGGGCCCTCAAGTGCAGGCTGCTGCGGTGCAGGGGACTCTCCGCCAGAGTCCTCCTCCCTCCCTGTGGCAGTTGCAGTTTGTTCGGTACCAGATGTTGTTGGCACACAGGGAGGTGTGGACTGGTTGCTGTTCATCTGGCGGAGGCATTGTAAAATGTCCCTGTGCACCGCCGTCATCTCATGTAGTACATCCCACTTGGACTCCACGCGGGTCATGTGGGAGTCCACACGTGACATGTGGGAGTCCACACGTGACATGTGTGACTCCACATGGGACATGTGGGAGTCCAAGCGGGCATGATGGGCAGCCTGCTGCTGTTTGATGTCTCTGAGGAGCCCCACTACCTGGCTGAGCTCTCCGGTGCTGGACTGGTACGCATCAGCTATGCGTACCAGTTGTGGGTCTTCATGCACACCAGCAACGTCTGCAAGCAGCGACCTCTGTCTCCCACCCCTCCCACCACCCCTGCTGACATGTGCAGTGTGTGCAGTTGCACGCACAGATAACCCTGGTCCACCTCGGGGTTGGTGGTGGTGGTGGTGTCCATGGCCCCAGGTTGGTCCAGGGTCACTGCGCTGGTGTTGTTCCTTATTCTGTCCATGTCGGCAGGGATGGTATTCGTGGTGACAGTCGTTGGAGGGGTGGGTGCAGGGGGTGCAGCTGGTGGACCTGCTGGTGCTGCAGCTGGTGGTCCTGCTGGTGCAGCATGTTGACTTGCACCGGATGTGCCAGGTTGTTCTTCATCGTCCGAGGAGGACAGAGGCTGTACGACGCCAGTGAGCTCGGCATCCTCTTGAGCCTGGGACTGGGACTCCTCAGCGTCTGCTGCTGTGTCCCTATCATCACCTGTTTTTGGGAGACACAAACAATGTATGTCATGTTTCTGCAGGCATCAGTGGTTGACACACCTGACAGTTGTGACTGTGCCTCGGGGTGCGGGCCTGTACATTGTATTGTCCTAAGTCGTCACAGTCAGGGGTTGATATTGGTGTGGCACATTGTCCTGCATTATTTGGGCATTTCTATGTATTCTCTGGGGTGTGAACATGGTCTGCATTGATTGTGTTTGGTTGACAGCCAGACCTCCTTCCCACCCACCCACCCACCCAGTCAGTTATCCCACCATGGAACGTGCTTGCATTGCAGGGAGTGTAAGTTGTCTCTCAGGATGTCAGTCAGAGGTGTCCTGCTGTTTGTTGGTGCACAGTTGGCAGCAGGGCCTTGTGCTCCCCACAGCAGTAGCCAGTGTCAGCCATCTTGTGAGTCCTTCTCCACTCCCTGTGATGTGAGCATGGTTCAGGGTGGTGTTGATGGGACAGTTGTGAGGCTGAGCAATGTCTGTGACTACCACTCCCATCATGCTATTGCCTCCACCCCCTTCCCAGCATGCCCATGCTTCCTTCCTTTTGACTCTGCTTCCCTGTGGGGTGGGCTGGCTGTGCTGACAGGATGGCTGGGAGTGTTGTCCTGGCAGTTGTTTGGCTAAGAGTCCCAAGAGTGTCCCTGTGCTTCACACAACATAACCCAGGGTGGTGGTGCTTTGTGGGATCTTGTGTTAGGATGGAGGGCATTGCATTCTACCAGGTGGGTACTGTGGAGTTTGTGTTGGGGGGTGTGAGGGAGGTGCTGGTGACTATGGTCAGTGCTGCAAGTCCCCCTTCCCACCCAGCCAGCCGGATATCCCACCATGGAACGTGCTTGCATTGCAGGGAGTGTAAGTTGTCTCTCAGGATGTCAGTCAGTGGTGTCCTGCTGTTTGTTGGTGCACAGTTGGCAGCAGGGCCTTGTGCTCCCCACAGCAGTAGCCAGTGTCAGCCATCTTGTGAGTCCTTCTCCACTCCCTGTGATGTGAGCATGGTTCAGGGTGGTGTTGATGGGCCAGTTGTGAGGCTGAGCAATGTCTGTGACTACGACTCCCATCATGCTATTGCCTCCACCCCCTTCCCAGCATGCCCATGCTTCCTTCCTTTTGACTCTGCTTCCCTGTGGGGTGGGCTGGCTGTGCTGACAGGATGGCTGGGAGTGTTGTCCTGGCAGTTGTTTGGCTAAGAGTCCCAAGAGTGTCCCTGTGCTTCACACAACATAACCCAGGGTGGTGGTGCTTTGTGGGATCTTGTGTTAGGATGGAGGGCATTGCATTCTACCAGGTGGGTACTGTGGAGTTTGTGTTGGGGGGGTGTGAGGGGAGGTGCTGGTGACTATGGTCAGTGCTGCAAGTCCCCCTTCCCACCCAGCCAGCCAGCCAGATATCCCACCATGGAACGTGCTTGCATTGCAGGGAGTGTAAGTTGTCTCTCAGGATGTCAGTCAGTGGTGTCCTGCTGTTTGTTGGTGCACAGTTGGCAGCAGGGCCTTGTGCTCCCCACAGCAGTAGCCAGTGTCAGCCATCTTGTGAGTCCTTCTCCACTCCCTGTGATGTGAGCATGGTTCAGGGTGGTGTTGATGGGACAGTTGTGGGGGGGCAACATGTGTGACTGCGACTCCCATGATGCTATTGGCTACACTGACTTGGCCAGCATACACAGAATTCCTTCCTTTGAGTGGTCTTCACTGTGTGTTGGTGTTGTTGTGGTGGCTACATGTGTGGATGTGTGTGTTAGTTCTATTTGTGCCACTGCCTAGCTGTAGTTGTGGTTGTGTTTGTACATGTGTTGGCACAGTTGGATGTGACTTTTTTGATGGCATGTGTTGTGTTTATCTGACTGACATACACATTTTGGGATGATTCTGTTCTAGTTGCTGTGTAATTGCTATGAGTGCATGGTTTGACTCTCCCTTGACAGTGATGTGTGTGTTTTGTGGCAGTTTATTGTGTACATTTGTTGTGTACTCACCAGGCTCTGGGATGTCCTCTAGTCCATATACGCTCACTGGCGGAAGGATGGCCCGCACCTTCTCCTCCCAGGGCCTGAGGTATACTGGCTTGGCAGGAGGGCCACTGCCGGTGTATTGGCTCAGGTGGTAGTCTTTCTTGAGCAGCTCCCGGACCCTCCTGCGCACGTCATACCACCTGTTCTGGATGTCGGTCTTTGTGCGCCGACATGGTGATTGGGCGTTCACCCTGTTGATGATCCTCTCCCACATCTTGGTTTTCTGCGACATGGGGGTCTGTTGGACCAGAGTGCCAAACAGCTGTGGCTCCACCCTGAGGATCTCGTCTACCATGACTTCCAATTCACTATCTAGGAACTTGGGATTCTTCTTGGGGGGCATGGTGATGGGTGGTGATAGTGGGTGATGTGTGTGTTGGTGTGCAGGTGAGGGTGTGTGGGTGTGTGTTGTGCTGGGTGTATGTGAGGTAGGTATTTGTTGGTGTGCTGCTGGTGTGTGGCTTGTGTGAGGGATGAGCTGTGGGTGTGTGGTTGCTTTCTCTTGGGTGCTGGCAGTGGAATGGCATTTGCAAAGGCTCATGGTAGTGATTTGTGTCCTTTATATAGGTGGAGTTGTTGGTGTGTCTTTGTTCTCTGTCCCCACCCCCCCAGTATTTATTGGCTTGGTAATTGCTTGTTTGGCCTTTTTTGGTTGATTTTTCCTTTGTGCTGTTTGTGTATGTTGGAAACGTTCTTGTGACCGAGTCGGACCCTGCATTGGTCTCGTACGGTGTTTTCCGTTTCGTTCACGCTGTGTTTGTGCAGTTTTGTATGCTGCGTACGCGTCGGTCGCGGTGTATTGTGTTGCTTCGGCTCGGTTTTGTATGCGTGTCGGTCGTACGGCTTGTCCTCCGTCCGACTCGGTCGTGTTTTTCGCGCCTTGCATCGTACTTTGCAGGTTGGAGTTGGCGGGTACGATTCGGTCGGATTTGTTCCGGGTGCGTGTCGGTCGGTTGGATTCGCGTGTTTTTCCGGCCGGATTGCTATTTTCCGAGCGGCTCGGTCGGTCGGCTTGGTTTCCTGACGTGTCGGTCGGATTTATCGCGGCTTGCATCGTACTTGGCGTGTCGGGCGCCACTGGTACGTGTCGGTCGGTATTTTTTCCGGATCCGAGTCGGTCGGTGCTTTTTCCGGCCCGAATCGGAATCGACCCCTTGGTCTACTGAGCAAACCACCCTTAATCATGCAATCATTAGTGACTGTTTGAAAGCACAATCAGCCTTATCTACACCATGGCTTAAATATGTTAAAAATTTCATGAGTGGCATGGGGCATCCGAAATATTTTGACCAACCTGAAATTTTACAACATATTGGCAGAAAGAATTTAAAAACAGATTGCTTACCATTATTAGAGGAATTAAGATTGTCTAATGAACTGGTGAAACCTACTGTTCATAAAAACCAAATGACGTTGACTGCCTATGATACGCAGCGATACTTAAAGCATGTATTTAATACACAAGAAAGGTTTGTTTTAACTCCTTTCAAGCTAGATGCCTTTCATCGATTGACCAGTTTCCCGCTGATAAACGATTGGTCACCAAATTGAGGGAAATGCCCTTGTGATGATGAGTCCGGGCAAACAACTATCCTTCTCTTTATATACATCACAAGTTGTGTCAATATATCTAAAGACTGTGATTAGATGTAGAAAAACCTTGAGACAATTAAATATTTCTGATGCTGTAAATTTTGATTTTAATATTCATGAAATGTTTTTTAACCTAATAGTTTTTAGGAACTATTTATGCTCTTTTATAAATGTTCTGTGTACACTTTTATGGTTTTCTAAGATAAAACCGAATAAAGTTTACTTTGAACTCAATTTATTCTCATTGCTTGAGATACAAAATGTCATAAAAATTGGTTTGAAAAACTAAATATGAATGGCTTTTCAAGAAACCTTGTTAAAGAAATAACATATCTTGGTTTTACACCATGAAAACACACATTGAGTGCATAGTGAATTCAACGAGAGCAGTCTTCTTTGCCTTAAGAAGACATAAAACTGTACCAGAACAAACTAGTTATATGTTGTCATTCAAGCCATTGTTATTTCAAAAAGTTACTGTTGACATGCCCTTCCAATTTGCTCATTCAGTAACTCACTTGCACTCAAGAAAGCTCTGCTACGATCAGGTACCAGATAGATCACTGGATCGAAAAAATAGGCTCACATAGTTCTAGTATTGAGAGAGCTTTACCGGCTTCTCTGAGAGGCAGGAATTCCATGTACGCTTGCATGCCTCACAATTAAAGCCTTCAGACATATCTTGCCAGATGTTATAGCCAGGAGAGATTTTTCCACTTGAGTTTATTTTATACATAAGCTTGGCGAAACATGACAGCCTTTCTGTTAGTTTGTCAGTCAAGGCAGATTCAAGTGCAATTTGGGCGTGGGATGCGGTGGGTTGCAGGGACAACCCTCTTCTGTATATTTTGTAGGCGAATGTATTGATTTTGGGGACTGACAGTTCCAGCAATGAGGGTAGGCCATACAATATAGTTGGCTAAATCCAGTTTTTCATCACCTTGAGTAGAGATCCAAATGATGGACTTTGCATCTTGGATTGTAGGGTCTTAAAGGCATGACATAGCAAATTAGCTTGTAGTGCTAAGGAGGAAATTAGATCTCATAAAAAGATACCTAAATATCAGCATTTATGCACTGTTTGAATATTTTTATTGTATATGTACCAGGCTTTCATTTTTACTGCTTTCTTCCCGATGGTCATTGTTTTCATTTTGCCTAGGGTAGGTAGAAAATTGTTTGTACAGTAAGTGCTCAGGAAATCTAGTAAACAATGCATGCTTTTTGGGGTTTACTTAAAAAATGGAGTCTGAGGATTTTCTTGAACCATACTCTAGAGGCCAGAAGCCGGACTCTCCTGAGCGACCCACCTAGTCCTGATGATCTGGCCAGATGATTCCCCAGCTCCTGCCTGAGGGGCGGTCCTCTCTCAGCACATCCCTTTGTTCCTCCTTCTTTCTCCATTTTGTTTTGTGAGGTTCTCATTTTTGGATTTCTTTCTAAGGTTATTTTTCATGCGTAATTGATGACAGTTCCCTATGGCTTGCCTCAGCAGAGGGTCCCCCATAGAACAGGGGAAGAATTTATATGGTATGCTGGCACTCACAGTACATCCCCAAAGCTTCCTATGCAACACTGAAGATAGGCTCTTGTTCAATACTCAAGTTAAGGGGGATCTTGTTTTATCCATTTTTTCCCCCTGCATCTAGGCTTGTTTCTCTCCGCTTCCACTATACTGGGTTACTGTTACGAGAAATAGCGGCGAGGCTCGGAGGAATGTTGTTCCCCTATATTGAGCTATAGTTTGTAATGTAGAGCCTGATTGCATTCTACATGGGGTAGATCCTGACATGTATGTTTTTATTCAGCTGTTGCATTTTGTGAAATGGAATGTGGGCTTATTTGATGCTCATTTTACAGGAACATGTGTCTTCAATTTGCTTGGCTTGTATTACATGTTCTTTATTCAATAAACAGGATTTACAATTTTAAAAAAACGGAGTCATCTACGCGTTCTAGGACTTGCAGTTGAAAATTGCCCATTCTTGGGGGGTCGAATGACAAATATTTGACAAAATGATAGAAATCAGAAATAAAAAGATAAAGCAGTATCTGTGCCAGGAGGCAGTCTTGCTTAAGACGATTGTATGTTGTGATCTTTCTGGAGATTTCTCCCTTACATCCTATCCTGATCTGTGCTCGCTTATTGGTATGGAGGTACTGGATTTAACTGGGGCAGCGATTTCCATCTACTATCTTTTTCTCAAAGAAGTTTGCCGAAGCGCTTTATCAAATGCTCCTCTAAAGTCTAAGAAGGAGGTGTACAATACTTGATGGACAAAACCTTTGAGGTGAGAATGGCTATTGAGAGTAGACTGAGCTCATTGCCAGACCCTGGATAAAAAGCAGTTTCTGTAGCTGGAATGTGGTTTTGCTGTTCAGCCCATTTTTCTAGATTTAGCAAAATGGATGTAGCAAAATACTTTGCTTCTGTGTCTTGCAGGGCAATTAAACCCTTGTCAGGATTGCCTTTTTTATAAATTGGCTGATTTATAGAACCTTGCCATGACTTTGAAATTATTTGAGTAGTAAAGCAGGAATTGAAAAGAGGCGTGAGGACCTTGTCCAAGAGTTCTATGTTGTATTTAAAGAGAGCTGCTGGTATTCCGTTCAGGCCAGGGGCGCAGTCTTGTCGGTCAGTCATTTTTGATTATTAGAGGTAATGAATGGAGGTTAACCCGGCACTGGTCCTTGGTGTTCCACCACAGAATTCCATTATGGAGTGTTCAGAATGTGGTTGTCAAGATACTGACTGAGATGTATAATTCATGCTCGGTTCACTGTATTAAAACTGTAAGAATGATGCCCATCATTGTTCTGTAATGTATTATTTTTTTAAGCATTGATTGGTAGTTGGACAAGGCACTGATTGTTGCAGGCTAGTGCCAACTGATTTCATAGCTCGGTCCGCTCCTTATGATTTAGATTTGCATATGTTTCACAGCAGACAACAGGGTCGTATTACACAGAGTGCCGTGGGGGTGCAACGGACATGTATGAACCCTCTTTGTGCTTTGGTATTACAGAAAGGGGCTTTGGTATTACAGAAAGGGGCTGCAGAAGCTTGTGCGTCCCCTTTTGTAATACAGATAGCGTTGGTGCAGATATAGAAATAGCCCTATCATTAAAGGGCATCCCATCATTTTTTGGGGGTTTTGGCCCCATGCAATTGAGAGAATCACTTTGCCTTTGTACCCATGCCCTGGGTGCAGAGGCAAACATGCCTTTAGGAGGTGCACTGAAAGTGCGCTACCTTTTTGTGGCGCACTTTTAGTGTGCCTCCTAAAAATAGCCCTCTGGAGGGGAGAAAAGGAGCCCCAAACATCTCCTTGTAGGCAGGTGCAATCACTCACTGCACCCGCCTGCAAGGGGATCTCTATCCCCTCTTGAAAGCGTAGATGTGTGCCACCTTCACAGTGAAACATGGAGCGGCTTTGAAGCAGCCGCCCTGTATTTCACTTGAATGCGCTGCCCCCAGGGCAGCACGATTTCGAGGCTGCCCTGGGGGCAGCAAATTCATAGTAATACGGCGCACCTTCCCTGTTGCGCGTGGCACATCTATCTAAAGGTGCGCCATGGCGCAAACAGGGAGTGTTCTGTATATGTAATACGGCTCCTGGTCAGCACCCAAAGCTTTTTTTATAGTGACCTCATCAATCTGTGAAGCTGCTTCCTCTGTTCCCTCAGTTCCTTTGAGAACAGTGACTTACCGTTCTCGAGGCCTCTCCATTGGCATTTATTTATAGATTTTCTATCATCGCCAAAGACAAACATGATCTCAAATGAGTGGTTTTCTCACAGAGTGTCTCAGTTGATTGTAGTTGAGTCTAAAGAGCTTAGCTCTGTAGAGAAACTAGATGGCTGAGAAGGCAGGCCGATTTCTCAAATAGGTCCTCAATGTTAACTAACCACTTTAAACTTTTTCAAATTCTATGTAGTTATTTTGACAGATGTTAGTGACAAATGTATTTAAGATACATTTTGGCATGTAATAGTGAACGTTTTATGCATGTGGTCAATCTCTGCTCATTTTTAGTTCTCGCCTAGGCAGCGCTTGCGCTGTCTCTTCGAGACATGTTGTATTCAGGATATAGGCAGTAAGCAACACCCATCTTTGTAATTGGGTCCTTTACTGTCCTTTGTAAATGGCTGCTTTTCATTGGTTAATATGGGCACTAGTCCCTCCTTTCTTTCTTTCGTAATGTCCCATGAGGACTGCCCTTCTTAAATGTTGTGTTAATCATCATGTTATTTATTACTGTCTGAGCACTCTATTTTCGTTTAGGCTTTTTAGGCTCAGCAATTCACTTGCGCCCACGCTTGTTCCTTCTCCTCGTAATTATGAACAGTTGCTCTTTATGTTTGCTAAAGCTCGCTCCCCCTCCTTGACTACAGATGCTTTGGATGTTGCGCTTTATATTTAAATATAGTGGCAGTGCCGTTTTTTTATTTTACAATTTGAAAACAGAAAGTCTTTATTTTTTAAAGCACCCCAGGCCGCGCTTTCACTTAAACAATGGTGACCGCGTGCCTTTCTTTATGTGCGGCTAGCCGTATTCACATTTGAAAACATAAAGTCATTGTTTTTGGAAGTGCCCCGTGCCGCGCTTTCACTAAAACAATGGCGGCTGCACTCTTTTCTTTTGAACGAGGCGCACCTTATTCACGTTTAAAGCCATAACGTCTTTATTTTTGGAAGCTCCCCATGCCGCGCTTTTACTTTAACGAGGGCGGCCACGCCCCTTCCTTTATGCACCGCTCGCCGTATTCACATGGAAACCATAGAAGTGTTTCTTTTTGGAAGCTCTCCCTGCCGCGTTTTCACAATAACAATACCGAACCCTTTAACTGCCATGGTGCCCTCCCATCATGCTCATCCCATTGGCCGGTGCCTCTGCATTTATATTTTAACTTTAGCGCCCACGCTGCTTATTGCTGCCGTCCTTACTACGCCACTGGCCACACTTACCATGCTTCACATGGTGTCCACATCACCCCCAGGTCACTGCATCAGGTCAGTCCTTCCTACTTATTAATCCTTCGTCACAAAGGGACCTCTATAAGCCACATAAGGTACTGCACTCTAAATACAATTAAGAATGGTGCAGTGTCTTATGTGGCTAATAGATGTCCCTTTACAACTCCACAGGGGCACCTAGTAACAGCCTGTGGTACTGCACCCTTTCCTTGCTCCCTAGAATTAATTTTATTACGTATAATATTGTTGGTGTATTTTTTAACAAAACAAAAGCTAACAAACATTAACTTTTGCAATGCCAATAGATCAAACTTTCACTAATGCGAGACCTATCGCATTGCAAATGCTTGTATTATTTAGAAACCCTGACAGAGGAAAAAAAGATTTACCAGGGTATAATCCAAAACGGCAGCCCTGTAGGTTGAATGACAGGTTGGATTTGTTAAGTGGCAGTCTGGTAATCTGCCATTTAAAATTCACAAATCCATTGACTGAAAGATGGCAGAAAGATTCTCGCCTTGCCAGTCGTTTTGTAGTAGATTGAAACGATTTCCGGGATCCCCTGAAGCTCATAATGCAATGTGATATTTTCATCTTCTGGCGAATAGGCTATAAGGTTTAGATTAAAGTCACCTGTGATGATCCAATTATCGTCAGACTAGCTGTTCCTTAAAGAAGAGAAGGGTGACTTTACTTCATTTATAATTTTCCTTTTTATTTAAAAGGAGGATTAATGTGTTTGTTATTTGCAGGAATGAGTTTTTGTTTATTGAAAACCAGACAGTTCCCTGTACGTAGGGCTTGGACGAAGTTGCTATTGGTTATCAAGTTGGTTATTTTGTATTTATTGTCCAAATTCACAAAAATTACAAGCTTGCCCTTTGCTTGATCTTGCTTGGAGTATTCTTCTGCATACTTGTGGAATGCCTGGAAGCCAGGCAGCAGTACATCTGTTTCACGCCACGTCTCCTGAAGGCACAAAAGGTCGAAAGTGGCAACAACTGTGATAATACCTTTATCAAGAATGAGTTTTTCAGGCCACTTACATTTCATAAGCAGAATAAGGTCTGTCAGGTTTATAGAAGAGTCAGTTTGGTTCAAGCCAGCTTTTGGGCACTTAAGACAGATGGGAGACAGTGCCATGTGTTCCTGGGTCATCTTGGATATTGGGCACCACCCACCTACTTAGGTTTTCATGTTCTTTAGTTAATCTAATCTCCAGTTTTTGCATTGCACTTTTTCCCATCATGATTTTTGCTGAGAGCATTTTTCAGAAATTGAATGCAGATCTTTACTCAGCCATTACTTAGTAATACTCCCTATGTCGAGATTTCCTCAAATTCATTCTATCCTCCATTCACAGTGTCAAATATGTGTATCCATTTGCATTCCCTCATACGCAAAACATAGTAGGATTCATTGGAAAGTGTACGGGACCTCACTAGTCGAACACTTTACTACAGTGGGTCATCTTGTCAAGAGACTGAAATGGTTTGTTCTCGAGAGGGTTATCCCGAACCCAAGAGTAGGTGATATAATCAATGTCCTGAGTATGAAGGGTTGAATGAATTAGAGACATCTAGAAACAGGTAGCATTACTAAGTAATGGCTGAGGAAATACCTGCAGATGTATGTAATCCCCCCTTTGGAGCAATTGGTTAGATAAGGTGTGAATAATAGAAACAGTTCATCTATCCATGTGCATGTTCTGATACCCAATATAAAAATGAAATACGATTGTGTTTGTATTCACTTAGTATCTGTCCAATGATGTCCAAACTAGATACGTAGTAATCGGTAACATTATAATATGGCTTTATCACAGATTGACACAAAGTATCATTGTATACTCCCACATTACTTATTTATGGTCTCTGGGATTTTAACAATTCAGTTTGAGAAACGGTGTATAGACCGCCTCCTTTGTCTGCCACCTTAGTAGATGGAACATCTGTCACGGACAAGCGTGGACTCTCACACGGCGTGCCGCTCACTTCGATCCCAAGCTATTGAATCACCTTTTCTCACCTAAGCACTGCACAAGGACTTTCTGCACTATATATTAAGAAGCAGCCTTTTATGTTTGTTTCATGAGATTCTGATATGAAAGGATTGAATACATCGAAGAAATGTGAAACGAGACCCATTTGTGTTTTCGGTATTTATTTAAAAAAATGTATATCCTGTCTGTACAATGACAAAAGCGAATGTATATATAGAAGTTCACTTTTAGAAAGTTGACAGTTTATTGTCCTAACCATTTAGTGTCTGCAGCCTGGTCCTGGGTCACATGACTAGGTGTAGTTGGCAGTTGGCCTTTGTGTATTCCTCCCAGAGTATCACAATGGAGGGTCTGGGTGTTGGCAGGATGAGCCATCCTGGCTTGTTGGGGGAGGGAGGCAGAGCTGTCACCTACCACACTTGCACTTCAAAGGCACTGCCCCAGCTCACACACAAAGAACTTCACACTAGCCTATTGTGCTCTCAGACAGACTGGTGCCAGGGCAGGGAGACTGGAAATTCCAGGCACCTCTATAGGGGGATAACTACAGAACCTTTTCCCACTTGAAAGAGGACACTACACATGAAAATGAAACCCTCAGACCTACTCTTCAGTACACTCCTGGACCTGTGAATGCTAAAAAAGAAGGACACCCTGCTGCCCTGCTGCTTGAGACTTGCCCTGCTTGCTAAGAAAGAAGACATGACCTGCTCCATTCATCCCAGGCTGTGTGACTTCAAGGGTCAGCTGGCTGATCTCCTGTTCTGAGCTACAGGAACAAAACAAGCTCCAGAGGCCTCCATGCATCTGCGCAGCTGACCTGCTGCCCAAACCTGCAATTGGAACTACCTAAGTCCTGCTGCCTTCTGCAAGAATGATTTCCTAATCCCCAAGAGGTTCCTCCCTAGGTCCTTGACCCTTTATTGGCATCAGAGTGCACTCGTCGGAATCAAATCCTGACATTTTTGACTCTTCACACCAAGATCTTGCTGCACATGCCAACTGCCAATACGAAGCTCTAGTGAACCCCACTCTTTGCGCTAAAGCAACTACCAGTGACAACCGGCAATGCAAGATCTACACTTCGCGCTAGAGCATCGACAGCCCGCGGTGACTGCCAATGCATATCTCCAGCAATGACCTTCTGCGACACCCTACAGGATCTTCATGCCACAGTGACAACTGTGCATGTCCTCTTTGCTCTACAGCGACGACCAGCCACGCCACTCTCCCTGCTCCTCACGGCCTCCTCCACTGTGAATGGAGGTCTTCACTCTGGACTTTAGAAGGTAACTTTTTCAGTGGGACTAACTTGGTCCCTGTCTCCAGCCCATGTTCCATTGCAGTCAGTCTGAACTTGTGACTTTAACCCCGTCTCGCATGACTAGATAACCAAGAGTGACACTTTGTGCTTTTAGGCTCTATATTTACCTTAAATCTTTGAAATTCCATATCTCTGGTTCTACTGACCGGGTTTTTGTTGTTTTGGTGTCAGATAATTTTTAACATTTCACTCTATTTTTCGAAATTGGTGTGGGGCTTTTCTTGTGTTGTGTTCACTTCATTACAGTTTAAGTGCTGCAAAATTACTTTACACATTGCCTCCAAGTTACACAAGACTGCTTTTGTGTCAAGCTACCTGATGGTTAAGCACAAGTTAATTTAGTGACTCACTTGTGGTTCACCCTGACAAGAAATACACCACCCTTCAACCAAAAACCCAATTTCTCACAAGGATCATTCAATAAGAAACTGGAGATGGCCTATTACAATTGATTCTCCATTCTTCAAATATTGCCTTTTTGTGAGCACATATTCTGAGTCATCAACCAACACCCAGGTATTCTCTGCTGCTACAATTTCGCCATGGGAGCATGAGGGAATACATTAAATTGAAATAGTATTTTCTCACTTAAAATGTCTCAAATCCGCAAGGGCATCAATGAGTCTTAGTATTTTTCCTCTATTGAAGATGTTGCAGGATCCTCTTGATTCCTGTAGGCGTTCTACCCACTGATTCCAAGTTTCTCCTTTCTCTCCTCGGTTCTTCATACTACAGTCTTCTGTATTGTGTGATGGTTAACTTTGTTTGTTGCTGACCTAGTAACAGGATGCTTAGCCATGAGCGACAGTGCACTTTATGAATACCACATATAATATCATATCATATCTTATCATATCATATCTTAAGGGTACATTATGATTTGTTCCCTACCAGGTTCCAAGATGCTGACAGCACTATTGGATTCCCATGTTATTTTTTCCGGGCTGATACTATAATTAGCCAGATGATGGTTTTCGGGAGATAAGGGTGTCTCCTTCAGGGGAAGGGGAGACAGGGCAGACTGAAGTGTTATCCATTTAGTATGTTGGGCTGATCTGATTTGGCATAACCCCAGCTTTTGCAGTTGTTTCATTTCCTCTGCTTCCTGGGGGGTTTTACCCTCTGCGCTGTGTGTGTGGTCTGCCCCATGCCTACTTGACCTTGTTGACACGTCAGATGAATGTGTTGCCAAGCTTACGCTTCCATGGGACACCCCTCCATTCCGAAGGATCAATCAACCCTGTTTCTTGATGGACATAATCTGCATGAGGTGTCTCTTTGAGACATTTCTTTTTGCACCTGGGATTTGTAGCACTGGAGATCTTTGGAATTGTGGCACTAGGATAAAAGAATTGCATCTTGCAAAAAATGGAAAAATGTTAGAAGGGTTATTTACAGTGGCTTCAGTGTTTACCTGTGATAGCGCGGAAAATTTATGAATGGCTTTACCCTTAACTTATGACAGAGAACTCCAACTCCGGGCCAACTCCATATCTCGGTTGATAAATCTTTGCAACTGTGTTAGAATGGAGAGCAAATCAAAAATCATCAACTTACACAGTTAAAGGTTCAGTCAATGATGAGAGGGTTGATACTTTTAGTTCTCATAAAGAGATTAGTAACAATTTTTTCTTTTATTCAGATTAGTCAGATATATCCAGTTACAGAAATATCAAGAAGAAATTATGGTTAGAGGCAACATGAAATCTAAAGGTCCTAACCTAGAATGAAGTCCATAAAGAGTTTGTTTTGGAAATGAGAACAGATTTGGAGCATCAGCAAATAGTCGCAAAAGATAGAGAACTCCTCATTAAGAGTAGTTCGGGAAAACTCATCCGAGTTCCCTAACAATTGGAGTAGCAACCGTAAGTCCAAGTAAAAGGAAATGTAAATACATCAGTAGCTATGATTTAACATAAGAAAGTAAATCTCCTCAAGACGAGTAAGGAAACAAAGAAAAAGCACCATTAGTAGTAGCTCACAGCAATTCAGGCAAGCACAATGAAATGCTAAGGAACATGGCAGAGTAGGAGTGCATAGAAAGCATGCACTGATCAATCAAATATTGGATTGAATAGAATGCCCGGCTCGAAAGAGCAGTCGGAGATGTACTTCGGGTGTCCGTGTCGGACCCCCCTGTATGCGTAGCCACGCGAGTCGCACACAGGGGGGACCCATGGGTCCCCCCTACCTGTGCGTGTATGGCACGAGTCGCTTCACCGCGTACCCGCTGTAGGGGGCGCCCTTGTTCGCCTCGCACCCATTGAGGCAATGGGAGCCCGCGTACGCGTCGGGTCCCATTGACTTCAATGGGAGTCTGACCGACTCGAGTCCGATAGCATACGGACGCATCGTACTCGTTCGGTCGGGCTGCACGGGTCCGATTCGGTCGGAAATCTCTCCGGGTCCGGCTCGGTCGGAGAGATTTCCCGCCCGAATCGGAATCGGCCCCTTAATCTCTGCTATTACATAGCTTCAAATCTCTGGTAGAGATGTTAACTTAATTATTGGAGAGCAGAGACGTTTCTTTTTGTGATTCTATTGTTGAAGTACCTTGGCTGAGGGTTGAATTTAAGTCAAGCAACTTGTTTCTGTCTCTGCGATTGTATTTGCCAAGGTTTGAAGTGCTTCATTCTACTAATTTGATAGATTAGAAGTGCAGAGCCTTTGATAACTCATTCAACTTGAGAGGAGCGACAACCATAGATGAGGCGAAGAAGCAGCCTCTCTACATTGATCAATTAGCAGCAAAGGGTTTACCGGCTTGTAAGGAGCTTTTATCTGATTGTGTGGGGAGTTTATATTGAGATCCTGGCACAAGTGAGATAAAGCAGAGTACTGAGTGCTTTTTAGGTCGAGCCTCAGCAGCGCGCATGCGCTGTCTGCAAGACCTATTGTTATCTCCTCTATCGGCTTTTGGCATGCCCATGAATTGCCATTTGTTCATTGTTGTGCCATTTAGAAATACAGGGTTTTTATTGGTGTATTGGGTCTGATTCTCCCGCCTTTGCGTGCTTGGGTCACGCCCAGGCGATTTCACTCATTGTTTGCTGCTTGTGTTGGCCATCCCAATATGTCCATGGTTCCTCCTAGTCACCCTGATCTGCTTTTTTATTTTGAAGGCTATCAACATCGTTTTAGGCTTTCAGGCCGTTTCACAGAGCAATGCACTGTTCCGCACCTGCAAAGTGGCAATTTCTGTGGGAAACAGCGGTTACATCGCATGCGCTGCAACACATGCGATTACAACGCGGTCGTTACAACAACCGCATTGTTACAACGCAAGCCATTACATCGCAAGTCGTTTCTACGACTTGCTGTAGGGGGCGCGCTAAACTAAGGAATAGTACAATTTACTATTCCAACACCTTCCCTACTGTTGCACACGCTGGAGTTGGAATAGTAAATTATACTATTCCTAAGTCCAGCGCGCCCCCTACAGCAAGTCGTAGAAAGGACTTGCAATCTAATGGTTTGCGTTGTAAGAAAGAGAGGCAACCCCCTAAAGCGAATAATTTATCAGGTCAGGGAACAAGGGGGAAAGGATTATCACAACAGCAGATATGAACCCTCTAGACCTATATTTCTTTATAGACTGGCTAAACAGGCTCAGTAATAGGGCATCAAAAAATACATGATTCTCCACACCAAAATTAGTAAATCATTCTTTTATTCCATATTTTTCTTTTTTAATAATTTGTTTATAAAATATTTCATACTCAGAATAAATGTGTAGTATTCAAAAACAACTTTTTACACAAAGTTAGCACCATGTATCAAGGAACAATCATAATTCCTGGACCACAATAAATAACAACATGAATAAAATTACAAATAATAAAACAGAAACATACTTCACATCCCCACATCCAAACATACCTCTCACAGTCTACAACTACCACCCTTACACACAATACACACACACTTTAGCACCCCAGAGCAACACCAATAGCACTGATGGAAAAAGGCGGGCGATGAAATCAACCCCTAATGGCTGTGCTGAACACTGGGATGTCGCACTCTAGCTGGTCGACGTACGTTTCGATGGAATTTATAAATAATTAATCCATCTTCTTCAGGACCTGTTATTTTCTCACTTATAACGGGTGGATGAAGGGGGAACCAATCTGAAATAACAATGTGGAGAAAATAGTAATATAAATCAATTAATTTAATTTAATTTAAAAAGAGGAAAGAGACCCAAGGAGATATCTTACATTTCTCCTATACAATATCTATATGAAAACTAAGCAAATATGCCACTCATATGCATTTTCAAAAAATGGTTAGTATCTCTAATGTGTTACATGTTCTCTCATCACCATATGTGAATTATAAACAACAGTGCCAAAACATAAACATCTTTCACACTGAAACCTGTGAAGAATACACCAAACACCACATAGTGCACATTGTATAGTATGCTAAACATGCATAAAGAAATTAAATCATTCTTCACATAAACAAGTTTTTCTCTCGTCCAAAAGGAAAAGTGTTTTGGTCCATGAACTTTCTACAGATAGTATTCGACCTCTTACTCACTACCTTCCTGATGGACTAGCATCCAAGTTTATAATCCATAGACTATACTGCATAGAAATTAAGCCTGCATTTAGCAGGTAAATGTCCATTCATAAGATATTATAGATATATCTTTTTCGAGCATGTACATAGAATGTATACAGCGTGGGTCCATGAGCCTTACCTTAACAGATTGGAGGGGTATCATGTGTGTTCATATCGTGATAGTAACATCAGGGACACAAATATTCTATACAATATAGATCAAGTTTGATGTTTGACAATTATAAAAACTGTTCCTACAATAAATTAGGCTTTGAAGTAGCATTTCCATTTAGGACCCTTATATAGATTTAGTCTGAGTACATTCTGGGAAAGTATAGTCTATGGATTATAAACTTGGATGCTAGTCCATCAGGAAAGTAGTGAGTAAGAGGTCGAATACTATCTGTAGAAAAGTTCATGGACCAAAACACTTTTCCTTTTGGACGAGAGAAAAACTTGTTTATGTGAAGAATGATTTAATTTCTTTATGCATGTTTAGCATACTATACAATGTGCACTATGTGGTGTTTGGTGTATTCTTCACAGGTTTCAGTGTGAAAGATGTTTATGTTTTGGCACTGTTGTTTATAATTCACATATGGTGATGAGAGAACATGTAACACATTAGAGATACTAACCATTTTTTGAAAATGCATATGAGTGGCATATTTGCTTAGTTTTCATATAGATATTGTATAGGAGAAATGTAAGATATCTCCTTGGGTCTCTTTCCTCTTTTTAAATTAAATTAAATTAATTGATTTATATTACTATTTTCTCCACATTGTTATTTCAGATTGGTTCCCCCCTTCATCCACCCGTTATAAGTGAGAAAATAACAGGTCCTGAAGAAGATGGATTAATTATTTATAGATTCCATCGAAACGTACGTCGACCAGCTAGAGTGCGACATCCCAGTGTTCAGCACAGCCATTAGGGGTTGATTTCATCGCCCGCCTTTTTCCATCAGTGCTATTGGTGTTGCTCTGGGGTGCTAAAGTGTGTGTGTATTGTGTGTAAGGGTGGTAGTTGTAGACTGTGAGAGGTATGTTTGGATGTGGGGATGTGAAGTATGTTTCTGTTTTATTATTTGTAATTTTATTCATGTTGTTATTTATTGTGGTCCAGGAATTATGATTGTTCCTTGATACATGGTGCTAACTTTGTGTAAAAAAGTTGTTTTTTGAATACTACACATTTATTCTGAGTATGAAATATTTTATAAACAAATTATTTAAAAAAAGAAAAAATATGAAATAAAAGAATGATTTACTAATTTTGGTGTGGAGAATCATGTATTTTTTGATGCCCTATTACTGAGCCTGTTTAGCCAGTCTATAAAGAAATATAGGTCTAGAGGGTTCATATCTGCTGTTATGGTTTGCGTTGAACAACGCGGTCGTTATAACGACCGCGTTGTAATTGCATGCGTTCACCTACTCAGAAAAAAAGCTTTTGTAACTTTAAGATCTTCAAAGCTGTTCTATAAAGTATCTCGGCTGCTATCTATACTAATGGTGGATTATAGTCTATAAAGCTCTTTTTTGTGTCTGTTCCAGTTTGTTGATAGTGCAGTGAGGGCCCAAGGCTTTGGAGGGTCATAGCCAAAACTGGGACTTGCCCCAGCTGTTTTTTTCAAAATATTTCTCAGTCCTCCTCTTCATGCCAGCTGTCTTACAGCAGTCAGATGCATAATCAAGTAAACACTTTGCGCCTACAGGCATTTTGTCTGTGGCAGCAGCCTTTTCAAGCTGCATGTTTCTGCTGAGTCTATGAAGGGGGACCAGTTCATATCTAATGTGATCAGACCTCATACCTGTGAGGTTGCAAGAGTATGGTGGCCCTTTTGTATTTTTGACCAACTTCATATTTTGAATAAAGAAGAGTATATAGCATATGTGCTTTGGTGACTCTGGAATTTTTGGACAGAATATATTCCCTTTGTAGTCAATTTAAGGAGCATATATTAACCTGATCTCTGTTGATTATCAAAGTTAACAGGACCTGGCAGAGAAAAGCTTAGGTTTATCTAGTTAAAATGCTAACCTCCTTCAGGGCTGTCATGCACTCACCAACCAGTGGGTATTCCAAAATATCAACAAGGGCAGTTTCACTCCTCACTTAGGTGCTGCTTACAATACAGCATACTGAGGGACATATTTACAAGAAAGTGCCGAAGCGTGTCGTTAAGCCAAGAAGGCTAACAACACGCTTTGTCACTTTTGAAACGCAGGGCTGCACCATATTTCTAGAATATGGTGCAGCCCTAAATTTCCCCCTGCGCTAGCGCTAAATTTAGCTGCCTAGCACCAATGCAGGCACCCTTGCACCATAGTGCAATGGGGCCTGTGTTGAGGGGAAGATTGTTTATGTGCAGGAAGGGTGACCTTCCTGTACATAAACAATCTTGAAATGCCCTGTTGTAACTTCTATGTTTGCTGCTTAATGCAGCACACATAGAAGTTGCAAAACGGCATTTTATTAAAATGATTGTTTATGTGCAGGTAGGGGGACCTTCCTGAACATAAACAATCATTGGCATTTTGCTTTTTCCATGGAAACAGCAAAAACGAGGAGAAATAAATCATTTCTCCTCATTTCGCCTGTTTAAGACCAGGTTTTCCCTGGTCTTAATTTTGGCACTGCCTCCTATTTACACTGCTCTTGTAAATAGGGGCAGCGTCAAAATCAAAGGGTGTTGTGGTGGAACGCCCACCACAACACCCATTGCCCGCCCCTTTCACGCTAAGTGTAGCGTGAAAGGGTACCTTATTTACAAGGCAGCGTTAAGCCACGTTAAGCTTTGTAAATAACACTAAGCCCCTATCGCCACCACAACGTCAGAAAAAGTGATGTTGTGGTGGCGATAGGGGGTCTGTAAATATGCCAGTGAGTCTCTTCTCAGATGCTTCTGGATAGCGTGGAGTCACAATACTGCATTACAGGTTCAACCTGGGTCCCAAGTGTACAGACGACTGAGTAGTCACAAGCCACACCGGGGCCAAATTCGCTATAGGTTAGCCTCTACAACTGAGCCCAAGCGGTCCAAGAACCACTTCTAAACTAAGGTTGCCTCCCTGACCTATAGAGGTACTGTGGCAGCATGCAAGCCAGACACCTGGACCAGGACAAGTAGAGGCAGCCCTGCCTCCCAAGAGCTGGATGGTGTCAGCAGGGACTGCCACTAGCTCGGGAGGGGGGTAGGTCTGGGTCCCAGCTGCTGAGTCAGTCTGGGGTCTGAGTTCAGGGGTGCAGCTAAGCACGCCCAAATGAGCCACCCATGCTTCCACAGCAGTATCGCATCATGCCATGTCTCAGGTCGACCACTTTGGACGTCCGACCTGAGACTCATGAAAAATCATAAATAAAGGTTTAACCTGGGTAAAATTTGAAAACAAAATCACACATTCATTCAAAACACACACATAAGCAACACGCCCATCCTCAGTTTTACATCGTATTATGCTCTATGCTATTTTCAGGTCACTATTTCCAGAAGGTATCTTTTGAGTGCCTGTGAAATTACAGAGTTATATGCTAAGTGTTGATAGTTTGTCATCTTGATGCTGCATAAACACTTTCTGAAATTCAGTATTTTAATTTTTTAATTTTTTCATCTGAAACAAAACAAGTATGTAAGAGAGGTCAGAAGGCATGAATTCAGGTATCCTTGCCTGCTGTGCCACTGAATTCAAGCTAGCCTGGCTGATGAGGGGTGATACCCCGAAACTGGTCCCATGATTCTAGTTTCTGGTCCAGGGAGGACCTGGCCTGGCAGTGCGGTCTGGACTGTTCCCATGGGCAGCATGGTCAAGACAGATTTGCATAAAGATGGGTCCAAATTGGGATGGCATGGTGAGCAAAAGAACGATGGATTTAACCCAGATCTCTTGCCTGGGGGTGAGTGTTTGAAAAGTTTCAGCACTCTGTCCATCATCTTGTTGTGTTTGCTATCAATCCAGGTATGCCACCTTAATATTTACTCTAGAATATCCTGCTACCAGAATATAGTGGACAAAATGTTGCGGACACAAATCTTGTGAAGGTAAGCATATATAAGTAAGTATAGGTGAACTTTACATAACTCCATGTACATGTATCTTAACAATGTATATCTTCAAGGTACATAGAGGTGGCATTAAGAATGGTAAATCTATACTTACTTATATACCTTCTTGATATTTTGGTCCTCAATATTTTGGCTACCATATTTTGATAGCACAATGTTTCTGTAGTTGATATTTAGGCATACAACCATGAAACTGGTGCCACGAACAGCCGTTCGCCAGCCATATGATAGTAGTCATACTATTATTTGTAGTGATGATCTCCTAAAGACTCGAAACGTCTTTGTGACATGTGCAGATTTCTTACTGCATATGTGGATTTGTCTTGTATAAAAGAAGGTCCTATTAGGAGTGTTCTGCCCATCATTTAGCATCAGACCCTGTTCTGGGTAGGGAACTTTGATGGAAAGCTGCCACAAAAAGATTCATGTACCAACAGGAGGAACCTAGGGATAAATCAGGAGGTTTCGATAAGAGAAGACTTTGCTAACAGGCTTTATTATGTTTTTTAGTCGTGTTGCTAGATAAATGGCTGAAAGTTAACTGACAGAGCCACCAAAACACAGTGTGGACTTCCATAGACCATCATTGCTATCACATTGTACTTTATATTGATGAGCATTAATTCACATGTTGTGCATTGATAAAGGAGAGCAAAGTGTTACTGTAAAATGTTGTAAGAGTGATTGACTTGTATGAGTGAGAATTAGTGCTTCCGATACTGATTGGAAAAAGTATTTTCTTTTTATTCTGCTTTTGAATCTTCTGGTTTTATGTAAATGTTGGATTTCATGTTATATCAATTAAAATTAAAAAAAAGTATATTTTGGTATGCAATGATGTGACAGCTTCTAATATAACACTCTAATGCACACCTCGTTATATTGGTGTTGCTTGCACTTTGACCCTTGGATAATAGTTACAAAGTGAATGTTTAGTCCTCCATGCATCCAATTTTTGACTATTGAAACAAAGATGATTTTGTCAGTAAGTCAAAATTCTTTATTCAGCTAAAGAGACATAAAAGATATTACATCCTAGATAAAATGTATCATTAATACTGGACAAAGATACAACATGCAGTATAAAAACCATAGAATAATATTGATTACATAAATACAAGACATAATAACATCAATAAAATATCATAGTTAGCTAAAATAGACATCCGTCCTTTGAGCTTTTCCTAAGTCTAAGAGCTTGAGATACAAAGCTTATTACAACAAGGCAACAATACTTGTTAGCTAAAGGTTGGAGGCAATGCAAACAGTCTTTGTGAGATCTAAAACCAAGGGTGCGTAAAAATGGTAATAAATATTGTTGTCTGGGATAATCCTACAATTGAAAAAAAACATGAGATGGGTTTGTCATTTTGACTGATGTTAGGGTTCCTTAATCTGTCCCTCTAAAAAGCGTCCAGCTAAAAAAAGTGGAGGTCTGTTGTACCCTGTTAAGCTACTGTCCTTAGTTGACATTTTTGGATTTACTCTACATATTTGAGTTTCTAAACATTTGCAATTGTTGTAAACACTACATCATTTAAAAGTCAAAGGTTTCAGAAAAGCTTAACTGTGTTTTCAGATTGTTAAAGCAGAGAGCCATATTTTACCCTGTGAAAAGCAAGGGGGATGGGGCTGCACACATATTTTGATTTTCCTCAGCATTGACATTCTTTTGTTTGGAGGTATGTATTGATAATGCATTTAGAACTCTTGAACAATAATATTCAATAATTTGTTGAATGTTGCAACTAATTATGTCTACTGACTGATCACTCCCATCTATCTATGACTATATAGTCCTTTAGGAAAATGTAATAAGCACAATAAATGCTCTAAGGAGAAAGAAGCACACTGTTTCATGCTACCTTGTTTATTTACCAAAAGTAAATATTTTCAAATAACTTTCAATATAACTTTCTGCAATAGCGACTTAAGTTAAACTTTATGAAAAAAAGAGCAAATGGAGCCTAACTATCTGCGTATTCTAAAATACATAGCCATAACGAAACGTTGTGCAACACAAATAAAAAGTTCTTAGGGCAAAGAATGAATTTGGAAAATGATAACCAAATCATCTGTTGCAACTCTGATGACATATTTGAATATTAAGAGGCTGATTTAAAGTCCAGCAGATGGATTGCTTCATCACAAACATGACGGATATCCCAGCCATGGTATTACAAGTGCCACAGGATATAATGCACTTGTAATACGGGGGACGAGATATCCCTCACATTTGTATCCTGTATGCCGAAATCTAAATCAGGCTCTTAGTGGAGGTCCCAACTGCCAAATTTAGATAAGTCTGTCGGGATGACAGACATTTCGACATTCACAGGAGTCACAATCAAGTTGTTTTCAAATGCAATTGCATTGTAAATTTGAAGCATGGCTCCATCAAACATGATGGAGCCATACAACAAAGTTACATTTTTTATTTTTAGAAAGAAAATCCCAAAGTGGAATTTTCTTTTCAAAAACAAAAAAAGAAAAAGGTGATTCTCTTGCCATGGAAGTTATCTCCCATGACAAGGAGATCATTAGACAATTTTCACTGCTCCTTACCAGGGTTTTCCTGGCTGTGACGGGCAGTGAAAACTAACCTCTGTATCTGCACATCTAAATTATATCAGCGGACATACAGGTCAACATCCAATGGCCCTTACTCCGTCAGAGGGGTGTAATCATGCCAGAGATGGAATAGTCGTCACCATGGTTACACCATAGGTCCTACCAAATGTAAATTTGGCAGGCGAACCCTTATATTTTCAGTAAGCGTACTCATTTGCTGTTACGATGGATTATGCTTACTGCCAATATATAAATCGAGCCCTTAGTCTCCTATCAGGCACACTTAAACCCTAAACCCCAGTAATATCAGCAGGTTCCATCAATGCACATTTTAAGTAAGGTGGAGTCAATGAAGAGAAACCTAAAAATCAACCTTCTTACAGTGAAGATGTCTGAGAAGCTCAATAGTCATTGTAATTGGCTGTGATGAAATGAGGTACCTAGTTAAAATCAAATTAAGAATCATGTTCGATAATCAAGGACAATTTAACAGAAGAGGTTAATCAAGAGAACCGTTTTAATGATTCTCTTATTAAATGTTCTAGTCATCCATTACAGTGTCTGCACTTGGGAAGTATGTTATGGCCTCACGAAGATGCTATTGGCACCTTTGATTATTCATGTAATTTTCATGTCTACACAGCTAGTTGATTTAAGCAACACCATCAGGTCTCACAAACCACTAAATTATCTCTGTACTTTTGTAGCAATGCCTGCTATATCTAATAATGTATCTTCATTGGGATCACCTCTGCTATATGAGTCTTTTAAACAGTTCAACAAAAAAAATTGAGAGGTGCCCGGGAAATCAAAAAAGGCACTCATTTGTCTAAATATAATGAAAACTGAAAAAATGCCATTAGTTGATTATAATTTTGTCTAGCTCAGACGTAAAATCGCCATTTCTTAGTGCATAGGAAGCTGATGGTGTCTGAATGACAGTGCAACAGCCCAAGGGGTCCAGAGAAAGCAAATAAGCTGTTCAAGGTGAGTCGTTTGTTCTGAAGCTATCAGAAGAGCATCTTTGAAGCAAAAATAGTCTGAAGCCTTGGAGGCGTATGATGGGGTTAGAGAGAGATGTTTCTAATACAGAGTTTATGTAGCAGACAAAAGTATATTATTGTTCTGGATGACCTTAAAACAAACTCCTATCCCAACTTCATGCTGTATATTATTTGTAGAATATCTTCATTGAATAAGAGTTACAGCGATGCCATTTGTGCTGCCCTAAAGAAAGACTTGGCAAACAATGTTGATATAGCCAACATCACCTGCCAATTAATGGCTGCCTCATTCCACTCGCATGACAACAACACAGACAGAGCCCTGCAAACCCTTCATTGGCCAGCAGTCTAGAGTGCATGGCCGTAATAGTTCATGTACTGATGAGCTTAAAATGCTGGCTTTAGGAAGGAATTAAGGAAGAGAACTCGATGAAGGTGAAACTCTGATTCGCTTTTTCAACTGTCCAGGCAAATGCAGATGCGGGCAGGGAGACATTATACTGTCGCAGCACATATAAGCAACTGCTGTTGTCTGAATATCCAAAGGGTTATTAAGACTACCAAGTAAAGAGGAAGAAAAAGGTGAGAAGGATCCCAAGGGAGTTTATTGGTCTCCCTCTGCTTAATCTTTGGGCGATGGAGTATCCAAAGATATTGGAGTAGATGCCTCACTCACTTATCGTGACATGCTTCATCATAGGCGTCTATCCACCCCCAGGTAAGATGGTACTACCTGGGCGGACTCAACCAAAGATGTTCTGGGAGTTCTTATATAAAGCAAAAGCTGCCATGCAGGGAACCAGATGAGTGATAGTAAAAATACCTTCAGGTATACCCAAACGATATGTTTATTAGGAGGGTACCTGGGGTATGGATAAAAACGTGAAACAGTCGGGGTTGTCTGAATCTACTGGTTCAGTTATACCCTCTCTAAAGTGCCAACATGTTTCGGCCCGCACTATGAGCCCGCATGGGTCTGGGGCCTTTTTCAGGGCTGAATATCTACTACTACGTATCCCTGCTTCTGAAAGAATGCACGCATTCGATGCACAAGAATGAGGCCTAATGTGCTCACCTGTTTTTTGTGTCCTCAGTAGCTTTTCTACTGGGTTTTATTGTCTGGCAACATGCGGATCAGGCGGTTGGTGCTGCCTTATAGTCACACTTTCGTCAAAGTACAAGCACCATTTGAGTACCTCCGTGTCTCGCTCTGTCGTGTACTCAAATGGTGTTCAGGAGTGTTCAGGAGTGAAATAGGCCCTGCTGACTGAGGGGCTTGGACCTACTGCAGCGGTAACGCAGGAGCAAGTATCAACTAGGCATGAAGTTGTTGGAAGATATCCTAAAACCGAAAACCATAGCCTGGCATTTAAGAAGGGTTTACTGAATGTTTGTTGACATTTGTGAACAAGTTGTACAACAATTTTTTTTTTTTTAAATGGACCATGACATTTTTCTTCTCTTCATGACTCAGACAACATGCCAATGGTGCACAAAAAAAGACATTAACTCGACGGATATATTTTGGTGCTGTGTCCCAGTCGATGCTTCGGCCTACAAAATTCAAGACCACAGCAGGACTACGAAAAACAAATATCGAATATTGCGGAGCTCCATCATCTACATCTATGAAGCAAATCTATATATTAGGGGAGGCCCTGCGTCCTAAAAGAGCAACTGGTCCCAAAGCAACAATCCATGTGTCAAACAGATCAAGCTTTGCAAAAAACAAATATGGAGATAGTTATCTCATGCCTTCCTAATAAAATTGTGATTTGTAAGTGTTGGACTTGGCCCTTTTTGCAGGGTCAACCCTGAACTTTTTGCCTTCCTCCTGTCTTTTTTCTGACCTGTTGTTGGTGGTTTTATGACTCTGGGCACTTTACCACTGCAGATCAGTGCTAAAGTGCATATGTTCTCTATTGTAAAGTGATGTAATGGATTAGTGATTCCATGATTGGATTATTTGATTTACTTGTCAGACCCTAGTGCAGTGCACCGCGAGTGCCCAGGGCATGTAAATCAAATGCTGCTGGTGGGCTTTCAGCGCTGATTGTGCCACCCACCGGAGCAGCTTGTAAACTATGGCTCAGGCCTGCCATTTCAGAGCCTGTGTGCAGTCTGGGACTGCCATGTCGACTTGGCAAGTGCACACACTTGCCAGTCCCCAAACCTTCCCTTTTCTACATGTTAGCCACCACTAAGGTAGGCCCAAGGGCAGGGTGCATTGTATGTGAAAGGTAGGACATGCCCTGATGTGTGTGGCATGTCCTGATAGTGAATTACAGCCATTTTCGTTTTCACTATTGCAAGGCTACCTGCTCCCATAGGCCAGAATGGGCAGTTTGATTATAACATCTTATAATCCTAACTGACCCAGGGAACCAGGTAGAAATTCGAGTTTAGTATGCCTGAACTCAGAATGTTAAAATACATCTTTTAGTGTGGGTGATTTTTACATTCTGTGTTTGAAAATACCACTTTTAGAAAGTAGGCATTTTCTTACCTAACCATCCAGCCTGCCTCTGCTAGGTTGTGTATTGCATGTCTGGTTTGTGAGTGACAGGGGCTGGGGTGGATCCAGGAGACAGGGTGAGTCAGCACTAGGCTGAATAGACCTAACTGCATTGGGAGTGGTGGGAGGAGAAGCACCTGGGCCTGAATAGGGCTGTGCCTGCCTTCCACAATGCTGGCTCCACCTCCTGTGGTGCGTCTGATGACCCTGGCCCTCACTGACAAAGGGAGAAGTTGTGCACTGGCCGAATGCACCCAGAACTGGTTTGGACTAGGTACAGACACTCTCTGCCTTCAGAGACAAAGGATTTGTGGGTATAAAAAGGGGGACCCAGACCCCAGAACTTTAGATCACTTCTGGGAATCAAGACGAACCTTTGCTGAGGAGAAGAACCAGGAAACTGAAGGAGGAGACTACCCCTGTGCTGCGTGCTGTTTGGGGGTTGGCCTGCAGTGGTTGCTTCAGTGCCAAAGAAAGGAGAAAAGGACTGAGTGTGCTTTCATCATCTTGAGGAAGATCTCCAAGGGCTTGAACTGAGCTTGCCTCCTGTCTGAAGTCACAGGCACACCAAGATTCACCCCTTCTGTCTGCCTGCATCTAGAACTGCTGTTTTAGTTGCTACAGAAGGAAATTGCAACACCGACGCCGGCGAGCGACGCCGTAAGCGCTGCTCCGACTTACAACGTAGACCCGACGCCGGCCGCCGTGCCCCATCGACGCCAGCGAGCGACATCGTAACCTGCCATAAGCCGTGAGCGCTGCCCCGACTTGCGACGTAGGCCCGACGCCTGCTGCTGGGCCGCATCGACTCTGAGGCCGACATCATCGCGGAGCCGATCCTCGACGTGGGTGGTCAAGAATCCATCGACATCATGACCTCGTATGGAACCGTGGTTTCGGCACCATCGCAACGTCACCTCCTCTCCGGTAAGGAACAGAAGCATCCCCTGCCTTGCGCAAGCATCGAGGACCCGACGCATCGCCTCCCCCGAAGCAAGGAACCGATGCCGCACAGCGCCAACGACACCACATCTCCCCGACGCCGTGAGCTCTCTTTGTTTTCGCTTTTCCAAGGTACTGTTCTTTGTGGGTCTGTTTTGACTACCGGCCCGATGCCGTGCACCTCGCGGTCGGCGCCGTACTTTGGGATTTCTTTGACCTCGACGTCGTGATAACTACAGTTGGGGTTATCTGTTGCTAAAGACTGCGTTTAAGTGAATAACCTATTTTTAAGCTATGTCTACCATCTTGAAGTATTATTTCTGATTACAGTATTGTGGATTTTTGTCGTTTTGGTCTTGTGTTAAGTCTATATAAAGGATACTTATTTTTATAAAACCTGTGTGGTGTCCATCTGTAGTGTTCTCACTATATTACTGTATGTGTTCACAAATGCTTTACACACTGCCTCTGAGATAAGCCTGCCTGCTCATGCCAAGCTACCAAGGGGGTGAGCAGGGGTTATTTTAGGAGTGTAGCCCCTTACCTTGACTAGACGCAAGGGTCCCTATTTGGTGAAAGGTACCTACCTCTGCCAACTAGAGACCCCCAAATCTAACATTGGTGGTCAGCGGTGAGGATTTGGACTTGCATTTGTGACTCATGTACAATGATTGGTGTACACTACTAGTGAGTGCAGACCAAACACAACCACATACTGTTTTTTCTGTTTTCTGGTGTCCTCCTGGAAGTATTTTTGATACTAGGACTCTGGTTAGTTGTTGCAAAATGGAACTTAACTTCTGGCACATGTTCATCTACACAATGAAGGAGCTACGTGTGTTTTGCAAGGAAAGGGGGCTGCCTGTGAGGAGAAGGTCCAGGGAGGATCTAGAGGCATCCCTATTTAATTATGAGTTACCCCGCTGGAAGGCAACACTACCAGTTGAGTCTGAGGAGGAGGAATTCTCTGAAAGTGAGGAAGAAACAGAAAAAGATGGCTGGCTTCTGGCTTGTGAGCAGAGGCTGAGAGAGATTGATGAGGAACTGAGAGAGCTTGATGAGGCTAAGAGGGCCTTAACCCAAGAAGAAGAAATTTGGATAGCTCAGGAAGTGAGCTTGGCTGAGTTGGAGGTGGAATCCAGCTCAGATGGTGGCAGCAATATTATGTTATGTAGTGCTGAGGGAGTAGTACACACACCCAGAGATGTGGCGCCTGACTTGAAGGAGGGGTTAATATACACCAGGAGGTTCAAGGATATGAGGTAGCTCCAGGGGTGCGCAGTGTCCCTGAGGTGGATTGGGGAACTGGCACAGGGGTTCATAGTCCTAGTGGTGGGAGGGACACTCTACTGACTCTAGATGAGAGGTGCAGGGAGAGGGGTTCCCTCCATGGTTGAAGTCCTGGTGTGTGAGTGTGAAGACCGCCCAGAAGAGTGTGGGTTGAGTGACAGAGACAGTCAAATACTGTCTTGCCAATCTCAGGAGAGTAGTGTGGGGTACGTGTGCGAGGCACTGGATGGTGAGGTGAAGGATAGTTTGGTTAACACCTGTGTGGGGCTGTGTGATCCAAATTGTGGAGAGCATATTGTAAGTCCCTGTTTTCCTGAGCTATGCCAACACCTGTTGGAGTGTGAGTTCTCTGATCCCAGGGAGCTTGCACAAGAGGCAGACCTCTGGCTGAGTGTTAGAGGATCTGAAGAGGCATTTGGGAGTGATCCTAAAAGGAGTGGCTCAAGTATCTTCCAGACCTGCGTGGGGGAGGAGGTTCAGAGTAGCCCAGCTAGGTCCCAGTGTAGTGGGAGGGGTGTAGGGGCTCACGTCCTGTCTCTGTGGAGAAGGAGTGAGTGTGGGACTGCGTGTCCCAAGGTGCCCGAAACCCAGTCTCAGGGCCTGGAGGGTTCCTTAAGGGAACACCAGGTTGGGGGCCTAGGCTGTACTGGTAGGCCATTTGAGGGGGACCTCCAAGTGTCATGAGAACCTGGAGCATCTGTAAACGGAGCTCCAGTGGTTCTGGTGTCTGGCGGTGCCGCTCCAGTTGAGAGGATGCAGAAGTCCAGATTGAGGGGTGAGAGGGGGATGTGTTCCCCAGTGGGAGAGCCAGTGGGTCAGGGGCCAGCCAGAAGGGCTGAGCCTCCTAGGAGTGACCATGGTGACACCACTTCTGTTTTGGGGGGTCTTCACGCACTGTCAGGTGGACAGGGGTCGGGAGATCAGCGCCAGGCAGACTGTCACACAACACATAAGAGATGTGTTACCCTCTGGGGGGGCATGCGTGCTCCCCAGGAAGTCCTGGTGCGCCAGGCAGATTCTTACACAACTCTAGAGGAGTGTGTTTCCCATGGGGGGGTTGGTGTACCTCCCGGAGGTCTTGGGTTGCCAGGCACAGTTCCAGCCTAAGGGTACAGACCCTGGGTTGGAGGGCCAGGTTCAGGGAGTCCCCCCTGACCTGGAGGAAGGGGCAGCTGCTAACAGTGCCCCTACCAGTTTGTCTTCAGGGGGCACCGCTCCAGGTGGGAGGGTGCAGGGCCCCAGTAAGGGGGGCGGGGAGAGGACAGCCTCACCCCTGACCTCTGCCGAGTCTTAGGGTACAGACCCTATGCTGGGATCTCAGTTGCAGGATAGAACCCCTGAACAGGTGGGCAAATTGTGCAGGACGCCTGCCACAGGTGCCCTGACAATTCTGGAAGGGGGTACCACTCCAGGTGGGAGGGTGCAGAGCCCTGAGGAGGAGGACCGGGTGTGGGAAAGCCCACCCCAGTCTCCGGTCCAGCCGCCGGGTACAGGCCCGGGGCTGGTGGGTCAGTGTCAGGATGTCATACCTGACCTGACAGGAGGGAGAGTGGACAAAGGGTGCCAGGCACCTGGGGCTACTGCCCCCCGCTCTCTGCCGCCACAGAGGTTTGAGAGCCCTGAGAGGCATAAGGCCTGGTTCTTATCACTGACCACTGTCCATGGCCACTGTGGCTTGCTGTCCTGGTGGACAGAGTGTTCCCTGGGGGGGGACAGGAGTCACACCCGGGGGTGGACTGGGCCACACCTCTGTGTTGGCCATGAGCTTACTGTCTGTCTGTTGGGACACACCTGTGAGCAAGCTAAGGTTAGGTGCTGCACAGATGGTGTCCACAGGTGAGGAAAAGGGTTCCCCATGGGTTAGCTTAGTGGGCCCTGAGAGTATGGACAGAGGGATTCAGATAGGTTCAGATTGGCGTAGAACTGGAATATGCCCCTGCTGTTGCGGGCCAGGGTCCATGTTCTATCGCCCAAAGCAGGGAAGCCCGTCAAGGTAGTGATTGGTCTACCCTGTGTTTTGGCTGGAAGGGGGTTGTGTTGGACTTGGCCCTTTTTGCAGGGTCATCCCTGAACTTTTTGCCTTCCTCCTGTCTTTTTTCTGACCTGTTGTTGGTGGTTTTATGACTCTGTGCACTTTACCACTGCTGATCAGTGCTAAAGTGCATATGCTCTCTATTGTAAAGTGATGTAATGGATTAGTGATTCCATGATTGGATTATTTGATTTACTTGTCAGACCCTAGTACAGTGCACTGAGTCTGCCCAGGGCCTGTAAATCAAATGCTGCTGGTGGGCTTGCAGTGCTGATTGTGCCACCCACCGGAGCAGCTTGTAAACTATGGCTCAGGCCTGCCATTGCAGAGCCTGTGTGCAGTCTGGGACTGCCATGTGGACTTGGCAAGTGCACAAACTTGCCAGTCCCCAAACCTTCCCTTTTCTACATGTTAGCCACCACTAAGGTAGGCCCAAGGGCAGGGTGCGTTGTATGTGAAAGGTAGGACATGCCCTGATGTGTGTGGCATGTCCTGATAGTGAATTACAGCCATTTTCGTTTTTCACTATTGCAAGGCTACCTGCTCCCATAGGCCAGAATGGGCAGTTTGATTATAACATCTTATAATCCTAACTGACCCAGGGAACCAGGTAGAAATTCGAGTTTAGTATGCCTGAACTCAGAATGTTAAAATACATCTTTTAGTGTGGGTGATTTTTACATTCTGTGTTTGAAAATACCACTTTTAGAAAGTAGGTATTTTCTTACCTAACCATCCAGCCTGCCTCTGCTAGGTTGTGTATTGCATGTCTGGTTTGTGAGTGACAGGGGCTAGGGTGGCTCCAGGAGACAGGGTGAGTCAGCACTAGGCTGAATAGACCTATCTGCATTGGGAGTGGTGGGAGGAGTAGCACCTGGGCCTGAATAGGGCTGTGCCTGCCTTCCACAATGCTGGCTCCACCTCCTGTGGTGCGTCTGATGACCCTGACCCTCACTGACAAAGGGAGAAGTTGTGCACTGGCCGAATGCACCCAGAACTGGTTTGGACTAGGTACAGACACTCTCTGCCTTCAGAGACAAAGGATTTGTGGGTATAAAAAGGGGGACCCAGACCCCAGAACTTTAGATCACTTCTGGGAATCAAGACGAACCTTTGCTGAGGAGAAGAACCAGGAAACTGAAGGAGGAGACTACCCCTGTGCTGCGTGCTGTTTGGGGGTTGGCCTGCAGTGGTTGCTTCAGTGCCAAAGAAAGGAGAAAAAGACTGAGTGTGCTTTCATCATCTTGAGGAAGATCTCCAAGGGCTTGAACTGAGCTTGCCTCCTGTCTGAAGTCACAGGGTCACCAAGACTTCACCCCTTCTGTCTGCCTGCATCTAGAACTGCTGTTTTAGCTGCTACAGAAGGAAATTGCAACACCGACGCCGGCGAGCGATGCCGTAATCTGCATCAAAGCCGTAAGCGCTGCTCCGACTTACAATGTAGACCCGACCCCGGCCGGCGTGCCCCATCGACGCCAGCGAGCGACATCGTAACCTGCCATAAGCCGTGAGCGCTGCTGCGACTTGCGACGTAGGCCCGACGCCTGCTGCTGGGCCGTATCGACTCCGAGGCCGACATCATCGTGGAGCCGATCCTCGACGTGGGTGGTCAAGAATCCATCAACATCGTGACCTCGTACGGAACCGTGGTTTCGGCGCCATCGCGATGTCACCTCCTCTCCAGTAAGGAACAGACGCATCCCCTGCCTTGCGCAAGCATCGAGGACCCGACGCATCGCCTCCCCCGAAGCAAGGAACCGACGCCGCACAGCGCCAACGACGCCGCATCTCCCCGACGCCGTGAGCTGTCTTTGTTTTTGCTTTTCCAAGGTACTGTTCTTTGTGGGTCTTTTTTGACTCCGGGCCCGATGCCGCGCACCTCGCGGTCGGCGCCGTACTTTGGGATTTCTTTGACCTCGACGTCGTGAAAACTCCAGTTGGGGTTATCTGTTGCTAAAGACTGCGTTTAAGTGAATAACCTATTTTTAAGCTATTTCTACCATCTTGAAGTATTATTTCTGATTACAGTATTGTGGATTTTTGTCGTTTTGGTCTTGTGTTAAGTCTATATAAAGGTTACTTATTTTTATAAAACCTGTGTGGTGTCCATCTGTAGTGTTCTCACTATATTACTGTATGTGTTCACAAATGCTTTACACACTGCCTCTGAGATAAGCCTGCCTGCTCGTGCCAAGCTACCAAGGGGTGAGCAGGGGTTATTTTAGGAGTGTAGCCCCTTACCCTGACTAGACGCAAGGGTCCCTATTTGGTCAAAGGTACCTACCTCTGCCAACTAGAGACCCCCAAATCTAACAGTAAGTGAAAACAAAAATATTTCCTTTCACTGGCACTCAGGTAATAGTGTGAAAGGTAACAGTCTGTTCATGTGCATGAGCACACTTGCCTGATTGAGGCTTGTATTCACTTGCACCGAAGACCCTTTTAAACAAACATTGGCATAGCCAATAGGTCTCGCCTTTGGGACCTTATAAGTGTTTAGCCATGTAGCCCATTATCCTGGGTGCTGTGCCGCCAGGGATTGAAGAGTTATATTCATACTTTATTTCTCTTCGTTCCACAGCACTCATGTGTAATAATCATTTGAAACGTTCTAGAATGCTTAAACAGACTTTTATACTAAAATGAAATATGAGTTGTAAAAGACGTTTAACTTGACTTTTCTCCTTAGCCTGTATTTTTCCATGGCCTGAAATTGTGAACCTTTAGTATGGTTTCAGATGTTCTGCCCCAGGCCATCTGGCTCCCTACAGGGCAGCAATCATTATCTGCGCATGCAGCACTGTGTGCATTTGCAATGCTCGGGGTGCAAGAGCTGCTATTTTTCCAATCACTATGAACAGGTTGACAGTAAGCGCCAGCCACTGCCCCCTAGTGGGGTGGAGGGTAATCGTTGTAATGCCTAGCTTCAGCTCTAAAACATGACACAATATACCAGTTCCTTCTTACAATTCCTTTTTTACATTCCTTTTCTTTTTTGCTGGTTATTCTATGGCAGATCGAGGACCTCATTAGGTAGCACTCCCCCTACCTGTTCTCAGAGAACCCACCTAACCTCCCTTTTACGTACTAGGGGACTTGGTTTGAGGACCCCCGTACAGGCTAATGGAACCGTACGTGAGGTTCCGTTTTGAGACCGTCATGTTTGTTTTTTCTGTTCAACGTGAGGGCTAGTTGAATTGGCAACACGAGGACGCAGCATCTCAGATGCCCGACTCCAGATTTAATCATGCGGCGTCCAGCGCTCAAGTAAGATGCGGTCCCCGGCGGTGCAACTAATCAGGTTGGCATGCAGAGGTAGAACTTTGGAATGGTAAGCGTGGCCTCACTACCAAGTTTATGGCCGGATCCTTTGGCAAACTTAACAATGTCTTCCAGGCCTTTCTGATTACATTTATTCTCCGCAGAGTGTGACTGCAAGTTCCCCTCTCCCCCGAAGGAACCATGAGGCAGTGCCCAAACGTTTTATATGTATGTGGTGTGTTTACACGACTCCTTTTCTCCATGTGTTAAAATAATTTTAAGCCCCATTCTGATGTAACCATTTGGTACACAGAATGTTTTGGCACATTCAAGGGGTCCCCTAGGAACCGCACTAGAAGTGCTCCCTTAGAAACTTGACTGCACAATTTTTCACCTAGAAGGGCCCACATAAGAATATCTCTATATTTTAAATCCAAGGAAGGTTTGTTCATGTTTTTTAACTCTCTACTTTTATTTCTAAAGATAATCTGAATAACTGTTGATCAGGTGAATCACGAACACAGTGGTAATTACATATTTTTTACTAAGCATGCAAGTTTGTGTTCATTAAGTATAAAGAGCAGGAGTGGGCCAAGAGAGTTAGTTTCCCTAGGTCCTGATAAAAAGCCAACAGGAGCACGCCTAGAAACATGTTGACCTTGTAGGAAAGCAGACTCATAATTTCTCCTTTCCTACCTCCCCTTTTTTAAACATACCGTCTAGGGGTTAGATTAAATTAGTCACACCCACTAGTCAGGTATTTTTAAACTTCACCCTACACTTAAAAGCCCCCCACACTCCTATTTTGCAAACATCGGGGCATATTATCAAGGGCCGGCGATAAATATCGCAAAGCGCGCTTAGCGCTTGCATATTTATCGCCGGCTATCTCTGGAATTTATCGCCCGGTTAGCGCGTTATTAACAACGCGCATCGCCGAGGCGATAAAAATGTCAGAGATAGCGTGGATATCGCCGTTTTCCCATGGAAAACGGCGATATCCTAGATGATAGGGCCTGTGGTCTTAGCCACAGAATCCACCCCCCATGTTAAGTATGCCTTAGTCAGGAATTTAACAGACGTTAAATTCCTGCGTTAAAGCATACTTAACGCGATTAAAATAATCGCTTCCCCGCATTGTAAATATCGCGAAGCTGCCTTCGCGATATTTACCCATGTTGTTTCCACAGACAAGCCTACTTTGCATCTCATTATCGATGCGAAGTCAGTCGTGCTGGAAACGGGAGCAAAATCAGCAAAACACGCGATAGCGTGTCTTTGCTGATAAGGCGATATAATTATCGCTGCTTTTCGGCCGAAAACGGCCGCAAAAGCGGCGATAATTGTTTATCGCCGCCTTGTTAATATGCCCCATCGTCTTTATCAATATACAGAAAGTGCTCCCACTTAGTCCGTAGGTCACAGCATGCCTCGTTCCGCAGCGGAATGGGATGGAGATGATGATGAAACATGCCACTAAGGGGTAACCCTGGTAGGTGTGGGTTTCACAAGAAAACTGTAGTTTTCTCCAGTGGCGGGTCAACCATCTAAACATTGCTAGGTTCCTTTTTGTGAAGTAAGATTTAACATGGAGGATGAACCTAGCTTTTCCTCCCACTCCTTCTTGTTTTTGGTCCACAATATACCAGTGACCAGCTAAAACAATTAACAATTAAATGCTTCATCATTACCAGGAACACTGGATTTATACGATTCAGCGGCTGTAGCGCTTTCTGTATAATTATGCATTTGCCATACTTGCCACATAATCCTTCTGCATATTTTTCGATTTTTATAAACAAAAATACTTTCTAACTTAAACAGATTAATCTTTATTAGAATCATTGTCACATATGTTGCCATGCAGTAGAAGGGCCATGGCAAAGGTTTACTGGTCTCCTTTAATTTGCTGATTGCTTTATTAAGGTGCTAAATGCCACTAGTGAATTGAAACCTTTGATCGGGCAGTATTAACATGTGGAAAAAATTGTCGAAATAATTGAATAGTGCTCGCCCAACAGATGCTGCATTATTCCAGATGATTTGCCTCTTCTTGCCACATAATCTAGTCAAACCCGCCACATAATGTGTTCCTCTTCTGCTGCATAATTTGAGTGGTTTTGATCTTTACCACAGAAATATATGTACAAACAATAACCCTTTGTAAACATTTTAAATCTCTTTACAAAAAATGAAGTTGAAATGAGATGTGTGATATTTGCAGCACTGGGTTCGTTCAGGATGCCGGAATTTCCCTTTCCATATCTTTTCAGCTCAATTGTTACTCGAAGCCTAGCATTTTACCAGGGGAGGGAGATGGTGGGCTCAACAAATATACTGATGCACTCAAATTCACTGACAAAGGCATACTAGGAGAGCCACGCACACAGCATTCAACATTTTTAAAAAACCATCTAAAACGTGCAATTTCACCCGCTTTTTTGCCTGACTCACCTCAGCCTGTATTGTCAGCCTGCGCATGACAAGTCAGAGGAGACCGCGTACACAAAAATGTGATTGCCCCTGCGCCGTCAATCACAGCGTGACCATGCAGGGCCTCCAACCGGATCGGCTCTGATGCAAACTCAGCACAAAGATAAGTGGTGCTCAGATCTGGAGTGCTGCTAGCTTCATTCTCACCACAACCTGTGTTTTCAGCGGCTCTTGCTAAAGGTCAGTGAGTACAGTGAGTACTGGAACTCACCCTGGCCACGGAGAAGTGCAGGTATCTGGCCGGAAAAAAATGTACAGCAGCACGCACAGTTGTGGCCGAAAGAACAAGTGTCCCGATTTGCTTTGTATATTGGACAGCCAGAATGTTACAGTTGTGCAATGATGGACTTTAAGGGAATCCATGTAAAAACTGCCATGAGTATCTTTGTTTGTTACTGACTCTGCCCCAGCCCATCTGGCTCTCTACAGGTCAGCAATCATTATATGCACATGCAGCACCTGCAGTGGCGTAGCTAGGCACTCTGCCGCCCGTGGCGGTCCCTGCCTTTTGCCGCCGCCGAGCGCCTAAGAGCGGGGGGGGGGGGCTGGCGATAAATTTACCTGCCGCCCCCAAATCTCGTGCCGCCCGGGGCGTACCGCCCCCTCCGCCCCCCCCTTGCTACGCCAGTGAGCACCTGTGTGATCACCATGTGCAGGGAATGCTGGTTTAGAGGGAAGGAAACGGAGTTGAAAGTAAGCACCTGCTGTGGCCCCTTAGTGGGGAAGGGGGATATCATTATAATGCTTAGCTTCAACTCAACATCTCGTTATCTTTGTTGTCATACCTGTGTTTAATTAGGCAAAGGGAAATCATGTCTTTGCATATATTATCTGTGTAAGTATGTTTGTGTATTCATGTTGGTAGATGTGTAAGTATGCCTGTTTGTAGATGTGTAAGTATGCATGTTTGTAAGTGTGTAAGTATGCATGTTTGTGAGTGTGTAAGTATGCATGTTTCTAGATGTGTAAGTATGCATGTTTGTTGATGTCTGGTTGAGTGTGTTGCGAAGTGGCCGCATGTTCATGTTTCACATCTTTCTTTGTGTTTGTGTAACTCTGTGGTCATGTTAATCAGTATCTGTGTTTGTGAGACATGCGTCTGTATGTCTGCTTGAGGAGACTATGAGTGCACTGTATGTCTGCTTGTAAATCGGTGGGTACCTGTACATTTGCTTAGAGTCTTACAGGCACATGCATCAAACTCACAAATAGCGTATCCTAATTTGCGATAAATAAGGAATCGCAAATTAGAAATCGCTATCTGCTATGCATGAAGCCGGTCGCGCAAATCTACCGAATCGCTAAACATTGCAAAATCGATTTGCGAGTAGCCAAAAGAGAGGCGCAAATACAGAAAACCACCTGTTGCGAAATCTCTATTAGCGAACTCGCAATTAGCAAAATCGCAATTAGCGAACTCGCAAAAAGCGTGTCGCTCTGGAAGCATGCTGAGGACATCACAACCAGGAAGTTAGCCAGCCCATGCTTCATTCAGTGCCCAGAAGAGGAGAGAGGAGGAAGCAGAGTACTGGAGCTGAGCTGAGACAACACCCAAGACTGTTACCTGCAACTCACTGTGCACCAGGATGGGGAAGGCAACATCAGGGGATAGTGCCACGCCCAGAAAGAGGAAGCTAAAATTCAGTGAGAGAGAACTTGAAAATCTCATTGAGGGGGTGTCCAAAAACCATGACAAGCTCTTTGGAAAATTGTCACTGAAAGTGCCTGAGGCAGAAAAAAGGAGGATCTGGCTGCGCATCAAGAGCACGGTAAATGCTGTGGGTGTCACACACCGCAGCATTGATGACCTAAAAAAGAGGTGGTACGACCTAAGAAGCCGTGCCAAGGAGCGTATCGCAAAAAGGCTGAAGGAGGCAAGGGCCCCAGGAGGGGGCACATCCACAGTACCCAGCAACACAGCCCTGGAGGACCTGGTGGAGGCGACAATTCAGCCTGAGGCAGTGGTGGGAGTTACCCAGCTGGAGCAAGTACCTCACAAGGTAAGATGCATGCAACCATACAGTTCTACGTAATGTTCAGTGGTGCACATACCCCCAGGCCAACCCCAGTGTACAGGTCAGAATCCAGTCCACATTTTCCCTCATACACCCAATGCATCATGGGAGTTGTAGGCATGTCAGTCAAGTGGGCATTCCAACACAACAATGGAAGCAAAACACGCCAACACTGCATGGCAGTCAGTGATTTAATGTGAGCCAAGTATGCATAATGTAACACAATAGGAAGGCGTACACATATTAACATTGCACTGTTTCACATCACAGATGCAGCTGAGGTGGACTCGGAAGACAGTGACTGCCTACATATCTCTGAGACTCCTCCTGAGACTGATGTGGAGACTCCAGATGCCCCAGCATGCACACCACCCGCACCCACCAAACGCAGGGCCAAAATCCCTTCACTGCAGCCCATGGAATCTGAGGTGGCCCCTGAACCCACCCCAGCAACCAGCCAGCCTCCTGTGACCACACCACATACACCACAGGCACAGGTCCAACGTGGGCGGAGGCGCAGTTCAAGGGTCCGCATTGCTGTGCAGGAAGACCAAGGTCCAAACGTGTTTGCTGGCGTCGAGTCACAGATGTTACGCGTGCAGCGCCTGCAAGCAAGACACATGGGCTCAATACAGCTACAAATCTCCAAACTGACAAAGAACATCAGCCTAATGACAGACAGTGTGCATGCACAGACAACAGCGTTTGTGGAGGGGAATAGACAGACCAACTCAAGCATTCAGGAGCTCACCAAGGCAATGCTTGCGGGCCAAAGCACAAAGAGAAGGCATCGCCAGAGCATGATGTGCATGTCAGCCTTTATCAGGGCTAATAACAAGCTCTGCAACACCACTGCGCTGCTGGCACCTCGCTCCGTGGCCATGCAAATAGATCTGGGCCATTACTGTGGGGATGTTGCTAGGGCCCTAGGACAAGTGACCACCGCCGTGGAACAGCTCCAGGCCTGTACTGTTGGTGGCAGCAACTTGACAGGGGAGGAGGGGAGTGAGGAGGCTTCCAGTCTTAGCAGCCAGTCGGTGCCAGTGAACACTACCAGGAGGCGCAGTTCGCGCAGCTCAACCCCTTCGGTTGCGCATCATGGTGATGTGGCCGATGCAGGCGAAAGGCGTCTGGGTGTGCGTGGCAGGAAGTGCTAGCCAGGCATACCCTCCCCAGTTTGGCCATGGTGACTTAACCATGGTCAATTACAGCCTAATGATTGCTAACCAGCGCGTGGTATTGTTTATTTAACGTTATTCATCTATGCAATCACAGTTATGATTAGCACACATCTCTATGTGGCTACCCATTGATACATGGGCTCATGTTAATAAATACTTTCATGGTCAGCATCTAGGTGTTATGGCTCATTATTCCCTACATCAGAAATAATGTTGGGTGATGTCTGCACGTCTCCTCTGCCCTTCTGCTGTGTTTGCCACATGCGCCTCTCGGAGTTGTGCGGGTGGTTGGTTGTCGCCATCAGACTCACTGTCGGACACCTCGATGTGTATGCCTCTCCTGGTGGCAATATTGTGCAGAATGGCACATGCAGCCACGATCCGGCAGCATGTCTCTGGACGGTACTGCAGGGCTCCACCAGTTTTGTGAAGGATGCGAAAGCGGCTTTTCAGTATTCCAAATGTGCGTTCTATCACATTCCGTGTGCTGATGTGTGCAGCATTGTACCTCCGCTCATGTGGTGTGGCTGGGTTGAGGTATGGCGTCAGAATGTAGTTACGCACGGCGTATGCGCTGTCACCTACAGGGTGGAAAGCAAAGGGTTAGCCACAGTAATGCATTGTCGTTTGTTTGATTAATGTAGCGAATAGATATATGTGTGTACCCAGCAGATGTCCTTCTCCAAATTCACCCCTGAGCAGACGCGTGTGGATGCCACTGTGTCGGAAGATATAGGAGTCATGGGTGCTCCCAGGAAATTGCGCCACGATGTCCGTAATGATATGCACACTACTTGCACATTGATAGAGTGATATGATTTCCTGTTCCTGAAGATGTATTCATTCACTGCTGGGGGACAAATAGGGACATGCGTACAGTCTATGCAGCCAATCACATGGGGGAATTGTGCTACCTGGTAGAAGTCCAGTTTTGTCTTATTCAACTCCTGGGGGGTTGTGGGGAAGCTGATGTGGGTGTGGATCCTTTTCATCATGGCGTCAAGGAAGGTTTTGAAGAAGCGTGAAAGTGAGCTCTGTGATACACCTCCAGCTACAGCTACCACCCCCTGGAAACTGCCTGAGGCAAGTAGGTGGAGGCAACATAGGACCTGCACATGTGCGGGGATAGCATGGGTCCTACGGGTCTCACGCTGCATTAAGGGTTCTAATTCTGCAATTAGGTGCATGATCATTGCACCATCCAGCCTGTACTTATCGTATATCTCATCCTCAGTTTGTCCCAGCAATGTGATGCGCACTTTGAAGATCCTCTCCTGTATCCTCCTTCTGCGCTGCCCTGCTGCATGGATCCTCATCCTCCTTGCCATCACGTAGAGTGCAGCCATTGTGAAAGGCTTCATGGGCCTTCTGAGTCTGTTTAAATAGGTTTACGATTGGTTGCACCTGATTTTTTTTTTTTTTTACTTTACCACCTGATTGTGATTCTCCTTAATCTGCACTTGCAAAATTGCGATTTCCCGGATATTTGCTATTTGCGAATTTACATGCACAGGGTTGCGAATCCTTAGGAGCTAATCGCTATTTGCTGTGGCTGTTGTGGGACTCGCTAATAAGGATTCGCTTTTGGGGTTCTCGCATAAATTACGAGTCCTTATTTTTGCGAAGGTGTTGGATTTTCGGAAAGTGGGTTGCTGCATTGGGAAGTGTTGGTTAGCGTTCGCAAACAGCCTTTTTTTGCGATTCGCTGTTTTTGCGAGGCCGTTTTGGCTTGATGCATGTGCCTGTAAGAAACCTCAATGTGAGTTGATTGTGTTTAGGAAAACTCTGAAAGCTACTCTCTTCTGATTAGATTTACCAGCCTACTTTAATCTGCAGTGCTTGGTAGCTCATTTTGAGCCTTCTGCACTACATATGCTTATGGCTGATTGTAATATATGTACCACATGTTCGGCTGTTTAAGACTGTACCAGTGCATGAGATCAGGCCTGTGTGTATCACTGTACAGTTCTATTCGAGAGCATGCTCTGGGTGAGACTTCTTGTGTGAATGCTTCCTGGCGTTGTTGATTTCCACTACAGTTTAATGTTTGCACACACATACTTATCTTGTTTGCAAATTCTGAGTAGAGTACATTCTTAGACTACCTTCTATACATTTGTTAATGGAAAGAGAATAAGGATCAGGGTAGGGAATTAATTCATTCATTGTCTTTGTCTAATATGTATGTATGATGTAAAGTGCCGGGGCACCCTACATTGCGGTGAGTAGAGATATAAAACTCATTAAATAAATGTAAGAGGAAGCTAGGGAGAGATGAGGGGCACCGATGGAGTGTGGAAGTGATGACATCCGTAGAGAATTAAGTAGTTCATGGGGGCAGGGCTACAAAGACTGTCGCACTGGGCGCCACCAATGCAAAAGCCAGCCCTGACGCAAGCTTCAGCTCAGTCCATCAGTAGTGTAGCAAGTAGTCTAAAGGCCCTAATGAAAACAATTATGAGGCCCCTATCCACAGGAAGTCTTGCTCCAAACACTCAAAACAGACACATTACCATCCCAAATAGCATTCTCAGACACATTTCTAGCATTTGGACCTAGAGTTCGAGGTTTAGGCATATGGCACATAGCACCAGTATTGTGTCTAGGAATGCTATTTGGGATATTAATTTTTCTGTTTTGAGGGTTTGGACATATGACATTCAGCACCAGTATCGTTTTTGAGAATGCATGTTATAAAACATTGATAACGGACCATCACTGTAAAAAGCAGATGGAAATAATACTATCCTAAATAGCTGGTATATCACGTGGACCGGCAGTTTCTTACCTTTGTTGTGTCCGTAATCATCCATGAGTTTCTGTGTTTCCATTAGCACATTGGAAGCTACGCAAAACAATTGGAAAGTTACAAGTGTAGGTACTGTTGTGATTATGCTAATATTAGGAACAGTATGTTCAAGCAGTTACAACCATCCCCGGAAGAAGGTATTACCTGGTTTTTAATAGAGAGAATGTGCTTGATTTCCCCTGTTTTGGAGCTGCACAATTAATAACGGACAAGATGCTTTTCAAATGAGAGGATGTAGTGTAACATATAGAGCTGTTGACTCTGGGGGCTGTGGAACCGGGTTTGAGTCTCGGTGTCGGCTCTCCCCGTGCCTGCAAAAAAACATGCTGAGTGGAACAAATACAATCACACAATGGCAAAACTGAAAAAAATTGCAAAAATTGGAAATGCCTTACAAATGCCGATCTTAGGCATATGGGTGAATGCATAGAGAAACAAAAGCCTAAGCTTGCGGCCAGGGGAGAGGGGAAAGTAGTGCGCCAAAACTAAACATATGGCCAATAGTGAAATGATCCATGTATCCAGGGCGGAACAAAACAGCCAAAAGGCAGGACAAATGTATACTATTCACCAACGAAAACAAAGGGATTTCTAAAGGCAAATGAAAAAACTAATGGTAAGCGCTGGGCGTGTTCAAAGCCTAAAGACTGAATACCACATATCTCGAATACAGCGCATGCACGCTGCCTAGGCTCAACCTGAATAGAAAAAGAGCATGACTGTTGCAAAAACACAAAGGAAAAGAGTGGTGGGTTCACCTACACTCTGTGATGGCCTCCTGAAATTTGATGGGGTATAAAGGTTCCTATAAGGGTGCATTCTTTCCCAGGCTATATCCACCCTGCAAGTGTTTATCAAATCACTTGTGTAAGCAAATCCTTTCGTGCAGTTCAACTGAAATACTTTTATAGTTGTGATATAGCTGCCATGCTGTGGGTGATGGATGGTTAGCTTGTCCCTCCAGGGGTTGCTGGGGGCAAGGAGGATGCTTCCACAATGGGAGCTTTCTTAAGGGCATGTCACTGTACAGATGAGGAAATAAGTACTTTCCAATGTATTAGCAGATAGCAGTCATGTTACATTTGAAATTATAGAAGGGGATGAGTTGCCCATTCTATAACATCAAGGTCCACAATTTGCACTTAACAGAATGAGGGCTTTCTTATCAGCTGGCAGGATATTCTGTATAATGGCCCGAGAAGGCCTCTTGTATGTAACTAGAACCAAAGTGAAGCAAGCGGTACTGACTAAAATAGGCATTGATGTCAATCAGGAGTAGTCAAGGTTAGCAGTTACGCTTGACTTGCACTTTGTTATCCCCATCTCTACGCCTGCAACCCCTTGTATCAGGGGTCATGAAGGTAGCAAATGAAAATGGAAGTAAAGAGAGCTTTAAGTCTCTTGATTTCTTTCTGTAGTTTCTACTCTTTGCCCTTCCCCAAGCCTATCAGCAGGTTAAAATGCTTGTTAAAGGGTGAATGGTGATAATAGGAGCAGAGTGATGTTAACAGGCATCAAGCAATAGGTGGTGTCTTACGTACTGTCCTAGGCATTTTGCTGACTCATCAATACAAATCGTTGCTCACAAATAAAGAAAAGAGCAAATTGAAAACATTAGCATTGAAGATGTAAAGATAACATCTAGTTAAAAGTACACTTGGACATAAAGTAGAAGGACTGATGAGAAAGAACAAAATAAAATGCGCTTGACCTTTATTCAATAAATTATCTTGCAAAAGAATATGTGTTACATCTTAATGCAAATAAGTGTGTGAAACAGAAGACTCATGCCAGCACATCTGGCATCAGCAGCTGTTAGTTCTGCATAGGGTAGAGAAAGAAAACTGCATCCAAACTTGAGCCACTTTTGATAATAAATGTGAAAAGCATAATTTGTTATTTTCAAACTCTTCTGTAAACAGAAATGTAACGAGAAACTTATTGTCATCTTATACAGATCAGGTATCATATATATATATATATTCACAGAAAAACCCACAGGTTTTAGGGATGTTGTAGTTAGTTGGACATTTCACTCATACAAAACCCGTGAAATTCGGCCGTTATAGTTAGTTCAGCTAACTATAACTCGCGCCCCCGCAATGCACTGCTGATGACGTCACATATTACATCACTCATGACATGGTCAGTGACATCACTGATGACATCACTGATGACATCTCAAATGACATCACTGATGACATCATCCAGTGACTGTGTGTTTCTGTAAAGTTTAAATATGTTTAATATATATGCCAAGGTGTATTGAATAATGAGTGGGTGTATAGTGTCTGGATGGATGATGCATGACTGACTATTAGTGAGTGATTAAACGTATCTTACTAAATGCATGGGTTAGTTACTAAACTGTGTGAATGTCTTTATCCGTCTGTCTGTTGGTGTGTAAGTGGCTGCATGGGTTTGTAAATAGCTACATGAGTGTCTATATGAGTTATTGATTGGTTGTCTGAGTATCTGTATGGGTGCCTGAGTGTTTGTGTGGATGGGGTGTGTGTGACTGCACATAGATGTATCAGTGGGTGATTCACTGGGTGCATGGTTTCAAGAGTGCATCTGTGATGGACTGTATGGGTGGGTGAGTGTGTGTATGGGTGTGTTAGTGAGTGAATGTATATCTCAGTGAAACATGTGTGAGTAACTACATATGTGAAAGGCAGTATATATGTGTGTTGTAGTATATAAATGGGTATAAGTGAGAGTGTGTGATTGTGAGAGTGGCTGTATGGATGAGTGTGTACTTGTATTAGTGATTGTATAAGAGCGTAAGAATGTGCTAGTATTTGTATGAGTAAGTGAGCTGGTGTGCGTATAACTGTATAGGTGAGTAAATGGCAGTGTGATTAATTATTTCCATGACTGACTAGGTGTGTGAGTACCTCTATGGATGAGTGGCGGTGTGTGAGTGTCTATGTAGGTGTATTAGTGCATATGATAGTCCTGTACTGAGTGACCGTAAGTATGAGTGACTGTACAGGTGAGTGAGTGGATGTGTGTGTAGACCTAAGAATCAGTGAGTGGGTATGTAGTTATTGGTGTTGGAGTGTCTATGGTTTTGAGAATGGCAGTCTGTAATTTAGAGTGGGTGTATCAAAGGTTATATTAGGGTGTGAGAGGATGCATGAAATTATCACATGGATGATGTCATCGGTGATGTCATTTGAGATGTCATCAGTGATGTCATCAGTGATGTCACTGACCATGTCATAAGTGATGTAATATGTGACGTCATCAGCAGTGCATTGCGGGGGCGCGAGTTATAGTTAGCTGAACTAACTATAACGGGGGAATTTCACGGGTTTTGTACGAGTGAAATGTCCAACTAACTATAACTGTCCCTAAAACCTATGGTTTTTTCAGTGAATTTCAAAGGTTTTTTAAATGCTAATTTCTAACTATAACGTGTCTGAAACCTATGGTTTTTTCAGTGAATTTCAAAGGTTTTTAAATGCTAATTTCTAATTATAACGTACCTGAAACCTATGGTTTTTTCAGTAAATTTCAAAGGTTTTTTAAATGCTAATTTCTAACTATAACGCCCCTAAAACCTATGGTTTTTTCAGTGAATTTCAAAGGTTTTGTAAATGTCAATTTTTAAATGTATTAATTGTTATATTTATTTTTTGATACTGATTTACTACATTTTTTAAAACTATTTATTTTTAGATATTTTATTTATTAAATTACATTGTAATTACATTATACATTACATTACAAAATATACTTTCTCAGAATGAATTACTTTAGTTTAAATAGTTTGCAAATAGGCAATAGAGTTTTAAGTACAGTAGTTACAGTTGTTGCAATGGGAAACACAATTTCAAACACAATGCAACATTGAGCTCAATGTGATTTTCTAGTTAAATGCAATTAGTTACTTTATGGATTACTTTTTCTAACCACAGGACTGGATCCTAGATTCAGTCCTGGGACATCTCCTGTAAACAGTTGAGTAAAAGCGTTTTGGTTACAGTAGTGATTTTTAAGGAATATTATTGTATTTTAAAAGTTGACACTTAGAAACTTTTTCACATAGAATCACCAATGTTATCCTATGGGAGGAAATTCATTTAGCAGGTAAGTAGTGTTATCGTTACTTTTTCTTACTCAGTGTTGGATCCTGGATCCAGCACTGGTGCATCTCCTGTAAACAGTTGAAAGAATGCATTTAAGTCATACAGGCGATTTTTAAGGAATATTTGTAATTTGTGAAAATCGACACTTTGAAACTTTTCTGCTGAAAACCAGACAATGGATTCCTATGGAAGGAAATATAAGTTACTGGTAAGTACGGTTAGAATTACTTTTCATGGTCAGTGCTGGGCTAAAAGATGCAGCACTGGGTTCTCTCCTGATAACAGGTGAGTAAATCGGAATTCGTAGTTCGGTTGATTTTAGAGGAATATTATAAAGTTCCAAAACTCCACACTTAGAAGAATTTCCAAGTGAAACCAGTCAATGTTAGCCTATGGAAGGAAATTCAAGTTGCTGGTAAGTGCGGTTAAAATTACTTTTCAGGATCAGTACTGGGCTGAAAGATGCAGCACTGAGGTCTCTCCTGATAACAGGTGAGTAAATTGGAATTCGTATTTCGGCTGATTTTAGATGAATATTTATATGTTTCAAAAATCGACACTTAGAAACTTTTTCAGCAAAAAGCAGGCAATGATATCCTATGGAAGGAAATTCAAGTTACTGGTAAGTACGGTTAAAATTACTTTTCAGGATCAGTACTGGGCTGAAAGATGCAGCACTGAGGTTTCTCCTGATAACAGGTGAGTAAATCGGAATTCGTATTTCGGCAGATTTTAGAGGAATATTTGCACAATGGTGAAGGGAGGGGGCGGGGCCTGAGGTGACATCTGTGCAAACGCGCCCCGTGGCGCGTTTTAAGTTGGGGGATTAAGTTCCCTTGAATCATGAGGGTCCCTGGGGGCCAACTAGCCCACCAGGAACCTCCAGTATGCACCAGGGGGCTGCGTTGCAGAGACGTGTACAGAGGCCACGCCCCTTTTTACACCTCTCTGCAACGCAGCTCTGTGGCGCTTTTTAGAAGTACATGGTGGGCTAGTTGGCCCCCAGGGACCCTCAGGATTGAAGGGGATTTAATTCCCCATCTTAAAACGCGCCACGGGGCCTGTTTGCACAAATGTCACCTGAAGCCCCGCCCCCTCCCTTCACCACTGTGCAAACGCGCCCCGTGGCGCAAGTGATGTATTGATCAGTGACTGCATGCATGAGGGACTGTATGGTATGTGTAGATCTAGGAATTACTGAGTAGGTGCATATGATAGTGCTGTATTGATGAGTGACTACATGTATGAGTGACTGTATGGGTGAATGAGTGGATGTGTGTGTAGACCTAGGAATCAGTGTGTGGGTATGTAGTAACTAGTATTGGTGTGTCTATGGTTTCGAAAATGATAGTCTGTATTTTAGAGTGGGTATATCAAAGGTTATATTAGGGTGTGAGGAGGTGCATCAGATTATCACGTGGATGATGCCATCAGTGATGTCATCAGTGATGTCATTTGAGATGTCATCAGTGATGTCACTGACCATGTCATGAATGATGTAATATGTGACATCATCAGCAATGCATTGCGGGGGCGAGAGTTATAGTTAGCTCAACTAACTATAACGGCCGAATTTCTCTTGTTTTGTATGAGTGAAATGTCCAACTAACTATAACATCCCTGAAACCTGTTGTTTTTTCTGTGAATTTCTAAGATTTTTTAAATGCTAATTTCTAACTATAACGTCCCTGAAACCTATGGTTTTTTCAGTGAATTTCAAAGGTTTTTTAAATGCTAATTTCTAACTACAACGTCCCTGAAACCTATGGTTTCACATTCTGCAGCACGCATAGAAAGAGGAAAAAACAAGGAGAAATAAAAGAATTTCTACTTGTTGCGCCTCCTTACGCCTTCCCTGGGGAGGCATAGGATTCTGACGCATTCCCAGGTTTACGAAATGTTGTAAATCTGGGAATACTGCAGAATCCATGGGTGTTGCGTGAGAACACCCACAGCAACACCCATGGCACACCCCTTCCATCTTCCATGAGCAAAAAGGCGTCAGCAGAAGTAAATAGTCATGAATACATGCTAAAGTCCAAATGATTCATAAAAGAAAGTTGAAATTCACTCCACGCATGTTTCAAATGTGGTACATGTGTCCAGCATAAGCAATGCATGCATACATTACATTCAGGCAACTTCCAAACAAGCGTGACTCACAGTACATACACAGGTGAGTGTAAAAAGATGTGGCCAGTAACGTGCAAGAGGAATTTGTTTTACGCTTGCAAATTCATAGCTTTTTAGGTATTCACGAAGGACAGGCACTTAACTTACGCCCAATGGCGCTGGAGTAAGTTGTGTGGATAGCAGACTTTTGAAACAAATGGAAAAACCAATTTCAAGAGATGCAGGCTGAGGACAGATGGTTGCCTTGCACTTAAAATAAAGTAAACTTGGAGTTCACTGATGTAAAAGGCGCTGAAGTAGGAACTATATTTATTGACTAAATATATATAAATATATTTAAAGAAACTTAGAGATATCAAATTGTTGACAAAAGAAGTTGCAATAGACTGCTATTGTTCTGGCATTTCCAGATTTTCAAGTGCATTCGAAGGGCTGTTCACGGCAGGTGGAATAAAAGATCGAAGGCCCTGGTGTGCAGCGAGTTTTCTCGCTGCACATAGGGGGGCCTCGATTATTTTCCTGCCTTCGAATGCCAAGCATAAAATGTTTGATGTATGTATTTCATGCATTTTGCGAATCTAGGTGATATTGACGTAAATCACCTATGCACCTAACTGTACAATGCATATATCGAACGAGTCACATGGAAATGTATATGATTTTCCAGCATGTCAGAACTTACGGATAGGTAGATGACAATTTATGTACTTTACTAATTTTTCGCAAGACCTTTGTGAATAAGTTCTAAAACTACAGGGTGTCATTTAGACAAGGCTGCCCTTGGGTTGTAAGGCCCCGCCTCTGCGCAACCCATAGTAGACTCCCTGCTGTAACTACAGTTCCACATTACAGAGGTGGGGCATTTCAGACATAGTAGGAGCACTTTGTAGTAAATGTAATGCCAGGTGGGCCCCCGTGTTACAGCAGGCCCAACTGGCCTGCCCTGGTGAGTACCAAAAAAATCAATTAGCCTGGCATGCAGGGAGTTTTCTTTCTGGGGAGGGGTTGGGGGTTGAATATTTCTCCTATCCAGGACTAGCATGCACCCCCCCTCCCCGCCCCCATTCCGAGCTCAGCGCCAGGTGCAGCTGTACTGCTTTCCCCACCCTAAAGCTGGCCCTGATCGAGAACCATCGCGAGCCGAACCCAGAGTCTAAGCCTCTGGTCCAATATCCTCAATGCAGGGCTTTAAGTGGGCCGGGTCTCACCGGTGCTGAGCACCAGCAGTTTTTTAAAGGGGGCCTCGAAACGGGTCTCTATCGGGCTCTGTTTCGTGCCCTGGCACAGGCGGTCCGTTTTTTTCCAGACTGCAGTGACATCAGGCACATCGATGTGCGCATGCTCACACTACTCACTTCTCACTAGTGGAGAAGTTACGGCATGACCTCATGCAAGGTGAGCATTCTAGGGGAAGGGAAATCCTTTAAAGAGCCATCTTCTCTCTGGATTTCCCTTCTCTTTTTGAAACGCAGGAGCAGCAACATTGTCGTGGTGTCACCAGGGCTTAAGTGGAAGCTTTTTCAATATTATATACAAGCCATAGTTGCTGCTTATTTATCTTATGCAATTAGCAACCATTGACAAAGCCAATAGGCCTGACTTCTTGTAGGTATGATGTTACTTGTTGTATCATATATCTGGATGCAATGACAGAAACAGAAAAATACAAGTCCGGTGGGACCCTATGCTCAGCACAGATTTTTTAGCTTACATGTTTTTAAGCCATGCCCTTAATTACATTGGCCACGCCCCTTTGAGACACACCCCCCCGTTTTTTCATCCCACTTAAAGCCCTGCCTGAATCACAGGGATATCATTCAGTACCGGACTCTGGACCACTCCTGCGGACTCCACTGAGGACTGGCCAGGTTGTGTGCCTTCTGCACAGCACAGAATGTAACCAGAATGTAACCTATTGTTGCAGGTGTGAGTGCGTATGTGAGTGAACACAGACATGTGTGTATGCATGTGTGTGTGTGACTACATGCATCTGCATGCATGCATGAGTCTGTGGATGCAAGCGTGTGGGTGTGACCACAGTCTGCGTGTATGTGCATTTATTAATTTATGTATGCACATGTGTATGTACGAATTCTCACGCATGTGTGTGAGAGCATGTGTATGTGCTGAGGTCTGCGTATAAGCACGCGTTTGTGTGCGAGTCTGCCTGAGTGTGGGATAGTACGCGTGTGTAAATGCGTGCGTGTGTGTCCACGTGCATGTATGGAAGTGCCTGTGTGTTTGAGCTCACAGGTGTATGTGTAAGACTGCACTGCGTGCTTGTGTGGGCCGCGTGCATGTATGGATGTACCTATGTGTGTGTATGTGTGTATGAGCGTACAGGTGTACGTGTGAGACTGCACTGCGTGCATGTGTGGACACTGTGCATGTATGTATGTGCCTGTGTGTAGTGTGAGCACGCAGGCATAGGTGAGACTGCACTGCGTGTGTGTGTCGGCTGCATGCTGTATGTATGTGCCTATGTGTTTGTGTGAGCGCACAGGGATGTGTGTGAGACTGCACGACTGTGTATGCGCATGGCTGTGCAAGTATGCATGTTTGATACTGATTGTACTTGTATGTCTGTGAGGTTTGTGTGTGAGTCTGTGCAAGTGCGGGCTTGTATGCAGGTGCTTTTGTGTGTATGCATGTGTGTGTGTTTATGTGTGTGAGCGCACAGATGTTTGAGACTGCATGTTTGAGATTGATTGTACGTCTATGTCCATGCCTGGGAGGTTTGTGTGCCTGGATCTGGCGTTCTCTACAGAACCCAGTTGTTGCTTGGAAGGCTCAGACGCTACATTATGTAAGAAGTTCGGACAGCTTTTTATCACTGAAATGGCCCTCTCCTCGACCTTGCACCAGAGGCCCGTGGGGTGCCGTCCTCATGTCAGATACCTATACCATCTATATGGCACAAACGAACGTCCTTTTCCCGTTTAATAAGCGGTGGACTCATAAGTACTCATGTTCTCACCCTGTGAAGGTTGAAAGGCTGAGTCTTTGCTTTAGATCAGTCCGGTCGGTCTCTAACAAAGCTCTGCAGAGTCTGCTGATCACCTTCCTTGCTTTGCCCTATTCATCCGCTGTCCAGTGCTGAAAGGCCCCGGAATGTACAGAATACTGTGCGTCCCTTCTGCTTGGATCGGGGTCGACCTTTCAACCGAGCAGCTGTGCAGCATGTGTACGTGCGAGTGTGCTGCTACAACAAAACCATGTACCATGTTGAAACAAACAGAATATTATCCGTCTCTTCGATAAGGATCTGTCTGTGGCAGCAAGGTGACAAGTAGCTTGAAGCGCATGTGTGTGTTTGTGTGTCGTCTGTAGCAAGAAATGTGTGCGAGGGAGAGAGAGAAGGAAACATGGGGAGCAGAGAAATATATATTGAGAGAGACAGAGAGCGCCAAAACAAACACCTGTCTCGTGCTGAAAACATTCCTTCTCATTTTACAGGCGTCGCCTGTGCAGTCTACTACAGATTTGTCAGCGCAGTGCATCTGTCAATCAGACAATCGAAGCTCCAGACACGTCATCAGATATCAGGATATCAATATGCACTACCAGACACCAACAGACCAACAGACACCGTCAGACACTTACCATACAAGCGTCAGTATCAGACATTATTGGTCTAGCACAATGAACAGGCGGTATAATTATCCGAAGACCAACATGCATCATGTATACCCAGAGACACCACCAGACAATAGGAATACAGACACCATTATCAGACACCCTGAAGTGAGCAGATCATACCAGACACCCAGAGCCCCCGCGGGCCCCTGCTATTTAATTGGACTTTGCCCCCGGGAGCTGGCCCACCCGGGGGCTTAAAGAAACGAAGCGCGGGAGCCCACGCTTTGTTGTTTTTTTTCGGCCGGATACACGCACCCAGCGCAAATTCGGTCGTTTTTAAAAAACAAAAATGCTTTTATTGGGCCTGGAGGTCCTTGTGGGACCCCCTGAGCAGGACTAGAGGGTCAGGGTGTTTCTACCCTGCCCCCTTTTCTTGTTTTTTAACCTTTTTTTTACCTTTTTTTTGTGACTCGGTTACCGAGTCACAAGATGGCTGCCAACACGTTCTGCTTTAGAGTGTTGGCAGCCAATCAGAGTGAAGCTCGTGCCCGGGAGGGTTCGCGAATCCTCCTTGGTGCTCAGATATCGATATTTTTATTTTTTTAATTTCTCAGCAACTACTAAACGGATTTACACCATTTTAAAAAAAGCACGCTTTCTGGACCAAGACCTACCTTTTTGCCAAAATTTGGTGTTTTCCGTTCAGCAGTTCAGGCTGTAGCTTTGTCTAAAGTTTCCTATGTAAATTAACATGGAGAAAATGCGTTTTGGGACCCCCCCTTGTTGCTCGGCCCCCGCTTGACGAATCATCCCGAAACTTTCAAGACAGGAGCTGACTGCAGCACCCCATTAGTTTTGAAAATTTTGCGAAGATTTGTCAACCGGTGCCAAAGATATTGGCAAATCAAAAAACGCTTTTCCTATGGAAAGTAGGTCCTAACTATAACTACCTACTGGCGACTGCCAGTAGCTAATATATATATATATGTATTACATTTTCAGCTATGATGAATTAAATAGCTGTTTTAAGTTACGACACAAGCACTTTTTCAAGCACCAGCACTTTAACTATTAATGCTGCGTTAGCGATGTATTCCCATGAAGTTATGTGAGGAACGCCTACTTTGCATCTCATTAGCGATGCAATGCTAGGCGTTAGTAAAACGGGTGCTAGCACAAGGAAACACGCGCTAAAGCCTGTTAGCGTGTCCTTGATAATACTGCGATAAAATTATCGCCGCTTTTCGGCCGAAAACAGCCGCTAAAGCGACGATAATGGGCTTGATAATATGCCCCATAGTGTTGTGGCCCATAGATTCATACATGAAGGAAGCAGAACGACATCTAAATGACACATCATGCTATAGAAAGGCTTCATTTCAGGATCTAAAACGAATTAAAGATCTAGTGTTCATGGAACTAGCCCAGTAGAAAAGAGAAGGACTGTTGAGTAAAAATTAGTATAATTTCCTCAAAAATGATCATCCCATTACACCGACCTTATATTTCATTCCTAAGGTCCACAAAAAAGTCACTCCAATACCTGGGAGACCTATCATTTCTGCTCAGAAAAGCCTTCTTGAAGCTATGTCCAAGTATGTGGATTTTTATTTACATGACTTTGTCGAAAATCTTCCCTCTTTCATTAAAGACACTGGACACTTCCTTTCAAAACTACAGTTAGTTACCTGGAATCAGGACTACCATTTTATAGTCATGGATATATGTTCCCTGTATACTAGTATACATCATACCAATGGTTTGGAAGCTGTAAAATATTTTTTAGCTAAAAGGAACATACAACTCTTCCAACACAACGCTATGTTATTGAAAATGATTGAACTGTGTTTATTGAATAATTACTTTTTGTTTAACAAGGAGGTCCACCAGCAGTTGCGTGGGGTGGCCATGGGGGCATGCTTCTCTCCCAGCTATGCGTGCTTGCACATAGGTTGGTGGGAGGAGCATGTCCTTAGGCACACTCACAGGGAACTGTTTGACACCCATGTACTTCAATGGTGGCTTTTCATAGATGATGTCTGTGTGATCTGGCAGGGATCAAGGGAATCGGCACAAGATTTTGTCAATGCTATCAACAACAATGATTTAAATCTAGAATTTACAGCCCACATAAGTAACCAGCGAGTTCAGTTTCTTGATGTGGAGATCTATATTGACAATAATGCCATACAGATGAAACTTCACAGAAAAAGCACAGCAGGAAACTCAATATTACATGCCAGCAGCTCCCACCCAAAACATCTCATAAAGAGTATCCCGTATGGAGAATTCCTAAGAATTAAAAGAATCTGCAGTTCAGATACAGACCTTACCCAATGCCAAGCAGAAGCATTACAGAGATTTCTAAAATGGGGTTATAAAATAAAAGACTTGAACACAGCATTACTTAGGGCTAACAATACCAACAGAGAGACATGTTTACTTAATGCTGTCCAAGAAACAACTCCCAATAGAATTGAGACGAAAGTCAACCCACACAAAAACAGTGACACGGTTAGATTAATAACCACCTATAGTCGCCAGGAAAAACAAGTAAGGAGCATTATCTATAAAAACTGGCCGATAGTAAGAACAGACATAACTCTATCACCAATCTTGCCAGAATTGCCCTCGATTACTTTTAGAAGGGCACCCTCAATGAGGGATACACTGGTTAAAACCAGCCCTGAGGTACTTGCTCCCAGCAACTGGCTATCTAATAGAACCGGTTTTTACAAGTGTAGCTCATGCCGAGCATGCAAATTTGGGGTCAATAAACAGGAATACACCGATGCATTTGAACATACTCCCTCCAAGATCAATGGGATGTTCACTTGCAGAACAGATTTTGAGGTGTATATACTTGAATGTTCCTGTCATTTACAATATGTGGGCAGCACTAAACTGCAGGTGTTCAATCGCATTTTGCAACACTTACGCGCAATAGTCAATTCTGACCCCAGTTACCCTGTTGCACGACATTTCAAGCTTGTTCACAACAACAACCTGAAGGATTTGAGCTATTTTGTAATTGATGCAGTACCAAGGTCAATAAGGGGAGGAAATAGAGAAAAGAAATTGCGTCAGTTGGAAACACAATATATCTTACAACTTGACACAAAGATGCCAAATGGTCTCAATACGGGAGAGGATCTGCATAATTTCTTGTAATCTAATGTATACATGGCTCTGCACTTGTTTCCCTCTGTATATAAATTGTGGTGATTTGTATATCTCAGCTTTTTATCCGGTTGATTTTAGCCTTGTTTTAGCCCAGTTTTTACCTGGTTTTACCTGATTTTTAATCGGTTTTACTTGGTTTTTACAGGGTTTTACCTGGCTTTTTAATTGGTTTTAGAAAACTCTATACGATTCCCCAATTATCTATGTACTGTGTCAATAGCTGCTCTAGTTAGCAGTAAGGTCTGACATTTGCTTATTTGCCCTGCCTACTTGCACATCAATCTGATATTATCATTGAATCTGCACCCCATCTATCCGCTAGCTGTGAATTAATTTTGTTGCAGTATACAATGGCATTCATTGATGTCCGTTTTTTGCACTATGCACAAGCACTTTTATAAACTGAATATATATTTACAGGCATAGCACGGCTATCCATGTACTTTTATTAAATTTTCAGCTATGATGAATTAAATAGCTGTTTTAACTTACGACATAAGCACTTTTTCAAGCCCCAGCACTTTAACTATTATGTACTATTTTTCTTCCCCATATACGATAACTGCCGAACTATGGATAACTGTTTTCGAATTAATTACAGTTTTTCCGTTTTGTTATTATGCTTTGATAGTACACTACCGCATTTAGCCACTTGGCTTTTGTATAAAACAATATTGTTTTGCATGTACAATTTATGCTGGTAGCCGCTGCATCCATCTCTATATATATATTGAGTTGATTATCAATGCATGCATACATATAGTATTTTGTTTAGCTTTATCCTGTCAGAGAGAGGGTCTAAGTAATTATTGTGTCACTATATAACACTGCTATAGGTACAAGCACGTCATGTGATCAAGACCGGGGAGACCCGGTCGAAACGCGTCATGCTGTGAATTTTTCGCAATAAAGCACTTCTATATCCAAGTACGCTGTGGTCCGTACCTGATTTCCGTTGGATTGGATTTAATCAGGATTGTGGTTCTTCATATATATATATTAAAATACATTTTAACTCAGACTCTTAGGCCCTGCTCTATTCAACATTCAATGGACTGGAAAATAGAAATCAAGAACAGGAAATAGAAGTAGCCATTTGAATACCTTTAAGGACAGGATGATATATGTGGAAACTGTATATTACCGTAAAGTAAGAGGCCAGTGGAGGCGATACTAACAGGCTTACAACCAGAAGAACTAATTTCTAATTATTTTATAAATGTATTACAAACACAAACATTTGAATAAGCAGTGAAGTTTTAAAGTAGCAATTCCTCACTGTTACTAAGTTGAGAAAGGACAGACCACTTTCAAATAACTCAACATTTATTGGCAAAAATACCTAATGTAAATTGGAAAATTTGAATGTGAGTGATTTGCAAGTTGAATTATTTTGTTGTGAGGAAATTAGCGAGATAGGGTCTAAGGGAGCCTGATGACCTGTGGTAAAGTTGGCCGCTTTCAAACCACATACCTAAGCAATGGTTGGGCTCATTATTAGTCCTTAATATTTTAGTTTTCCATGAAAGTACTCATCCACGATATTAGTCTTGAAAATGTTTCTGGCAATTTGGGAAATTTTAATTAAAGATATAAAGCATGATTACCCCAAAAAAATGTATGTAATAGTGATTTTTATAGCTATGAAAAAGTTGAACTATTATGAAGCTTATGATCAATATCAGGTATAATATATTATGATTTCATTGCCAAAATTGAGGGCATTAAGCAATTGAAAGATTTGTGTCATTTTGATTGAGGTGTTAAACATGAAACTCGAGCAGGATATGCATATATAGTCATTTATATAGCTCGAAGCTAGCTGCAAACAACATAGCCCTGTATGATGGCGCGGAGAGGAGGAGTATCGTGGAGGATGAACATGGACAGGATGCCGACTATACAAGGGGGACCATGCAGGGTCCATCATCCAGAGGGTTATATGTAGAGGAGATCTATAGAAGGTGCTGCTTTAAGAACAGCAAATTGAGATTTTTCCTGAAGAGGAGTGATTGTGCTTGCCAAGACTTGAGTAGGAAGGGAGTTCCTATTATCCTATTGAGAAAAGGCTTGTCCTTACAATGTATTTGTGTCTAAGGTCTGAGGTGGGTGTAGAGACAAGTGTTAGTTCACAGACATTGATTTTACCTTATTGATGTGTTGCTTAAGTTCAATACTTTGTAGGTGATGTAGCAGAATGTGCTGAGTGCTGATTGAGGAGCCGGTGGATTTATTTTCAGGTGAGATATAGGCAAAGCTCCTGAACATTCAGGAAGGAGTATGAAGGTGGCTCTTCGGAGCCTTCGGAGAGAAGGTTTCAGGACACTAGAAAGAAGGACGTTGCTTCTGATGAGATGTGAATGGAAAAACTTTCACTTTGTGCAGAATGATGAGTCAATGACAGGCAGTTTATATTTTTAAGATGTGCCTTCTGAATGCTGAAGGTGGTGTAGTTAACCAGTGTACAGGATGAAGCTGTCAAGGTTCATTGTTGAGAGCAGTCCCTGCACATGTTCCTATTGGTTGCCATAGGTGATTGGAGATTAAACTCTATCATCAGGTAGTGTTGTTCTTCAAGTCTGATTTAGATATCCAGACCTGGATATCAGTAAAGTTATGTGGCAATCTTAGATCCAAGTGATGTCAATTACTGATGTGTTTTTTTAGAGTTGCGTGCAATCTGCATATTTGTGGATTTTGATATTTGCCTATTGCTTCCAATTAGATTTTCCTTGATAGAAAATATGAATAAATGTTTTCATGCTGGCTGGACCAAAATAAGCATGAGATATACACATATACACTGGGTAAGCATGTAATATGATCCTTAATTGCTCTCAAGATAATTTATTGACATCATACACCACAAAGCCCACAGACGGGTGGTTTGTGATGTCACCATAATCCTAAAACAGTAATAAAGGGCCATAATAAAATGCTAACGCTTATCTATTTTTATATGCCAAGATTATGCCACTTAGATTACAAAAGATGTTGATTTCAAGTAGGGAAATGTTTGCTGACACCAGTGCATAGAATACTGGACTATATTGTTTGGTTATCTTTATAAAAATGAGAAATCTATGTAATTATGGAATTAAGCATGTATACTTTTATAATATCACCCATGCTTTGATAAAACACATTCTCTCTGTGGAATGAGATATTGTGGAACCTTCTCACAGTAAGTAAACTAGCAATGAGCAATGATTGGAATTATAACGTCCTGGTGTTGTGTCATAAATCCAATATTGATTAAACAATTTTCAATGTTAAAGCTGTGCAGAGTGGTTTAGGGTGGCCATTATGGTGATGAAACCATATTTCACAAGGCCCTGTGCAATATTATCTGTATTTTACCCATGAACAATTTTTCATATTTCAAGGGTTCTGTGTAATAATATGAGTTTTATAAAACGTTTGTGCATTAAATTAAAAGCACCCAACAATATGTAGTACATATGTTCAATGAATGTCCTTGTAACAAAATATAGTTACATGCTTGTTATGTTTTTTATATATAACCTATTTATTTTGAGGCAATTATCTTAAAAAATGTTTTTTCAATAAGGAAAATGTTTATTGAAAAAGATAAGTGACATATTGGACAATACGCTTTGCTTGTTAGTAGTAAAAACAACACAAATATGTTTAATTCTGGAGATTATAAATTGGGTTTTTAATAAAAACGTGGTATTGCTTTGTTTAGAAAAACACATTCTGTCTATGAAGTTACATTTTGGAAACTGTAGATTCCAATATATAGCTAACAATGTGTTATGTTATATTATGCTGAATATATTTGTAAAGCACACAATCACGCGAGAGGGAATCCTGGCGCTGAGGAGGTGTGGGAGCCTGGCCCGAGGACAGGGCAGGATTCAGTCAAAGAGCCAGGTCTTCTGCTTCTTTTGGGATTCAAGAAGTGAGGAGGAGGCTCTGATTTGAAGTGGAAGGTCGTTTCAGGCTTTATGAGCAATGAAAGTGAAGGCTGACCTCCGGTTTTATTCCTGTGTATGCGTGGGATGTGTGTGAGTAGGAATCTGGCTGAGTGGAGGTGCCTGGATGATTGGTGGAAGAAGACGCTGCTGTTCAGGTAAGCTGGCCCTGTGTTGTGTAATGCTTTGAAAGTGCATCACTCATCACTGCAGTACTTGGCATATCTCAAGAGCTCAACCAGTGGGTTAGTCTACCAGCAAATCACATTCAGTTGGATATGCATGCTAATCTCTGGACGCAATCCAAGAACAAACTGTGACACAAAATCTGGTACTCCTGACCGCTGTGTTGTAGAAACATCTGCAACAATCCTTCAAAATAGGCAAGCACTGATTCTTTAGCTTCTCCGGTCATTTCATTGATCTTAATCCACTTGATATCCCTTGCCCAGACCTTTCACTTCAAAATGTAATCACCTCATCATACTTTGTCATCACCCGAGGAGATGGAGCATGAGTCAGTGGATCCCTTGGGGGTTCTGTATGAGGCCACTATATGGCTATTTTACACTCAGCCCATAAGTCACTTGGTACCACAATCTCAAAAAAAGTATTTAAAACTGTCCAATGAACCTTTGAAATCTTAACAAACCCGCGAACCTGGGTGTGCCATAGTTGTGGAGGGCGACTCACCAATTTCGTATTTTCGTGTTTTTTATCTCCTATGAATATACTTGCGACCAACTCTGGCAAAACAAGTTCAGCAACTGCCAGTACTGGCTTGACCAGGACATAACATTCTACATTCCACTATCTATTTACATAGTGCTGCTAGGTTACAATACATGGCCTACTACAAAACATCCAATGCATAACTTTAATAGTTAACATACAATATATCTCCCTTTCCAAAATACATTTTTTCTGCTCATCAGACCTATGTACAATCATTTATTCAACATGTTATCTTACAGCTCCAATTTTACCACAACTAATAATCCCTCAAATATCCTGGCAATGGTATACTCCTACCACTGTTTCTTTCTTCTATGCCACCCTCACTTATTTTTTCCTCCTTTCCAAAACTATCACCTTGTTTCCTCACATCTTCTTCCCCTTTACTCTCACTCCCTTTGTTCTTCTTCCATTTTTCCACTTCAGGTTGACTACTCTTAACCACACTCCTCAGGTTTCATCTTTTTCCATCCTCCAACACCACACTGCATCTTTTCAACTTCACAATCCGTTTAGGATTTGACCACTTAGACATTCTCTTCCTAACAATACCCAACAGCTTGGTACGCACCAACTCTCTACGCTTATATCCACTATCACTAGTACTCTGTCTGCCCTCCTGTGCATACTACGCTTGTTTACACCGTACCCTTTCCAACAACTCATTTTCATTTATTCTTTTCCTTCCCATTTTCCCATCCAACGTGGCACAACTTTGGTGCACAGTTTCCTTCCTTTCAGCAACACAAACAGTGTTTCCATCATTGTAGAATGCGGAGTAGTGCGATAGCTCCACAAAATATTTTTTACCTCCTCTCTCCATGCTAGCCAATTTTGCAATGACAACTGTGCATTTTCACTCAACACTCTATTAACCCTTTCCACTAGTCTGTTTTCGCGGGGGTGTCCCACTGCCGTTTTAACATGCTTTACCCCACACTGTGCTACGTACAATTCAAACTCCTCTGATACAAACTGGGACTCGTTATCCACCACCACCTCCTCAGGATAACCTTCTCTTCTCCATACCTCCTCACAAAACTCCTTTATCATACACAATTTAACATCACTCACTACACTCACTTCCGGCCATTTTGAATGATAATCCATCATTACTATAGTAAACTTTTTCCCACTTTCTTCCAACTCAAACGGTCCACTAATATCCATTGCCACCTTTTGCCATATCTTGTACAGGAATTAAATAGGGACCACAGGTGTTTCCTTCATCACATGTGTTTTGTCACTACACACACAACTCATGCAAATTCTCACATATCTCTCAACGTCTTGATCTACTCCGGCCACCAAAAATCCTCCCTTACTTTTCTTTTCATCCCAGACATATCTCCATGACCTGCATGCAGGGCCAAAAATCCTTCTCTCAACTACAATGGCACCAACAACCTGTCACCTCTTCTTATGATACCCTCCTAGTATGACAACTCAGACCATACTTCTTTATAATTCATCAATTCCTTCATATCTCCTTCTAATTTAGACCACTCCTTGGGTAAACTTTTCGTAAAAACCTGCATTTCAGTATCCCTTGTCATCACCTCTTTCCTTTCCCTTTCAGACACAGCTCTGACCTTCCGGTCCATAATGTTGGCAACCATTCATTCTTCCTCCTCCTCATTATTGTCTGACTGTACTGGTAATCTCGATAAACAATCAGCATTTACATTTGAATTTCCTGGGACATACTTCACTGTAAACGTGTATTCCTGTAATCTATGTATCCACTGTGCAATTTCTGAGGAAGCTCTGCTCGCATCTTTCGTTGTAAGCACATCAATGAAAGATTTGTGATCTCTCCAAAATTCGAACATTTTTCCCCACACTGGATTTCTGAAATGCTGGACTCCCCACCATTAGGCAAACACTTCCTTTTCAATTGTAGAATAACTTAGTTCTGCCCCTTTAACCTTCTTGACAGAAATGCCACTACTCTTTTCTTCCCATTTCTTACTTGCATCAGTACTGCCCCCAATCCATGCATGCTGGCATTTGTGGACACAATGGTGTAGTCACGCAAATCAAAAGATTTTAACTCAACCACATTTACAATACTTTTCCTAATATCATCAAATGCCAACTAGCACTCCTTTGTCTAATCTTACTTTTGCCCTTTTCTCATGAACACAGGCAACGGCTGTGCAATATCTGCAAACCCTCTGACAAATTTGGCATAATATTATGCTAAGCCTAAAAACGATTTCAATTTGTCCTTATCCATTGGTCATGGTGCATTCTCAATAGCATCCATCTGCTTGTGCGTGGGTTAGATCCCCTCATACGATATGGTGTGGCCTAGGTACTACACCCACTGACATGTAAACTTACACTTGTCCACTTCAACTGTGAGTCCAGCTTTTTCCAAAATTCCACACACCTTTCTCGCAACCCATCATGGCTCACTTTGTCCTTTGCCCACACTAATATGTCATCTTGGAAGAATCGTACATTTTCTACCTCACCCAGTAATTTTTGAATAATCCTTTGAAACACAGCTGAAGCAGACACAAGCCCAAATGGCATATGTGCAAATTGAAATGCTCCTTCTGGTGTTATGAATGAGGTAAAATGCCTTGACTCTAGAAGCAACATTATCTGGTGGTATGCACTTGATAGATCAAGTGTCAATATACATTTCCCCCTTGAATACCGGTCAACAACTCATTGATGTTAGGAATAGGATGGCGGAGCACCCATATATAATCATTTAACTCTCTTAGGTCCACACACATCCTAATGCTTCCATTTGGTTTACGGGCAATTACAGCAGTACTTAACCAATCCAATGCTTCAATGTGTTTGATCACCCCCAACTCTAATAGTCTTGTCAATTCTGCTTTCAATGTATCCTACAGTACCACAGGCACATTTCATACTTTATGAACTTTTGCAACAGCACCTTCCTTTAGCACAATTTTGTGAGAAAACCTCTTTAAACACCCCAGATCACTCCTGAACCACTTTGGAACCTTACTGTTCCACATTTTAGCATCACCATGGACTACTGATAGCACTTGTTCCACATTTGTTAGGATCTAATATAATATTCAAAGCTCTTTGTTACCTCCAACCTAGTAGACATAGCCCCACTCTACCACTTAAATGCAGCTGGTGATCTCTCTGTGTTTAAAAAAACAATTTGGTTTGGAAACAACCAATAACAGGTAATTTGTTTCCCCCATAACCCACTAACACCACCTTGGCTGTCGATAGCTTTTCTTTTCTTACCCTCTCCCAAGTCCCTTGATCAATTAGCGTGTACGGTGAAGATGAATCAGCCCACATCTGTACTTGAACTACATTGATTGACACACTACACTTAGGAGGACCATATTGCTTATCATCCAACAAATTCACATTTTCCCCACACATTCCCTCCATCATGAATTCTGCATCATGAACACATTTTGTAATATCATCCAACATTAGCACCTCAGTGTCATCATCAGATGAATCTTCTTCAACCCTTCCGGTGTCACCTTGGAGATAATTCACACTACTTTTACCCTTAAACTTTCTTTGATTAGACACCCTTGAAAAATTCCCAATTCTATTACATTCAGCTTTCATAGCATGACAACTGCTCGAAGATGCCACATTTCTTAACATGCTCTCTTTTCTCCTTCACTGTTTGATTTTCCTTCTTGTACCTATCCTCCTTTTATTACTTGTACAGTTGCTTCATCACCTCTTTTTTCTCTAACTCTTTCACATAACGCGAAGAATCATCTATACGCTTGGCAACTACAATGGCTTTTTCAAAAGACGGATCTTTCAAACTCAACAATTTTTCATGCACCTTCATATTTCTTGTACGATTTATCAACTGATCTCTTATTATCTCCTCATGAAGGTCATGGAAATTACACGTGACAGCTAATGTATGCAATGCGCTTAGATATTGGTCTATCGATTCACTCAATGGCTGCGCTCATGAAAACAATTTGTAATGCTCTACCACTACACTGACTTTCTTTCCAAAGTGCACTTCTAATGCTTTCATAGCAATACTGTATACATCCTCCTCTTCATCCTCCTCATCTGACTCTCCATTTTTGTCAGTGTCAACACTTCTGCACGGTAGAGTTTTCAATACCTTCCTCTCCTCTACTCCCAGGCTATGTTTTAACAGTGCAAACTTCCATTTGTCAATAAGCATAGTCCCCCTTAGAGCCTCTAAATAGGTCTTGAACGCTTCTTGCCTATCTTCCCATGGCAAACTAGGATCCCCTGGGGCACTTAGGAAAACAGGCAGAGCTGCAATGGCCTGCATGGTTCACCACACACACACCTCACACACACCCACACCAAACAACAATCTACACCTTTATGTTACTCCACAGTTTAAACAAATAATGTGGTCACTGCTGTCCAAACTCAAAGACAGTAACAAACTAACAAAATAAATGTAGCCACTGTAGTCCGCACTCTAGAAGAAATGGATCGTTAAACAGTATGTTAGCAGTCTAGAAAAACAGGTTATACAGGAGTAGGTTAGCAGTCTAGTTGTTTTTCTAAAATATGCTTCCCAGACTTCCAGCTCAGCTGCCAACATCCGATTTTCAATACTTCTAGCCAGTAGGGGCCAGTGTTTGTTCCAACTGGCAGGCAGAGGAGTGATGAGGGGGGGCATGGGGTCGCGAAGGAAGGGGGGAAAATACATAATAATAATTAAAAAAAAATTAAAACGCACCTTCAGCTGGCTGCATCCCACGTCGCGCTCCTCTGCTCCTCTTCTTCAGGCACAGGCTCTCAGCCTGCCCTGTGGGGAATCCTGAAGCTGCTTTCGCATGAGAGCAGCTTCAGGATTGGCCTGAGTGCCCTCAATTAGTGGCACCAGGACAGATTGGGAGTCTGTGCCTGCTCTCTCCAACCCCAGCAATGCAGCTGGGTTTGGAGAGAGGTTCACTGTGCATGATGGTTTGGCCGGCCTAAGATGGTCGGCCAAACCATCATGCGCAGTGAAGGGAGTGCACTACCACTCCCCTCAGTGCCGTTACCCCCATGGCCCCACCCCCAAGACACAGCAGGGAAAGAGAAATAAAACAAGTGTTGTTTTACTTTTCCTTTTCTGCAGTTTTTTTTGGGGGGGGGTGACGCTCCTCTGCCATTGCTGCTTCTAGTACAGCTGCCAACATCAGATTTGCTGTATGGGTCACATGACACCGTATCAGCCAGCCTTCACGACGATCAGGCCCTCTCAGCAAACCAGTAAACTTGGCTTGAGTTTCTATATATTTTAGATATATTTTAATGCATACACCTTTCCTGATATGGCGCTGATCACTCTATATGACCCAACTGCAGCACTTGACATGTAAGTTGAATGACGTGCTTTACCTCCAGATGCGCCTCACGCTGGGCTGCACCCACTACCTCAGCCACGTATCCATGACTGCTGCACTAGTTTTAACTTACAGGAGCAGTTCCATACTGCCTCACACAGATAGCTGGCAACCGATGCACTCTTTGTTTGTCCCAACATACTCGGTCCTGAAGTGGACCAGAGGTTCCCAACTCACCTAATCACATTGGTCGTCTCTCCATTGACTACTGCTGTCTGCCCCCAAAATGTTTTACTCAGGGTTGGTTCGATGGGCTCCTTGAACCATAGGGAAAATATTTCATTATCAAACTGTCCCCCCTTTTGAGGAATTGGTGCCATTATCAAAAGTTTACTTCCTTCTCTCACGGATTTAACGTTTTGTAGTGGGCTCCAGGCAATATTCAGTGAACTCGGGAAAAACCCTGTTGTGGACACTCCTCCTACTGCTCCTGGGAATGCAAGAAATGGGACAACAGTTCCTGGGGTAGGTACAACGGGAACAGCTAAAGTCTGAGCTGATATGACTGGTAGTAATGGTGCAGGAACAGGCACAGCAGGGGCAAGAACAACCGAGGCAACCACAGTATTAGCAGTCTCAGTAGGTCCAGCTGCAATGGAAAGAGTTGGAGGTGGTCCTCCAATCTGAGTTGCATTCGGGTCAGCAGGGGCTGGGTCAACAGTACTACTACTGGCAGTAGCACTGTCTTGATCGATAAACTGGACAGCATAAGGTGGTGGACGTAAGGACAACAAAGCATCTGAGGGATCATCACTGGATTCACTATCAGTGCTAGACTTATTTGCAGCATTGTCATTATTGACTCCATGCTTTCTTTTCTTTTAAGACTTTTCAGTCATCAGTGCAGGATACATCCTAGCTCCCTTGACTATGCATCTCCTTCACTTATGCTGTTCTTTATCTCACTTAGCATCATCGTAATTATGCATTGTTTTCTTAGCTCTATTCTGGTAGGTATCCTTTTCTTTTGCAGGCACGGCATGCTCTCAAGCATTCAACGTCTCATACTGTGCAGGTCTAGGGGGAGGTTTCAAGTCAATCAATATTCCCCTCAAGATCTCAATAACTCTCAAATCAAACGTGCCATATTGTGGAAATCTTAATGGTCCTTCTTTAAGATAGTCCTATCTTTTTATATGCATAAACTCCACATTCGTAAGGATACTACTAGTAAAATAACTTTGTGAATTCAAAACAATTGTAATTTACACAAAAGTGTAAGTTTACCTTTGTGAATCAGGCCCATGGATATTTACACAGCATAGCTGTATAGTGACCACAAACCAGCATGGTTATCACTACATAATATTATGAAATACATAAATGAGCACAAAAATGTATCAATCTCACCATTTTTATTTCAACTAGTCAATCACCTGTTTCCTTCTACACAGCAGTGATACTACCCCATCACTCTTGACTGTCATTGCCTTAGCTTCACTTCTTCAAACCTTATGTCAAGAGCCAACTATGGCAGTATTGGAAGTCTTAGGACAGCAAGAACCAGCCCAAACAAGCCCCTCCCATACCACCACTAAAGAGTAAGGGGCATATTCTCAAGGACTCATATCCGAGTTAACGGCACTTTAACGCAGCAAAAGTGGCAAAAGAATCATCGCCCCATTCACAAGCTGGTGCAAACTCCACACATCGCCAGTATACCAGCGATAGCTGCCGCAAAAAACATTGCCACGGATGAGAGAGACAACTAACGCTAATGATATGCAGAGTAGGCGTTCCAGTGCAAAAACTCACGAAAAATCCACTTCGCGATATTCACAATGACCAGCCAGATCTGCGATGCGACCCAAAAACAGGCGATAAGGCACGTTAGCAGCAGGGATTCAACACCTGCCTTTTACTGGTGGTAAAACCAAAGGGGATGATGGACGGAGTGTTGAACATTGCAAGCACTCACCCCCAGTCAACTGATCTGGGTTTAATCCATCATCATTCTTTAGCTCACTCCGCCACCCCAGTTCAGACATGGCCATATGCAAATCAGTCTGACCCTGTGCCTCATGGGAACAGTCCAGCCCGAACTGCCAAGCCATGTCTTCCCTGGACCGGAAACAAGTATCCTGGGACCGGTTTTGGGCTCACAGCCCTCATCAGCCAGGCTATCTTGAATCCAGTGGCAAAGTGAGCAAGGGACCCACGTCTGGGCATACCCTGCCAACTTAGGGCGAACTATGCAAAACCAAAGGGGATGATGGACGAAGTGTTGAACATTGCAAACACTCACCCCCAGTCAACTGATCTGGGTTTAATCCATCATCATTCTTTAGCTCACTCCGCCACCCCAGTTCAGACATGGCCGTATGCAAATCAGTCTGACCCTGTGCCTCATGGGAACAGTCCAGCCCGAACTGCCAAGCCATGTCTTCCCTGGACCGGAAACAAGCCTCCTGGGACCGGTTTCGGGCTCACAGCCCTCATCAGCCAGGCTATCTTGAATACAGTGGCAAAGTGAGCAAGGGACCCACGTCTGGGCATACCCTGCCAACTTAGGGCGAACAATGCAAAACCAAAGGGGATGATGGACGGAGTGTTGAACATTGCAAGCATTCACCCCCAGTCAACTGATCTGGGTTTAATCCATCATCATTCTTTAGCTCACTCCGCCACCCCAGTTTAGACATGGCCGTATAACCTGAAACCGGTCCCAGGATGCTTGTTTCCGGTCCAGGGAGGACCTGGCCTGGCAGTTCGGTCTGGACTGTTCCCATGGGGCACAGGGTCAAGACTGATTTGCATATGGCTGGGTCCAAACTGGGGTGGCGTAGTGGGCAAAAGAACAATGGATTTAACCCAGATCTTTAGACTGGGGGAGAATGTTTGCATTGTCAGCATTCCGTCCATCATTTGTTTGCTGTAACACTTTTCGCCCTAAGTGGCATGGGTATGCCCAGACGTGGGCCCCTTGCTCACTGTGCCACTGGATTCAAGCTAGCCTGGCTGAAGAAGGGTGACATACCCTGAAACCGGTCCCTGGATGCTTATTTCCGGACCAGGGAGGAACTGGCCTGGCAGTTCGGTCTGGACTGTTCCCATGGGGCACAGGGTCAAGACTGATTTGCATATGGCTGGGTCCAAACTGGGGTGGCGTAGTGGGCAAAAGAACGATGGATTTAACCCAGATCTTTAGACTGGGGGAGAATTTTTGCATTGTCAGCATTCCGTCCATCATTTGTTTGCTGTAACACTTTTCGCCCTAAGTGGGATGGGTATGCCCAGACGTGGGTCCCTTGCTCACTGTGCCACTGGATTCAAGCTAGCCTGGCTGAAGAAGGGTGACATACCCTGAAACCGGTCCCAGGATGCTTGTTTCCGGTCCAGGGAGGACCTGGCCTGGCAGTTCGGTCTGGACTGTTCCCATGGGGCACAAGGTCAAGACTGATTTGCATATGGCTGGGTCCAAACTGGGGTGGCGTAGTGGGCAAAAGAACGATGGATTTAACCCAGATCTTTAGACTGGGGGAGAATGTTTGCATTGTCAGCATGCCGTCCATCATTTGTTTGCTGTAACACTTTTCGCCCTAAGTGGGATGGGTATGCCCAGACGTGGGTCCCTTGCTCACTGTGCCACTGGATTCAACCTAGCCTGGCTGAAGAAGGGTGACATACCCTGAAACCGGTCCCAGGATGCTTGTTTCCGGTCCAGGGAGGACCTGGCCTGGCAGTTCGGTCTGGACTGTTCCCATGGGGCACAGGGTCAAGACTGATTTGCATATGGCTGGGTCCAAACTGGGGTGGCGTAGTGGGCAAAAGAACAATGGATTTAACCCAGATCTTTAGACTGGGGGAGAATGTTTGCATTGTCAGCATTCCGTCCATCATTTGTTTGCTGTAACACTTTTACTGGTGGTAAGCAGGACGATAACCTGCAGTAGAAAGGGAGCCCAGCCCAGACCCACATCGGCAGACCAACACATGTCATGGAGCTACTGATCATGCAGCTCGGAGCCCCAAGAGGCCCACAACACCCCCCCCGGACCACCCACCCCCCCCCGGCTTCCCACCCCCCCAGGACCCCTCCCCCCGGACTACCACCGAGGCAGCGCAGAATGAGACAGCGGTCATTCCGAAAACGCACCAGGCTCGGAGACTTAACGCCAGAGCAAGCCATTGCCCACTACAGGGTCAAAAGGACGGCCATCCTCCGCATTATGACCCACATCGCCCACAGGCTGACGGTACCAACACAGCGGAGAACCAACATCCCTCCGCAGACAAAGCTGCTGGCTGTGCTGCACCTGTTGGCCTCTGGTACCTTCCAACCAACAACTGCCAGAGTCGGATGAGTCTCACAGCCAGCCCTATCAAAGTTCCTCACACCTGTCTTGGATGCCATCATCAGCTTGGTACCCCAGTACCTTCACTTCCCCCACACTGCGCAGGAACAGCTGGAGACCAAGCAAGGCTTCTACGCTATAGCTGGCTTCCCGCACGTGTTGGGGGCAATTGACTGCACACATGTCCTACTTGTGCCCCCTGCCGACACTGCACACAATTACCGCAACAGGAAGCACACTCATTCCATCAATGTGCAGGCAGTAGTGGACCACCGGGGACTCTTCACCAACGTCGTCGCCAACTACCCAGGCAGTGTGCATGATTCATACATCTTCCAACAGTCCATCATCAACCAGCGCTTCCAGGATGGCACCTACGGAAATGCACTGCTCGTCGGTAAGTACCAACGGAACACACCACACACCTCAACTCCACAATCAGACAACTCACAACTGTGGGAATGCACACGTTACAACATCTCATACGACATGCCAACAACATGCCCACCTACCAGACACAACAACACATGGAAATGTGGTAACAGGGGCCAGACATCCAGACAAGCCATCCACGTAATGGCACCTCTGCCACAAAATAGCAGGATGTGGTGGGAGGCGAGAACCAAGTATGTGCGAGGGAGGCAAGTGACCCATGAATCAGAATGTACACAATGCCAAGTGTGGCGGGGATGTGCTGGACAGACTTAAGTATGCAGAGCTCAGACATGTCCATGTGGACATATGCTGCTGGTGTTTGTAGTGTCGTAGACAGTGAACGCTACCATGTTACCTCGGGCAGTGGGGTAGACCCTGGACATGTAGCCATGTCGTCCCCCCCTGTAAGCGTAAGCGGAGTGGGCTGGGCCAGCGTAGGAGTTGCAATCAATAGCCCGGGGCTCAGGGCGTGGTTCACTTCCGGGATGGCCACCAAGGCAACTACTGCGTGTGTCTCTGTTCCTGCCATATCCTGACCATAGGCCTACACACACGTGGCCGACCACCTTCAACGGCCAATATCACAGTGTCGTTGTCAGGCTTTTATACATGCGCAGACAGTCATGACAATGGTGTGTCCTAGGAGTGCAAGTGTTGCAACCGCGCAGCGCACACAAGTAATTTGCTCGGGGGGAGTGAGAAGCAGCTGTGAGGCACCGTACTACACATGGATGCCGCTCATTTGCCACATGCAAGACATGTCAGACATGTATCCCAAAGTCCCACACGTCACACACCAATATACTAATGAGCCTGCCAACTCAGAATGCCGAACCACCGATTGACACATCTCTCGACCCTGTCACAGGTGATCAAGGATATTCACTCTGCCCGTGGATGATGACACCCCTCCGAGTCCCGAACACCCAGGCCCAGAGGCAGTACAATGCGGCCCACATACGCACCAGGGGCATTGTGGTGCGCTCATTTGGCGTGTTGAAGACACGTTTCAGGTGCCTGGACATCACAGGTGGAAGACTCCTGTACAGCCCGCAAATAGTGTGCATGATGATCATTGCATGTTGTGTATTGCACAACATATGTGTACGCACCAATGCCCCATGGATCCAAGTGCCTGATGCACCGGACGATGATGATGAAGATGAGGCAGGTGGACCACACCCCAGTGCAGCAGCAGCTGGAATAGCCAATTTCTTCACATAGGCATGTAAGTCCGTTTTTTTTCTTTTTATATAGCGCAGCTACTCACCCTTACGGGTCTCAAGGCGCTGGGGGCCGTCGTGGAAATTAAGTGAGCTATTGCCCAGAGTCACATGGTGCTGAGCTAAGCTGCCGCCGGAGCCGGGGATCGAACTGTGAACCCTGTGCTCCGAAGTCAGCTGCCCTGGCCGCTGCACCACACATGGGGACTGTCCTTTGCAGTCATGGGACAGGTCAGAGTGACCACAGGCACAGCATGTGCAAATAAATTCATTCCTAGACACATTCCCTGTGTGCATGTCACTCCTCTGCATTGGCACATCGCTCGGACAAGTGTATGTGCAAAATTTAGTGCTGGCAATTTCACCAATGGCAATTGGATGGTGGGAATGTCACCTCCGTTATCAGGATCCGGTTTTCCTGAGGACTGAAACGCGTCTTCCTCTTCTTCTCCTTGCCCTTCCCTGGCCCCGAGGACCCAGGCTGGTGCTCCGTGGGGCTTGTGGGGTTCGGGTTGTCCTCTGTACTTGCTCCAGCTCCCTCCATTGTGCTTCGCAGTTGTTATGTCTTTTTTATTTCTTTCTGGTTATTTTGCTGCTCTTATGGTGATTTTACCCGCCTGACGTGGGAATTGCAAGCCTGCCGCTGCTTGTCGCCGATTTTTCTATCGCGGTTGGGCACATCGCAACTTTTTTCACGTTCGGGTTGAGATTTTTATCGCCGTCCCGGTAGTGTTATCGCGGACATTTGCCGCGTTATCGGGGTACTATTGCATGTTACCGCCGTGTTGTGAATGCCACGTTAACATGGGGTTATTTTCCCGCGCTAGACGGCGATATGATGACTTGCGTTAACCTATTTTGGCGATGATTATCGCACGTTCTTGAGAATATCCCCCTAAATGTTCCGCTTAAGCCATATGAACTACACCCACCATGTTTCAAGAAAGTTAATTACCCGCCAAGTATCTAGCAGATTAGGTAGTTATAAAATAAAGGCCTTGTTGTGACTTTTCCCGAAATTAATTTATTGTTGCCTATGTCATTGTTAATGTTCCCAGCACCTCTTCTTTTTCATTTAAAAAACGTTGAGAGTTTAATTGCTCTGCGTCTCCAAGATTAATTATTTTCTGGTGTTTGTTTCTTTTCGAATGAATACATAATATTTCATGTTAACCGAAATAGAGGCAATGAGCATTTCCTAGAGAGTGAAATAATGAGATGCAATACATTCATATCAAGAGTGTTAACAGCCTTGTTGCGGAAGTGTTTAATAACAGAGTCATGAAGTAGAGAGATGTTTATCTTCATTTTCCAGGGCCCCTTGGGATCTGATGCTCTTGAACGGAAATGCAAATGTTTACAGGGGTTATAAAAGAAAATACTGGTTGCCTCATCTACAGAATTCCCTATATGTTACTTTTAAAGAAACTGAATGTTTGTCAGTAGATAGCTTGAACAATAATATGTATGTTCATGATAACCTTTAGTGATTGTGTTCGTTCTTCATGGCTAAAATAGGGTAAAGCCAATGGTTTCATATTTAGTTAGCCCTTTGGTTCACTCGTCAACTTCTGAATCAATCAAATAGACAAAATTCCTATCTGGAGATTTATTAATTTGCACACACCATAAATCAATGTATGAACGGATTAACAAGCAAGCACATTAGAAAATACACGTTAATTCATTTTATTCACTTATTTAGTACCTGGTGCAAATAGACCATTTTAATAAACATTTACCAATATTGAAAGTCACACAAAAAATTGCAATTAACTGGAGTATTTTCTGAGGCGACAAGCATAGATTTGTTTTAGAAGTACAGAATCTAGAATATATTTTTAAGAAGCAACAACATGGATCCTTTTAGAAAACTCCCTTAATTAACAGTTACGCTGTCTCCCAGTTAGGGTCATTTTCTCACCTACACATTTACAGACGAGGCAAACTATAACTGAAAATGAGAAGAACGGGGGGTAAAGTTCCAGATTCTCTACGTTTTTTCCCCGAACTGTTTTGGACTCTGGAAGTCTACCATAAAATGGGTGCTCGAGGTATAATTTATGATGATGATGATGGTGCAAATATGTGCCTCCTTCTATTTGCAAAGGATGCACTCAGATGCACTGCCCCACGGGAGACCTGTCTTGTGCAGGGAAAGATACAATGCAGGCCGGGAGACATATGAGCCGTGGAGTACAGGGTTAGATAGATGGGCTCCCTACATTTAGGGATGAGGATATAATCCTTTGCTTTTCACTGCACGTGGCACGAAGGCCTGTGCATTTAAACAACCCTCATGTCAGACACAACTCTCAAAGGGTTGTGGGGTTGGGTAACAGTCTGTCACATTCTAGGCCTGTGTCTTAGAGAAGTCGAGGGTGGATGAAGAGAATGCCCCATATCCAGCTCGGTATTCAGACAGAATATCGAGTTGGAAATGTCGACTTACACAAATATCGAGTTGGAAATATCGTGACACAGAAATATCTACAGCAAGAATATCGTGGTCAAGAATATCGAATTTAAGGTAAGAAATATCGTTTAAAAAAATATAGAAGTCATTAATATCGTTTGCAAAAATATAGTTGTTTAAAATATCGATTTTTTAATTAGTGTTATGTATTTTAGTTTATACTTTAAATGTATGTGATATATGTTTTTTTTGTTAAAGTATTGTTTATGTTTTTTAATATATGTGTTAAATTTTTAGTAGTTATCAATTTTAATTTAAGTACATTTTGTGTTTTTTAGTTCCGTAGCAGGTTGCTGGTTTATAGGGGAATAGGGTGGGAAGCAGTTTAATTATAATAAACTAATTATTATTCTTTATTTATTAATATTTATTTAAATGAGATTTTAGAGTGCTAATTGTGGGAAGTTATTTATTTGCAATTAATTATTAATTGGTTGTTAATTAATATTAATTAATTAATTGGTAATTAATTATGGTAATTGTGAAAATGTATTTAGGTGAGGGTTGTGGCGTTTATAGGGGTAAAGGGTGGGAAGTAATTTGTTTGTAAATAATTATTAATTAGTTGTTAATTAATGGTAATTAATTAATTGGTAATTAATTATGGTTATTTTGTAATCAATCAATCAGGGAATTGTAAGCGCGCTACTCACCCCTGAGGGTCTCAAGGCGCTGAGGGGGGGGTCCGCAGATCTGTTTAGCCGCAGAGCCAGGTCTTGAGGGTCTTCCTGAAGGTGTTCAGGGAGGGTCGCGTCTCATGTCTGCCGGTAGCTCGTTCCAGGTCTTGGCTGCAATGTGAGAGAAGGATCTTCCGCCTGCTCTGGCTCTGTGGATGCGCGGAGTTTCGGCCAGTGCGAGGTTGGAAGATCGGAGGTTTCTTTTGGGTACGTGGAAGTTGATTCTGTCGTTGAGGTATTTGGGTCCGTTGTTGTGTAGGCATTTGTAGGCGTGAGTGAGGATTTTGAAAGTGACTCTTTTCTCCATGGGGAGCCAGTGGAGACTTCGTAGGTGTTGGCTGATGTGTTCTTGTCGGGGGATGCCGAGGACGAGTCTGGCGGCGGTGTTCTGTATTGTTTGGAGTTTGCGGAGTAGGGACTTGTTGATGCCGGCATAGAGTGCGTTTCCATAGTCCAGTCTGTTGGTGATGACTGCGTGGGTGAGTGTCCTGCTCTGTGGGTTGGTGTGTTGACGAGTTGTTTAAATCCGATGCTAGCGAGGTTGTCATGAAGGATAGTGGAGTTGGGGTCACTGGGGTTGTCGAGGTGGAAGTTCAGGTCTCCAATGAGTATGTAGTTTGCTGAGGCGATGGCGTGGGGTGCGATGAAGTGAGTGATGGTGGTGGCAAAGGGTGTTCGGGGGCCGGGGGGTCTGTAGATGAGGGTTCCTCGGAGTGTGGCTTTGGGGGTGGTCTGGATCTGGAAGTGCAGGTGTTCGGCGGAGGGGAAGGTTTCGCTGGAGGTGGTGAGGCGGAGGGTGCTCTTGTGGGCGATGGCGAGGCCCCCTCCTGGGTGGTTGGGGCGGTCTTTCCTCTGGATATTGTATCCGTCTCGGATGGCGGTGCTGATGTCGGGGGCGGAGGATGCGTTGGTCCAGGTCTCTGTGAAGAAGGCGATGTCGGGCAAGAGAGAGTCGAGTAAGTTCCAGATTTCCATGGCGTGTTTGTGTACGGAGCGTACGTTGAGGAGGATGCATTTTAGGGTGTCCCCGCTGCTAGCGTCGGCGGTGTTGGAGGCCGGGGTGGCAGTGAGGGTCTGGCGGCAGTGGAGGCAGGAGAACTGGCCATGGGTCGTGTTCGGCGAGGCCTGTTGGCATTCTCTAAGTCTTCCAGGGTTCAGTGCGAGGAGGGTGGTGGTGTCGTAGCGATGGGTAGTGGGAGGTCCAGAGTTCCTGGTGCTGGCCGCGGTCGGGTCACGGACGGGCGCAGACGGGCTTGCCTTTGGCGCGCCGGCAGCGCGACCACTGCGCGCGACCGTGCCGCGACTGCGCAGCGGCCGCCATTAAGTAGGGGAGGTGGGAGGGAGGAGAGGCTGGGAGGCGGGAGTGGGGGAATTCCGGAGGGGAATTCCGGGGGGGAGGCAGGCACGAGAAAATAAAAACAGTGGTGGAATTAGAGCAAGACACAGATGGGCACAATAACAGTGGCACAACAGGGAAAAATTAAGAAAAAAACGGCTGAGAAAGGTTACAGTGGTTGCAGATAGTCTGGTCCCAGTTCGAGCGGGCAGCAGGTGCAGGAGCGGGCAGCAGCCTCGAACCTCCCAAGGAGGAGGTCGGGGTCTGGAGGCAAGAGACGGCACAGCGGAGCTGCGGGGAGAGAGTGGACCTAGACCTAGGTGCGGGTTGTGTGGTTTATAGGGGTAAAGGGTGGGAAGTCATTTTTGATTAAGTTATAATTAGTTGTTAATTTATATTACTTAATTGATTGAAATTAATTAGGGAAATTGTGTCATTAATTTTAGGTGCAGGTTGTGGGGTTTATAGGGGTAAAGGGTGGGAAGTAATTGTTGATTAATTAATAATTAGTTGTTAATTTATACTGATTAATTGATTGAAAATTAATTATGGAGATTGTGTAATTCATTTTAGGTGTGGGGTTTATAGGGGTAAAGGGTGGGAAGTAATTTATGTTTAATTAATTATTAATTAGTTCTTCATTAATAATAATTAATTAATTGAAAATTAAATATGGAAATTGTGTAATTAATTTTAGGTGTGGGTTGTGGGGTTTATAGGGATAAAGGGTGGGAAGTAATTTATGTTTAATTAATTAATAAGTGGTTGATCATTAATATTAATTAATTAATTGATATTTAATTAGGGTATTTGCTTATTTTTTGTGTGTGGGTTTTATTTTTATAGGGGTACAGTGTGGGGAGTACATTAATTTTACTTACTTTCTAATTAGTCATTAAATACTATTAGTTTTTTAATTGAAAATAAGTTTTAATTATGTAATTAATGTTTTTGCAGTTTAATTTTAGCTGAGGGTTGTGGGGATTACAGGGGTAAAGTGTGGGAAATTAATTTATTTTATGAGTTTTAATTTGTTTTTTAATTAATAATATTTCTTTAATTGGTTATTAATTATGTTAATTAGAGAAGTACATTTTTTTTAAATTTAGATGTGGGTTGTGAATTGTGTGGTGTTATAGGGTAGGAAATAAAAAAAGTAAATTTATGTGATAATTAATGTTTTTGTTTCTAAATAATTTCTAATTAAAAATATTTATTTTTTTGAAAATTATTTTTATTTTATTTCATACAATATTTGTAGGCATTTGTCATATGTATTTAACATTATAATATGTTTTTTAAACTTTTTAATATTAAATATATTTGTATTTAAATTTTTAACATATTTATATATTTTTTAATGTATTTTGTTTTTTAAATATTTTTGTTGTTGTTAATATTTTGTTTGCTTTTAATTTTGAACTGATTGGAGTGAGAATGTTAATTGTTACCCATCCGCAATCCAACACTTTCCCTACTGTTGCACTGACTGAAGTGGAAATAGTAATTTTTACACCTCTGCTATCCAACACTTTCCCTACTGTTGCACTCATTGGAGTGGGAATAGTAATTTTTATATGTAATCAAAAAGGATTATCAAGGAGAGAGAGAGGACTAGGTAGCTAGTCCATATCCCCAGGTTATTATATGTAATCAAAAAGGACTAGCCTATTTGTGACTGATTTCAGACTCAAGACTGTATGAAAAGTGGGAAAAAAACTATTTAGTTTTTTATAAAGCCCTCACCCACCAACCTAGTTGGTGGCATGCTTCATCATCGGGCCCACCCAGTGACACCAAGTGTGTCCCGGGTGTGCTACAACGCCTATGTTACAGCGGAGCTGGTATATTGCTGAGTGTGCGGTGTGCGTGACGTAAATGTGAAAAGTTAAAAGCTATACAGTGGTCCCAGTACCCAAGGGGGTTAACATTTAATATCTGGGCCTCTGTTAGCGTTAAAAGCAAGGCAATGGATGCGGGTGGAGCAAGTGTTAAGAACTCCTACATCCGGTGTGTGGTCTACATGTTTCAGCCAGGCCTTTCTATAAAACTGGCTTTCCTCAGGACCGAAGAGTATGTGTAAGTGCGTTCTACACTTATAGTGAGTGTGAGATTTAAAATGTGTTGCACGCGCTAAGGTGCCTTATATGCGGGAGGGGGATTCCCTCTCCAAGCATTACTGAACGTACAACATGTATAACAAACAAACATACAGAGGAGAGTATGAGCATACTGGCTTAAGTCACATTAATACATATTTGCCGGTAATGATGTGCATATTCGGCGGAAAAAACGCGGCAAAAGTGGAACCGTACTGGTGGTGCGGTTTAAGTGAATTATCGTACTATGCGCTAAAACGTGTAGTGGGCTAGGAAGCGAGAAAACACACACGTGGGAGATGTGATCACGCTCCAGATATAACCTCCCGCTAGCGTTTTGTAGCAAATGCCCCTGTAGAGATATCCGGCAGAGATACTGACCCTGTAAAAAGAAAAGAAAGAAAAGAAAAGGGGCCCGTGGGCCGTGAGGAGCCTGTAAAGAGGAAGCTTACCCGGTCAAGGTGGAGTTAAGCGTTCTACTCACGACTCTGTGGGTCAGGACCCTTTGAAAACCTGTTGTGCTGTCGCGGATCTCCGAAGGTAAAGATCCTGGCCGTGCTGGAGTATAAGAAGCCCGTGCGGCATGCTCAGGTGTAGCTGGTTGCTCCCGCATTGTGAGAAGCGTCCCTGGGAGACAAGAAGATAGAAAAGAGACTATGCGCGCGCGAAGTGCGTAGGCATGGAAACAGAGCGCTATCAGCACTGCGAGTGGCGTCCCTGTGGGGGGGAAGGGAGGGGGGGAAAAGGGAAGGGACGAAAGACTACGCGCGCGTGGTGGGCGTTGTCATAGATATGAAGCGCTATTCTGCTCAGTTAACAAAAGAAAAAAGAAAAAAGAAAACTAAAGGAGGAGATATGAAATAGACCACAGCGCAACGTGTGAAAGCGCTGTGTCTAAATAGAGTAATAAAAATGAGTGAGTACAGTCCACTGCGCTACTATCTGAGAGCGCTGATGGACTGATAGCTATTGGGAACCTCACAGAGGGGGCCGATGCTAAGCAGTGGTGCAGAAGAGGAAGTCACTCAGTGTGCTTGGGCCAAGGTTAAGTCTCACTAAGTAGTGTGTGGTCCAAGAGATGTGTTAACTTCTCAGGGAGTACCACGGAATAGAGTCATTCAATCCCAGGTGTTGTGTAGACAGACGATAAATCCATCGTTGTTCTTTGGTCAGTAGGAATTTGTCATTGTTGTCTTGGTTGTGATCAAATTGCTCGATCACTGTCCAGATCATGTCATTAGCAGAGTGGCCATGTTGTAGATAATGGTCAGTGAACCTGCTGATGTTCTTTTTGCATCTTATAGTACTGCGATGCTCGACCACTCTGGTTTTTACTTTCCGCGTCGTCATGCCCACGTAGCGGAGGCCACATGGGCAAGTAATCAAGTAAACGACGTTAGTGGAGTTACAATTTGTGTGGTTTGACTGTGTCCAGATCTTGCCTGGTTCTAGATTGAGTGTCTTAGAATGTCTGGTGAGGTGACACACACTGCAGTTATTGCACGGGTAGTGTCCTGTAATATTTGGGAGACCCCAAGCATTTAAGATGGAATTGGTGGCTGGTCTCCGTGATGGCCTTGAACGTGTAGACACTAATTGGTCTTTGAGATTGTTCGCACGTTTGTAGGCAAAGAGGGGTTCTTCCCATTGTCTGGGGCCTGAATTTATGATCCGCCAGTGTTTATGGATGATGCTAGAGACCTGATTAGATACCACGTTATACGTGGTAACGCATGTCATGGGAGGCAGGGAAGGTTCTTTGACCACTGTTTCAAGGAGGGCCTCTCTATTCTGGTTACGTGCCCTCTTTTTAGTTTTCTCAATGATTCTGCTGGGGTAACCACGTTCCTGTAATCTGGAAGCAAGGACAGCTGATTGTCGTTTGAAATCTGTGATTTGGCTACAATTCCTACGTATACGGAGGAATTGTCCGAAGGGGAGGTTTTCCCTTAAGGATCTAGGGTGAAAACTGTTAAAGTGTAATAATGAATTCCTGGCGGTTGGTTTGTAGTAAGTGTTGGTTGTGAGTGCTCCTTGCTCAGCTGTGATGTTAAGGTCAAGGAATGCCAAGGTAGTGGTACTGGATGAGCTAGTGAATCGGAGGTATGGGTCACGCTAGTTCAGCCATGTTAAGAATAGAGTTAATGATTCTGGTGTCCCTTCCCAGATCATAAAGATGTCGTCTATGTAGCGACGCCACACTTTGATGTTAACTAAATGTGGGTTGGTGGTTGATGATATATGTCTCTGCTCAAAATGGTGTACATAAAGTCCCGCTACGCTGGGGGCAAAAATGCTCCCCATTGATGTTCCGTTAGATGGCAGATAGATGTCACCCTCATACTCAAAATAATTTTCTTTAAGTGCTAGAGTGGCACATTTTAGGATGAATTCCCTGGGGGTATGGTATGTCCAGGGTGTATGCATCAGTACGTCATGTAAAACCTGGAGCGTGGCGTCCTGTGGTAAACTAGTGTACAGACTTTCTATGTCTAATCCCACCATAAGTTGGGCCGTGGGATCGAAGTCCAGGTCTTTGATGATGTTGAGAAGATGTTTAGTATCTTTTATGTAAGTCGGTGTTTGTTGGACCAGGGGGTTGAGAAAGTAGTCACAGTATCTAGACAGCGGTTCTAGGAGGGAGTTAATCCCCGAAACGATGGGCCGTCCCCGGGGTGGAATTGTTCCTTTGTGGACCTTGGGGACAGTATAGAAGTATGGAACTTTGGCATTCTTGGTGCACAAGAAATCAGCCTCTTGTTTAGATATATGGCAAGCTTTATTGGCATCGTCCACCAGGGTATGGATGGTGGCTTGTAGCGTCTTTGTGGGGTCATTTCTGAGTTGTTTGTAATTACGAGTGTCACTCAGCAATCTGCGGCATTCTTTGTCATAATCTGTTTTGTCTTGCAGTACGATGCCTCCGCCCTTGTCTGCTGGTTTAATGACAAGGGTGGGGTTGTCCTGTAGGCTTTTGATAGTCATCCGGTCTTCTCTGGAGAGGTTGTTAAATGTCCCAACAGAATCGAGTTGCTCTATATCGTGATAGACAGCTTGTTCGAACGTGATGATTTCTGCAGGTATACTGGCTGGTGGAGGTACAAAGCTGGATTTCAGTTTCAAGCCCGTCTCATTGTTGTTGTCCATGGGGTTGTCGTCAATTGTGTTAGGTTTTTCGAAGAAGGCCTTCAGTTTAAGCTTTCTGAAAAAATCTGCAAGCTCCACGTGTAGTTTAAACTTGTCCAATCTAGTAGTTGGGACGAACGATAGGCCCTTATTGAGTACTGCGATATCCTTAGATGATAGTGGTGTGCTGGACAGGTTGAATACCAGAGTAGGTGGCAAATTATTAGTTATTGTGTGCTCGTGCCTGGTTGTTGTTCCCGTGTCCTGTTGCGGGTATTCGCACTCACGGGGTTCTCCTCTTCTGCCCAGTGTACTAGTTGATTGTTTCTTCTTCTGCCGCGTGACCTCCGACCCTGTCCTAAAAAAGGGGGCCTGGGATTGCCTTGGAAGAAAGGAGGGGGGCCTAACTGGTACATGTGTGGCCAGCCAAAGTATGGATGTGGTGGTTGTCCAAAAGGTGTTGGTCCTTAGGTGGGTCCTTGTTATGGTCCGTGCCAGGGTTGTTGCCACCTTTGCTGACGTCCTCTACCTCGTTGTTTAATTGAGCCATTGCTCGAATCACTGGAAATGGAGCTACTGTCTCCTGATGCATCACTGGATTTGTCAGATTTGCTGGGGGGTACAAAGTTGTCATCTGTATAAGGGTATGTTTTGACATAGGAGAACTTCTTGAGATCCTTCTGGAATTTTATTATTTTTGATTGTGTTAAGTATTCTTTATAGTCTGCCATTTCCTTGTTCTGGTCATCCAGCTTTTTCTTGTATGAGGTGATCGTAGTTTTGAAATGGCTCTCTGTGGCTTGGATGTCGATTATCATTGCCTCCGATAGACGTTTGGCAGTTTTGATGATGAGCACCAGCCAGTCTCTGGTGCAGTGCCACGCTATCTGGGCCCAGTCTTTCCTGAATGTGGCATCTTCCAGGAAGATCCTGGGGGCGTTTGTAACGAGGAGGCCTCGGGGGGCTGTGTTGGTCCGGAGGTATTCTGTCAATATAAGGCCATGTAAGATGGTTCTAATACGTTTGCGCTTCTTCTCTGTTAAGGTATCCCAGTCTGTAGTTTGTGCTATGGTATTTGAGATGTTGAAGTCTGCCAGAAAAGAGGGGTCTGCGAGAATTTCGCTGATGTCGTTTTCATTGTATGTTAAACCATGGTGTTCTGCCATGGTGAAAGAAATAGGAATATATGAGAGAGGCTCTCGCAGCTCTGCGCTGCTTAATATGCAATTATCAAGGAGAGAGAGAGGTCTAGGTAGCTAGTCCATATCCCCAGGTTATTATATGTAATCAAAAAGGACTAGCCTATTTGTGACTGATTTCAGACTCAAGACTGTATGAAAAATGGGAAAAAAACGATTTAGTTTTTTATAAAGCCCTCACCCACCAACCTAGTTGGTGGCATGCTTCATCATCAGGCCCACCCAGTGACACCAAGTGTGTCCCGGGTGTGCTACAACGCCTATGTTACAGCGGAGCTGGTATATTGCTGAGTGTGCGGTGTGAGTGACGTAAATGTGAAAAGTTAAAAGCTATACAGTGGTCCCAGTACCCAAGGGGGTTAACATTTAATATCTGGGCCTCTGTTAGCGTTAAAAGCAAGGCAATGGATGCGGGTGGAGCAAGTGTTAAGAACTCCTACATCCGGTGTGTGGTCTATATGTTTCATCCAGGCCTTTCTATAAAACTGGCTTTCCTCAGGACCGAAGAGTATGTGTAAGTGCGTTCTACACTTATAGTGAGTGTGAGATTTAAAATGTGTTGCACGCGCTAAGGTGCCTTATATGCGGGAGGGGGATTCCCTCAACAAGCATTACTGAACGTACAACATGTATAACAAACAAACATACAGAGGAGAGTATGAGCATACTGGCTTAAGTCACATTAATACATATTTGCCGGTAATGATGTGCATATTCGGCGGAAAAAACGCGGCAAAAGTAAAACCGTACTGGTGGTGCGGTTTAAGTGAATTATCGTACTATGCGCTAAAACGTGTAGTGGGCTAGGAAGCGAGAAAACACACACGTGGGAGATGTGATCACGCTCCAGATATAACCTCACGCTAGCGTTTTGTAGCAAATGCCCCTGTAGAGATATCCGGCAGAGATACTGACCCTGTAAAAACACTTTCCTACTGTTCCACTGACTGGTGTGGGAATAGTAATTTTTACCCCTTCGCTATCCAACACTTTCCCTACTGTTGCACTCACTGGAGTGGGAATAGTAATTTTTACCCCTCCGCTGTCTCACACTTTCCCTACTGTTGCACTGACTGGTGTGGGAATAGTAATTTTTACCCATTCGTTATCTAACACTTTCCCTACTGTTGCACTCACTGGAGTGGGAATAGTAATTTTTACCCCTCCGCTATCCAACACTTTCCCTACTGTTGCACTCACTGGAGTGAGAATAGTAAATTGTATCCCGCCGCTATCCAACACTTTCCCTACTGTTGCACTCACTGGAGTGGGAATAGTAATTTTTACCCCTCCGCTATCCAACACTTCCCTACTGTTGCACTCACTGGAGTGGGAATAGTAATTTTTACCCCTCTGCTATCCAACACTTTCCCTACTGTTACACTCACTGGAGTGGGAATAGTAAATTTTGTCCCGCCGCTATCCAGTACTTTCCCTACTGTTGCACTCACTGGAGTGGGAATAGTAATTTTTACCCATCTGCTATCCAAAACTTTCCCTACTGTTGCACTCACTGGAGTGGGAATAGTAATTTTTACCCCTTTGCTATCCAACACTTTCCCTACTGTTGCACTGACTGGTGTGGGAATAGTAATTTTTCCCCCTTCGTTATCTAACACTTTCCCTACTGTTGCACTCACTGGAGTGGGAATAGTAATTTTTACCCCTCCGCTATCCAACACTTTCCCTACTGTTGCACTCACTGGAGTGAGAATAGTAAATTTCATCCCGCCGCTATCCAACACTTTCCCTACTGTTGCACTCACTGGAGTGAGAATAGTGATTTTTACCCCTCCGCTATCCAACACTTTCCCTACTGTAGCACTCACTGGAGTGGGAATAGTAATTTTTACCCCTCCACTATCCAACACTTTCCCTACTGTTACACTCACTGGAGTGGGAATAGTAAATTTTGTCCCGCCGCTATCCAGTACTTTCTCTAGTGTTGCACTCACTGGAGTGGGAGTAGTAATTTTTACCCCTCCACTATCCAACCCTTTCCCTACTGTTGCACTGACTGGAGTGGGAAATTTAAGTTTGAAGATTTTGAAATAATTTAATGTTTTAATTTATAATAGAATGGGGTTTTTTATCAGATTTTATGTTATTGATACACACACATATATTTGAAGTCCACTTGTGTCCTGAGGTCCTCAGGACACAAGAGGACCTCATCGTCCCACCAGCAGTGCGCCAGAAGCTGCGTTTGCAGAGTGGTGTAAAAAGGGGCGTGGCCTCGGACCACCTCTCTGCAACGCAGCTCTGTGGCACTTACTGGAGGTACAAGGTTGGCTAGTTGGCCCTCAGGGACCCTCAGGATTGAAGGCAACTTAATCCCCCAATTTACAAAGCGCCAGGGGGTACATTTGCACACTTGTTTTGTTAGGCCCTGCCCCCTCCCTGCACCACTGTGCAAACGCGCCCCCTGGTGCATTGTAAATTGGGGGATTAATTCCCCTTGAGTCCTGAGGGTCCCTGGGGGCCAACTAGCCCACCATGTACCTCCAGTAAGTGCCACAGTGCTGCGTTGCAGAGAGGTGTAAAAAGGGGTGTGGCCTCGGAACACCTCTCTGCAACGCAGCTCTGTGGTGCATACTGGAGGTACCTGGTGGGCTAGTTAGCCCCCAGGGACCCTCAGTATTCAAGGGGAATTAATTCCCCAACTTACAACGCACCAGGGGGCGCGTTTGCTAAGTGCTGCAGGGAGGGGGCGGGGCCTAAAGCGCAATGCCGTTTTTTTTTTTTTTAGAAGGGGGCTGTGTGGCCCCCCTTCTTTTACATTATTTGGGGCCCTGGGGACCCCATCCCCCAGGGCCTGACCTTTTTTTTACATTTTTTTTTTTTAAACGGGAAGGGGGCCACGCAGCCCCCCTCCCAAGGCCAATTTCGGCCCCGGGGACCCCATCCCGCGGGGCATGGCCACATTTAAAAATTTTTTTTTTTTTATATGTTTTAAGGTGGGGGCTGCATGGCCCCCCCACCTGGGGCCTCTATTGGCCCCGGGGCCCCCATCCCCCGGGGCTGGGCCTCTTTTAAAAAAAAATATATATATTATTGAAGGGGGGCCACGTGGCCACCCTCGTGGGCCACTTCTGACCCCGGGGACCCCATCACCCGGGGCCGGCCTTTTGTTTTGGGGACCGTGGGGGGAGCCCCAATGCCCCCACGGTCCCGCCGGCTCCCCGCCTCCTGCGGGAGCCAGCATTGCTTTTGAGTAAGGGGAGCTGCTGACATGCAGCTCCCCTTGCTCAAAAGCCTTTCTGCTTTGCTTCATTGAAGCGAGAGCAGGTTTCCCTGCTCTCGCTTCAAGAAAGCAAAGCAGCGTTTGCTATGGCAGGGCGGGAGCACCCCGGGACACTGCAGGAGCCGGCCCTGGGGGGTGGCGGTCCCCAGGGCCATCACGGGCTCCAGGAGGGGAGCTGCACGGCCCCCCTCCCAACGTTTAAAGCCCCGGGGAGGTGGTGGTCCCCGGGGCGTGTGGGGGGCCATGCCCCCCACGCTTCTTTTATAAATTAACACAGCCCCGGGGAGGCGGCGGTCCCCGGGGCTGCAGGGGCCACCGCGGGCCCCTGCTTTTATTTTTTGACAATGCCCCGGGACCTGGCCCACCCGGGGGCCTCATTAAAATGAAGCGCAGGAGTCCGCCCTTCATTTATTTTTAAATTTTGGGCGGGATTCGCGACCCCAATGCGAATTCCGCCGAAATTATTAAAAAAAAATGCTTTTTTTGGCCCTGGGGGTCCTTGTGGGACCCCCTGAGCAGGCCTAGGGGGTCAGGGTGGTTCTATCCTGCCCCCTTTTCTTCATTTTTCACTTTGTTTCACTGTTTCCTGGTTTGGAGTGTTGGCAGCCAATCAGAGTGAAGCTCGTGCCCGGGAGGGTTCGCGAACCCTCCTCGGTGCTTAGATATCGAAACTTTTTCTTTCTTTAATTTCTCAGCAACTACTCAACTGATTTACACCATTTAACAAAAAGGGCTATTTCTGAACCAAGGGCTACCTTTTTGCCAAATTTGGTGTAATTCCGTTCAGCAGTTCGGGCTGTAGCTTTGTCTAAAGTTTCCTATGGAAATTAACATGGGGAAAACGTGTTTTGGGACCCCCCCTTTTTTCTCAGCCCCCGCTTGACGAATCACCCCGAAACGTTTAAGACAGGAGCTGACCGGAGCGCCCCACTAGTTTTGAAAAGTTCGCGAAGATTCGTCAAACGACGGCAAAGTTATTGGGAAAACAAAAAACGCTTTTTGAATAGAAACGAGGTCCTAACTATAACTACCTACTGGCGACCGCCAGTAGGTTATATATATATATATATATATATATATATATATATATATATATATATATCACCAACTCCGCAGCTGAGCAGCAGCAACTTCTCCTCGCCACCTCCACAACAGGCACGGACACGGACCAGCAGGTAAGTGCAAAAATTATTTATTAGCTATATGCCGCCATAACATTTCGGCTCGTCCGAGCCTTGTTCACATGACACACACATATTTGTAAAATTAAAATTTTATATAATTTTAAAATGTTAATACAAATTAAAATTAATAGTTTTAAAGTAAATATATATATTAGTTATTATGTATGTGTGTTTAACTTTTTTTAATTAGGTTTGTTATATTTGTTAAAATATATATTAAATCTACTTTATTTGTTTATACTAATTTTATTATTTAACATATTTAATATTTATTATTTTATTTTATATATATATATATATATAAATCGATATTTTGTACAACTATATTTTTTACATCGATATTTTTCTTTCCGATATTTTTGTACTTACTTGTTTAAGTATAGGGAGTTGATATTTTTGCATTCTATATTTTTTCATCTATATTTTTTACTTCTGTATTTTTTACATCGATATTCTGTCAGTGAAGCCTTCAGCTCACCCCAGGAAGGTAGCTAAGGCAAGAGCAGAGACAATCACACGATATGCTGATGCAGCTGAAAACCAAGTAAACTGATGAGGAACTGTGGCAGTGCTAAGGGCTGGGGCACAACGTGAAATGTTATCTTTGTTGGCACTCACTGATATTGTAGGATACTTGGAATTATCTGGTGTCCCTCCCAAGTTCCAAAACCGTCTCAGGACACTTGTTAATTTGTAGTGTAGTCCAGGTCAGATTACGCATGGTGTGGCACAGTCAGCTGCCTATTGGACAGGTGTCTGTGAAAGGTGGTTTGGCTGGATTGGGGTTATTCATGTTCTAAAATTGTGTCTCCAAAATGCCTGTTAGGTTCTGTTAGTCAGTGAAATGTCAAGCATTTGCCTCTGGGTCAGACTGATGCTCAAAATCAGCCCTGGCAAACATATTGATAACTTCACTGTGCCATATAACAATATATGCGAGCCTGCCCTGTCTTGTGGAGTTTCAGGCCGTTCTTGCCCAAGACAATGTTGTAAATAAAATATATGACCAGAGCATTTCCATCATGAAAAATACATTACACGGGGGCGTGGCCAACCGCTGAGGACAATGGCCGCTTCTTGAAGCGGCTCCAACCGAGCGCACCTGCTCCATTGTAAATCCGACCAGTAATCCGGCTCAATTTAGGGCAACGACCACAGATTAGTGGTCCTGGGCATCGTGGGAGTCGATCGAGCCGCGCCACCGCCGATTCCACCTGGCGGTGCCGGGGATCGGCTTGGTGTCGCACTTAGCCCGCAGTGAAGGAGTCCGAGTTGGAGGAGGGGCGTGGAGGCCTTGGGTGCTGGCAGTGCCGTATTGACTGTTTGTTTACCCCTCAACAGCCTGTGTATAAGCGTTTGCCCGCCGTCTCCAGTGGTCGGTGGGGGCTGGCTGGGGCTCCTGGACACAATTGGAGGAGGTGGCTGTCTGTTCTTGTGGGGCGGCGGTGCATTGCGGGGTCCGGCGGCCGATCGGGCCTAGGCATCTCCCGTGTTGGGGATTTGTTTCATCGCCCGCCCACTGCGTCCTGAGGCCGGGGGGGCGCTTGTGACTCCTGGGCGCCCTGGGCCGCCTGATCGACTACCTGGAGGTGGCGCCACACCATCGCGGGGCCCGGTGGCTGACCGACCCGAGGTCTCTCCTGTGTTGTATGTACTGGCGCCCACCCGCGATCTCCTGGGACCGGACCGCTGGGCCTGAACCTCTTCGCGACATTGGAGTCGTGGTTGGTCGCTGCGGGGACCCACTGTGCTTCCCGGTGAGTGATTAGCCTGGGCGGCTGGACAATATTTGATGCCGGGAGTGTGGGAGCCCCCGGGATCTGTGGATTGGCCCCGTGGGACCCACGACATCTTTCGGCCCGGCCCTACGCCCGACATCGCTGGTTTCCTCCCTGGCTTCGGGTGGCGGGGGCCCGGCGGCGTCATCTGCCCCCCCTCTTGACTTCTCACTAACTACTCCTGCAGCAGATAAATGAATGCTCAGTGGCATACCTCTGAATAAATCACCAGTTGTATTGGAGCTGGCTGGACCAGTAATGCTTGAATAAACGTGCATCTGACATGCACAGTGGATGTGACCGGTCCTGGCCTGTGTCCTGCGAGTTGGGGGGCATCTCTGACATTGTCCTCCCGAGCCTTGAGTAGTTCTCCCCTTTGGTGTTGCCTTCATCATCCCTGCCAGGAAGTGCTGTTCGGCGGGGGCATTGGCGAGTTGACTTGCTCCCACACTCTCTATCCTAATGATAACTGCGCACGCCTATGGGCTCCCTGTCTCCCTGCGTGTTCCGCGTCTGGTGGGTCCCGGCCATGGCTGTACGTAATTCCAAGGCCGCGCAGGCCAAGCTGGAGAAATATGCCTGGGACAAGGGCTCTGGCACGGCCCAGAAGGGGGGCGACGTTCAAGCTGAAAAGCAACAACCAGAGGAGGGGGCAAAGGAACCGACATTACAGGACATCCTAACTGCCATCACCACGGTTCGCACGTCCTTGCAGTCACGAATTGACTCTGTATCCTCGGAGGTGTCCCTTACCGAGCGGACATGCGCTCCATGAACACTAGACTGCAGGAAGTGGAGATTAAAGCGAGCTCGCTGATCACTGACACTTCTGGCTTACAGCGGAGGGTGGACGATCTTCAGACTCTCACTATGAAACTGGAGGCACAGCTGGACGAATACGAAAGGCGCTCCCGGCGCAACAATGTTCGCATACTGGGGGTCCTGGAAAGAGTGGAGGAGCCGGCAGCAGAACTATTCGTTGAGGACCTGGTAGTCAACCATCTGAAACCAGCAAGGTTGTCCAACCTTTTTTCCGTGGAGAGGGCGCACTGCGTGCCAGGCGGGAGACCGAAGCCGGGGGCCCCCCCTCGGCCTATCATTGCTAGGATTTTCAATTACAGGGACAGGGATGTTATCCTCCAGGCTGCCCGAGTCGCACCCCCACTAGCATTCCAGAACAGTACGATAACTTTCTTTCTGGACTTTACCCTCAAGGTACAGCGACAACGGCGTAGTTTTTTGGATGTTAAACGTGCTCTCCGCGACAAAAATGTCAAATATGCCATGCTATTTCCAGCTAAGTTGAGGGTGGAGTCGGAGGGGAAGGCCTGGTTCTTTACTAATCCTGAGGAGGCTTGAGACTGGCTGGATGGCTGACGCTCGGTGGGGCGGGGGAAAAATAATCGTATTCAAAAGCCTGGCATGGAGGGAGCCCAGAGTGGCACTGATGTGGGTGCCCCGTCGAGCGGTCACATGGCCACAGCGGGCGGTGTTGGATAATATGGTCTGTATTTAAACCTTTTTGTGTGCTGGCTCCTCCTCATTGGCCTGTTGGACTGGGTGGTGGCCGGGTCCTCCCACTCGGGGTGGGTTATGCTGCAAGACAGTGGGTGTGAGATTGTTTTGTATATTGTGTGATTGTCTACTAATGCTTTATACGATGCAACTGGTACTACAGCTTCTTTACATATTATCGTTTTATTGTTGCCTTTCATGTATGGGGCGGGTGCCCGGTTGGTTACGCGCGTCTCCTAGATTAAGGGGTGGGCGAAAGGCACTCTGCAAGTTTGGGGTGGCGGGAGGTTCCAGTTCCGCCATGCAGGTAGGCAGGGAGGGGGGTTGAGTTAGGAATGCTGGGTGGGTTGGGTGCCTGTGCACTATGTTTCTCCGTTACGAATAATTTCCAATGTGTCCCTTTTGGGCTTTTGATAGGGCAGGGTGGGGAGGGGGGAAGGTTCAACTAGTTTAGTTTTTTGTTTTACAGGTATGACATACTCGACAGTATTTGAGAACTGGCAACTACTGCTCTATGCTCTTGGTACTATTGTTTCGGTGGGCGGTGGGTTCATGGGTTTGCTTCACGACGTGGACACTCGCGGGGGGGCCCCCCTATGGCTGTCTCTCTACACCAGGGGCCATGGCGGGAGTAACATTTAGAAGCGGGCTCAAATTGCTGTCCTGGAATGTGAACGGGTTGGGAGATAGAATCAAGCGGGGCATAGTGCTCCAATTCCTAAAGTGTCACTCCCCTGATGTGGTCACCTGCTAGGAAATGTGTGTAAGGCTATGTCCAGATGGGGATTCAAATTGGTGGCGCATTCCGCTTTTGGGTCTGGTTCCCGGGGTGTGGGCATATTAGTACGGAAATCATTCCCTATGACGATTGATCTTGTTCGCACAGATAGCTTGGGTAGGTTCTGTGGCTATTTCTGGGACCTGGGAGGGGAGTATCCTAAATCTCCTTTCAGTTTATGTGCCGCCGGACCTACACGCCCAGGCTTTTGTGGACCTGGGAAGTCTTCTCCTGGGGTTGCCGGAGAGCCGAGTATTAATTGGTGGAGATTTCAACTCCATTGTCTCCAGCTCCCATGACCTTTGGCCCCAGAAGCCTTTGCCCCCCTCCCGAACGCAGATTCACGGTTTTCTGGGAGCACTGGGCCTTGTAGACGTTTGGAGGAAACTGCACCCTGTCGAACAACAGTAAACATTTTATTCCGGAGCGCATCGCAGTATGTCCCGGATAGACTATGTCCTGACCTTAGCCCATCAAATAGACAGTGTCAAGGATATCCAACACTTGGCTAGGGGCATTTCCGACCACTCGGCAATCCTGTGTCGCCTTGAGGTGGGGGAACCTACTATAGGTCGCACGGCCCCAATCAACCCCTGGTACCTTAAGTATCCACAGGCTAGTGATAAGATCCTTGGAGACTCTGTTCTTTATTTTCAGGAGAATGAGGGGTCAGTTGATTCATCGGTGACGCTGTGGGAGGCTTACAAGACCGTTGTTCAGGGTGTGGCTATGTCTCAAATCGCGGGACTGCGGAAGGAAAGAAGAGCGGATATGACCCGCTTGGAGGGTGATATCCTAAGGTTAGAGGGGGCACTCAGTGGGCAGCATTCGGAGGAAATGCGGCACGAACTGCAAATTAAAACCAAGGCATACATGGATTTAGCTACTGAGGCCGCCAGGGCATACCATAGAGCAACACTGCGCAGGATCTATGACGTAGGAGACAAGGCCGGCAAACTTCTGGCCTGGTTGGACCGTAGGGAGCAGGCCCACTGAGTAGTGGTTGAAATAGGAATGGATAGTGGCCTCCGCCTCACCGCCCCGCAAGACATAGCTAACCCCTTTGGCCGGTATTACCAGGCCCTCTACACATCTCAATCCATGCACACGGAGGAGGTGGCATCCTCCTTCCTGCACAACATTTCGCTACCACTGCTTACTGAGGAAGAGCGTCTCGAGCTGGATCTCGACCTTACGTAGGCGGAGGTTGAAAAAGCTATACATGACTTACGAGGAGGGAAAGCCTCTGATCCCAACGGCTTGCCTATTGAGTTGTTTAAACTTACGGCGGGAAAGATTGCCCCATATCTTACCAGAATGTTTCTCAAGAGTAAGGAGGCGGGGATTTTGCCTGTTGATCAGAGGCTTCACAAGGAGGGCAAGCCAAGTAATAAATGCTCCTCCTACAGGCCAATCTCCCTACTCAATGGCGAGGCTAAGATCCTGGCGAAGGTCCTCGCCTCTCGTCTGCTGAGAGTTATTACACGCTTGGTCCATCCGGACCAATTGGGATTCATGCCTGCCAGGAACACCTCCCTCAACCTGCGCAGACTCTATGGTGTTTTGTGCCGGGCCTCTACTATTCGCAAAGATGCAGTAGTGGTTTCCCTCGATGCGGCTGCTGCGTTTGAAACCATCGAATGGTCCTATATGTTCGCAGTACTTCATAAATTAGGCCTCAGTCTGGAATACATCAAATGGGTTCGTCTCCTATATCAACAGCCACTAGCCCAAATAGTGGTTAACAACAGAAAATCTTCCACGATTGTACTCGGCAGGGGCACCAGGCAGGGATGCCCCCTGTTCCCGCTGCTTTTTGCCCTTACTCTCAAGCCACTGGCGATGTGGGTTCGTAGGGACCCTAATGTCAGGGGGCTCAGGTGGACCTCTGGTTGGGAGGACCGCATATCATTATACGCGGACGATATCTTACTCTATCCTGCGTCACCGACAGCGTCCCTAAATAGGGTCCTGAACATATTTAGGGTGTTCGGCAGCTTTGCTGGTTATAAAATCAATTGGACCAAGTCGGTGCTCTATGTTCTCAGTGGTGCGGCGCCGTGACTCCCCCGGGTGTTTCAACTAGTGGAGGCCACCGACGGTTTTAAGTACCTGGGGATCTGGGTCTCTAGGGACCCTTCCAGGTTTCACGAGCGTAATCTCCTACCGCCCTTGCACCGTCTCCGATCTGATGTCCGACATTGGAAATCGCTCCCTCTCTCTCTCTTGGGGAGAGCGGCCCTTTTTAAGATGATGTCCCTCCCTCGGTTCCTTTACGCCTTGCAGAACACTCCCCACTATGTCAACTCTGCGTACTTTAAAGAAATAGATGGTCTCTTACGGGACCTTCTCTGGGAAGGTAGGCCCCCCCGGATAGCCACACATAAGCTCACGCTGGGGTGGCTCGATGGGGGCATCGCACTGTCTGACATCAAGAGGTACTATTGGGCGTTCCATCTCGCTGCAATAAACCAGTGCATGCACAGACAGCCGGGTGACCCCGCCTTCCAGATTGACAGGTGGCTTCTTCCGGGTGGGAGCTTTGAGGGGGCACTGTATGTGCGCTCGTTGAAGCCAGCCCTGACCGGGCCCACCGGCCACGCGGTGCAGGTGTGGAAAGCTGCCACTAGGAGTCTGGGATGGGAGGGCAGGATCACACTGGCCACACCGCTGTGGCATAGCGAGCAACTGGGGCGGCTGATCCTCTCAAAGGGTTTTGATCGCTGGGACCTTATTGGTATATCGAGGGTGGGAGACATGTGGAAGTCTGGCGACATTATTCCTTTTGCGCAGTTGCAACAGGAGTATGAGTTGGTTAGTTCGGAATACGTTTGCTACCTCCAAATTAGACATGCCCTGCTCTCCGTGCTCCCCAGGGTAGAGTCGCCCCCGAGTCCTCCCCTCTTGAGGATAGGGTGCTGGATGGTGATCTGCCTGAGAAGGCTATATCACTGATTTATAAGAAACTTATTAATAATGTGCCTGATCCCCTCGTTCACCTACAGGAGAAATGGGACCACGATGTAGCGGGCTTGGATGGTGAGGAATGGTTGGCAGCAGTGGCCTCTCCTCGAGAGGTTACTATTTCCTCAAGGCTTCGCTTGATTCAGCTCAAGCTCATTCATAGGTCCTATTTGTCAGGTCCGCTATTGATGCGGATGGGGTACAGTGTAGACGGTGGGTGCTCCAGACGGTGTGGGCAGGAGGGAACCTTTGTTCATACACTCTGGGAATGCGCTATAATTCAAAGGTATTGGGCGGCAGTGGTGGGCCTCATTGAGGAGGTGCTGGGGAAGAAGATTGATTGCAATATTAAGCTAGTTATCCTAAATGCTTGGGGCCCTACTGACCTCAACTCCAAAGAGCGAATATGGGTAACCTTGGGATTGGTGGTGGCAAAGCGCAATATTGCGAGACTGTGGAAGGCCCTGACTCCGCCAACCATTGGGGATTGGAGTACAGATATGGACTGGTGTATGGCTACAGAAAGAACCATGGGGCATATTAACAAGGCCCGGCGATAAATATCGCAAAGCGCGCTTAGCGCTTGCATATTTATCGCCGGCTATCTCTGTAATTTATCGCCCGGTTAGCGCGTTATCAACAACGCGCATCGCCGAGGCGATAAAATTCCAGAGATAGCGTGGATATCGCCGTTTTCCATGGTGGAAAACGGCGATATCCTAGATGATAGGGCCTGTGGTCTTAGCCACAGAATCCACCCCCATGTTAAGTATGCCTTAGTCAGGAATTTAACAGACGTTAAATTCCTGCGTTAAGGCATACTTAACGCGATTTAAAAGATCGCTAACCCTCCTTGATAATATCGCGAAGCTGCCTTCGCGATATTAACCCTGTTTGGTTTCACAGCCACGCCTACTTTGCATCTCATTAGCGATGCAAAGTTAGGCGTGCTGGGAACGGGCGCTAAGTCAGCATGAAATTATCGCCGCTTTTCGCCCGAAAACGGATGCAAAAGCGGCGATAATTTCATATCGCCCCCTTGTTAATATGCCCCTATATATGAAGCTAGGGGGTGCCCCGCCAAGTGGACTCAGATATGGGACAATTGGAATACTTTCAGGGGTGGTATATGTGAGCCCCAGCAGGTGGGAGACACAATGGTAATACGAGACCTTAATACCCTCTAACTGTGACTCTTGGACTGTTGTTTTATTGCCTCTCTTCCATGTGTAACCCCTGTACCACAATCATGTTGCCATACTATGCTAATATTGTATTTGTCTTGATCATCATACCTTGTTTTCAATAAAAAGAGTTGACAAAAAAAAAAAACATTACACTTTTAGGTAGGTCTGAGGGCCGATGTGAAACAATGGATTCGCATCAGTGCAACACTCTTCGACAACAAGCGAGCTCATTTGTTTGGGTACCTTTTTGCATATTACCACGGTAGGAGCCATACCCTACATCACACTACTGGGGAACAAAAAGGTTACCTAGGAGGCACTGTGAACATTTTGTAGGGTTTATGGGTCTTGAAGTATCTACTTTGAACTCAGTTCCAAACATGTATGTTGTTTTAACATTGGGTAGCCAACTCTAATATTAGAGCCTAACAGTGTTCCCTGGTCATATTTTACTTTGGAGGATCTACCAATTCACAATGAACTACTGCATTATTACCATTTAGTTAGTGCAGCAAGACTATACTTTCAATAACAGGAAGCATGCTACAAGCCCCACTTAAACATGACACACCTTAGTGACGCATAGGTTTGAATTCCAGTACATCATTTCTGATGCTGAGACGGAATTTGAGATTGGAGGCTAAAATGTAAGGTGGTATCTTTAGCTTGATTTGTGGGAGCAGTGAAAGTACAGCATACATACTATAGTATAGCCATGAGTGGCCTCAATCAAAGCACGACAACAAGAAAACATCCATTACCAGCAAAAAAAAGTTATATTCTAGAGTCTCTTGAAAAGGAAAATCATGTATTGAAAAGCTCCAACTTTCCCATTAAAATCTCGATTTTTCAATATTTTCAATGAATTAAATAAAATATTTTATATTTTGTGGATTTCTGTGATGTATACTTGTTTCTGTATTTTTGTGTATTTTAAGGTTTGTTGGACCTAGCCCTTTTTGCAGGGTTATCCCCAAACATTTTGCCTTCCTCCACTTATTTTTCTGCCCTCCTTTTGTTGGCTTTAGGACTCTGGGCACTTTACCACTGCTAATGAATGCTAAAGTGGATATGATCTCTCCCCTAAACATGGTATGATTGGTTTACACCTGTTTGGCATATTTAATTTACTTGTAAGTCTCTTGTACAGTGGTATACCATATACCAGGGAATGTAAATTAAATGCTTCTAGTGGGCCTGCAGCACTGCTTGTGCCACCCACAGACGTAGCCATTCAAACCTGTCTCAGGCCTGCCACTGCAGGGCCTGTGAGCGCAGTTTACTGCCACTTAATTTGGCATTTAAAACAACCTGCCAAGCCTTAAACTCCCCTTTTATTACACATAGGTCACCCCTAAGGTCGGCCCTAGGAAGCCCTATTGGCAATATGCTATGTAAATAAAAGGTAGGACATGTGCCTTTATGTGTGGCATGTCCCGTTGGGACAAGCAGCCTATTTTGTCTCTCACTGCTGTGAGGCCTACTCCTCTCATAGGCTAGCATTGGGAATTTCCTTATATAAATTTAAGTGGTAATTCCTGATCTGAAAGGAGTGGCGTTGTCATTTTAAAATTGTAGTGAGGAATCCTACTTACTGGTGGTGTTGGATTTTACATTACTATTTTAGAAATGTCACTTTTAGAAAGTGGGCATTCTCTGTCCTTATAACTCTTTGTGCTTTACAGCCTGATGCAAATCCGCATCTGGGCCTGGGTGACAGCTACACTTTGTGCATACTTTACAGACAGCCATAACACTGGGAGGGCTGGGTGTGACAGGGTTACATCTGCATTGATTTGCATACTGATGGTCTTCCTGGGATGGGAGAGGAAGAGAGGGTTCACACTTTACGTTTGTATAGGTCATGTCCTGCCCTCACACAAAGGGCTAATTTACCCTCTACTGATGTCAGGAGCCAGGGCTGGTTTGAAAGGGATTGTTGCGCACTGTAAAGGTTCCCTTTGAAGTTCCCTCTTGAACAAATACATTTTTGAGTATAAGTACAGGGTTTCTGACCCCATGATTTTAGACACTGCATAGGCTTGTAACCAGATGTTGCTTGCTCTACTGAGTGCAAATTGCCAGAGGACTGTTGTGCTGCCAGGAGGAACCGTCATTTGGACTTGCTGTCGTGTAGAGCTGGCCTGCTGCTTGCTGAGCTGCTAAAGGGACTGCCACTCTGCTACAAGTAACTTTGTGTGTTGACCTGCCTGTCTGCTCCTCGCCCTGTGTCCCCGGTGTTCTCCAAGGGCATGTTGGCTTGCCCAATGGCCAAGGAATCTCAGGGCAAATAAAAAGATTCCCTTGCCCCTACCTTGGGACTCAACTGCTGTGATTAGCTGCTCGCCTCTTGGATTACAGAGAGGGACGGGTGTGTTTGCTTCCCGAGCTGATCGCAAGCTGCTGTGATTAGTTGCTCCCCTATCCTGTTGGGTGTTGTGCCAAATGTTAGCAGCCACGTGTGAGGGTCACCGCATCTACTTTGCTGGTCACAGGAGGGAATCAGATGTCTCCCCCGAAGCTGCCTACATGACACTGCCCCTCACCAACAACTCGTCAGAAGGAGTCCGGCCAATCGCAGCCCGGCTCCAGCTACATGTGGGCCCGACACCGCAGATCCTTGGGAGGAGGGCATAGGTTGAGGAGATCACAAAGGCCTCACTTCTGAGGTCGCCAACCATTCTGGAGCTGGTCCTGGCTCCCTCACAGTACTGTGAGGCTAACGGGGTTGAGGAATGTGGAGAGTTGCCCGTACAGCTCAGCAGGCCCATTGCCAGATAATTGGTAATGCCCTGCTAGAAAGTGCCAAACACGGAACTCAGACCTCTGAGGTCCCAACAGAGCCTTCCTGCACTCCTTCACTGAAGGCCCCATGATGGGCAGTGAAGCCTGAGCACAGGACATGGATAGGTCCCCAGCTGGGTCCCTGAATCAGTACTAAGCTGCACCGTGCGCTCACGGGCATCTATATTTTTATGCATTCCGACTGCGGGGCGACCTAACGAGGCCTCCCCTAATGATCCTGAGTTGTGCCTCCCCTGTGTTTGGGCCATACCTTGGGGGGTATTAGCTCTTCGGCTCACACTATGGGATAAAACATCGACTGAGGCCCCCAGAGAGCCACATAGTACCACCACAAGAAGTGCATTTGGAAGTCGCTAAATCATCCAACTATGTGTATTAGGCATGAAGATACGCAGTGCCCTAGGATCTTATGGTGGTACTTTGCGGCCCATATACTTATGGTGGTATTTTTGTGGCTCGTGTTTTGCTAATGGTATTACATGCAGATTACTTATGATTCATGCCCACCGTATCAAGTATGTATGGCTCATGCAGAATGTACTAAGCATTTATGATTCATGTACGTTTTTTTCCTAATCAAACTGCTGCATTTCATGCCCTGATGTTGTATGTATGTCGTTTTGATTCTTGCATTGTCAGGTTAACGAGTACTATCTCAGGATTTGCATAGTATGCACCCTATTTATGATTCTTGTCGTTTTGGTCTTGTGTTGTGTATAATATACCATATATATTTTTATATAATCCTGTGTGGAGTCTCTTTTGTGGTGTGTTCATTGTGTTTCTGTGTGAGTGTGTTGCGCAAACGCTTTACATATTGCCTCTGATGATAAGCCTGCCTGCTCTGTGCCAAGCTACCAGAGGGTGAGCACAGGTTGTCTTTGGTGTGTAACTTACTTGTCCTGACTAGAGTGGTGGGTTTTGCGTGCTTAGGTGCATACCCTAGCCAACCAGAATCCTCATTTCTAACAAGGTTCAATTCATACAAATTGTTAGGCTGGGGTCCATCTGCTTCCAGTATTGATTTATTGGGAGTCCACAGAAGTCAAAAGGTTAAGAACCACTGACGTAGATTATAACAATTGAGAGAGCGCACTCTAAGTTGTTTTTGTCACTCTCATATCCCCTTTTGATTGCATTACATACTAACCAAACTTTTCCTAATTATCAATTCAACTTCAATTCAATTAAATTTTAATAGGAGCTGAATGTCACTGCTGGAAGAGAAGGTGTAAACCTAAATGAATTTACAATCTCTGACTGCGGTTGCACATACAGATTACATATTATAGATGAGAGGGCGACACAATTGGGAATTCAATAGTGAGATACTCTCTGGGTGGCCTGATAAAAACAATCAAAGGCAATTGGAGGCCACACCAGCAAGGTACATAAATCCTATAGGACATAATAACAAAAGAATCAGAGGAGTTAATACAAGGACAGATTCGCTTACTGACAAATTCTTCCATGGGTTGAAGAATTTTTACTGGACAGGTGTCATCAGGGAGACCAGCTTCAGACCAAACTGCGCTTGCGTTACCTCATCCTTAGAAAAAGAGGGTAAGACAGGAAGTTCAATGACTTTTCTAATACTGGTTTCTGATCTGCTGACAGGTTGTCACAAACGGCCTGAGAAGGCTTTTGTGATCTAGCACATAAGAGACACATTATCATCAGTGTTTCAACCCCTATTCAGAAGGAAAGTTATGATAATGTAGAGGTTTAAAAGAAGTAATTGCCAAAGCTATATATTCATTCATTATAGCCTCTTTGGTTTTAGGATGTAAATAATAAAACATGAAACGATAAATGTTTTCAAAGTTTGAATTAGTGGTTAAGAAATTCAACAATAAAATTCAAATATATATATGTAATATCCAGTCGTTTGTATGAATAAAGTGCAAATATATTTATGCTGAATATACCCAATAAAATACAAAATTATTTTCTCTTAACATTATGAAATCAAGGATGTAAAAATAAAGTGAAAAGATAAGTTACTCTGCCTATACCCATTGTAGATGAACCCACAATAAATGCATGTTAAGCCAATAACCTACAACTGACAAAACAATAACGTTTACAGCTATGCCCAAAGGTATGCCATATTCATGATGCAAGCAAAAGACACAAAATTGATGGACGGAATGCAGAACAAATCAAAACATTCACCCCAGTCAAGAGATCTGGGTTAAATCCATCATTCTTTTGCTCACCATGCCACCCCAGTTTAGACCTGGCCATATGCAAATCAGTCTTGACCCTGTGCCTCATGGGAACAGTCCAGCATGAACTGCCAAGCCAGGTCCTCCATGGACCGGAAACAAGCATCCTAGGACCGGTTTCGGGGTTTCACCCCTCTTCAGCCAGGATAGCTTGATTCCAGTGGCACAGTGAGCCCAGGACCCACGTCTGGGTATACCTGGCGCACTTAGGGCGAGAAAGCAAAAGACACACAATTGATGGACGGAATGCAGAACAAATCAAAACATTCACCCCCAGTCAAGAGATCTGGGTTAAATCCATCATTCTTTTGCTCACCATGCCACCCTAGTTTAGACCTGGCCATATGCAAATCAGTCTTGACCCTGTGCCTCATGGGAACAGGGTTAAGAAATTCAACAATAAAATTCAAATATATATATGTAACATCCAGTCAAGTTTGTATGAATAAAGTGCAAATATATTTATGCTGAATATACCCAATAAAATACAAAATTATTGCTCTTAACATTATGAAATCAAGGATGTAAAAATAAAGTGAAAAGATAAGTTACTCTGCCTATACCCATTGTAGATGAACTCACAATAAATGCATGTTAAGCCAATAACCTACAACTGACAAAACAATAACGTTTACAGCTATGCCCAAAGGTATGCCATATTCATGATGCACGGCATATTTCAAGTACCTCTCGCGTTTAAAGAACTACACAATGGTATAGTGTCCTAACTCACTGTGAGACTGATTTTGAACTAAATTGTCTACAGTGTTTCATCGTCCCACAGTGGTTGCTACCACGTTTCTTGTCCTGATGATAAACCTTTCCAAAATGGTTTCTCTGGGGTCGAAACGTTGACAACCACACTGGTTTACTGATATCAGTTACATTTATCTATGCATTGTACTCTTAGTTGGAGTCATGTTGTAAAAGTTTGCATTTATATCAGCCCCTAGTTTTCTGTATATTCTTTGTCTATAGCACTGCGCACATCTGCTTCTCCGTTGTCACTATTCACCTTCATTGCGCCATCATGTTGGAGCAATTGAATATGGTGTATAATTTGTCTCTTGCATCATAAGAAATGCTTATTTAACTGTTTATGTGCAATTCAATGGTTGGCATAATTTTTTTGCCAAGTTAGCTTAGGCTTAATACTTCCTTTGAGGGAAAATTGTTCTTTGTATCACTTATCAGAGATAAGTGACTAACACCTTTAAGGAATAAAGGAGGAATTATAGAATAAAGGAGTATGTCTATGCTAAAATAGCTGGGTTTGCCACCTATTGGGCTGAACTGTGGAGTGATTTAAACAGACTACAAAAAGTGAAGCTCATAGGAAGATCACTTAATGATAGTAAAATGTCTCTGATGCTACACTAGAACCCAGATTCACACTGTAATCACCTGTCATGTATTTGGGCAAACGATAAACATCTCAGAACGGTGGACCAGTTTTGGCACAAATATATCAGTACATTCAAGCATTCAAATTAGTTGAGAAGTAGTAAAAAGCCGTGCAAGTTGCTTGATAGGGAGGAAACATGGGCCTGTACAACAGTACAAGGCTCAAAGCACTGGTTTCAACATAGGAGTAAAAATAACATCATTTTAAGACAACAGAGAAACAAACACTTAAAAATTTAAGCTCACTAAACCTGGAAACAATTTGTCTCTCTATAATATAAATCCAATCCACATCTGATCCCATCTACTGAACAAAGAACACGTATTTGGAATCAAGATGTAATTCCTTCCCCATAAAGAGAAATTAAAAAGGGAAATGGCCACGAGATTAATGGCTACAGATGAAGGCGCAGACTCCTTTTTGCTTCATAGTAGACCCTTCTACAGCTGATGGAGGGTGAATGGAGAGACACTGCAGTGGTCACACATGGCTTACCAGCTCACGAGAGCATGACCCGCTCTCTGCTCGTTCTCTTGAGAAATAAGGAACAACAGTATGAAATACAGTGGCACTTTATTAAGCAACTCAATAAAACAAGGAACTGTTCATCGTCAAATGTTTCTCATGAACACATGAGAAGGATGAAAATAAAAGAATCAACAATCATTTAGATCATATTTTAAGTCACGAATGGGCAGAGCAGGAGGCCATCCAAGAGTACACAATTTAAGCTAGGATAAATGCAATGACTTGGTTGTGGATGAGCTAAATTAGAGGGGCTGACAAAGCCAAAAGGCTGGCAATCAAAGAAGAGCATTACCACCTCAGAATAGGCTTCTAGGCCCTAGATAGGAGATCGGTCGACTGGGAACTCAAGTGCTGAGCACTATAGTAGGAGTTCAGGGCCTGAACCTGGGTGCAAACCTTTTATATGTCTCAATGCAGAACACCTACCCACGTCTGACGTGGGTTCTTGACGTGGGCCCTTGACCGCACGCTTACTGTAACTTCGGAAAGTATTGAGAGAACAGAGAAGTGGTATCATGGTGAAACAGGGGCTTTTTGCAGGTGGTCAGTGCTCTTGACGTAAATATCTAAAAAAAAGATAACTTTTAACGTGCGATGCTCGGAAATTAATATTTCTTACATTATTTCTATGCCAGGCAGCCAGACAGCCGTCGGTTGGTGTCGCTTGAGCAAGCTTGGAAAGTTACTTAACTAAAAATATTGCAAACATTGCTTGTGAAAGACCAAGATGTACCAGCCGAACCTTGCCTACTTGTTATCTGAGCTATTGTTGTAGCTGTGGAAAATGTCCAGTGGTTGGCTGGGCTGACTCTCAGCACTGCTGTACATGCACAGAAATACCAGTCTTTAAGATTAGATGGGGCCTGCGTAGATTTTATGTTATTGAAAATGACACAAGAGGTAGTGAGCTCTGGGCCTATGTGTGTATCTAAGGAGGTGGGTTGGCTATGTGTGTGCATCTAAGAAGGTGGGGACCACTGTGACAGGTACTAAAAGGCTGAGGGAAAACGGACAACTTTGGACATCTGTCAGGGCCTGACTGGTGGGGCCTATATGGGAGTGTCATGCTGCCTGAGCAGAGCAGGATTCTGTATGGGGGATTTTTATATGGTAAAACGGGACCCTGCTTCATTTCCCTCCTCTTGTTCAATTTCTTGAACAAAATTCTTGCACTTAGTGTAGTCCTATTGTTGTTACTTCTACAACTTCTTTAAGTGCTAAGTTACTCACATTCCCTGTTCTATCTTTGCTCTCCCTTTGCTAATTCTGCTATTCTCGGGAGGTGCAACTGCTACGGACATGGTGTGCTGACTGAAAAGCATATTGTACATTAGGACACAGCCCATGTATTTGGAGACAGGTATGACATTGTAACACATGCTGTTTTCTGTGTCTGTAGGCCGGTGTGTAACATCCTGCCCTGTCAACTGTCCCCCTGTCCCTTCTTTATCAATGGCTATTTATTCACTTTGGTACAATATCTCTGTGTCATTTAAGCAGTATCTCAAGTATAATACTGTGATCACAACACACTTTAAGGAGCGTAGTCATTATAATGGCAGCAATGGGGGTCAATGCTGCTAGCAGCACCCATGATCATTTTCTATAATCGTTCTGAAAGTCTTGAGGCATTGTTCCAATCGTTGGTACGTGTGGCTAGTGTGACTAGTTGGAAGAATGCCTTATCTTCTGCTGTACTTTTACTCTTTTCAAAAAGTCTGCTGAGGAATAAGGTAGAGCCTCAGAGATGATACCTGTAAACAGAAAAAGTAACCGTTGGTGCCTATCTTCAAGTAATTTGAGAGGTTACTAGCACTTCTATTACTTAGGCACATTCGATATGAGGAAAACAAAGGGATGAAAAAGGTAAAGATGTCTCGTTGTCACAACTTGTAGACTGAGGGGTTGGGGCATTTTAATTTTTACAGACGTCTTTAGTTGATGTATCGTTGGTGTCCGCTTACACACTCTTCCTTTCTCTGCTGTGTAGCACGGGCAACCCTTCAGGATGAGCTTGGGATACCATTCCCACTTGGTACTTTCCGTGGAACACATGTATTTTCTGTGTGGCTCCTTGCCCCTTGCACAACCCCTCAATCACATGTGAGATGAACGCCGGTCCATTGTCAGAACCCAAAAGCATATGTACTTTAAAGCGCGGTATGAACTCTTTCAGGAGGCATTTGTCAATAGTTTGTGTATTGCTGTTCTTGGATTGGCATGCCTCAGTCCATTTGCTGATCATGCACCCAATAACCAACACGTACTTGTAGTTTGAGTAGGGGGGAAGCTGATGAAGTCCATTTAATGTGGGGAAATTAACTGGCCTGGGGCAGTGGAAATACAGCATTAGGAAAACAGTCTGATCTTCCCATCACGTCCTACAAGTGATGAACCATGAAAAAGACGGGCCATGGGACCAAGCATTATCGTTGGTAAACATATTTTTCCATTTGGGCCTAACCGTATTCCTTTTCTTTTTGCATACATCCTCCCCTGTTCCCTTCTTCCTTTTCTTCCACCCAGCCCTGTCAATAATATACTTAGGGTCATAGTACCTATAATCATCCTTTATCTTTATATCATGATCACATGTGTAGTAGAAGCAATCTGAACCATTGTGTACTCACAACCAGTTAATGCTATTCCTTTTTGTACATCTGCATCAATAAATTATTTACCAATTGATACATAGTCCTTGGAGGAGGTGTGTGCAGCACATTCTACAATTGAAACTTTGGTAGCAACATGTCTTGCAATAGGTGAGCTATCAATGGTGCACGCTGCATTTGTTGGCCAGCTGAGGTAAGGAGGGGACTCCAAATGAAGGAAAGAACCTAAAAATTATATTGCAATCTCTGTACAAGACTTTAAAAAGAAATTCATTATCTCCAGAAGCAAAAGAAGACTTAAAACATTGTACTATAGCTTGTCCCAACAGCAAACACAGATGAAACTCTCTGTCACAGTAACACCTTTAGGAATCAAAACACTCATAGTTGTCAAACTGTGCCCAGGGATGTGGAATCCCTATAGCCCCACGCCCAGGACATATTGTTTGAGGTCAAGGGCAACAAGTTTTCATGCGTATTTTGTCCTTGGGACAAGTAGGCCCAACCCCCTACAGCACAAACCCTTTAGCTGCCAGTTTACAGTACCACATTATGGATCAGGGAAAGGCATAGTCTTTATTTATTGTTCATTAATGCAAAGGCTTTATTATTAGGGTGAAGCTCAGACTGCACTACTGACAGTGGTTAGAGTATAGAAATGTGTACACACGTTTTTCAATATTTAGCAATGTGAGGCTATGGATACTGCTCTCAGAATGCTCGTTAAACTACTGGAATAAGGTAGGTACCATTTCTTTGCAACATAAAAATAAACAAGCCTTGGTAAAGCCAGTAGGTTTGAAATTGTTGGTCAGCCTTTTGGCTTTGTCAATGCACAACTTGTTTTGGCAATATTTCTGTGAAACCTCATTGGTGCGGGAGCTGCTGGGCCCTCACCATTATAACAAACATTGGCAAAAAGCAAAAATTGTTTTAGTCTCAAACATCACACATTGCACAGTGGTTCCTGGCACTGAATATCATAATGGACACATGGTCCAGCTGTCATCCAAACGTGTGGGAAAATGTAGTAGGCCTGAGCCTGTGGCATGACAAATCTTTCCTATTTAAATTTTATTTCTAACCAGACAAGAGGTGATGAAAACAATAACATTGAGCCTATCTATGCAAACATCCCGAAGACAGGAAATCCAATACACTTCTTGGAGACGCAGGGAAGACCCTAATAATAGTAATGTTGCGAAATCTCAGAACATCAATTAACCCCGAAAACCAAAGTAGAACCAAAACATTGTACTATAAATAATTGTTCCCAAGAGATACGAACATCTCAATAATCTCCATCCCAGTAACACAATTGGGAAATAAAAATTCATAGTTGTTGAACTGCAAAATATATGCAACCACCTCTAAAGACTGCAACTGCTGTTGAAAAAGGCACCTTTAAAGTTACATACTTTCTATTCTGACAATATTGCAATATTGAGCATCGACACTCCATTCATATTATCCTTCTACATTGAAATACACTTTATATATGAACTTTTATTTATTCCTCACATTTCCTAGCACTGGGGCGTGTGTGGAGGAAGTCGTTTTGGCTGCTATCTGTGGTAATCTATTCCTACGGATCTCTGGTCGTTGTCTCATATTTTGTATGCTGCACAGAGCTGCACATATCCCACAACTTATTCCTTCCCTCCTGCCACACAGCTACACTCATAGTGCCCCTGTGTTAGGATGGCCTCTAAGTGTCACAATTTAGAACACCAGTTAATTAAAATTTGATATAAAAGTTACAGTGTCTGTATCATACATACATCACGTGCCAATATAATGAAGGTGATACAGCAAGCTATCTTTTGGCATTTTGTTTTAATTAATATGAGACATCAAGTAGACCTATCTGTGCTATACGGGCACTAGAAGGCCATTTAGTGACCATACAGATGGATATAAACAAATCATTCTCAACTCCCTATCAGAATTTGTACAGGGCAACTTGGTTTCTCCCTTACAAACAAAGTCAAACAAAATATGCATTACAGAATGTCTAACCCAATATAGACCACCACTGCTGAACAAGCAGCTTTACTTAATTGAAGTCTAGAGGTGCAGGCGGTGCAACTCACTATAGACCAGCCAGTAGGCGGAAATGCTCCGGAGTTATACTTATTACCTTCTGAATTTAACACCATAAAAAACGTTCAACACATTGGTGTGGCCCTATCTTTTTGTGGTACTGACACAGACAGGGCTTCCTGGCCTCTTATTGCTCTAGATCTAGTTGTTATATATACTATGGATGGCCAGTGTTCGTACCTGGTAGGGTGTATTCAACTGGAGGACATATTTTCAGGGGCCCCAGTGGGACCTCCAGACAGAGGTGTCTGCTGTCACCCATACTAAGTACTAGAGAAATTAGTGTGCTAAAAACATGCATGATAAGGTACAGATGATGCCTTGCCTATTCTTAGGGACCCACTAATCTTGTTATTGCCGGAATTTTTTGTGATATGCCTGGCCTCAAAGGCAATTGTGATAAATCCTGATACTGATCACCACCCATCATATGTCTGGAAACTTTTAAATATCGAGGAATCCAAATTTATTTCATAGAGGAAAAGTTGAAGGGCAATGTAGATAGATGTGTGTCTGGAATTCGATGGTGGACCATATTCTGGACAATGCTACTGCTGTCCCCTTTGGGCAGAGTATCAATCATTAAAACAATTGTGTTACTTATACTCTTTTATTTTTCACAGCACGCCTGTTTGTCCACCCCGTGCTCTTACTTCCAAAATCTAAGGCCTATCTTGTCAGAGCTGATCTTCCCTCAGCATAAGTGATGTCTCACTCTCTCCATAGAAAAGGTAATGGCCCGTAACCCATCACTTTTCCTCAACACCACTCTAACCCATTTAATTGATGCCAGGCAAAGATGTCGCTGGGCAGTAGTGTGTCCTAGGGGAGCGAAGTATATATATACATATATATATATTCACATACCCAGTTACTAAATTGCGTGATCCTGGCCAGTTTACTTCTCTTGTTCTCGTGTTCCTGTTTTTCTAACTTAACCCCAAGTTCAATATAGGCATGTCTGCCACTGTGGGGGAAGAGAATCAGTCTCTCCCCATATTCGTTCTTTAACACAACTATTTCTTTTAATAATAATAATATTTCTCAACGCACTTGACATAAATTGTTTTACTGGACAAGGAAATTATACACTAAACCTATTTTTCTCTCCCTTACAATGCTGTTCATTCAGTCACACAGCTCTTTGCGTCCTGTCAACTGTGTACAAAAATATATATATATTCATTTTCAACTTTCCTGTTCTGTTTCTTAACCCAGGAAGTCTTATTCACTGTTTCTTTTCCTGCCTGGCTCAACGCCCAGACTCTGCGGCCAGCGTTAATATAACGGCAGCCCAAGAGAAATCCTTTAACCCTTCAATACCTCGTAACTTCAAAAAACATGTGTTGTTTTTAATTTTACGACGTAAATGCTAAATAGAGCCTATTTTAACAGAACATGTCTTTTTTTTTTTTTGGTAAGCACACGTTCACTTAGAATGGTATTTTCACGCTGAATAGCGGATCTTTATTGTACCTTAACTCAATGGTACTCATTTTATCCACCTTAGAATGATGAAGGGCTGAACAGACCCCGCATCTATTCACTTCAGAATGATAAAATGCTAAGTAGAACTGGTAGCATCTGAACTTGTGACCATGAAGTCACACACATGCTCCCACAGACCCAACTCACGTTCCTTATGTATCATGCAAGTTGTGTAATATGCCATACTCTCTAGTCTTTGCTCCTAAAGGCCTATAATAATTGTATTGGACCTATATTTTTAATCATATCATTGTTGTATATAGCTGAATTAATCTGTGTATTTGTATCAAAGGTAAAATAGCTCTACTTTCCTATGGAAGTTGGTGGTGTGGCCTTCATTAATTTGTTTCTACACTTTCTAATGTCCAGGCAATAACAGACCTTTAACCTTCTTTGGGTAGCAGTACATTTTCTTTGAGAAGGACAGGGCTGTTAACATACCATTCGGCTTCCCATAGGTGAAATGCAATTTCAGTCTTTTCTATTCACTGGGAGCCACAAAACATTTTCCATCAGACAAGTACAAGTGGTGTCTCATTTGGTGCTTGCAAATTATTCTCCTAATTTGTCCAGTTTCAGAGGTGGACTTCAATGTGCACTACCTCTCCCTCCTTTCTCTCCTGTTTCTTGGCACTTCAACTTCTCTACTCCCCCATTAGTCCTGCACTTGTTAGCCAATGGAAGCATCTTATTTATTTTAAGGGTGAATTTGTTGAAATGTGAATTTTGGGGACTTTACATCTCTTTCATAAACTTCTTTTTACTTTATCATTTATTAAAAAATGGGTGTAGTTAGTGTGCATTCCATTCCATCAATTTGTCTCCTTGTCTCCTCTTTTCTCTCTAATAATTACCATCTGCTCCGATATGTATGTTGCTCTTAGTCCAATGTCACTAACTTCCTTGGCCACGAGACACAATTTCAAAATCTTTTCTACTAGCTAACTCCAACTGTGTGTGTTCTGTAGCTGTACTTCCTGGATCTGTTCTTGTATTCGGGCTACCTGCTCGTGCCTGAAGAGGTGGCACTTTTCACTGCCTGGGCTGTTGAATTGGACGCAGGTAGGAGTAAATTATTTGGGTCTTAATTGCTTTGTGTTGCGGCTGCATGTGGGGTGCAACACCTTGCATGTTGCCTGCTAATGCATATCACAGTACTTATAGTGTAACTGCATTTATATGTCTGTTATTTCCTGGTTGTTATCAATCTTTACGTGTGTGAGCCTTCCCAGTGCTCATCAACAACGTAAACCAAGTGGTAGCCCTTTGGCTCCGTTCCAATGTTCTCCTCTTAAGTACTTCCTTCCACTCGTGAGCCTATTTTTGTAATTCCTAATATTTTTATTAACAGGAATTATAGGCCTGTGTTTCCAGTTAAACGTAACAATGTATTTCAAAGCATTTATAACCTACCATCATGACATGGAGCAGGGGGTGTCTTTGTGTGCTTTAGCTAATCAGGGAGTTTAGCTACTTATGGGAACGTAAATGTAAATGTAATATTAACTGTGATACCGCGCCACTTTAATTATTTATTTATTTAATTTCTTTTTTGGTATTCTAACTAGCAGGGTCTCATCGCCATCGAATGATGATGAGACTTCAGCAACACGTAATGTTTTGAAAACAGGATATACTAATATAACAATAATATTCACGTTGAACTCAAGGACTCTCAACTTGCATGTTTAAAAATACATTTGCAGTCCTAGTTATTCTTGTCTCGCTAAAACAGATCAAATACAGTTATTAAATCGGTGTACAAGCCACCGGTCTTGATACTGAAAACTACACAAAATAGAACATGTGAACACGGAATAATCACAACCTGAATCTTAAAGTGGAAGTGTTGGAAGAATCAGATAGATGGAGGGGGTAAGGGAGCTGACAAGAGGACTGGAGATACGACTCCACCCCCCTTTGGCTACCAATTGGCTTGTACAAATGGTAGGCACAAAGTGTGAGGGACAGAAAAAGAGGCGCAAGGAAGAGCAATGTGAGAGTCAGCAAGGGAGCAGCTACCTGGCGGGGCTACTGAAGCTAAGGGGGAAATGATGACAGGATAGGAGCAACCCAGACAACAGCTACCTGGCGGAGTTGCCGCTAATGGGGAGGAAAGAGTGGGGGCAACTCAGACAACAGCAACACCTGGCAGCCCTGTCACTCGGCTAGTGACTGTAGAGTTGGCAGGGCAGCAACAGAAGGGGCGGGCCGGGAGGCAACTGCAGCTGGGGCCGCAGCGCAGACTGAGGCGTAAAAAGGAACAGAAGCACAAAAAACAGAAACAATGGACAATAAATAAACAATTATCCTATCAAGGATAAGCATAAGCCAGATTAACGGTGATCACAATAATAAACGCGGACCTATTGATGGAGAGGCGAAGTGCAGCTGCCGAGGACAGAGCAGGGAGGGGCGAGGTGAAGCTGCGGAGGGGAGAGGTGCACTTCCCCGGTCTGCGAGCGCGCTGAGCAGAAGAAGGCGGGGGGAATCTGTGAAGGGCAGAGAGTTTCCGAGAGAGGCACTTCCTCAATTTGGAATGGCGCAGATAAAATTCGAGAGGTGCGCCTGGCAGAGACAGATATGAACTGGAAAAATAAGAATAAGAAGACACCCAAGCCATGCAGAATTGAATCGTAAGAAAAGGAGAAGGAGACGGCAGAAAGGGAGAAAAAAGAAGGTGTGAAAGCACCGAAAAGAAACCTGAAAAAACAAAGGCGCATTTAAAAGAGCACCCTATCAAGAAATACACATGAGAGACCAAATGGGGAGGGGCAGGGGAGGGGGTGAAGAGCCATGGATCAAATAGGAAACACAAGAAATCAACAAATTATGTAGAGGACAACCGACAAACCGAAATATAATGATGTGTAAAACACCGTAAAATGTAACTACCGTCATACAGTATTGCGCCGAGAAGAAAGGGCACCTGTGCAGGAATTAAAACTAGTGAGAAGACGAAGACCACACCGTAAACAGCACAATGCAGGAGGACCCCACCCTGGAGTCAGCAATAATAATTTAGACACGTGTGCCACCTGTGCACAGTGCCAAGGACGCAAAAGCCCTGTGTCAGAATTTAGACAACATGGACAGTATCAAGGATTCCCAACCTGTGTCAGAATTTAGCCAGCCACCTGCTGGAACAAGGACTCAAACCTGTGAGGGGGTTTAGACACCGTTAAGCAGTGCCAAGGACTTCCAACCTCTATAGGAGTTTAGATACCCATGTGTCTAGGACTCAAACCTTAACCTATGTATGCATCATCATTTCTTCAAATAAAGAACGTCAACTTAAAACACAATCAAAACATACTCATAGTATACATGACGGCAGAAAGCACTACAAACCAATACTGAGAAATGCCAAGAGAAAGCAAGCAGGAGGAAACCAAGACGGAGCCGATAACAGCAGAACGGTAAGAGCTGGAAAACCCCCTTGAGGTGTGACCATCCACACAGTGGGAAGAGGGCGGTGGTCGTGGCACGACAGAAACTACAGGGAGGGGCACGGCGACACCCCGGAGGGCTCAATCCACCGGACCACACACACCAGAGACTGGAGGAAAGGCAGGGGAAAAAAGTGTCCCTGACTTACCCGGCTGGTGGTGGGGAGAGGCGGGGAGAGGCCATGGGCAGCCGCAGGTGTGTCCCAGGCCCGCGCTGCAGAGGAACCGTCCGCACGAGACCTTCATGGTCGTCAGCTGATGGAGAGACACTGCAGTGGTCACACATGACTTACCAGCTCACGAGAGCATGACCCGCTCTCTGCTCGTTCTCTTGAGAAATAAGGAACAACAGTATGAAATACAGTGGCACTTTATTAAGCAACTCAATAAAACAAGGAACTGTTCATCGTCAAATGTTTCTCATGAACACATGAGAAGGATGAAAATAAAAGAATCAACAATCATTTAGATCATATTTTAAGTCACGAATGGGCAGAGCAGGAGGCCATCCAAGAGTACACAATTTAAGCTAGGATAAATGCAATGACTTGGGTGTGGATGAGCTAAATTAGAGGGGCTGACAAAGCCAAAAGGCTGGCAATCAAAGAAGAGCATTACCACCTCAGAATAGGCTTCTAGGCCCTAGATAGGAGATCGGTCGACTGGGAACTCAAGTGCTGAGCACTATAGTAGGAGTTCAGGGCCTGAACCTGGGTGCAAACCTTTTATATGGCTCAATGCAGAACACCTACCCACGTCTGACGTGGGTTCTTGACGTGGGCCCTTGACCGCACGCTTACTGTAACTTTGGAAAGTATTGAGAGAACAGAGAAGTGGTATCATGGTGAAACAGGGGCTTTTTGCAGGTGGTCAGTGCTCTTGACCGTAAATATCTAAAAAAAAGATAACTTTTAACGTGCGATGCTCGGAAATTAATATTTCTTACATTATTTCTATGCCAGGCAGCCAGACAGCCGTCGGTTGGTGTTGCTTGGCAAGCTTGGAAAGTTACTTAACTAAAAATATTGCAAACATTGCTTGTGAAAGACCAAGATGTACCAGCCGAACCTTGCCTACGTGTTATCTGAGCTATTCTTGCAGCTGTGGAAAATTTCCGTGGTTGGCCGGGCTGCCTCGCACTGCTGTACATGACAGAAATAAGTCTTTAAGATCAATGGGGCCTGGTAGATTTTATTTATTGAAAATGACAAAAGGGGTAGTGAGCTTGGGCCTATGTGTGTATGTATCTAAAAAGGTGGGGACCACTGTGACAGGTACTAAAAGGCTGAGGGAAAACGGACAACTTTGGACATCTGTCAGGGCCTGACTGGTGGGGCCTATATGGGAGTGTCATGCTGCCTGAGCAGAGCAGGATTCTGCATGGGGGATTTTTATATGGTAAAACGGGACCCTGCTTCACAGCGTAATAGGCTTATTTGCAGTGGGCCATAGGGTTTGGAGGGGAAGCCATGAGATTGGTTAAATTAATAACCCAAATGCATTAGTACCTCCTGTGCCTAGTAAAAAATATCTTGAAGAATTGCAGCACTTGATGATACAGGGCGCTCTACTACTGGCAGATACAGAACATTTTTGATGGATGTATGTTATCAATAAATAGCAGCATCACATGTATACCTTCCAGCACATAACTCCTTAATGCCATCTCCAAAAATGTATGTGACTTATAATTTTATTTGTAGTTATTATATAGTGTGGACCTAGCATTAGGGCAGCTGAGTGCTTTACATATAACACAGCAGCTAATAAAGAGATATGAGCATTTTACATGTGACATGTTTGAAGGTAACATATTGGTGAATACACATAAATGCAATACTAAAGGAGCTGTTGATGAGTTCTTCTTAATCAGTGAAGTATAGTTTGAAGAGGTATGTTTCAGTTCTTTTTTAAAATACCAGAGGCTCTGGGTTATGTCCGAGGTGGTCAGTTATAGAGATCCATACTCTTGGAGCAAGGGATTGGAAGGCCTGTTTTTAGGCTTCGCTGTTCTTGGTTTTAGAGATTTTGAGGATCAGTCTGTCCCTGTTCCTTGTATATTATGTATATCCCATGATTTACAGGTTTTCCTTTAAATAGGATGGGAAGCCATTGTGGATAGTTTTGCGGGTTATACATGAGACCTTGCTTTTGATCCTTGCTTTGACAGTGAAACAATGGACTTGTTTCAGGATGGGTCTGAAATGGTCCTTTGTTTGGCACCTGTAAGAAGTATGAGTATAGAGTCCAGGGAATATCTCTAACAGAAGCAGTGGAGGCTTTGGTCAGGCCATCAAGAACTGCTGTTCCTCCATCTAGGTGGTTGAGAATGAGTGAATGTACCATACTTCTCATGTCTGATCAAGGGATTGAAGGCTTTAGTTTTGTGAGCAGATGTAGTTGATAGGATGTAGTTTTGGTTAGTTTAGCAATACGTTCATTCAGGTTTGGATTTTGGTTGATGATGAAGACAAGAGACTTCACATGTGGATCTAAAGAAGGAAAATGCCAAGTGGATGTATTAAACCAAATCATTTTTGTTAGGAGGAGAGTCTTTAGGGGAGGGTAGAATGATTTCTGTTTTAGTCATATTTCTTTTTATAGAGAGAAAATACATCCATTCAGTTGGTTTATCTAAGTAATGCAGGAGGTCCGAGACATGAGCGTATAGCTGGGTGCCATTGACGTACAGATGTTCCACAAATAAGTTGAAAAGATAGAGGGAAAGGGTGGACTCTTCTGGAACTCCTATTGCCACAGGGTATGTGACTGATTAAAAATTGCAGTTTTACAAATTGGGATCTTGAAGAAAGGAATGATTTAAACCATTTTAAAATAGTTTATTTTACTATTCTAGCATTTAGGATTTGCAGCAGTTATTAGCCATCTAGGGTGTCGAATTCTGCAAACTGGTTTAGCACAAGAGGCGGGAACCTCCATTATCCATTATTCAAGGCATTATATATTATATGGATTGTAAAGGTTACTGTGCTGTATTTGAACCAGGATCCAGATTGGTAGGAATTTAATACAATATTGATGACAATTACTTATTTACCTGTTTATTCAAATTTCATTTTTATCTTGGGGACAGGAAAGTAACTGAGCAGAGAAATAACTCGAATTGAATTGAAACAACCATGTTGATAATCCAAACATTCCCCAGAGACCTGCTCTCATAGCAGTCATTGCAACCCCTGCCACTAGATGACTCTGCTAGCATTATCAACTTCCTCAATGCCACCACACTTGATGACAAGATTATCCTTGCTCCGTTATGAGGATGCTTTAATCTGAAGGCCTACAACAAATGCTTAATATGCAACTAAACAACTATTACTAATTAAACTTCCTTCTTTTTATACACTGCAATGCATCTCCAAACACACATGAATAAATGTTATTCGCTGGTTCAATATGTGCTTTTCACTAACACAGACCTGGAGATCCTCCGACTAATCCAAGTTGAACCCCACCAAAACAGAGTTTGTACTTCTCTTAGGCAAAACCTCAGACTTCCAAATTGAATTTTTCCTCTCACCCACAGACCTGGACGACTTCTCTTCATTCCCTATTAATTACACAAAATTCCTGAGTTTATGGCTGGATTGGCCATTTATATCACTAGGAATTTTTATAGGGGACTGGAGCAAATGAAGGCCCGTATTTACAGGTTCAGAGCCACTACTGGTGCCTCTGACTCTCTCTTCAGCTTCCCAGGGTTTTTTGGGTTTTGATGCAGGCATAAGTGTGAGAAAGAGAAGAGGCAAAGAAAGATATAGGCAAGGGAAAGACATCAGATGGAAAGAGAGATAGAGGTTGGAGAAAGATTAGAAAATGGGAGTAGAGAGGGGGGAGAGGTGCAGAGATTGGATGAATAGAAAGTGAAATAGAGAGGAATAGAGCAGGCTAATTTTGAAAAACATTTCTAGGGATGCTTTTGGTAACCCAGACTTGGATGCATCTTTTAGCTCATCTTCTTACAAAACGTGAACAAGAAGTCCAGTACAGCATGGTATCAGTGGAGTGTCTTCTGAAAGAAACAAACCCCATCAACTGACAACTAACTTTTGAGCAGCCATTCCATAAGCAATTGGGTAAAATATTTCCACACTTTTCTGCTAGACACCATCCTTGCCAATGTAATGTTATGTGGATTTGTAAACCACGGCTTATCACCCTGTAGGGTATCCAGGCAAAGAACAATGTACAGCGCAGCAGCCCGACTCATTTACTGTATAATAGACAAGTCAGTCTACTCTAAGAAACCTGACTGCCTAAACAATGGACAAGGTTTTGGCACATCGTGCTCCCTCAACCACAGATAAGTCCTGAAATACATATGAAGCATAATGAAAGCTATATTAAGCAATCCTTCATAATCTATGCACCTAGACTCTGAACTGATCTCCCTCTGTCACTGTGACTCTTGTCTTTCTAGAGCATTTCAGCAAAAATCACACATCTCACCAGGGGTGGCTGGTACCCTTTGGAAGTGGTGGGTCGAATGAAGTGCCCTACCACTTCCCAAAAACCCCAAAATAAAACACCCCCTCCCTCCAAAAGCCCAAAGTACACCACCCCTCCTCCAAAACCCAAAAATAAAATACCTCTCACTCCAAAAGCCCAAATAAAATCATAACACTAACTACAAAATAAAACACAACCACTACACTTACATGCATTGCACATAACAAATAAAATAAAATAAAAAAGAACTTACACACGGGCTGCGCGTCCTTCTAGGTGTTCTTCTCATTCTCCGAAGCATGAAGAGCTCCCCTAATCAATCCAGAGACTGCTCTCATGCTGCTAACCAGCTTGAGAGAGTTGCCTGAATTTGATGGAGCGGACTGGCTGGATGCTCTTTCAGGCCCTAGAGGCCTGTGCTTGGTCTCCACCCAGCGGTCGAAAGACAGCTGGGTGGACAGCTTCAAAGTACGCATGTCACTTTGGCCAGCGCAAAACAGCCGGCCAAAGTGACATGCGCACTTTGGAGCATCCAGTCAGCCCTGCTTTAGTCCTCCTTTGCTGCCAATCGGCAGCAGAGGACATGCCCAGCATGTCTCTGGGCTCGGGGCTGGCGCCGCTGCAGTGCACACTGCACCGTTAAAAACAAAACAGCAATGACATCTTTTCATTGCCATTTTATTTTTTCCTGCGTGGCCAGCGGCGGGCGGGGGTGAGGGCGCTCCCCCGCCCTCGAGAAGAAAGCACCGCTGCATCTCACCAGTTTGCCCACTTCCAGCTCCACCCAAACTGAAGCACTTGGGCTTTACACCCTCTTTCACGAAAGTCTCTTGTTTGTAATCAAAAATGAAATAAGGTGAAGAAAAAGGTATGTTTGTTTCTCTTCCAACACAATGGGGCTAATTTGGAGTCTTGTGAGCAGGCAGTAGTGCTTGTGAGAATGTCAACACAGGCAGTAGTTTGTGACTGAATTGAGATTCCAAGATATTTGAACTTTACTATACCCGCAGGTTTTTCTTCATGATTTTCGCCAAGTAAAACCTTGTGAAATTCAAACAGGGAAGAAAAAGAGGAATTCTGATTTTTGACACCTCATTGATTCCACACAATGCAGTTCCACTAAAGTAACATGAACTGGCTTTGTGTGAAATCCTAGCTCCAAATGAAATCAGGCAGAGCCAATGGGCAAGCAGAATATATTGTGATGTTCCCATGCACAACACAGGTAGTTTTAGTGAAATTAAATATGTTATACTGTTTACTCTGGTCGGACGTCAATAAATTGATATTTGTATTGGAGGGTGCACTTGAAGTACAAATCCCGGGCAACACATGGTTGTTTTGCCTGTGTGTTGTGGCATAACGCTAAAACATGATTTTTGCACAAGTGTAGCTGATGGCATCACAAGCGTGCAATTACATATTAACCATTCTCTATTGTTTTTCCAATAGACTAAAGAGATAAATCTGTACCAAGCTGGTCGTTTAATCTGTAAATCATTTGTTCATAAGTGGCTACTGTGTGCACTTCCTGTACCCATGTTGGTATGTCTGGGCAATGCAGGGTTCTCCAGAGGCAGAGTATGCAAAGCTTAACCATTGCTACAGCAGTCACAAACCATCCAGTCATTGGATGTGTGACATCGGCCGTACAATCAGCCTTATCGTGCAGAAGTGCTGCCCTGCTTGTGAGTGGGTCAAGTGGCCTGAGGGTGTTTGCCATGTTGTGTGTTATGGCTGGGCATTCCCAGAGAATGTGTACAATGTCAGACCCCAGAGGAGGACATCACCAGCATTTTGCGCTTGGAAGTATCCTCATGTCATGTAGCCTCTTAGGGGTCCATTGACACCGGTGGAGGTTCTTCAAGTACCTAAGTTTAAGACGTGCTTCCCAGAAGCCTTTGTCGTGAGTGGTCATGAAGTCAGCCCAGTCTTCGTCAAGGTGGTCAAGGTGCAGAACTTCAGACCACCAGTCATTAAGACAGTTCATGTGGGGTTGGAAAATACCTTGTCATTAAAAGACCTGTTCAGGCTCAACACCATTCCCTTTAATTTTCCACACAAAAACTGTGGTCTGTTCGATTGGGTTGTGGGATGGCGTGGTTATTTGTGACCTATCTATTGCGGGTATAGGTGGCCTTTGACTGTTCAGAAATGTACTCTCTACTGAGACCCATCTAGGCGTGTCTGATGCCTAGTGTAGGATGTAGCATAGTGGTGCCAGCTGATTTCAAGCCAGTAATGTTCCATATGTGGGAGTTGCCCCGCTTTTGGTTGCAGCGGGTAATTTATCAATGTTAATACGTGGCTTCCTACCCATATGAACCATTTCATCTAAGCTGTAACTTCCCTGAGCAGCGTACAATTCTTAGGAAATATCGCATGGCACATTTTTGTACCTTTCTTTCAATGAAGCGCTGCAAATTTTCATGCAGTGCTATAATACCGTAGTTTTACTATCCCACAAATAATTTGTAAAACTGTGCAAATTGTAGGTGTTTATCCAGATGAGCATGGTTACCTAATGATTTTTACACCACAATGACTTATTTACATTTCCACTCCTGTGAAGAATATTGTATGAGTTCATTATTAGTGAAAAAATCTGCACCAAGGTTCACCTTGGCTCTTATTAGGGTCCCCACATATCATCTGCTATAAAACCTTTCAATCAAAACTCACTCATGGTTACACTGTTTCCTTTGTACTTTTTTGTGGAATATTCTGTATTTTCTGAATCCTCCCACTGATTTTTCTGCTTTATTTTTAAGTGTTTGAACTAAACCTGTGCAAGAGTCTTGGTTGAAGAGAAGCTGTTTGTTTCACCGATTTGGTTGTAGGTTGTACTGCCATTTGTTTTTCATTTTTATTATGTTTTTACTATTTATTTTCAGTTGCTAAATCTTTTTCTTGATATATAGCCGTATGCCGACTTCAGAGCAATTGTAGCAGAAAGTTGGCATTCAGTTCGATAACAGTGCATCGAATCCCTCACATATAGGGGCAGATTTACAAGAAACTGACGCATCTGTAGAGATGCGTCAGTTTCCCTGCGATACCCTTGCGCCACCATGGATGCGCCGTATTTACAATACGGCGCACCATGGCGCAAGGATTGACAGATGCAGCAGAAATTCTGACGCATCTGTTGGCCCAAAAGTCATGCATTGCTGGAGTTGTGTCGCCAGCACGACGCAACTCAAGCAATGCATGTTGAGGCCTATGCTTATTGTACTGTGTCACTCCTTACGCCTGCTTAAAGTAGGCGTAAGGTTTTGTGGCAGTGGCGTCCTAGAAGTGGCGCAGTGAAATCATGTAGATTTCACTGCGTCATCTTTACGAGGCTTTCCAGCGTGGGAATACCCACCCTGCGTACATTATACCTGACGCAGGTATAATGTGACACAGGGCTTTACAACGTGACGCATCTCCCTAGATGTGTCACAATGTAAATTGGTCACATTGTTGACGCCGCCGCTGCGTCACAAAAGTGACGATAAGGCGGCGCAGAAGTGTCGTAAGGAGCTTGTAAATCTGCCCCATAGTTGTAGTCACCTCAACATGCGTGCAGCCAATCAGTGTTGGACTGACCTGTCAGGCACTCTGGCACTGCCAAATGGAGCAGCTTGAAAGGGCCATTATGTGGGCTGGTATTTTTCTTCCCGTCATGGCCCATGGGACCAGAGAAAAACATTTTCCCTTCACTGGCCCTTTGAGGAAGAATGATCTGGATGTTCCTAAATGCCTGAAACGCCAGTCGACACTGTTGCCAGTTATGACAGGATCACCTAATAATCAAGCATAGAAAGTAGATGTTGTTGAAGGGATATGCAATAGGCTTTAGGAACTTCCATTCTGATGATGTGGTATCGGTGGACAAGATGCCCAAAGTCGACTAACCACTATGGACTCTGCATCCACCATGCAAGATATCAGGGTTTTGGGGGTTTAACTTTCGGCATGCAAGCAGTCTGTGTTCTTGTTTTTGGAGCACGAATGAAGACGCATTTGGAGCGCTCTTTTCGCGGAACAACTTTGAATTTATCGCTCGGGTCCAATTTATCACCCGCTCTGCTGCTGAACAGTTCGGAATGATACAAAATACATCCAGGAATGGTGGCACCCAAGAACAGCAGAAAGTTCTGGCTGCTGGTGTCCACAAGCCAAACAGTACCAAAGGAAAGTGCAAACAAGTACTGATCAATCTTGTATCAAGATGTTTTTTATGTCTTGCAACAGGAATATTTTTTGGTGGCATTCAGGGTTTAGGTTTAGTAAGAGGCTAGAGCAGGAGACGGACATGCCATTCCGAGCGGAGCAGTTACGAAACAACTGGACTGGCATGGACACCTGTGCCAGCTCTAGGGGATAGGAGATTTGATGTCAATGGACTTGATATAAATTGGGAAAACAACTTCTTGAGTACACCCTTAAAACTGGAGTGGTTTGGTCCAATAGCTCAGAATTTCCGGGATTGGGATCAGAAGACAAAGTGTTGTATCCTAAGTCAATCTCCTCAGTCTTTCCATCGGCCTGAGTAGCATTTTGGATTTGGGCACTATGTGGAAGGTGTGCCTACATCCCCCTTGTATTCCCTCCTTTGTTTGGATCATGTAATCATAAGGAGCCCTGAGGAAGGTGTGTAAGGGGAACACGGTCTCACACCGAAACACGCATAGGCACAACGTGGGAGACTTAGTGGAAATCTCGTAGTCTATCTAGACCGTGAACAAGAGATGAAATGTTATGCATACCTTGGGAAATCAAGTTTGGTATAACGTTGGAAACTGAGAGAAACTATCTATGTATTGATTATGTTTAAGGAATGCCATATGATAAATGGTGGAAGGGATTCAACTATTTATGCCATCAAAAAACAGAGTATTGATAATATAAAAGATGTATTTGAAAAAGCGATGTTGCTCTATTCATATGGATTAATATAAGATGCCCAGGTATTTCAGTCCCCATATTGTTTTTAACTGTGGTGAGATGTTGGGTAATAATTGTGATTTGACTGAGGAATGAATGTGTGGATGGATGAATGCTGAATGCTTTCAGTATTTTAATGCAATATTTTGAGGATCTGAGGGAAGGGGTTGTCTTTCTGAGATGGGAGGCATTTCAGATATGTTTCTTGTAATATATTTCATGTCAAAATAAGCAATGTCTTAATTGAGAATAAAAATGTTTAGCAAAAATAAATAAAAGGAATTCGAATAGAATGCAGGCTTACATACTAAGTTTTTTGACTCAGCGGCTCTTTATTGTAATATATTGAAAGTGTGACATCCATTGTATAACAGTGGGGTTGGCGTTTTTTTAAATTTTTATTTCATAGGAAGTTTTTTTCCCCTGGTTCCGCACCCTTGAGTGTATGTATGTAGGGGCCCTCTTATTTGATGTCTTTAGTGAGTTCATGGGCATTCAGGGTTTAACCAGCGTTTTCCTTTCATTGTAAGAAATAGAACCTAAGGGCGACTTCGTGGATGTTTAGTGGACTAGTGCATAATATTAACATGAGACATATGAACATGAAATTTGTACCTTTTAAATTCACATACACAAATAAAGGCTCCTCCACAACTGACATGCTTGCTGCAACTGTGAACGCCAAAGCACTGCTCTGAGGATGTTCTATATGGAAATCCTTTCTTTAACTCTCTGTTCATGTCTGCCTCTTCCTCTCCTCTTTCTGTGTGCACACTTCTATGGCTAAACAGTTTCCTCCGATTCTCCTGTGTCGGGGTGAGAGACAGAGAAAGGAAAGAGAGGTAAAGAGATGATAGAGCGAGAGTGGTGCAGTAGATCGAGAACGGAGACTGAGACTGAAGAGGAGAGAGAAGCAGATTGGTGAGGAGGGAAGAAATGTAAGGTAAAGAGAAAAAGGTGTGTTAGAAAGAAAGAAAGATGCAGAAAGCTAGGAAGAGGAAGAGGTAGGTTTGGAAAGGTAGGCAGAGAGATAGGTAATGTTTTAGAGTGAGGTAGAGAGAAATAGCGCTAAGGAAAAGAAAATGTAAAAAGAGGGAGAGGGGTGGGGTGGGGTACACCTTGGAGGGCTGAGGTAGGGGTAGAGTTATGTTAGAAAGTGAGGTGAGTTAGAGAGAGGTCGAGGCAAAGAATGGGAGCGGTAGACAGGTGGAGAAGTGATGGTGAAGTAAATTGAGATGTTAGGTAGTGCGAGAGAGGTGGGGTAGAGAAAGAGGACATTGTTATAGAGTTGTGAGAAAGTGAAATAAATGAGAGAGAGAGCAAGACAGAGGGATGCGAGATGGAGAGAGTTAATGAAGAGAGGGGGCAGTGAAAGAAGTGAGGTAGAGTGAGGTGGAGAGTGAAATAGGGAGGTAAGTTAAAGTGAGCGACAATGTAGCAAGAGAGGGTATGTAGATAAGGGGAAATACATAGAAACAAGAGGGAAACAGAGCAAGGAGGTGCTGAGAGAGGTGAGGTAGTGAGAAAGTTGAGGAAGAGAGCAGGTAGTGAGGTAGATATTAAGATAGGAACAAAGAGCAGTAGAGAAGGAGGTGAGATTGTGAGAGGGAGATTGGGTAGAGAGAGAGCGGAGGTGGGCATCGGTAAGGTAGAGAGAGTATAGACTGAGATGGGACAGGTTCACAGAGATGTAAACATTATTAGAGAGAGTAAGAGAGTTCAAGAGAGAGGGGTGAGGGCATGGGGTGAAGTAAGGAGAGAGATATGAGCCAGAAAGTTTTATTTTTAACGTAATTGTCCCTGACTGCCTGAGATACCAACGTTTAAAGTTGTGGCAGCCTAGGCAGGCACCTAAACGTTTGTGGAACACGCATACCAGCTGTCAAATAAACACAGAATCTGTTTCCATGTACGCTGTTAATTATGTTATCAATTAAAAAACATCTTTCTTCAGCACACTGTTATTATGTTATTACTGCAGGACCTTTGACTGTCACAATCGCTTTACAGGGAGTCCTTGGCAGGTAGGGGCCGTGGGCAATTGCCCACTTTACACCCCCCCACCCACATTACAGCAGTTTTGCGAACAAGGCTCCATCCTCTGGAAAGCCTACACTCTGTCCCTCTGAAGTCTTCAATCAATCAGGTTTCTTGTAAAGCGCGACTACTCATCCGTTAGGGTCTCAAGGTGCTGACAGGGGTAGGGGGTATTGTGATGATCGTTAGTAACACTGAGCGGTCTGCCTTTATAATGTCTCGGGTACAGGGTCTTTTATCCACCTGGCTTTATACAACCTTCGCTGGTACCCTGAACAGTGATTTGAATAGGCCGTCGAACAGCAGCATGTTAGCTGGGCATGAACACTTTACTCTCCTTAACAACAGGAGTAGCCACGTGGCCTTTCTGAGGAGTCTAAAAAAAACAAGGTGATAATTTCATGACATATTGTAGTAGTTTCTCCTATCTTCCTCATGACATCCATGATGTCATTGCCATGACAATAGAATGTATAACTTTGAATGTTAGGAACCTGTCAGTTCCTGGGAGCTGTGGAGGTAAACGGTCAATAAACTAGAAGTCTCTTCACTTACCTGCCCCAGCGTGATTACTTCAATTTGGCGACGAGTTGGCTGACCGTTGTGTACCTCCACCCACGTGTGTACCTCCAGCTTCCTGGTTTTGTGTTTGCCAGCTCTAGTTTCCAGTTCTCCGTTCTGACGCTGCCAATCTTAGTGAGAGGTCGGACCTTACACATTTGAATTTGACCAGCTTCACCCCTGTGCCCTCTTCACCTATGGGATGTCGGGTCTCGGTGTGCGGTAGGGGTTTTGAAGACAATTTGTGGTCGTGTGCTGAGATCTCTCACCAACGTGCTCATATTTAAGATGCCAGCTGTGGAAAACGCCTCAGAACTGTGAGTTGCTCCCGTATCTCCGGCTTTGTGGCGTGATTTATGTCTGATTTTTGGCAATCAACGCAAGTACTGTGAGCATTCTGGGTGTTTTTGTGTTCCATCCCTTCAGTTAACGTGCGCAGCGGTTTGGGAGCACGGAGATCCTTCCTTCTACAAAGATAGCACATTGTGATGACGTGCAAGAATGTACGGAGGGAGCTAGCGAAGACGACTGGTACGTCACATCACCCAGTGTCTCCATGGTGATCACAAGCTGCGTGTCAATTTCTCTGTCATCGCGCACTGCTTCCTGCGTGCGTTGGTTTTCAGCGCTTAGTTGGAAGTCTCCCGTGTGAAGACAAGCGGCACGTCTTCACGTGATTTACCCTGCGTGGCATGTCTTTCTTCATTTCATCGAGCACCCCTGCCTGTGTCTTCCTGTTGCTGGGTTGTTTTTTCTCATGTAGCAGTGTGAATATGGTCCGGGGAGTATCGGGGACCTCTTACAGTTGAACAGTTGGCATGATCTTCGTCAAGGTTATGGATTACTAAACAGAAGACATCTTATTTGTGTCTACAACGTGAGTGGATTCAGTGTTCAGGAGACAGTTTTTTTTTTAATTTCCTCTCATTTCGGCTGATTTATTTGTCATTCTGATTTAATAAGGTTCACCAGCACATGAAAGTGGACGCTCTGCAGTTCAAACGACGTTTATTTTCATAAGGTTGTGTATGCATATGTGCTTGAAATAATCAATTTTTGTTTTGCAGGTGGACATTCAATATTTTGTTTCTCACTCTGTGTGAGTAATTCATTGAAATTTCAACATATAAAATGTACAACCCCCTCCCCCCTTTTTACAGTTTCCAGGTGTTCCACCAGTTAGATGGAAGGTTTGGTATAGAGCGTTTGAGAAATATTTAGGTGCCATGGGGGGTACTAGGTTTAGTGCAGAAAGAAAACGATTCATTCTAGAGCATAATCTGGGGTTTACCCTGCGTGGCATGTCTTTCTTCATTTCATCGAGCACCCCTGCCTGTGTCTTCCTGTTGCTGGGTTGTTTTTTCTCATGTAGCAGTGTGAATATGGTCCGGGGAGTATCGGGGACCTCTTACAGTTGAACAGTTGGCATGATCTTCGTCAAGGTTATGGATTACTAAACAGAAGACATCTTATTTGTGTCTACAACGTGAATGAATTCAGTGTTCAGGAGACAGTTTTTTTTAAATTTCCTCTCATTTCGGCTGATTTATTTGTCATTCTGATTTAATAAGGTTCACCAGCACATGAAAGTGGACGCTCTGCAGTTCAAACGACGTTTATTTTCATAAGGTTGTGTATGCATATGTGCTTGAAATAATCAATTTTTGTTTTGCAGGTGGACATTCAATATTTTGTTTCTCACTCTGTGTGAGTAATTCATTGAAATTTCAACATATAAAATGTACAACCCCCTCCCCCCTTTTTACAGTTTCCAGGTGTTCCACCAGTTAGATGGAAGGTTTGGTATAGAGCGTTTGAGAAATATTTAGGTGCCATGGGGGGTACTAGGTTTAGTGCAGAAAGAAAACGATTCATTCTAGAGCATAATCTGGGGTTTGACGGACAAGCTGTATTAGAACATCTTCCTCCTTTGGATGTAGTTGAAGGAGAAGAGGAATTAAATGTATTTGACCAAGCAGTGAGAATGCTGGAGAAACAGTTTGATGTTGAAAGTAGTCTTGTTGTAGCCAGACATAAATTTTTACGCATACTCGCATCAGAGTGTGAATTTGAACATTTCACCTCTCAACTCATTCATGATCAAATTGTTGTTCACTGTAGAGATAAGAAGGTTCAAGAGAAGTTACTTACACTAAAGAATCCTTCTTTACAAGAAACGATCACCATTGTTAAAAGTATTGAGCTCTCTCAAAAAGCCTCAAGAGAACTCAAGCCAGAAAAGAGTGCTGTAGGTGTTGGGAAGGATCGTAAAGATCAAATTGACAAAACACTAGGAGATAAAGACAAACCTCAATGTGAGCAAAAAGGGAATAGGTACATTCCTACCAAACCTGAAAAGAAAGGAGGGTACCCACAGAACGTCTGTACAAAATGTGGGTTTCTTTCTCATTTTCCTAATTCTAGGATATGTCCAGCCAGGAATGCATCTTGCCGCAAATGTGGCAAATAAGGGCATTTTGCAAAAATGTGTGGTGTTCGGGGCAGTGTTAATGTGGTGTATGCTGAAGAAGATAAGTCCAATCCTGTGTGTGATGTTGTGAGTTCGTTGACTGACTTTGTAGTTGTTGTCAAGGATGATTCTGAGGATTGTGTTGATCCTGTGGTTGAGGTTACGGTGGATGTTAAGTCTCTTCATCTGCTGGTGGATTCAGGTGCACGCATGACTATGATCACGGAGGAGTTGTTTGAGAGATGCTGGGAGAACAAATATCTCAATCCACCAGACAGAAGTTCGGTTTCGTGTGCAGGCAGAAAAATTGATTTGTCTGGATTTTTTTAAACTTCCCTTGTTGTTAAGGATAGACATATTCAAGGGAAGGTCTATGTGGCAAAGAAAGGACTTAATATTCTCGGATGGTACCATCAGGGTTTGTTTGGCATGACACTTAGACCAGAGACTGTAGAGCAGGTATCTGTCATTGATGATCATCCTCAAAGTGAGAGTCTAGTCTCTTGGTCAAACAGATTTACTAAGGTTTTTGGAGACAACTTGGGATGCATTAAAGTATTTAAGCATTTAATTAAAGTCAAGAAAGATGCCATCTCAATCAAGCACAAGTTACGCAATGTGCCGTTCAGCGTGAGGGATGATTTGTCCGCAGAACTGAAAAGGATGTGTGAGTCGGGAGTTATTGAACCAATTGAATACTCTCTTTGGTTGTCCCCCTTGGTGGTTGCGCGTAAAAAATGGCAGTCTCAGAGTTTGCATAGACTTGCGCAGTTTGAACAAGAAGATTTGGGTAGACTCACATCCCCTACCCCGTATTGATGATATTCTTTCTAAGTTTGCTGGCGCGAGATTTTTCTCCAAAATCGATCTTGCGTCAGCTTATCATCAAGTTGAATTGGACCCCGTCTCTAAGCACTTGACTGCCTTTGTGTCACCTATAGGGACATTTCAGTTTAGAAGGATGCCTTTCGGTTTAGCCTCGGCGGCTTCAGTCTTTCAACGAATTATGGAAAAGGTCTTGGAAGGGGACACGGAGACTGTAGTGTTCCAAGATGACATTTTCGTGGCTGGTAAGTGCAAAGAAATACATGACAAAAATCTTGCTTTCGTCTTGGAGAAGTTGGAGGCTAAAGGTATTGTGGCTAATAAACTCAAATGTGTTTTTGGTGTGGAATCCATTGAACATTTGGGTCATCGAATTTCTGGTGAAGGTATTGTCCCAAGAGAAGGTCTTATTGAGGCAATTGTCAATGCTCCTTGTCCCACTTCCAAGGAACTGGTGTCTTCTTTCTTGGGAATGTGTGAGTTCTACATGAAATGTATTCCCAATGTTGCTGCTAAAACTGTACATTTAAGAGATCTGCTAAAGAAGAAGGTCATGTTCGTCTCGGATGATGCCTGTCAGAACGAGTTTTCTCAGATAAAAAAAGAATTGGGGTCGTGCAAGATCCTTACACCTTTTGATCCCCGTTATCATTGTACTGTATTTGTTGACGCAAGTTTATATGGTTTAGTGGGCATGATTTCTCAAGTTAAACAGGGTAAAGAATACACTGTGGGTTTTGCCTCTCGAGCTTTACGTCCTAGTGAGAAAAACTATTCAGTCATCGAACGTGAGCTGCTGGCGTGTTGTTGGGCTGTGGAGAGATTCAAATGTTTCCTTTGGGTTAAGACTTTTAGCCTACTTACTGACCACAAGGCCCTTATCCACATTCTTGAGGGTAAAATTGTAAAAGATCATACTCCAAGAATTGCTAGACTTAGTTCCAAGTTGCTACAATATAATTTTGTCGTTGCACACATATCTGGTGGAAAGAACACCAGAGCTGATTTCCTATCGAGGGCTCCGTTACCTCTGGGAGAACAAGATTTTCATGATGACACGGATGAGGGATGTCTTATTGCTGCGGTGGATGCTTGTAATGAGGGTTGTTTCACTGAGGAGGAGTGGTTTTGTGGAATGGAGTCGGATCCTGTACTCTTGAGTGTTAAAAAATTCATTGTGTCTGGGTGGCCCAAGGAAAAACACCTAGATTGCCATCTTCATCCGTTTGCTAAGATTGCTGATGAACTCACTTTGGAGGGTGGAGAAATGATCATGCGGGGAGATAAACTTGTTCCTCCTGAGTCTCTGAGAAGTCGCATTATTGATTATGGCCATGAGGGTCATCTTGGACAAACAAATACCATAAGGAGGGTTTGTGCTGTATATTGGTGGCCTTCCATGGCCTGCCAAATCAATGATGTTGTGGAAGGATGTGTGACATGTTGTACTAGTGATAAAGTATAATCAGGAAGGAGGGAAGGAGAAGCGGTGGTCCATTCGGCTTCCAGATGAAGATACAAATAATCAAAAGAAGGGAGAAAATGGACCACTTGTCCTGCGTACCAGGGTCTTTCTTCAGGACCACTACAAATTCACCGGTCCTGAAGAAAGCCTCTAGATGAACCACGTGGCTGAAACATGTCGACCACCATCAGTGCGGTAGATTGGTAACTTCATCTACGCACGCACGCACCTTTGTTTTTATTTTTCCACACCACCTAATTCATTAAAGTACCTTCCGATAGGGTGGCGTAGGGAATTTTAAACTCACTTCACAAGGGCACTTACCCTCCTTTCACTCTCAATTTCTGGACCCTACTGTAAGACCAGTTGGTCTTCCTCCAGGTGGAGGTCAGCAAATTCTCAGAATAAACCCTATGATGATGCTGTCACGTTAAACAAAGGCGGAGAACCAAGATATACCGCCCCTATCTTGTGTACGTGAATGAGGGTTTTTTACGGAATAACAAAAGACCCTGGTACGCAGGACAAGTGGTCCATTTTCTCCCTTCTTTTGATTATTTGTACTAGTGATAAAGTCATAAAACCTTTCTCTCCTCCTGTGCAGGAGGTCATGGTTCCCAATGGTCCTTGGTTGAAGCTAGCTATTGATTTTGTCGGGCCATTCAATATCTTGCCTAAAAAGTATAAATTTGCTTTGGTTGTGGCTGATTATTTCAGTAAGTGGTGGGAGGTCCAATTTATGACTGATCCCAATACTCAAGAGGTCATCAAGTTTCTCCAAAGTCTTTTTGCAAGAGAGGGTTTTCCTAAAGAAATTGTTTCTGACAATGGAGTACAATTTACTTCCAAAGAAATGTCTGATTTTTTGAGTCAGTCTGGTATTGCTCACAAGCGTGTGGCTGTGTATCACCCACAGGCAAATGGTTTTATTGAGCGCACTAACCGTATTTTAGTTGAATGTGTGCAGTGGGCTGTTTCTTCAAGAACTGATATTAAAGAAGCAGTTCAAAGCATGCTATGGGCACATTGCACGACTCCCAGTCCCATCACGGGTTCCAGCCCCTTTGTGCTTCTTAGGGGTAGAGAAGCTTCTTTTCACATGTGTCCTGCTTGGATGAAGAAATGGGGTTTACTGACCAAAGGTGGGGAGTCACAAGTTGAGTTTGAGTCATGTGATCAATCTCTTGTCCCGGTTCCAACAAGGTTCAAGTCTAATGTCTGTGTTGGAGATTGGGTGAGAATTAAGTCCCTACTTAATGTCTCAAAAGGTCTATCAAAGTTTGGTCCTTCTGTTAAGGTTGATGCCACTTCACGTTTTGCTGTACAGGTTAACGGGAAGAATTGGTGGAGCCTATCTAGGATTTACAAGATTCCAAAGAGGGTTGTCTTACAACTAGATCTTGAGTCTGGAGATGTGGCGAATTCTCAATCAGCAAAGGTTGGTTTGACTCAGAGAGAGAGAGAGTTCTGGGCATCCCTCACAGTTTGCTGGTTCTTCGTTGAAATATGTCTCACCACGCAGGAGTGGTAGGATTAGTGTTCCGCCTAATCGCATGGATCTATAATATGTTACTTATGTCTATTTGATTTGTGATTTGTTTTTATTGTATGCATTTTAATCTGTTATTTATATTCTCTGATTCGTCTTTTCTCTTCTTCTCTTCAAATGCATTTTGTACCTTTTCTTTTCTTCCCTTATTTTTTTCCATTCTCTTCTTAGTTTTTTTTTTATATTCAGCTTTGTTGTAAATGGAAAGAAAGGAGATGTTGTAGTAGTTTCTCCTATCTTCCTCATGACATCTATGATGTCATTGCCATGACAATAGAATGTATAACTTTGAATGTCAGGAACCTGTCAGTTCCTGGGAGCTGTGGAGGTAAACGGTCAATAAACTAGAAGTCTCTTCACTTACCTGCCCCAGCGTGATTACTTCAATATCTAACATCTCATCAGTAAGAATCTCTCCCGTAAAGTTACCCAGGTGTTGCTAGTTTACCCGGATATTTTGTTTGTTTCATAAGCACATTTAAGATGAATAGAAAATAATTGATGAACCCCCAAGGAATGCACTGTTGCTTGCACAAAACTTGCAACCAAGGCTGAACGATGATCAACATCATCTCCTACGCCGACGACACCCAGCTGATCCTCTCCCTCACCAACGACCCCACCACCGCCAGAGCCAACCTACACGACGGGATGAGAGACGTCGCCGACTGGATGAGGAACAGCCGCCTTAAACTGAACTCAGACAAGACGGAAGTCCTCATCCTGGGCTCATCACCCTCCGCCTGGGACGACTCTTGGTGGCCCCCGGCCCTGGGCACCGCGCCCAAGCCAACGGACCACGCACGCAACCTGGGCTTCATCCTGGACTCCTCCCTGTCGATGACCAGACAAGTCAACGCCGTCTCATCTTCGTGCTTCAACACCCTGCGCATGCTCCGCAAGATCTTCAGATGGATCCCCACTGAAACCAGGAAGACCGTCACCCAGGCACTCGTCACCAGCCGACTGGACTATGGGAACACCCTCTACGCCGGAACCACAGCCAAACTTCAAAAAGACTCCAGCGCATCCAGAACGCCTCCGCACGACTCATCCTGGACATCCCCCGACACAGCCACATCACCGGACACCTGAAAGACCTGCACTGGCTCCCCGTCAGCAAGAGAATCACGTTCAGACTCCTCACCCACGCACACAAGGCCCTCCACGACCTGGGCCCCAAGTACCTCAATGACCGCATGACCTTCTACACGCCCACCCGCCAGCTACGATCAACCAGCCACGCCCTCGCCACCGTACCACGCATCCGCAGAGCCACCGCCGGAGGAAGATCCTTCTCCTACCTGGCAGCCAAGACCTGGAACTCCCTCCCCACTCACCTTCGGCGAACCCAGGACCATCTCTCCTTCAGGAAGCAGCTCAAGACCTGGCTGTTCGAGCAGTAACTTACCCCCTCCCCCAGCGCCTTGAGACCCTCCCGGGTGAGTAGCGCGCTCTATAAATGCCGTGATTGATTGATTGATTGATAGCTGGTGCAGAAAATGTGCTCTGCGCAAATATGTGCAGGAGATAATTAGTACGTGTGCAACATGAACACCTTATGAGCCCAGATCCCTCGAGGGTGAAGTGATCATGGGAAATGTGCCCAAGGTCACGCAGATACTCATCAATTTGAAGGATGTTACCCAGAAAACATGTACTTTGAGGATCAACGCAACATGTGGGGAAGGCAGACAGAATGGAGAGCACAAACTAAACTACATTTTCATTATAAGTACTATCATGACTAGTAATAATAATAATAACAATAACACCAACAATAATAATAATAATATGAGATCATGATGTTAATAACAATAATGAATTTGACAAAGCATACTCACTGTCCTCAGTATTATTGACCGTCGTGTTCGTGTATAATTTATTTCAATTAGTGTAATCAGCTCTATCTTCGCATAATCTAAAAATCATAAGCATATTTATGTTAGAGGCACGTTTCTTTGACTCTCGTTTAATGACTGATTTGCATCCATTCAGATTCTATTTTGGGTATTTGCAAACAGAAGACATTATTTTTCCTGTAAATTTGGAAAGATAAGTTTTATATTACATGGTGTCATACTATGCCGTGGCATCGCTGAGCATGATGACAAACTATAATATAATGGACGTTTAAATATATTGCATGAACAGATATATTATTATATATGCATACTGGTTTATTTACTATGCATTTTGCTTCCATAATCCTTCCGTTTCTCCTCTGTCACAGGTACGGCGCCTGTTCAGTGTTGCCCTAATAATGTTTCTCTTGTTTGATACTGGAGCAGTCACGATCGGGGAAAATAGCTTTAGCAAATCATCAAAATGAGGCCTTTCTTTCCTTTCTTGTTCTACCCCTCATGGCTCTTCAATTCTTGGTCTCTCCTAGTTTATACAGGCAAAATTGGCCAATTGCTGTCTAATTTTGAAAGTGCTGCTTGTTCTGCCCTTCTCCGGGCATTTTATACAATTTTCATCCCTCGTGGGAACCTGAATAGGGTACGTTTACACTACGTCAGCGCTGTTTCTTGACTGTCAGATGCCATATTTTGACTGTACTGGGCGTCTATTCACTCACCATGAGAAAATCATGATTAAACAAAATGTGCACTTGTACATCTGAGATGAACACATTTGAATGGATGCATTACAATTTCTAAAGGACATGGAAACCCAGAAAAAGGCTGCCCTGCCACGAATGAAGAGCCATTTCGTTAGGAAAAAGATGGTTTTCTGAAGTTTGTTTTGTGTGACATGCAGCAGTACAATGTATTGGTGGGAGGGAGTTGCAGACTTTATGGATGATCAATGAGAAGGCACGGCGGTCTAGGCGGGATCTTAACTGGGACAATTCAGAATATCTGCTGTGAATGAACGTCTGTGGAGAAAATAAGGGCAGAACTGAAAGATCATGTACTTGCGTGATGTTCCACAAGGTTCATCATGGCATAGACCTATGGCCTTGGCCATACTGCTTTTGTGGATAGACAGTCAGTACAGGGATTGGAGGTGTGATCAGGCAGCGTCTGTTCACTTTTAGGATTAGGTGAGCCTTCACATTTTAGATATGTTGCACTCTTGCCACTAAGCAGGCTGGGAGGCTAATATACAAAGAATTACAGCAGAGAGAGATAGAGGGACATATTTATCAAGATTGTGGTGCAGGTCAGAACAGCTGTGCTGCCCTGTGTCCCAGGGAAAGGGCAGAAATGCACTGTATTTCAATCAATCAACATTTGTAGAATGCAGCAGTATCACCCCTAGGGGTATCTGGGCACTGAGGGTGCTGTGTCTCCGTCAAAAACCCAGGTCTTTAGTTTCTTTCTGAAGTCCGACAGAGATGGAGCGGTTCGAAGGTGGAGGGGCAGGTTGTTCCAAGTCTTGGTGGCGATGGTGCAGCTGCAGTGGATGTGGGGGTGTGTGCGAGGGGGAGTGAGGCAGTGCGCAGGTGTTTTGCGGGCAGGTGGAAGTTCAGTCGATGGTTGATGAAGGATGGTCCTTGCTCATGTAGGGTTTTGTATGCATGCGTGAGGATCTTGAACTGGTATCTCTTCTGAATGGAGAGCTAGTGGAGGTTTCTGAGGTGGGGGTTATGTGGGTCCATTTGGGGAGGTCCAGGATGAATCTGCTGCAGTGTTCTGTATGGTATTGAGTCTTATGGGGAGCTGGGTGGAGATTCTGGCATAGAGGGTGTTGCCGCAGTCGAGGCAGCTGGTGACGAGGTCCTGCGTGGCGGTCTTTCTGATGTTGGTTTGGGATCCATCTGAAGATTCTGCAGAGCATGCAAAGGTTGTGGAGGCAGGAGGAGGCAACTGCATTGACTTGTTGTTTCATGGTCAGTTGGCTGTCAAGGATGCTGCCCAGGTTGCGTGCATGGTCTGTCAGTGTGGGTGCTGGTCCGAGTTCTGCTGGCCACCAGCTGTGGTCCCATGCGGAGGTGTTCTTGCCAAAGATCAGCACTTCTTTTTTGTCAGAGTTGAGTTTGAGGCAGTTGTCTCTCATTCATTTGGCCACGTTGGTCATGGCATTGCAGAAGTTGGTTTTTGTATTGATGGGGTCCTCGGTGAGTGAGAGGATACATTGAGTGTCGTCTGCATAGGAGATTATGTTAAGCCAGTGGGATCTGACAATGTCTGCGAAGGGGGTCATGTACATGTTGAACTGGGTAAGGCTGAGGGATGATCCTTCCGGTACGCCGCATATGATGTCCTTTGGTGCAGAGGTGGAGGGAGGCAGTTGGATGCTCTGTGTGCGTCCTGTGAGGAAAGAGGTAATCCACTTGAGGGCATTCTGCTGGATGCCAATGTTGGAGAGTCTGTCATAGAGGGTGTGGTGAGAGTTGGTGTCAAACACAGAAGAGAGGTAGAGGAGGATCAGGGCCACAGTTTCTCAAAAGTCGTGGAGAGTTTTGATGTCGTCTGTGGCGGCAATCAGTGCAGTCTCTGTGCTGTGGTTGGCTCAGAATCCTGATTTTGAGGTGTCTGCTAGGTCGTTTTGTTCAAGGGAATTGGTGAGCTGTTGTTTGATGGCCTTCTCAAGTACTTTGGTTGGGTAGGGGAGCAGGGAGATTGGTCGGTAGTTTTTGAGGTCGTTGGGGTCAGTGGAGGGTTTCTTTAGGATTGGTCTGACCTCTGCGTTTTTCCTTCCGGGAAGGTTGCTGTGGAGATGGAGGTGTTGAGGATGCTGGTGAGTTTTGTGCTGATTGGTTTGATTCCAAGGTTGAAGAGATGGTCGGGGCAGGGGTCAGTGGGTGCCCAAGGGTGGATGAATGACTTGATGGCTGTGGTGGTCAGGGTGCTGAGTGGGGACCAGGTGGTGATCCTTCAGCTGGTGTTCGCAGGTTGGTTGAGCTTGTCAACGTAGAGTGTGGTGGGTTGGGGGTCGAAGTTGTTATAGATGGTGGCAATCTTGCTGTGGAAGTGGTCCGAGAGGGTGTCACAGAGTTCTTGAGAGGTGTTTTCCGTAGCTGTCGGGTTGGAGAATTCCTTGACTATTTTGAAGAGTTCCTTAGTGTGGTTGGTCAGGGTGTCAATGCAGGTGGTGATGGCTGCTCTCTTGGCTTCCTTGATGCGCAAGTGGTAGTTGCTGCTTTGTGAGCGGCTCTCTCGAAGGGGTCCTTGGTGACGCACCATCGCTTCTTGAGTCGGTAGCTGTTGGTGGTTCTGAGCTCCGGGGTGTACCAGCTGGATTGTATTGAGGTTATGTTAGCTTTTGCTGGGTATAGCGGGGTGACTCTGTCTGCACATTTGGTGATCCAAGCGAAGACGTTCTGGATGGCCTAGTCAACTGAAGTTTCGGGTTGTGTGGTGTTGAGGGTCTGTGTCCATTATGTCTTGGTTACTTTGCTCCAGCTGCGGTGGGTGGAGCTGTGGTGCTTTGCAATGATATGTTCGGCTTCGGAGATGGTGAAGTGAATGATGGTGTGGTCGGTCCCTGTGAGTTCTGTGATGTGGGTGAATTTAATTCTGTCGCTGGAGGTAAAAATGGCATTGAGTGTGTGTCCGACTTTGTGCGTTGGTTCAGTGACCAGTTGGAAGAGGCCAATGTTGTTCAGATTCTCCAGCAGGATGATGGAGTTTGAGTCGTTGGGGTTTGTTGATATGGAAATTGAGATTGCCGAGAAGTACACGGTGTTAGGAGTCAATGGCTAGGGGAGATGAGGTTGGAGACGGCATTGTAGATGGTTTGTGAGGGTGCTAGGCTTCTGAAGGCGAGGGTGCCTCTTATTCTGGTCTTAGCGTCGGTCTGTAGTCGGAAATTGAGGTGTTCCATGAGAGGTGTTGGGTCGTCGTTGGTGATGGTGCGTCGGATGGTTTCCTTGAAGATGATGGCAATGCCCCCGCAGTGTTTGCTGGTGCGGTCTGGGTGTATCATCTTGTAGCGATTGGGAGTGGAGGTGGCGATGTCGGGGTTTGAGGAGGGGTTGAGCCACATTTCAGTGATGAAGGCAATGTCTGGGGAGAGAGTAGTGATGGAGTCCCAGCGTTCCGTGGCATTGAGCAAGAGGCAGTGGAATGGTTCCTGGTTCTTTGTAGTCTTCTAAGCGGCTGCAGTGCGGGGTCCAGTTCGGGCTGATGACCCTGTGTCACAGGAGAAGCAGCAGTGGCGGCAGGTGAAGGGTACTTTGTTTGAACGCGGGGAGGATGTGAAGCAACTGTTGTTCCTGTGTCTGGAGTCCAGGCCCAGGAGCTCCTTGGCGGTGTAGTAGTGGATGGCGGGAGATCCAGGGTTCCTGGTGCTGGGCACGGTCCAGCGCGTATGGGTGCAGAAGGGCTTGCCTTTGGAGCACCTCCAGCACAACGGCGGTGGGCAGCACAGCAGCCTCCATAAGTAGTCCTGTGAGGTGAGAGGGGCTAGCAGGGAGGCACGAGGATGGTGCACGGGGAAGCAGCTGGAAAGTGGCAGGAAACGGTGGGGGTGGAAACCAAACCACTAAGAGGGAAGCAAGTCCCTTAAACAACTAAGCAGAGTTGCACCCAAAAAGGCTAACACAGAACTAAAACTGAACTAAAGACTAAAACTATACCAAAAATAGCAGCAAAAGAAATACCAGTAAAAAATACCAGCCAGGCAGCGGTCCCCAACAGCAGGACCGTACCTGAGGCCTTGAGGTCGGAGGATGCATCAGCGTCTTGAGGAGCTATGCAGTGGGGGAGTGGCGCACAAGACCAGGGGTCAATCGCTATTTAAGGCATATGGTACATTCCTGTCCTTTCCCCCTGCACTGGAGCCCTTTTGGCAGCCTAGCATCAACGCAGACACCCTTGCACCATGGTGCAACGGTGTCTGTGTTGAGTTTAGGATTGTTTTTGTGCAGGAAGGACCTTTTTGCACATATACAATCTTTGGAAGCATATTCTTCTTGTTATGTGTGCTGCAGAATACAGCACAGAAAGAAAAAGGAAGTAATGAGGAGAAATATATTTCTCCTCCTTACCCCTCTCCTGGGGAGGTGCATATTTTTAGCACATTCCCAGGGTTACCAGGTTTGGTAAATCTGGAAATCCATCAAACACCATGGGAATTGTGTGGAACGCCCACACAACGCCCATGGAACCCCTCCCTTGCGCATAGTAATGCAATGCAGAGATTTGCACTGTGTTGCTTTACTCAAACATTTATGAAGCCATTCAAAGCCATGCAAAGTGACTTTGCGTGGCTCCATAAATCAGACTTAGAGGTTTGCATCACTCATGTACCATGTTGCGTGGGCAAGCATGACGTAAACCTCTCGTAAATATGCCCCTAAGTATCTGGGTTGTAGTTTCACAGAAATTAATTGAAGAAAGGAAATGTTTTCTTCTGCTCATATGGTGAAATTTCTGTTTGTTTGTTTTTCTTGGTTTTTAGTTTAATGTTGTTATGTTGTCCTTTAAATAATATATTGCATTTCTAATACTTCTTAATGAAATTGCCTTTATGTAAAAAGGTTCTGGATTGGTAACTTTGCGATAGTTCTTACATTAATCTTTCATTTTTTATTTTATTTTTTTATTTTTTTATTGAAAACCATAAATAATGCAATGCAATAAATCCAGCTATACATCATACAAATTTCATCAAGAATATTTACACACACAATAATAAATAACATCTATTGATCAAAACATAGCAAATCTTAATCAATCATAAAAGCAGGGGAAAAAAAGAAAAAGATAACAAATAAACCACCTAGCATCTTTTAAATATATCTCCATTGTTACCATCGAGACGACCAAAAACTAAGAATGTGCTAACTCTCATAAACAAAAGGGGCGAATGGATTCGAATAGTGACTTTTAGGGAGCAATATCAAAAAACTTTGCCCAGATCGTCTCAAATTTCTTAAATCCCCCTGTTCGCATAGCATATTTTTGTTCACTATTCTTTACTAGAACCATTTTTCGAATCCATTCAATTTTGGAAGGAATTAAATCCGATCGCCATCTTTGAAGTAAAAGAGATCAAGCGACTGCCATACCAATATATATTATTTTAATCAACTTCTGTGATACCTGCAAATCTGGATCATAACCCCACAATATCAGTCGGTCATTAAAACCGACTGATATTGCGCATTCCATCGTGAAAAACTCAAAGACATCACTCCAATACTTCTGGATCAATGGGCACTGTAATATTATATGAGTCCAATTTGCGGCGGGATGAGTATGGCAACGAAAACACTGCCCCGATTGACTAGGATAAACCTTAGCAACAAAGGCCGGAGTTCTATACAATAGCCATTTACTAAAATATAGCATCCTTCGCCAATTAGCGCCTCTAACTGAGCTGAAATTTAAGCTATTAATTGTAGTCCAAATATTTACTGTAAGCTCTTGATTTTCATATTTACCCCACTTTGTAATTGCCTTAATTGCCAAATCTGTCCCTTTGATTCTAGCTAGCTTTTTTTCCATTCCCCTGGTTTTTTTATTACCTTATCTCCCAACAAGTCAAAGACTAGCTGTTTCTGAGTTATAATCTGAAACAGGTCTTGATTTTCAAGAAATTTGCTAAGCGTAATATATGATCCAAGAAGAAGAAAATCACCGGGGATTAATTGAGACATTTCTCTTACACTGATCCATTTATCGTCCCGGACAAAATCGGAGAGCTTCAAAAAACCATCTTTTGACCAGATTTGTGAGAGAAAAAATGATTCTTTAATACCTGCAGAAGCAAAAAGTTCAGCGGTAGGAGTTATATCATTAATAAGTGGGATAGAGTAACGTCTAAAAAAAGCCTGATATTTATAAAAAAAACAATGTAGACACTTGTATCTAACTAATTTTGGAGATCGAAATATTGCTAACGGGTGGTGGATCTGATTATCTTTAAACATTAAATTCATAAAGAAGTTAATAAAAAGACCCGACTGTAAACCCTGCTTAAATCTAGACATAAATTGTGCAAAGTACGAAAAATAGTATTCTTTGAGATTGGGGAGAGCTAAGCCACCATCTTCCACATTCTCATATAAGGTGCTAAGTGCAATTCTGGGAATTTTCTTCTTCCACAGAAACGATGTAAACATTGACTCTATTCTTGTAAAAAAGGAGTTTAATAGTACACAGGGAATTGTAGAAAATAAGAAACTAAACAGTGGAAGCACTGACATTTTGATCAAGACAACCCTTCCTAAAATAGAAAGCGGAAGGGAGTCCCAGCGAGTTCTTACATTAATCTTTCAATAAATTGTAATCCAGGATCTCACAAACACCATACATGCTGTTATTTTATTATAAACAAATTGCACCATATTCTTATGCAAGGGCTATGTGGATTAGAGAAGTCATATCATACAATTCTACTTAGCATTGGGAAAAGAAAAGGAGGTGAATGCATTCTTACAAAAGATGTGCAGTTGCACGTTGTTACATATACTAATATAATGTAACATACATATGTTTTGTACTTTTTCCAACGAAAAATGCTTTCCCCTGGCATCCGAAATCACTGTCCCATAGCCAGAAATACTATTAACATATGTAACAACAGTGGCAGCGACTTAGCCAACACAATTCCTTAACAGTCAGTGTTTTAATTTAGGGGCATACCTTATTATTAAAGTGATAGAGATATCAAATTATACTTGTATTAATTCTGTGAATAAATTAAAATATATATTATCATATGTATTGCCAATATTGTTCGTTAGGCTAATGTTATTGAGGGTTCATAAGTCACATTAAAGAAAAAAGAGTAAAACGCTAAATTGAATTATGTAAATGAGTTGACCTTATTGATATTTCTGCTCTTATGAAATTGCAGTGATGGGTCAACATAGTAAGTTTATTCAGCACATAATCATTTCTGAAAGCACTGCAAAATTCTGCCAATGGTCTTTCAAGAAGTCAATAAGCAAACAGTTTATCCTCTGGATACTATGGGGCAGATTTACAAGCCCCTTGCGCCACTTTTGCGCAGCCGTTGCGTCACTTTTGTGACGCAGCGGCGACGTAAACCATGCGCCACGTTGCGCATTATTTACAACGTGACGCATCTAGGGAGATGCGTCACGTTGTAAGCTCTGCGCCACATGAAACCTGCGTCAGGTTTCATGTGGGCGTTCCTCCGCAGGGTGGGCGTTCCGTCGAAGGAATGCCTCGTAAAGTGACGCAGTGAAATCTACAAGATTTCACTGAGTCACTTTTCCGACGCCGCTGCGACGAATCCTTACGCCTGCTTCAAGCAGGCGTAAGGAGTGGCGCACCACGTTAGGTATGGGCGGCCCACGAGCATTGCTGGAGTTGCGTCGCGCTTGCGACACGACTCCAGCAATGCGCCGCCCTTGCGCCACAGGATGCGACACGCATCGGCCTTTCCTTGCGCCACGGTGCGCCGCATTGTAAATGCGGCGCTTCCGTGGTGGCGCAAGGAGAGAATTGCGTGTCGCAACTATTCTGGCGCATCCCTGCTGATTTGCAGGGATGCGCCAGAAGTTGTAAATCTGCCCCTATGTGCTCTTTGAAGAAGCCAATCAGACTCTCTCATGCAAAGCGACCACCTTGGCAAGACTTCTAAAGAACTTGCTGACACATCACCAAAACCATTCTAGGCAGCCTGATTCAGCGGGTGTGACCGCAAGTTACTTCCTGGTCCATTTTGAAAGTGTGGCAGTTCAGTTTTCGAGCTTCACTTGTCCTCCAACTGGGTGACTATTGGTTAACTTTCTATGCACTTTGCCTCAGGTGAGTAATGTTTTTTCTTGCTTAATTGTCAGAGAATTTCTAATCCTGACCCAGCACTTATGCCAAACTCACATAGTTACATATAAAAGATAACTCTTAATTACCAGTCAAGCACCACTCTGTACTCCAAAACACACTCTGTACTCCAAAACAGATGATGATACGTCAATAATTGACCATATTCGGGTAGTAGAAGAGCATGCATTAAGAGTAGCTGTGGTGAATATGCAGTTCGACTTGAATAATCCTGGTCACCGCCTCCCAAAGGAGCACAATCATTATGTAATATGACGGCCGAACGTCTGGGGCACGCCCTTATTTGTAGGTGACTACAGACCAGATTGTTTATGTAAACTGTTCTTTCCCCACATTGCCTTCTTCATAAAGTGTGGTTCCATCTACTGAAGGATAAGGAAGAGGGAGTGTTTGGAAGGGAAAGTAGGAAGTGGTTTCCAGAAGATAAACGTTCTCAAAGGATAGTAACCCCCTCATTTAATCTGTGCTCAGAATAACTTTGAAGACCCACCGTCTCTTATTCGCTTTGCAATGTAAATAAAGCACACAAGGCAGTGATTTACAACCACTCTGTCCAATCACACTCTCTAGCAAATGAGGCATTAGTTTAGCAAGAATTCTCGTACACACCTCCAAACATTTTGCATACTACTTTCAATACTGACACATATGGCATCACATTTTACATGTTCACTACACCCCATGACAGTGTGCATAGCCAAAAAGCAGCTATTAAATGGTGTCTCTTAACTCTGCAAACGCCATGAATAACAAAGATAAGTACCCTTTCACATTTTGATCAACCCCTTACAAGAGTAATTCACTGAACCTACCAATCCGTATCAAGTGGATACATATATCAAGATTTAATCTCATAGCAAAATATAAAAAGAAATGACATGTTCGACCACCATAGGTGACCATCACTGTTCATCCAGGCTTGACCTGAGGGTCTTTAGGTGCACCTAGAATAAGAGTGCCATTCACTGTCTACTCAAGAGAGATGCCATTGGTGCTTGCTCTAGAATGTTTGGTGCAAGACTATATTGTAGTCTGCATAGAATGAATTTACTTTCTTGTATCATGATGAATACTGCAAGAAAATTGGTAGGTACGAGTATTTCACTGACTCTTTCAATATCCAGGATGTGTGCGCAGAGACATTTTAAATTATGGCAATCCTGAGCAGCGCTTCTGAAAATATTATGATATTAATTGGGAACTGTGGCGCTGGATGCAATTGATTACAAGTGTATTTCCCGTTTGCACTGCAGTCCTGAATTATTTTCAAAGTGCATTGTGGGACTTATAGGACCAAAGAGGCTAAAGAGCCACTTAGGCTATATTACTTTAAAAGCATGTGGTCACCCTTGATGTTAGAACTGGTCACCTGTGAAAAATGCTGATTGTAGCAGCCAAAACACGTCGGAGAAAGAGAGCAGGTTGCCAGTATGAATATTGAATAAAGCACCTTTTCTGGATCTAGTGCTGCAGTGCATTTCTTTGTTATTGATGCTTTTTCGGGATGCTCCGTTCCCATATTTCACTAAAACTGCCCTGCTAGGGTCTGGGGCTTCCTTCAGCGGAGAATTGAAGGACGTCAGAATATCCTACTGGCAGTCGCCATTAGGTAGTTATACATAGGACCTAGTTTCCATAGGAAAAGCGTTTTTTGTTTTGCTAATAACTTTGGAACCATTTGACGAATCTTCATGAATTTTTCAGAACTAGTTTGCAACTCACCTCATCTGCAGGTGGGGTGATTCATCAAGCGGGGGTGAGAAAAAGAGGCTTTCTAAAACACATTTTCTCCATGCAATTTCCTATAGGGATTTCAGACACAACTACAGCACAAACCGTTGAATAGAATTGCACCATATTTGGCAGAAAGCTAGATCTTGGTCCAGAAAGAGTGCTTTTTATAATTTGGTGTAAATCTGTTCAATAGTTTTGGAGTTATTAAAGAAAAAAGATTTATGTATATCTAGAGATGCGGATCCACTGCAGTGGATCCGCGAACTCATTCGCCAACAGCAATGCCGTGATTGTCTTACCATAACCTGAGAGAAAGGTTGCGCCTGCCATTTTGTCAATTGGGACCCAGTTCCTGGGGGGTGGGATAAAGTGTAAATAGGGCATTAGGGGCCAGTATAGAGGTATCCTGACCCCATGGGACTGATGGAGGGATCTGTGAGGGACCCCTCATGGGCAAGAAATTGTCCAAAAGTGTTTTTTTGTTGGGCATGCGAGGATCCACTGATCCACCGCGGCACTCAGCCATGTGACTCTGCAGTAGATATTCGGATCCAGATACCCAATTAAAACAATACACCCACTTACAGCCCCACTCACACACTCACTCAAACACCAACTTGCATACCCACACAATCACTCATACACCCATACAGCCACTCACACATCCACTGAGAGACCCGGAGAACCACTCACACAACCACTCACAGATCCAAATAGGCACTCATGCACACACTCACACACCCATGTACACACCCATGCAACCACTCACACGCACACTCAAACACCTGGACAGTGACTCACACACCCACTCAGAGACACACAAAACCGCTCACACACCCTCTCACAGACCTACACAGCCAATGGCACATACACACTCACACACCCACTTACACACCTACACAACCACTTACACACTCAATCACACACCCATTCAGCCACTCACACACCCAGTCAGACTCTGAGAACCACTCACACACCCACAAAGGCACTCACACACCCACATATACACTCACATACACACCCATACAGCCACTCACAAACCCACTGAGAGACCCGGGGAACCACTCACACACCCACTCACAGATCCAAATAGGCACTCATGCACCCACTCACACACCCATTTACACACCCATGCAACCACTCACACACACACTCACACACCCACTCAGATACACACAAAACCACTCACATGCCCACTCACAGACCTACACAGCTACTCACACACCGACTCACAGACCCACACAGCGACTCACACAATCACTAACTTATACACCACACACTCATACACCCACTTATAGACCCACACAACCACTCACACACCCAGATTACAGGAATGTTAAAGTTAGGAAATAGCATTAAAAACCCATAAAAATTCACTGAAAAAGCAAAGGTTACAGGGACATTGTAGTTATGAAACAGCATTAAAAAAATATAGAAATTCACTGAAAAAACAAAGGTTACAGGGACGTTATAGTTAGGAAATAGAATATAAGTAGTTATAGATATCTCAAGTCACTATAACTAGTGCCCTAAGATAACTATAACTCGTTACCCCCACATTGCATTACTCATGACATCTTCTATGACATCATTGATAATATCACAGCAACTTTTTCAGTGAAATTTTTGATAAGAAAACTGTTCACAGCTGGCGCATGAGTTATAGTTACATTATGGCACGAGTAATTTGAGATAACTATAACTGTTGCATTTCTATGGCTTTGTGTGTGTAAAATCTGAACCTAACTATAAGGTCCCAGTGTCCTTTGTTTTATTAGTGAATTTCGAAGGTTTTTTAAATTCTATTTCCTGACTATAACGTTTCCTGTAAACTTTGGATTTTTCAGTGAATATATGCCTACATATATTCACTGAAAAACCAAAGGTTTCAGGGATTTTATAGTTAGGCTCAGATTTCACTCATACAAAACCAGTGAAATTCAACAGTTATAGTTACCTGAGCTAATTATAACTTACACCCTGTAATACACTGATTATGACATCACATATTACATCACTCATGACATGGTCAGTGACATCACCGATGTCATCACTGATGACATCACTGAAAACATCACTGATAACATGATCCAGTGATTGTAAATGTTTTCTAAAAGTTTGTGTGTTAACATATATACTGAGGTATCGCAAAAGCTAAATTAGTTTACTTTGTGTACTATTAATGAGTGATCCTATTTAAAAACTCAGATTATGTGAGTGTCTGTGTAACTGTGTATCTCCGTGTGTGAGTGGGTGCATGTGTGGCTATATAGGTGAAAATGTGGGTATGTGAGTAGCTGTATGGGTGAGTGAGCAGACGTGTGAGTGTTTATATGGGTGTGTAAGTGGTGTATGGATGAGGGAGTGGGTATGTGAGAGACTGTATTGATGAGTGAGTGGTTGTGTTAGTTTTTGTATGGGTGAGTAAGTGGCTCTCTCAGTGGCTGTTTGAGTGAGTGGCTGTGTGAGTGGCTGTATGGGTGAGTGAGAGGGTGCGTGAGTGGCTGCATGGGTGAGTAAATGGGTACGTAAGTGGCTGTAATGATGAACAAGAGAGTGTATGAGTGGCTGTATGGGTGACTGAGCAGGTGCATGAGTGTCTGTATAGATGAGTGTGATGGTACATGAGTGGCTGTATGGGTGCATGAATGGGTGTGTAAGTGGGTGTATGGGTGAGTGAGTGAGTGTGTGAGTGGCTGTATGGGTGAGTGAGTGGGTGTGTGAGTGCCTGTATGGGTGAGTGAATGAGTGTGAGAGAGGTTCCATGGGACATTATGTGGTTGTCTCAGTGACTGTTTAGGTGACTGAGTAAATGTGCTAGTATCTGTATGAGTGAGTGGGTATGTGAGTATCTGTATGGGTGAGTAACTGGTTGTGTGAGTGCCTTTATGAATGAGTGAGTGGGTGTGTGAGTGGCTCTATGCATGAGTGAGTAGGTGAATAAGTATTTGTATGGGTTTGCAAATGGGTATGTGAGTGGTTGTGTGGGTGTGTGAGTGGGTGTATGAGATGTTGCATAGGGGTATGAGTGGGAGTTGTTTTGTGGATGATGTCATCAGTGATGTCATTTGAGATGTCATCAGTGATGTCACTGACCATGCCAAAAGTGATGTAATATGTGAGTCCATAAGCAGTGCATTGCAGGGGCGTAAGTTATAGTTAGCTCAGGTAACTATAACTGCTGAATTTCTATGGGTTTGTGCGAGTGAAATCTGAGCCTAACTATAATGTCCATGTAACCTTTGGTTTTTTCAGTGAATTTCTCAGGTTTTTACAATTATATTTCCAAGCTATAACATCTCTGTAACATTTTTTCCAGGCCCTGCCCCTTTTCTCACCCACTCTGCAAACGCACCTCCTGGCAAACTACTGGTTGGGGGATGAAGTTCCTTTGGCTGCTGAGGGCTGTAGAACCCCAATTGTTGCTACCAGTAAGTCCCACACAGTGGGATTGCTGAGACCGCATTTGAGGCCCTGCCCCCTTTCTCAACCACTCTGCAAAAACTCCTCCTGGTGCACTACTGGTTGGGGATGAAGTCCCCTTGGCTGCTGAGGGTCCTCGAGGGCCAAGAACCTCTATTGCTGCCACCAGTAAGTCCCCCACAGCTGGATTGCTGAGACCTCATTGGAGGCCCCACAGCCTTTCTCATCACTGATGACAATTCAAATGACATCACTGATGACATCATCCAGTGACTGTGAGTGTTTTTGAAATGTTTATGAGTGTTAAATATATATACCAAGGTGTATTGATGAATCAGTGGGTGTATGAGTGCCTGTATCGATGATTCAGTAGGTGCATGACTGACTGTATGAGTGAGTGATTAGGTGTCTCAGTGAATGTGTGTGTGACTGACTAGGTTGTCCGAATGTCTGTATCAGTGTGTCAGATGGCATCTAAGTGGCTGTATGGATTGGTGAGTGGGTACATGAATTGGTGTATGGGTGATTGATTGGTTGTCTGAATACCTGTATGGGTGTATGAGTGTCTGTATGGGTGGGTAAGAGGTTGTTTGAGTGCCTTCATGGATGAATGAGTGGGTGAGTCAGTGGGTGTATGGGTTAGTGAGTATGTAAGAGAAGGGCTGTATAAATGAATGAGCATGTACATGGCTGTGTTGGTGAGCGAATGGATGTGTTAGTGGTATATATGTGAATACGTGGATATGTGAAAGGCAGTGTAGGTGAGTGTTGGAGTATATGAGTGACTGTATGTGTGAGTGAGGGATTGTAATAGTGGCTGTATGGGTTAGTGAGTGCATGGGTGAGGGGCTGTGTGTGTGAGTATGTGTTAGTATCTGTATAAATAAGTGAGTTGGTGTGTGTATAACTGTATAGGTGAGTAAATGGCTGTATGATTGACTCTAGGTGAGTGAGTAGGTATGTGAGTAGCTCTATGGGTGACTGACAGTGTGTGAGTGGCTGTATGGGTGTATGAGTAGATATATCAGTGGCTGGATTAGTGAGTTGGTGTATGTGTGGCTGTATGGGTGACTGAGTGGATGTGTGTGTAGACCTAGGAATCAGTGAGTGGGTGTGTAAGTACGGGTATGGGTGTGTCAATGGTTTTGAGAATGATAGTGTGGAAGTTGGAGTGGGTGTATGAAATGTTATATTGGGGTGTGAGTGTGTGCGTCAGAGATTCTGTGGATGATGTCATCAGTGATGTCATCAGTGATGTCACTGAGCATGTCAGGAGTGATGTAATATGTGAGGTCATAAGCAGTGCGTTGCGGGGGCACGAGTTATAGTTAGCTCAGCTAACTATAACTGCTGAATTTCTCTGGTTTTGTACAAGTGAAATGTCAGGCTAACTATAATGTCCCTGTAACCTTTGGGTTTTTTCAGTGAATTTCTAAGGTTTTTTCTATACTATTTCCTAACTATAACATCCCTGTAACCTTTTTTTTCCAGTGAATTTCTAAGGTATTTTAAAAATCTATTTCTCACTTGTAACATACATTTTTTTAAGTGAAACTCTAAGATTTTTGTATTTTGTTTCTATAATTTTATATTGTATATTATATTTATATTATATACCACTCATTTTTTGATTTGGTATGCGTTTGTCAGAAAGTACATTAATAACTGGTTTTAGTTTTAAGAATTATTTGAGTTGGCACAACATTGTCGCATTTACTGTGGAGAATCTGTGATCAGCAAATGTATTTCACATACGAAAAAATACACTTAAAGAAATTTTTTAAATAAAGTTTAAGTATAAATATTTGGTAAGACATTGTTTTAACTTTTGTTTCTGTGATCAATTTAGGGGAAAACCACCTTTACAAAAAAAATGTATATTCGCGACTACCAACGTCGTCACGGTGAAGTCGGTAGTTGCGAAGAGCGCATGATTTATACAAAGTGTAAAACATATATACAGACACATTCTACAGTATATTTAACAATAGAGCTTCATTATTGTGTACTTTTCAAACTCATATTTTTTTTAGTGACCTTTCAGAAAACTTGTCTTCAAAGACTATTTTCCATTTTCGCAGTGACGTCGGGCATCGTGAACGACGTCGGTAGCTGTGGACATAGCGTGTTTTTCAGAAACTCTAAAAAAACACATATAAAGATATTTTAATTGATGTTTGACACTAGTTGTTTACTAATCTCTTGTTTAAAGTTGTCTGTCTATAATAATTTTTTAACAAAATCACTTTTACTTTGCATTTTCTGTGTTCACGGTGACACCGGAAGTCGCGATGATGTTGTTCATCGCGGATACTGCGTGTTTTTCAGAAACTCTAAAACACATGTATACACCTATACATCCGAAATTGAAACAACAAACATAAACCATACACACAAGTGTGCATGTGACGCACCTCCCCCAAAATTTTACCCAATCAAAAAGTCCAGTGTTCTGAGCCCCCCTCCCCATTGAAATTATGGCGGCCCACATTTTAGAGGGAGAAAAACAAAAACAAAGGGCAGAAAAATGATCAGAAAAGGCAAAACAGAGGGCAGAAAAATGAGCAGGAAAGGCAAAATAGAGGGCAGAAAATGAGCAGAAAAAGGCAAAACAGAGCAGAAGAGTGCAAAACAGGGGGCAGAGAAATGAGCAGGAAAGGCAAAACAGAGGGCAGAAAAACAAGCAGAAAAGGCAAAACAGAGAGCACACAGACACTCACACCCCCACACAAAACTACTCAGAGACTCATGTACCCACTCACAGACCCAATGGTGCACCCACTCACATACCCACTCAGAGACTCATGCTCCCATTCACAGGCCCGCTCAGACACTCACTCACCCACTCACAGAGCCACTTAGACACTCACATACCCACTCAGAGATTCATGCTCCCACTCAAAGACCCACTCAGAATCACACACTCACTCAGAGACTCATGCATTCACTCACAGACCCACTGAGAAACTCATGTAGTCACTCACAGACCCACTCAGTGACTTATGCACCCAGTCACAGACCCACTGAGACACTCACATACCCACTCACAACCCACTTAGACATTCGCACACCCACTCACAGACCCACTCAGAGACCCACACACCCACTCACAGACCCACTCAGACACTCACATACTCACTCACAGACACACTCGGAGACTCATGCATTCACTCACAGGCCCACTCAGAGACTCATGCACTCATTCACAGACCCACTCAGAGACTCATACACTCACTCACAGACCCGCTTAGAGACTCATGTACTCACTCAAAGACCCACTCACAGACTAAGAGACTCATGCTCCTCCCACTTAAAGATCCACTCAGACACTCATGCCCTCACTTCCAGACTAACTCCCACACTTATGGAGGCAGTCACGAACCTACTCAGACACTCTGACACCCACTCACAGACCCACTCAGTCACTCATGCACTCACTCAGACACCCACTCAGACACTCACAAGCCCACTCAGATGGACACTAAGACACTCATTCACCTACTCACAGACCGATTCAGAGACTCACAGACCCACTCAGATACTCATGCACCAACTCACAGACTGACTCCCACACTCATGGAGGCACTCACAAACCCACTCAGATACCCTCACACCTACTCACAGACCCACTCAGACATTCATGCACCCACTCAGAGACTCAAGCACCCTCTCACAGTCCTACTCAGACAGTCACACTCCCAGTGAGACACTTATGCAGCCCGCCCAGGCCCATTAAGACACTCACACATCCTCTCACACACCCATTGAGACATTCATACACTCACTCACACACCCACTGAGACACTCATGCACCCACTCACACACTCATTATCAAAGGTTACTGGTTACATTTAGAAAAGAAAATTAAAAAACCTAAGAAATTCACTTAAAAATCCAAAGGTTACAGGGACGCTATAGTTAGGAAATAGATTTTTAAAAAACGTAGAAAGTCACTGAATAAAATAAAGGTTACATGGACGTTATAGTTAGGAAAAAGAATCTAAACTTTCTCAGAAATTCACTGAAAAAAACAAAGGTTACAGGGACGTCATAGTTAGGCTCCTAGGCTCAGATTTCACTCATACAAAACAAGTGAAATTCAACAGTTATAGTTAGCTAAGCTAACTATAACTTACACCCCGCAATGCACTGCTTATGACCTCACATATTACATCACTTATGACATGGGCAGTAACATCACTGATTACATCTCAAATGACATCACTGATGATATCATCCAGTAAGTGTAAGTCTTTTCTAAGAGTTTATGATTGTTAAACATGTACATTAAACTACTAAAAAGTTACATTAGTATACTAGGTATAATACTTATCAGTGGTACTGCGTCTAACATATATATATATATATATATATATATATATATATATATATATCTCTTCAATCAAAATAAGGCACTGCACTCCAGAAGTCGTGTGGTTTAAGAAAGCTTTTAATAAAGCATAGTTACCGCCACCATTATGGTGGTAATGGTGGCGGTAACTATGCTTTATTAAAAGCTTTCTTAAACCACACGACTTCTGGAGTGCAATGCCTTATTTTGATTGAAGAAATTATTGCGAGGCATGGTCTGACCTCGACACATGCACCAGCGGAGCAAAGTGCGCACCAATTACGGACTGCTTGTTTAAAAAAAATATATATATATATATATATATATTTATATACATATATACACACACACACACAACTCTTCGGTAATAAACGGAACGGCACTCCTCGTAATCTTCAATAGAAGTTTATTTACGTAGTGGATTCACACTAAAAAGTGTCAGACACATTTCAGCTGACAGCCTTTTTCAAGCCGCCTTTCATTGGTGTGAAGAAAATGTGAAGTAATATGTATAATTTTGCATTTATCGATACTGTTCTAATATATACATTTAGAGACATTTTTCATGTATAGAAATTTAATGTAAATGCCCAATAGGGTTGCAATTGACTCTGTATTAGGGTTCCAATACAAAAGATATATGAGAACATATTCAAAGATGGCCGCTGCAATAGAATTAAATGAATTGTCCCGCTCTAGTGTTGACATAAGCAAATATAATCACTGTGCCGCCTGTGCACAAGCGTCGTGGAAAAGGCTAAGTCAGCCGAAAAATGTCTGATGCTTTTTTGTGTGAATCCGCTATGTAAATAAACTTCTATTGGAGATTACGAGGAGTGCCGTTCCATTTACTACCCAAGAAGGAAGAGTTGTGTAGTTTAACAAACCCGGGTGCGGGCGTTCTGCGAGCACTCCCGGCGATTTGGTTGCACGCCGCCTTTATGCTTGGTAAAGGCATGCGTGGTAAAAACACCAAATAATTTAACTAAATACAGAAGATACAACTGCACATTGACAACACAAAGCCTGCTTCATCTTTTACTCCCACTCCTTCCTGTACAATCCCACAATGTCCAGCCTTCAGAGCCCTATATATACACTTACCTTATTTAGACTTACCATGCGCTGTAAAGGTGTGCAGGTAAAAGCACCAAAAATGCATGTATGGTAAATGCATGTGTGGTGAAGGCTGCGTGGTAAAGGCACTGCGTGGTAATAGCCGATTTGTAAAGGCACTTTTCCGTTTGAGGCAGTGGATGCCTGAAGCAGAAAGGAATTTCAAGTAAAGTTGTGTATTATCAGCATTTTAGTAAATCTTGATGCTGTTATCTGTGAGTAGAGCACCAAGCGGCTCCAAGTGGAGGTTGAAGATGACAGGAGACAGTATGGAACATTGGGCAACTCTGCAGAAATTAGGGATTTGTTGGGACCTGTAGGTGTGTGAACAATTTGGTGTTGGTTGGTAAGAATTGAGGAGACAGTGAAGAACATTGCTGGTGAATCCCTTCCAAGACCCCAGTGTGCATTTCAGGGTGGGATGGTTGACTATGTTGAAGCCAGCTGAGAGACCCAGCAATATTCAAGAGGCAATGGTTACCTTCGGCTGAGGCCAGGAGGACGTGGCCTACAATTTGCAAGTTTGCGGTCTCCGTGCTGCGCATGATCCAAAGCCAGACTGGTAGACATCGAGAGATGGTTATCATGATGTAATCTTCAAATTGCACATAGAGTGCTTATTAATGATCTTGCTAATAAATGGTAGGTAAGTGATGGGCCGACAGTTGATTGTTTGATTGATTTTTTAATTTATAGAGTGCAACTTATGCCCAGAGGTGTATTGGCACTTACCAGTGACTAGACAGCCAAATAAAACTATTCATGACTAAACAGCCAAGTTTTCAGAGATTGTGTGAAATTTAATAGAGAGGTGACTGCTTTCAGGTGCTGACAGGGATGGTTCGAGTTATGAGCAATGCAAATGACAAAGCTTCTGCCTCCCCCTTGGGGGGACTACCACATTTTTTGCAGAGCTCGAACGGAGAGTCCTGCCTGGCTGATACCATCTAAACTTTTCCTTCAAAATATGTTGATATAGAAAACAATTGGTTCTGTCGGGCGATACAATTGCTGTGATAATTTATGTCACATATGTATGTTTTGTATATAGTGTACTGTTTACTTCACCAGTCACCACGTCACCTTCTCACAATAGTCACTTTTGTATTTTCGCAATCTATTTGTATTTGTGACAGCCATTTAATATTCAATACTTTTTGAAAAATATAAGAGTAAATCAACTCTACCAGTTTTCTTGGTGTGTTCTTAAACTGCAACTGTTTTTTCATTTACTGTGTAAAAGAAAGTGTGAAATACTTTATCTCTTGTATTGAATACAGTTATCACAGCAATTGTATCGCCCGACAGAACCAATTGTTTTCTATATTACCAATACCCAGGTTCTGAGGGACACCGGGTCGCCCCATTATCCTTAATGTTCAAAATATATTGGACTTAGTCCATGGAGAGCACTGAAAGCAATACAAAGGGCCAGATTTTCAAAAAAGGCATGCAACGCAGCACAGTCCCCAAAGAGGCTGTGCTGCATTGCGTGACAGGGAGGGAGCCGGAGTTCGCCATATCTACAGTGATATGGCTCTCTCCTCCCCTTTCCCTAGTGCCGGTGCTAATTTCGCTGCTGTGCGCCACACACACACCTTAGCGCCACAGCGTTAGGGTGTGTGTGTGAGTATAGCATAGATTTGGTACAGGCAGGTTACCCTTCCTGTACAAAATACCATGCCTATTCAACTTTAAAAGCTTTTCTCACTTTGTATGTGTGCTGCACAGTGGAGCACGCATGCAAAGTCGGAAAAGAAAGAAGAAATAAAAACATTTCTCCTGTTGGCACCTCCTTTGAACTGGCATTACCTTTTGGCACAAAACCCTGTTAACAATTCTTTATAGATAGGGTTTTGCATCAAAAGGCATGGGTGGTTGCATGGGAACGCCCATGTAACTCCCTCTTGGTGCTAAGTAGCGCAAAGCTGTGCTTATCGCTACTTTTAGGGAACTTTCCAGCTCAAAACAAGTTTCGCACTGGAAAGTAACTTCCCAAAAAATCATTTTGTGCTGGTTGGTGTCACTTTTGTGACACTTACCCAGTGCAAAATGTTGGAAAATCTATCCCAAAGTTCCTTAAAAAGTATCTGCGTCTTTACGGGGAGCCAATGTAATGGCTTGTGAGCCCAAATGGAATCTAGGCACCTTCATCAGCATCCAGGCTGCTGAGGTTTGAAGAATTTGCTGTTTGTTCAGTGAATTTTTCTGAAGATTTTGATAAAGGTCATTACAATAGTCTTCTCTAGACAAGACCAGTGCAATCACCAATGCCTTTAGCAGGTCAGATGGCAAACAATTAGCAATGCTCTTTATAATGCATAGGGTATAAAAGGATACTATAATTACTCTGTTTATTTGCTCTTTGAATGTTACTCTGTTATGTCATCAATCAAAACACAGAGGCTTTTGACAATCTTAAGTGAGGGAAGAATTGACAATGGTGAGTAGGGGTGAGAGAGCATTCCCAGAGAGAGCGTTGATGAAGAATGAGGGTAATATATCATCTTCATAAGAAGTGGCCTTGATGGAGCTGAGAATGTTGGTGAGATCTGTGAAAGATAGGGCTTTGAAGGCTGGAGATTGCAAGATATTACAGGAAGGGGTGGGAGTAAAAGATGAAACAGGCTTAGTGTTGACGATATGCAGTTGGATCTTCTGTATTTTTTCAGTGAAAAAGAGGTTGATGGCATTGCACTTTTCTGTGCAGTGAGGAATAGGCGGGTCTGGCAGGGGGCTGTTTCAGCGCTTGAGTGACTTGAAAAGCAATCTGCTTTTGCTGGTAACTTCATTGATGGTTTTGGAAGACTATTTTCCTTTGGCTAATTTGATGAGCTGTCTGCATGTTGCGAAGAGAGACTTTAGTATCATGAGGCAATTAGTAGTTCATTTTTCTTCGGTTTTCTTTCCTGTCTGCATATTAATTTTTTGTCAGCAAGATCTCTACAGTACCAAGGTGCTGAAGGCTCCAGTTTGCTCTGGAATATTTTAATAGGGGCATGGATGTACACATAGTTTTCCACAAAATGTGTTAAAGTTGTTTAGTAGGGTTAAGGCATTGGACATGGGGTTGATAGGGTGAAAGATGACTATAAGAATTTGTGTAGATGGGATTTGGCGCCATTCTGCTTAATGTAGCTGGTCCAACTGGGGATACATTCACTCTACGCCATTTTTATGGGATATCTCTATCCAGAAAAGCGTCACTACAAAAAGAGCAACAATAATTTTTCTAATCCTTAATGAAGTCCCTGTTAGGGACGAAATGCGTTGGCTGGGCTGTTGTTGGATTTTGTAGAGAATAAAGAATATGTTTGCTTAGAACTATCATGCCTTGGCTCCTGCATTACATTTAAATCTATGAGAAGAATCTCAGTGTTTGAATGATCACAACGTCAAGCCAAATTTGGAATAGTACTTACTTGGCTTCCCAAGAAATTTTTGCGCATTGGCTGGACCTGAAAGAAGAAGTTGCATGATTGGAATAAGAATTTGGACTATCATTGTATTGAGTTAATTTAAATTTAGATTAAAATTCCTTTTGGACTTCTTAAGCACTCCCTTTTTACGTATATTTTTTCAGGGTGAAAGATGAGTTCAAGCATTAGATTGTCTGTATAGAAGCCTTTGAAGGATCTGAAGGTTTGTTGGTAGGGTTCTGAGCAGGGACATAGGGATGGTGAAGTGGTCGGTCCTGTCCAGGGGTTCGGGGGTTTTGCATTGGATCGTTGGTAATGTTCTAAACATAAGGTCGAGGATGTGGCCCATGGAATGTGTTGGTTCTGTAACATGCTGTACCATGTGTCAATGAGGTTGAAGTGAGTGTCTCTTGTTGTCTTGAGAATTCATTAAATGAAATCCTTGTTCTGCCTGGCAGGACTGCAGATGAGGTAGAAGGTGATAGTCTGAGTTGCAGAAAGTGGAAATTGGCATGTCAGCAACTCTATGGAGTTGAGTGTTATTTGCTTGCTCAGGGTGCAGAACCAGTAGGACATTTTGACATCCACACAATGGATGCTGCTGTAGCCTGTGGAAAGAAGGGCGTCTAGGATATGTGAACATGTGGGGATGAACTACGATTCTGTGAGGGAGAAGTAGGCAAGCTTGTGCAAGGTGATGAGGTCTGTGATGTCTGATTGTTGGTGCACTGCAGAGCAAGCATTAATGAGCTTGAGTCAGTTTGCGATTGCATTGTAGTTAGTGGGATGTGTATGAGTTTAGGCCTATGTGTTGTGGGAATGCTATGTGAGTGTTTAAGTCATCTAGGTCTAGTTGTGATTTTGGAGAGTGGCAGTAGAGTGTGTTGGGTGAGGCACATGCTTATGTTTTAATTTGGAGGTGTTGGACTTGCCATTTTTGCGGGATTATCCCCAAACTTTTTGCTTCTTCCCCGGTTTTTTTTTCTTGTCCTGTTTTCTGTTGGCTATAGGACTCTGGGCACTTTACCATTGCTACTCAGTGCTAAAGTGCACATGCTCTCTGTTTAAATTGTGATTATACTTGCTTATCCACGATTGGCATATTTGATTTACTGGTAAGTCCCTAGTAAGGTGCACTAAGTGTGACAGGGCCTGTAAATCAAATGCTACTAGTGGGCTTGCAGCACTGATTGTGCTTCCCACATGAGTACCCCTGAAAAGGTATCTCAGACCTGCCACTGCAATGTCTGTGAGCAGTGTTAAACTACCATATCGACCTGGCAAGTGCACGCACTTGCCAGGCCCTAACCTTCCCTTTTGTTACATGTAAGGTACCCCTATGTTAGGCCCAAGGTACCCCCATGGGCAGGGTGCATTGTATGTGAAAGGTAGGACATGCACTGCTGTGTGTGACATGTCCTGATAGTGAAATACAGTGTATTTCATTTTTCACTAATGAAAGCCTATCTGCCCCATAGGATAACATGGAAGATACTTTGTAACATCTTAGAAGTATAACTTCCCATTGGGACAAGATAGAGAAATAAAGTTTAGGCTCTCTGAACTCAGAATTTAATAACACATCTTTTAGAAAATATGATTTTTAAATTGTGTGTTGGAAAGTGCCACTTTTAGAAAGTAGGCATTTTCCTGTTTACCCATTCTGTGTGACCTCTGCCTGTTTGTGGATTGAATGTCTGGTTTTGGAATTACAGGGGCTGGGGTGTGCATTCACTGTACACAGCCACTGGGGGGGTGAGGTGTGCCTGGCCCTTTCTGGATTACTCAGATCTGAGCTGAATGGGGCGTGGCTGCATTTAAAGTAGTGGGAAGAGTTTTCCTTGCACCTGAATAGGACCTGTCTCCCTTGCACAATGCTGTCTCCACCCCCTGTGGTCATACTGCACCAGTGAGGACAGAACTGGTTTGGACTGGACTCAGAGGTATAAGTAGTGGACCTTAAACCCCAGAACCTTAGATCACTTCTGGACTCAAGAGGAACCTTTGCCAAGGAGAAGAGCTGGAGAGCTGTGAGGAGTACTGCCCCTTTGCTGTGTGCTTTGTGCTGAGTGGGGCTGACCTGCAGTTGCTGCTTCTGCCAAGGAAACAACAAAGACTGGAACTTTACTGTGAACCTGCTTGAAGAAGAATCTCCTTGGGCCTGGGTGTGCTGGCCCTCCTGTTCTGAAGTTTCAGGGACACAAAGACGTCACCCCCAGCTCCCCTGAACTCTATTGCTGAGGGTTCTGAACTGCCAGGAGGTGCCTATTCCAGTTTTGGGCCACAGGAGGATTTTCCTGCTGTTTGGAGCTGGAAACAACTTGAAAGAAGCAAGAAAACCTGTCTCCGATGCAGTCATCGATGTTGCTGTGATGCCATGACCTGCACCGAGGCCAGGGGCACCACTCATGAAGTGCACGATGCACCACCCGGCCTGCACTGCAGTTCCGACACCTGTTGATGTCTGCTGACACCTGCAGTTATCGGCATTTCCCGATGCCAGCGCTCGCACCGACTCCGTCATCGCTAGCGCCTGCATCATGTTATCACGGTGCCGATAACTGCCAAGGGTGACTCTACGAACTCACCAACTTCACACCGTCACCGTAACCGATGCCTCACCACCGATGCAACTGACTTCCCCTGTCCTGGATGCAACACGTCGTCTCCTTGTGGACACGACGCCTTGTCTCCCCTGTGGCAGCCAGTGAGCCGGCCTCGACCTCGGCACCGATGCCTTACCTCCATGCCACTGTGCATCGTCAAAGACTTCGTTATCCGAAGGTACTATTTGTTTGGGGGGCCGTCTGACTCCGTGCCCGACACCGCGCACCTCACGGTCTATGCCGTACTTTGGATTTATTGCTGTCATGACGTCGCAATAGCCCCAGGTGGAGCGATTTGTTTTTTACAAGCTTTATTCTTGAAATTGCTATTTTACTACATGTATGTTGATTTTTTGTCATTTTGGTCTTTTTGAGTTTAGATAAAGATACTTAATTTTTATTAACTGGTGTGGAGGCCATTTGTGGTGTTATCACTGCATTTCTGTGTGTATAAATACTTTACACATTGCCTTTGGGATAAGCCTGTCTGCACGTGCCAAGCTTCCAAGGGGGTGAACAGGGGTTATCTAGAGTGTGTATCCCCAGGCGCGGCCCGTGGTAGGAGTGCCGGTCGGGTGGTGATGTGGGGCGGGGGAGGGGCAGGGTGGGGGGTAGTAAACTACGGATTAAGGCCGAATACAGGTAAGTGAACATTTAAATAAATAAAACGAATTTCGTTGCGCGCACTGCATCGCTTTGGCGATGCAGCGCTCACAACAAAAAGTGTACTCAAATCTTTAGGGAAGGAAATGTCTAGATTGAACGACATGGAGTACCTGAGGAAGAAAGAGTCTGTGCAGTTCATGATAAATAGCTGGAGGAAACAAAATTGGTAACCCTATCTAGACACCCTACCAAACCAATGGTTTAGAATGGAAGTATTAAGGCTGAGAATCGGTATTAACCCAGCTCTGTTAAATGACAAAATAAAAAGGGAATTGATGCGACCCGAAGGTAGATACACTTGTAGGATGGGCATGAAATGTAATTGCTTACACATTTTAATGGACTGTCACAAATTGTTAGCTCAGCGAAAACAGTTTTTACGACCGATTTTCTTAAAATATGGTATTAGATCGCGTATGCAAGCAATTAAGCTCCTTACTGATATGTTAAATCTTGAAATTGCAATTGCCGTGGCGAAGTTTATGCAAGCTGCTAAAAGGTTTCTTATGGAATAGGGAATGGCGGGCTGTAGGTTAGGTCGAGTAATGATGTATAGGGATTTTAAATTTTATCCTTTTTAAATGTTTTAAAATAGGGTTTTAGTATTATTTGGATTATATATGCGATATTTGAATGTGTATACAACTTATGTATGGAATTGTTTTTAACTAAATCGAGAAGGATTATATGAAAATTAGGTTCTTAGAATGTAGTGAGATGATGAATTTGTTATAATTTTTAGAATATTTATATAAAATATCGTGTTCTGTGTGGTTTAAAGACCAATGGTCTAAATAAACTTTATTTTTGACTTTGACTTTGACATCACAATAACCTAGAAATAGACCAAACATGTGCATAGTCAATATATCTCAACGTTTGGCCTTGCAATGCTTCTTGCTGTCCCAGCATGATGATGTATATGTGCACATTCATCGTAACGCTTGTGCATATGTATCACAACACTGCACAAGCCCAAGCATGCTAAGTATACACACACGTCTCATCGTGCATCATGTCCTTTATAATTAATTGGGCAGCAAACATTAATTTACAGTGGATTTGCAAAGAGTAGTGGTCCGGTAGCAAATTGTAGATGGAGCAATGGAGGAGCGGGTTTGAAGAGAGAAAGTAAATTCTGCTGACTAGTGGAGATGGTAAATAGCGAATGTCAGGCGAGAAATGGAGGGAGGGATACAAAAAGCAGATAGGAAGCAGCAGCTGAGCTGCAAGATGGACGAGCAACAAGGAGTGGTGGAGGTGTGAATGGGAAAACAGCACACAAGGAAGAGAAAGATAGAGCAAGAAAGCACATGCACTCCCATGGAGTGCTAAAAACAAAACAAAATGTAAATGTAAGCAGTGCAAGAACACAAGTCATCCAGTGCAATGGCTGGGAAAGAACTTATCTTCCAGAGAAGGGACATATACATGAATAGTCCTTAAATCAGAAACAAGCAAATGAGATTGACAAGAAAGTCAACCAATGATAAGCAATGGGCTGACACAACCCCTACTGTAAGTATTAGTATTGTCTTTTGACAGCAGTTAGCCAAAGCTGTGCATAGACAAGACCTAAAAAGGATTCAGTACGTGTGTTTCCCTGCATATGTTGAGAGGATATTTTTCACAATATTGTTAAAGAGGCTGGACCTAATTAACAAAAAATGCTTGTGAACCAATACTTTTGCAGGTTCCTATGCATCAGTGTAGCTTTACACGGTTTGAGAATTAACAGACAATCCCGTTAGTACATCCGGAAATCTGCACCAGTATTAGGTTTCCAGGCACACCACTGGAAATGTAGAGTGCGTTCTGGTGTTTCTTCAGTGACAAGTTCTACAAACAGTACAACTCCACATTGGTAAATAGGCAGTCCAGTATGCAAATGCAATTTCTTTTCCTTTCTTACCTCCACAAGGAAAACATTTTCCCCCGTGGACAAAACCCTGTTTCTATACTCTCACAATGTTTCAGGGTGTTCTGTTCTCCTCCTCACTCTGGTATTGGAGTTACTCCAGCTATTTGCTGGAGCAAATCTCATCACATTCCAAGTTGGGAAAGGCTCAGAGAAGAGTTTGTTAATGCCACCCAGAGATGTTTTAAGGCATGGTCAAAGTGGGCTATGGTCCAGGGCCTCCACCTTCCAAGCAACCCCCCGGGGAAAGTAAACTTTAATCTCACCTCTGTATATTTCCATATCTAAACCGCTGTTCTTCTCTCTGTCTACATCTACCCATGTATTTCTCTTTATCCAGTGTCATCTTAACCTTTTAAATAATAATAATGATAATTCCATTTATAGAGCGCCTGGTTACACCCAACGGTGTATGCCCGCACTAGGATCCCGCCCCCCCGAACAGAGGGCAGAGAGACCAGAAGAGTCCAGAAACGAACCAAAGCAGAGGCAACAGAGTAGCGACTCAGATTAGGGGTGGAAAAGCCATATTATTAAGCCTTTCCGAAAGGTGCTCTCAGATGACTCAGCTCTCAGGCTGAAAAGTAGAGAGTTCCACTTTCTGGCTGCCAAATAACCAAAGTGTGTGCCACCATTCTGGCCCTTTAACATGGGGTGAGGATAGCTAGTTCCTCTTTTCTGCAAAATTCTGTGGCAGTAGCACATTGCTTTGTAGAAGATCCTTTTTTCCACTGGCAGCCAGTGGAGGGTATCCAGGGCTCTGGCGGATGAGGCTATTTTGGGAAGATTAAGGACCAGACGTGCAGATGCGTAGCAGTTTGTTCAGACATTTTTTCACTACTCCTAAGTATAGGACGTTGCCGTAGTCCAACTGTGATGTGACAAGGGCGTGTACTAGAGTTTTCCTAGCCGATAGGGGAAGTAGGTCTAGGGTCTCTCTTAGGACTTTAAGAGTCCCAAAGCATTTCCCAACAACCTCCCTAATATGAGTCTTGAAGGAGAGTTTGGGATCAAACCGAGCTCCGAGATTTTTAGTTTCCTCCTTGGGGGACGGGGTTGGGCCCAAGGTCTGAGGCCACCATGCCGAGGACCAGATAGAGGGGGCCTTCCCCACAATTAGTACCTCAGTTTTACTGCTGTTCAATTTAAGGCAGTTGTTGGTCATCCAGGCGGCGAGCTCTCCTAGGCAAGAGGAGAACTGGTTGGCCGCTACCTCCGAGTCTTGAGATAGAGTGACTATCAGTTGCGTGTCATCCGCATAAGATACAATGGTAACTTTGTATTTGTCTACAATCCCTGCCAAGGGTCCAATGTACCAATTGAAGAGGGTAGGGCTCAATAGTGAGCCTTGCGGGACCCCTTGCATAAGCGGGATGTTTTTAGACATATGCGGATGCTGTGCAACTTGGAAGTTGTTGAGTAACTTTTGGGTCCTTAACAAGGCATATATCAATGGTTGTTGTGAGAAACCTGTTTCAAAGGTTTCTTTGGCAACATACAGACTATAATCAGCACAAAGGTGGGTCATAAAAGTCAAAGTTACTACAAACAGGGGGCCCCAACATATGTCTTGCAGGGGTTCCCTAAAATCCTTGAGACAATACTGATGCCAACAAGCTCACAAGTTTGTGGCCATCACAAACTCTCAAGGTAAACTGTCATGCGGTCCACCCTCTCATCATCAATGTGTGGGGTTTACTACAGTGTAATTGTATACAATAGTGCAGTATAGTAACACAGTAAACAAACAAGATACACCTGCCAGATCTTATTTTGTGGATACTCAACAGACAGAAATCATTCATTTTCAGTCATAAACATAGGTTTACAGTAATAACGTTCTGTGTAACATGTACCTGCTGTATTTTCATGGTATTCCACCAGAAATATTATTGTAGGGCCAAAATATTGTGATAAAAATGTTGCAGGTCAAAATATTTTGAAGGTAAGTTGTAGGCATAAGTTTACTACAGTTAAATCCACATATATGTACATTGACGATATATATATGCATTATGCTCAAGGTACTTAGATGTGGTGTTAAGAATTGTAAACTATACTTACTTATATGCACTTATCTTCTCAATATTTTTGGTCCTCTATATTTTTGCCATGATATTTTGGCCCGAGGATGTTTTTGTCATCAGTATGCTGTCACACAACCCATTTTATTCTACCTACAAGAATTACTTTGACCTACACATCTTTGTATTTGTTTTGAGAACACTGCTCATACATATATGTATATTCCAACATAATCACATTCAAATGGCGTCACTGGAGAAACTGCTAAGATTGTCCACACCACTTTAGATCATTTATGCAATTAACTGAGAATAACATTGTATGTCTAATACTGTATATTTTAATGAAACAGTGTATTTTCACAATTTCTTACTTGTGCGTTATCATGATACTGTTAATCATGAGATTTTTTTTAACATTAAAAGTCTTGGTGTTACAAATATTTGATACACTTGTTCATGCATTTCCTTGCATTTAATAGTTATAAAATTACAAGAAAACCAGGTTAGCTTTTTTACTTTAGTCTCACATTTTCAGTGCGTTTGCTTTGGAGGTTGGTGGTAACTTTATGGCCTGCTTGTCCTTACTGGGAGCAAATTTACGCTCACTAACCAAACTGTAGGCTTACAGAGGTAGCTTTTATGTTGGATGAGGTGGGTGAAAAGTCGAGGATAGCAATCCAAATGCTATCTCTCTATTCCTCAAACTAAGAGACGTTTCTGACACAAAGCAGACCCTTCTTCACCCACTCACTTGCAGGGAGATTTGTGATTTTACTAAGCAGCTGATGGGGCCGGGTTCCACGTTCTAGACTTACTCTGGAACCCTTGACCGATGGGTCTTTGTTGCTTGCTTGTAATTGTGGAAGGGAGAGAAAATCATTAGCCAGTTATACATCACCGTTGCCCATGACGCTAAAGGAACACAGACTCCTGATCCAAATTTTTGTATTTTTATTATAAAGCCAAGAAAAGGTGGATATACAAACACCTCAAGATGAGAGTGCAAAGGTACTTGGTCCCTAATACAAAACCAAACCTACGAATGAAATTTACATGGTGCAACATGCACAGAATGACCAATTTGAGAATCAGAACACAGAAAATTATAGACACTACATCAAGAGCCTTCTTCATTTGCTGTTTGTAAACAAAACGCATTAGTCTGTCCCTACACTACTGCTAGTGTGACATCCCTACTTAACATTTCCACAGACAAGTCCCCAGAAAGGTGTCAGCACGTGAAGTATTCCTAAGAAGCACACTCATGTTGAATGGGTTGAGTAGCTTAAAGCTACAGAGCTCATTCTAAGATGCTCCCCTCTGTCCAGGTAAGGCAGAATTCCTCAAACTCTGCCCCTAAACCCAATACAAAAGTCGAAAATCACACCCCCAAATACATCACGAGACCGCCTCATCCATTCAGCGCCCTCCTTGTAGGTAACTTTCCATGAAACAATGGTACTCTCCAGCTCTTGCTCGATGACGTTGGTTCCCAGGCCTTCTCCAGACACGAAAGAACACATCCTACATTATCATCAGCACCGCTGTTCAAAGGCATCCTCTCCTCCCTATGTCTGCCTAGCTCCTGAAACAAAGAAGTTATTCTAACTAACGAGGTCAAATTCTTGCACCTGCAAAAGAGATGTGAAGAGAGGAAAATTCCACATGCACATGAATTCTATTATCAACCTTTAACGTGAGAGCGAACAGGGAGAAACGAACTTTAGGCCTACCAAGTTCGACTAACATAGGAACAGTACACAAGTTTAAAATACATGTACATATGGGTCATTAATATCCACACGTTATATGAACATTAATATCAAAACGTTCATTAGTCATGAATATACTTTTACATGTCTAAGACTTCATCAAAACACTTACAATTACAACGTTAATTCTTTGGCCTACATGAAGAAAATACCCAACACTTCACTTATACGTTATTACAATAGACGATCTAATGACCGAATGTTAATACAACAGATTATATGTGGATGTGAGCTATCTGTGATTATAATGCACCCCTACAATTGAAAGAGCAAAATTGCACTCTATCACAGCCACCCAACTACCACACTTTCGGTGCACCTCATTTGACCTGTAACTGATTTGCTTTTCAGAACCACAAGACGCTCTTGTGAAAGAATGAGTGGTCAACCTACCAGGTAGGCTATTTCTTGTCTAGTACAGTTGTGTAAATCAGTGGTTCTTAACATGTTGTACAGCGACCCCTGGGGGTCCACAGAGCCTACTCAGGGGGTCCACGACTGCCTAAAAAGTTAAATAATATTAACACATTAGTAAAGTGTATATAAATGAAGAAGCAAAATGTCAAATTTGAACATTTTAAACCGTTCTGTGAATGTGAAAGAATTTGAATTGGAGGCTAGAAATAAAGTTAGTGTCCTCAGATTAATTCGTGGGAGCAGGGCATGCGCATCAAACAGAATATAGTATGGACGATGAGTGACCTCAATTAAATTTAGAATGCTCCAACCTTCAAATTAAAATTTAACTTTTTCATATTTGTGAGTTAAAATATTTCATCATTTGTGTGTTTGTTTGATGAATGCTTCTGTGTTTTTATGTGTATTGATTTGGTGTTCAAAACATAGAAATCCTTTGGGTAGGGTCCTCCTTTTTCAGTAATGACTCAATGGGGGTCCACGGAATCCAAAAATGATTCAGTGGGGGTCCCCTGGTCCCAGTAATGATTATGTGGGGGTCCACAGTAGTAAAAAATGTAAGAACAACTGCTGTAAACCATGCCTGCTTTCTAGCGCAAATCACAGACTTCTCTGAATCTTGCTCTTACCATTTTAGAATCTAATTATGTTGAAGACCAAGTCACCTCTCCTGGGAAACTTTCTCTGCAGGTGCCACTCTTTCGATTGAGACATTTTCTTGTAAGTTTCTAGCAAGATTGGAAAACATGACTGGCCAAACAGAGACCTGAATCTCTAATCGAAACTCAAGGGGTCAGAGCTGAGATTCTTAGAAAAGACCAGTTAAGAAGATGAAGGTGAACGGGAGGCGGGACTGGAGGGCAGAGGTGAAGAGGAAGAAGTGATGGGACTGTGAACGGTGCTGAGCAAAAAAGCAAGAGAAAAGAAGCTTAACGCTCATAGTGTGTGTCATAAGTCAGCACATCAAAATCAGAAGCAAGACAGCTCAGTTTGTTGATGCACAGATCTGAGATTCAAATCCGGACAAGCAAGCCATTGTCATTGTAACACGAGTAGCAATTATTTGGGTACCATTAATAGATGTACTGTGGTGTATGCTATGTGTGTGGTCAGTTTTGTTCCTATGTCTGGTTCACATCTCAGCTTTGTCCCACGAAACGATACAAGTGGCAAAGCGGGTGAATAACACTGGCAGCATTTAATTGGGGTGGTAAATTATAGGAATTTTCTGTTCCTTCCAGCAGTCGTTTGGTGAATGGAAGGTTCATATTTTCACACCCTCTTCTACACCTCATACCATGGGTTACGCAATTGCTTTTATAGGGCAGACAAAGCTTAGCCATGTTGCCCACAGCATGTGAAGTGCTCTCAAGTACCAAAGGATATATTTGTTGGTATGTATGGTCACGAAAACTGGATGGAAAGAATCTACGTCTGAAGAGTGTTGATTGGCTAAGGATGCTCTGCTTACATCTGTAGTGATGCTCTCTTCCTGCCGTAGGGTTATGTTGCTATTTTGATTTAACCTAAAGTCAATTAGCTGATTCGTGTAATTCAGTGCATTTTGTTTGGAGTTTTTTTCGAACTGATGTTTCACTTGTTTTGTTTCACAGCCTAACTCTTTAATATATTGTATATGCTTATCTTAGAAAAATGGGTTTTCTATGAACGTTTTTATTTTCATATTTGACTTTTTGCAAAATGATCTTGTGATGATTCTAGCGATATTTTTCGACAATAAACCAACTGCCACTCCTCGTGCCATCATTTCAAGCAGGTGCAGATATGTGAGAGGAAGATGAGAGTAGGTCCCAGCCGTCTTCATAGTCTTACAGCTGTCGCACGACACTTATGTGAGGACCACTAGAAAGTTGCTTTGGCTCCGCCCAGGTGTTGGGAGCCAGGAGTACATGCTTTGATTGGGCAGAAGTTGTACGCATTCACAAAAAACAAGCATTGGCAAAGCCAATAGGTTTTGCTTCTGCGAAATCTTTGTTTTGTCAATGTTTTTTAGACATGTGGTACATCAGCGCATTGTTCAACATGGCTGAAAGTTTAAAAAAAGCGCTATGATGTGGCCAGCATTGACTGATTTATATTGCTTTTTTTATTTTAAAACATATACACAGCAGCACATGCCTTGTGCAATATGTGTGAAACAGCACGGGGAAAGGGGCAGTTAAGTAGCACAAGGGCTGGGATTGGGGGGAACAAAATGGATGGTGGTGAGTGTGAAAATGGACAGGGAGTGAACGGGCAGGTGATGTGGGAGTGAAAACGAACAGAGGGTGGGGGTAAAAACTGACTGCAGGGGGCTGGTGGGATACTGACTGCGGATGCAAAGGGCCTGCCAGGGGCATTAATGGATGGCAGGAAGTGGGGAGACTCTACTATGCCATGCACTGTTATAGAGTTTTTGGCCAAAACAAAAAAAAAATAGCTTTAGTAAAGCGTGGACAGTGGCAGAACCGTGGTTGCAAACAGGAAGCGGTGCTTGATCTATGTCCCACGGCATGGACACAAGCTTGGAGAAGACTGCAGGAGGAGGGAGCAGCGAACAGGAAGCAGGAGGTATGACGAGTAAGAAGCAAGGAACCGAGAGTACCAACTAATGGTAGGTAATGGTAAGTATTTGGAAGGCTCTAAGCCCATTTTTAAGCCTTTTTGGTTGCAATAGCTTTCACTAACAGCGCACGCGTGCTGTAGGCAAAACCTAAAGAGCTTGGCCTCCACACAGCTGTGATAAATTTTTTGATTTATCCAGCTGCTGGGGCTTCAATTTTTAGGAGCACACACAGGACATTGTAAAGCTATTAAAGTGTCTTCGGTAACTAGAAAATGTATGGTGTTTTTCTCTGGCAGCAGCACAGATGGGAGTTAGGCAGTTATTAACCTACATTGATGTTTAGATGTTGAAAGGCTTTGAAAGTTCAACTGCCACCTGACCGTTTAACCTTAACCAATATTAATCTATAGTTCTTTGCTTCCGCACAAATACATATCCATTTCTGTGCTATTTACTAATAATGTTTCACATTACCATACAATATTCCATTAAAGTCAGACCTATTGGCATTGCCAATGTTTGCTTGCTAAGGTGGCTAATGTCTCGATTATTGTTCATGTTACTATCTTCCTGAAAGGAAGTTTTTGAGTAAACGTGTCTGCTGAAAGATCGCTGTGCAAACCTCCACTTTATGTCATCAAATCTATGCAGGGACGACACGTTGGCCTAGTTACTAAGGGTTACGGAGGCCTTTTAGTGGGAAAACAGACAGCAGAAAATGCTCTCCACAGTAAGTCAATTTATATGCCTATGAAGCTGTAAGAAACCAGGCCTTTTTGCAGATGCCCCCCCTTTTTTCCCCCATTTGGACCACTAGTTGCTGATTTTCAACTCTGAAAGCACACTGGAGCCTGCAGCCCAGACCCCTGTGCCAGCGGTGTCTCCCTAAAACTGATATGTGTGAATTGATAACCCCAATTAGCAAAGACTTTAACTCCCTTATAATTCCCTAGTATATGGTACCAGTGGTACCCAGGGCATGGGTGTTAATGGGGTGGGAAAATTAGGTATGCAGGGGGTGTACACCCACAGAAGGCTAGCCACACCTCTATGGTGGGCTAGCTGGTCTGTACAGCTAAGGAACACTTCTGCTATTTTTTAAATTGGCGGAAATAGAGGGTTCTGGGTAGAAAAGGTGACACACCCCCCAGATGTGGTCACCTTCAGGCGGATTAGCACCCGAGACTCGTAGCCCTTTGGTTACTTGCACCCACACCCCTAATGCACCTAGATCTAGGATTTAAGGACTACCCCTGACACCAGAACCTCAGTTCCGATTCAACTTGCTTCAAAGAGGACAAAGAAGAGACATGAGTCGACGACAGAACTTGCACAAATCAAAAGAGGGATACTCATTACCTGTGGCAACATTCCTGGAACTGCATGACCGTGGTTCCTCCTAGGCTTAAGTTCAGTTACCCCAGACAGAGGGGCCCCTGTGAAACCCAGAAGCACCCTCTGACTCCCCTGGACTAGTGGTACTAGTCCCTTGCAACTGCAAGTAAAAACCCCGTACCAGATTCGAAGAATCACTGGCCATCGGGCCCTCTGAGGGATCACTCAAATCCAGATGGTCTAGTGCATTGTGGGAATGGTAGTCCTGCCCTCCACAAAGTTTCAGGCAGCTACCGTGTTCCCCGGGACCTCCGGACATCAAAGTAATCATCTGCTGTGCTTACCGCTGCCAAGGCTTGTTGGTCGCCAGTCTGGCAACTGACCTTTTCACTCGATGCTGCAGCTAGAGGGAACTCCATAAAACCTTCGTCCAACGTCAGCAGTGGCCCCTTTGTTGATATTTTACACCCTGTACCCCCACAGCACCATGTAAGCGGTAAAAGCAGTTCTCCCGTGGCTTCCACTTCAGCACTAAAGACAGCCAGGACAACTCTGCACCCGGGCTTCTCAAATCACGTAAAATCAAACTGACTATCATGGCTTGGTCCTGGGACCTGCATCACCTCTACCCTCCTTGGGTTCCACGCAACTAAAACTGAAATTGACCGATCGTCACTACCGCTTTTTCCCATTGACCAAAATGCAAAAGCTCTGCAGTTTTGAATTGGTGTGATTTATGTTTTCTTCTAAAATCCATAACTCCAGTTATATGTATGCTATTTCGTTCATTTTGTTCTCTAAATTAAGATAAAAATATATTTCATTTTTATAGATTGGTGTCAGATTTCTATCGAGTCGTGTCAATTACTTATCGTCCATGTTGGTACTCTGAAATGCTTAACATATTTTCCTCTCGGGAAAGCCTGACTGCTCCCTGCCACTCTACCAGGACTGAGCTAAGTATTTTTTATTGCGAATCCAAAGACCATTTTGGGGGTATTATGAGAGTATTGCATGGTGAAGCTTAACCAGCATCACCACGTAATACTGCACCTTCCTACCGAAGACATACAAACGGGGAACACTGACCGGTTCCAAAGCAGGTCATAACTGCATGTCCCAAAATTATAAGCAGTTTCGCCATTTTGCATGAAATGTTCAGTGCAAATTTATAGCGCTACGGAATGTCTGATAATCAACTCCTTGTGTCACATTAACATTTGTGCAGACTTTTGTGGCTCTTGCAAACTGGTACATTCTGCAGTCATTAAAGTTAATCTTTGTTGATCGCCACTGGGCACTGTTCTTTCTTCTTTGTGTAAAGCACTATCAAAATTATTTTGAGGTTCACAGCTTATCCAGTAATTATCTTCGAAATTATCCTTGTGAAAACTTGCTCACATAGTTTATTGCGTGAAAAATTATCAAAGGTAATACTTAATTCCAGGTAGAAGACAGCCACTGCTTCCGCCTAGTTAATGTGCAGAAATCGATCAAATAATTAACTTTATTATGTACAGAGATTGTGAAAGGCAGCCTAGGCTACTGGGGCAACCTTATGTCTAGCCGGACCTAAAAAGCTGCTGCAGAGGTGCGGGCCGCTTTCAAGAGAGCAGGGATTAGGGTCGGTATTTTCTTTTGAACAACGATGACAACCGTAGTTCCGGTTTTTCGTGCTACACATTACCTTTCCTAGTAGTGGCCAAGACCACAGCCATGTGTTTGGTAAGAGATTTCACCACATAGGTGGTTCTCTCTGCGGCAAGAAACATAAAAAAACAATGTGTGAAGTACTTATTAATCTCAGCCACTGGTAATTACTCAAGGCTGTATTCCAATCCATTTAATGTTTTCTCACTGGGCCACTTATGACAGGGACCAACCTTATGTAAATTAGCCCTGTTCCTGTCCCAAAAGGAACAGTGCAGCCTGAAATGCCGTGATATGACAAACAGACCTTGCCACCGAGGCAAAAGCTATTCAGCCCCAAAATACCAGATATTGGCAGCTGACTCCCATCCTCTCCCGGCCTCTATTAGTGTCCCTCTGATCCAGGTATATAGTGCACAACCCGAGTTGCTGGTTTTATTCCCAGTCGGGTCCCCACCTCCTTTCACCTGTCAGTGTAGAACGTTAACCCCATAACTGCTACCTACAGCCCAGCGAGGCATCCTTCTTGGCACTCTCAGCAGCTTAGGGCGACACTGACTCTAATTTTTATTGTCATTTTTCGAGAGCGTTATTCAATCTTCTTTGGCTGTCCTGCAGGACTGCTGTCCCTTGGCTTATGTCTACATAGGTCATTCTTTGCAAGAGTATTTACATGACCTCTAGTTCATATCCAAGTTGGCTTGTTTTGGGAGCGGTTTATCCATGGACGTCGCCTAACCAAAATGCCAGGGGTAGCTGAAGTGACATTAGACGCCCTTTGACCATATTAACAACAATGGACTTGACATTTTAGGACCTTTGACCAGAATCTTCCAAGAAAGTTATGTGACTTGACCTTAACACAGATGACAGCACAATATATGATAATACTGAAGTTAAATTGCAACTGTCATTAAAATAAAAATACAACACAAATGTCTCTTTTGGATCCACCTATATTAGGGTGCTGAAAAAACCTTTGAAAGTGGTGTGTTGTATGTAATACAATACTTGTCATAAATTGTACTGAGCAACGTGAATGAACCAGAGCTCTTTTGAAAGGGTTCAGGGGTAAGAGGTTGTCTCCACAAGAAAAGTTTGGAAAAAACTGGGTCAAATAGTGCATTTTAAAGCAAACTTTTCAAATAAATCAGCTAAAAAGCCACGGGCTATCAAAGGGCACTTGTTAAATATAAGTCCTTTCATGGTGTGCAAAGCCAATGAAAGTTGACGTACCACAGAAGCTGACCCCATTATTTCGAAATTTGCTATGGGTGCACCCATAAGCCAAAAATAGCCTCCATTGTGCCAGGGCCAGCATTTTGCCATGGATGCTACCTATAAGCCATGGGTGCCCCCTTATGCCAACAACTACATAAAATATGATAGTCCTGGAATTTTGCTATTAACAATATCCATGTATCATGGGTATTCCTTATGTCAAAATTTACCTCTAGTATGATAGGGTCAGTATTTTGTCATGTTTGCCCCCTCCTATGTGCCACAGCTGTCATCCTTTATGCCAAGAATCACCTCCATAATACTAGCGTGAGCATTTTACCATGGGTGTCCCATACCAAGAAATACATTGAGTATGCCTGCACAAGCTGTTTGTCGTGGATGTTCAGTATGCCAAGTATTATCTCTAGTAAACCAGGTCCCTGTCTAAAAATAAAATCTCTACCTCACACTCATTCTCACCTACTCACTCTTACTCAGCCATTCTAACTCACTTGCACTCATTCATTGTCACTCTCTTGCATTTAATCTTACACTCACTCACACATTGTCACTCATTCTTACACTGATTAACTCATAGGTACTCACTCACACTGACTTGCACTCACTGTTGCCCTCACTCCATCATTCTCACTCATCTTGACTCACTCATACTTGCTGACATGTAATCTTATTTGTGTAACTTTAGAAAGTGGCTAGGTCAGACCTTGCGCAATACCATTATTATAATGATAATACCAACAGTATCTGGGGGGTGCTCGAGGGAACAGCTGTGAAACGGCCACCCACGTATCCAAGAGTCCTTTGTGACCAGAGGTACACAAAGGGCAAATTACAAAACAAAGTCCCGTTCCCGAGCAGAAAACTATTTTATATCATCAGGAAGTCAATCCAAGGAAAATATCAGTCCAAATCTTGTATATGAATATTCTTCTGTATTTTTTTCATCCTGTTCAAAGCCATAAGTGTTTTACAAGTGGCTCATGACAGCAAATAGGCGTAGCTGGTATAACCGAGATGTAGCCAACACGTGTTTCGTCTTGGGTATATCGCCCATCGACTTCCTCAGGGCTACAATAACAACAATGAAAAACATACACTCAGATGATATTCAGTGTTATTTGTTCACAGATTATTATTATTTATGTAGCAATCAACTAGACGTTTAAGATTGTCTAGTGCAAGCAGAGTCCATTAAAAATGTAAGAGAAATAGAGAAAAAGATCACCGAGAGATCCACCAAGTGAAGAAAAAGGATCTAAAGGAATGCAGAGAACAATAAACACAGAGGAGTTATAAGGTTAGAAGTTAGATAAAAGTGCCAATAAGAATCAGGTAGTCTTATCAGGCAAGGGTGATTGTAGGTGAAGAGACAGACACCCAGCACATGCGGTACTCTAGGTACACAGGTGAAGTATCACAACCTCACAAGGGAGTGTAATAAAGAAGAATATTCATATACAAGATTTGGACTGATATTTTGTTATGTAATCTTATTTATTGCCACTACTAAACCTGAGTGCCACTTTCACTCACACGCACATGCTCACATGCACACAGGCTTGCACATAAACACTCCCTCTCTCGCACAAACACACTCTAACCATCAAGAACACACACAGCATACATTTCAACATGTTTTACTTACCTGATGCTCCAGTTTTTAATTACGCTACTAGTGAATAACATATAATTATTCATTGTAAGTGCAATTAAAAATGAACTGACAACAAGGAGGGAGGAGCCGCCCCTTTCTTCTTTACACTGAATCTACCACCTCTGAGGTCAGGGGTCGCAAAAGCAGTGCCAGGGGTCGCAGGGCGCACTCCAGAGATTGCATCTGCAATCCCTGGCGACCCCTAAACGATGTCTATGGGTTTATCACTTGTAAATATACTTATTTATTTAAACAAGTAGTTCTGTTAGGCACTGTGACTGCCTTTCGCTCTGTTAGAGCAGTGTTATTAACTTCTAAGATAGGAGAAGCTAAAGTGCATTTCGGATGGGAGGGCTCCACTTAAATATTGTTGGGTCTTTACTTTGTGGGGTCCTTCTTGTTGGGGACTCTTGGGGGACTGCATGTCCCAGCTTTCCCTGCACCATAAGGAGGAGGAGGAGGGGTGAGAGTGACACTAGCGCTATACAATTACACTTTGACCCCCGCCGCATGAGACGCTTGAGGGCCCATCCATAGCTGTGGGAGCCCTGAGGAGGCTGGGCCCCCCTCTAACTCCCTATGATCCAGGACTCTTACTTTGCTGCATCTATCAAGTATGGAAACACACTTAAACCCCCCCATGCTAAAAGTGGGCATTGCGTCCTCTCCCGCTGGCCCAACGAGCAAGTGAAAAGGTTTACTCCTAGGGAGGCTCCTTTTTTCCAACCCATCACAGAACTGAACCTTGACTGGCACATCATGGGGAAAAGTAAAGTACCACCAGGTCTACCCAAGTCACGATTAAACTCCTCGATTGACAGGTTCATCCAAAGGGGAGTGGGAGTGATTAACAAAAACATATAGTTGACTGAACGCCGTCTTTCACTCACATCGGAGCTGTTGCCAGAATTCATACACCTTTCACCAGAAAGTTCCAATCCCTCTCTAATATTGCCTTAGGTTCCCCCAATGTCAGTTATATATTCAACAGTGGTAAATCCACCTGATACCATTCTCACTCTAAACCAGGAAGAGGAGTTAAGTGCTTTCTCTGATGAGGGCCCTCAAGTCGAACAAAAAAAGTGTGCTCCTGTATCCAAACCCAAAGCTATTAGTGCTAGTCCCTGTGCACCCACACAGCCCTCCGTTATTGATCAGCTACTTCGGTCTTCTGACTGGGAGGACTTGTTTTGCGAAAAATTATTGAGCAGATTTACAGCCACTGTTAAATTGCTTCTGTCCCCATTGGAGAAATGGTTTGAGGCTATTGAATGAAGATTGTGTGCACAACCCCCATGCTTAGTGACGACAAACCTTTCCCCTGGAACAACACGAGGTGGCTTAGCATCAGTGTACACTGGCTAGGTGGGCTACTAGCCTGCTACAATGGCACTATTAGTGGCAACGACTCTCCCTGAAGAAGCAGGGGATAATAATAGCTTGCCTTTGGCCCCCCGCTTGTTCAACAGGATAGCTGGGGGCAGCAAGCATTGGGAGGTCTCAGGTGTATGGAGATGTGGCCTCCAAAGAAAACCTGGTTCGAAGAAGCTCAATCGATAGGACCCCAGGGAGGGCGATTGGTTGCCCAGGGAACCAAACTGTGACTTTTCAGCCTCCATCATGCCATGTTATTGACCTTCCTCTGGCTGCCTGCCCTTACGAAGCAGTAATGTCTCATGTTCCCCCCCTCACCCAGCATGCAGTAGAATCATTTCAATAACTTAAGAACAAGGTTTTGCACTGTTTACACTTTAAATTGGACTTCCCCTTTTCAAACACCATCTGCATTTTAATGGTGCACAGGGTAAGATGAGTGGGCCCACTAGAGAAAAACTTAGAATGAGACTGTGTGATAATCACCTCTAGACATCCGATACTAGTCAAGATTCTTCTTTCAAAACATGGTCAAGTTAATAAGCAGAAGTGTGGATAAAGCTACTACCTTTAGGTTACGTCTTCCGGCATCTTCACCACACATTTCTGAATTATTCTCATAGCAAGGATTCTGTTCCAACCCAGGTCCAAATTTTCACTGCCAATAGGTTTGCACCCTTTGCAAGTCTGAATGAGAATGATTTACTGCCTCCTGATGGTAGAGAATTCACCCTGGGTTTTACCCCTCTCCCGGTCTGGCAAAACCAAAGGGTTCATATCAAGCACACCACTGCTAATGAAGCGGAACCAGTTGCTTCCTTACCAGATTATAACAACTGGGCCATAGACATTATCTGGCCCTTCAATTCTCAGGCTGACCCCGCTGCGTGTGCCAACACCCGCACACAATGTACACTGGCTACTAGCACTGACACACGCAGTGGGGAATTGGCACCTAGTGAAGGAGGGTCAAATATTATTTTCCCCACCATGCGTGACTTGGTCCTAGAGTTAGCTAGAGTTGAATCTGAGAGAGCCATTCCCGCCGCCATCCAGACAAGGTCTATACCTCCCTTCCCACCTGCACGAAACACCACATGACCCGTAGGATTTTTCCCTAATCCTATTCTATCTAGTAATTTTGCTCCCCCCTCTGCTACACCAATACTCCTGGGATCTTATCCTAACCAGCAAATGTTGACATCATTGTTAAGCTGGAATGTAGCAGGGATCAAAACCAAACTTGAGGGTGAAGTTTACTGACGACCACAGGGTACATCTCTTCCAAGAGACATGGGCAGTGGAAAATGTTTGCAAGAATGGTTGGAAAACGTTTTTCATGCCTGCAATTAGTTCACCTGCATAGAGATCCTCAGGGGGTTTATTAATTTGAATGAACATCACACTGAAGTGTTCCTTCACAGAGTTGTCGGTTCTTCCCCCTGACTTGCAGGTGCTTGTTATAACACAATCCACTGGACTCCGATTTTGTTAATTAACATCTACAATAGAAATACAGGTAGGCAGGAAGAATGAAGAACTATTACCTTATTGGACATAATACTGTCCTCGTATGCAGCCTCCCACAACGACATCATCGCAGGGGATTTAAACTTAACCTTCAAGCCCAATCATATAGCAGAAAATTTGTGTGCAGAGGAGGATGTGGTATGGAAAATTCCTGAGTTAACGTCCCCCTGCAAGAGCTTTTTGTCCAGGGCTGCCCTGCAAATGGTGGACCTCAGTCTAACCCATGGACTACGTACTTGCAATGGTCATTCTGTTTTTCTATTCTAAGACCTGTCCTAACATTTCATACAGGCAATTACTCCAGCTCCATAGACTATATCCTCTTAGATCTCCGCATTTGGGGAACCATGGTGGATATGGTGGTCAGGCATAGACTTAAGAGCAACCATGACCCATTGGTGTTAACAGTTTGTAGCCTATTGTCTTATACATTGATGGAGGCTCCAATATCTATTGGGAATACTTTAGCAGTGGCCAACAATCAAAGGAAAGTCAAATGGAATGCACTTTTTTCCACTGAGGACATGATCCCCCAGATATACGACAAAGTGGCTATTCATATAGGGAAGATACTGGATTGCCCAGATTTAATCCTCACGGAACACAACCACCTATTTTCGGACCTTAAAGATTACTTCACGAAGAATTTCAAACAGTCTGTCAAGATTCCAAAATTCCAGGAGTGGTTCTCTGTTATCTGTTGGGAGGCTAGAAGCAACTTAGCAACTACCTTAAAGTCAGGGAACAGGGGCGCTATAACGGAGTTCGGAGCAGCATGTAGGGAGACCATCAAATTGGCCAAAGTAAGGTGAGCACAATCTATCTAGGGAGATCTTTTAGAGGCCTCACTTAAGAAGGACTCAAAAACATTTTGGCAGATAGTGAGACAAGGAGCCAAAGTTCGGGTTAAACAACCCAAATCCCCTATTCAGCCCAGGGAATGGGAAGAACACTTGTACAGCAATCCTGTTCAGCCACCCAGCAGTCGGCTACCCTTTCCTGAGGGTCACAAAGCCACTCCCCACCTTAAGGGCCCACCACTAAGCTTTACACTTGAGGAAACTTTGGTTGCGATTTGCTTTCAAAGACAGGGTAAGGACCCAGGGCTAGATAAAATTCCCTATGATATGTTCCGCTCAAACCCTTCGGTTTGGGTGCCATATATTAATATTGTTTCCAATGCAATAGTTGTAGGTATGCCCATTCTATCTATGTGAAGAGGTGCGGAAATTGTCCCAAAGCAGAAAAAAGGATGTCATAACCTCCCGAGCAAATACTGCCCTATGGCTTATTAAACAACCTGCAGAATATTATCTGCAAGCAAGTCTTGGGCCATTTAACATCTTGGATAAAGGATAACAATGTCATCTCCCCCTCCAAGCAGGATGTAGGCCACAAATTAGAACTATTGACCAGGTCGTCAGGTTCCACATTACTAAATGGAAGATGGTTGATGTTGGAGGCGGTTCACTTTTTGTTTTTTTCATAGATTTGCAAGCAGCATTTGACTTGGTCCAAAGGGCAAAATTGTGAGAGGTCTTAGCTGACAGGAACATCCCAGATAACTTGCTGAATATAATAATGCACTTGCATGAGGGGAATTACGCTAAGATCCTGTGGGGACCTCACAGGGAACTGAGGGACAGGGTATATGCAGCAAAAGGTGCTCACCAAGGCTCCATTTCGGCCTCTACTCTTTTTCTTATGCTCATAAACAAAAGAATAGACTACATGTTAAATTGTCAGTTACTGAAATGGGTGGATATATCTGGGCTTTAATGCTACTGTTGTCAGTGCCCAATCTTGGGAGTGGCACGTGCCTCACAGATGGTAAAACACCCAAGAGCCATTACAGGATACAAGTTTAGGTAGTGGGCGGAGGGTTGTGCCTTCTTAATTTGTGTTTAGTAGATGGAATAATTTCCAATAATTCTTTGGTAGGTTTCAAATGCCTTGTGTTTATTCTTATTCTCATGCATAAGACAAAAACAGCCGACACGTGTTTCGCCCGTGTGGCCCATCAGCCGAGGGCTTTCTCAAGGCAGGGATTTGTGTCTGATGGTCGTGTTCCTTGTGAATGAAGCGATGCCGTCTCTGCGGTCCCAGGAACAAACCGGGCGAAACACGTGTCGGCTGTTTTTGTCTTATGCATGAGAATAAGAATAAACACAAGGCATTTGAAACCTACCAAAGAATTATTGGAAATTATTCTGTCTACTAAACACAAATTAAGAAGGCACAACCCTCCGCCCACTACCTAAACATGTTAAATTGTGTTAATGACTCCCCATCCTTGGCCAACAATTAGTTGCCGGCTTTGTTTTTGCCAATGACACCTTGTGCATTCCAAAGCACGCATGGGCCTTAAGAACGCTTATTAACATCTACTTTTACATTACTTTTTTGTGACACATATGGGCTAGAGATAAACGCTTTAAAGACCAAATTCATGGCTCAGTCTAAAAAGAAGAGATTGGGCAGTACTATTGGATTAGGCAGTGCTCCTCTCAAGAGAGTATCGGAATTTGACTATTTGGGGATCAAATTGTCGAATAAGGAGTCCTGGGGACCTCAAATCCACAAGAGCCACTCGTTAATCAATCAAAGAGCATTTGCCATCTTGAGATATGCCAAAAAACTCCATCCTACTCAATAACCCCTGTGACACAGATTTACAACACCCAAATCAAGAGTGCCACTTTCTATGGAGCCAAGCTGTGGGGTTACAGAGACTGCTGGCATCTTGATATGGGTGAAAGCCACTTTATAAGGGCTGTCGCCTGTCTGGGGCATGGGACTCCACTCCTGCCACTGAGACTGGATCTCGCGCTCGAGCCAATCATGAAAGAGGCGTGATTGTTAGCCTTATTGTACCGGATTCAAATATGGCCAATAGAGGCATTAAAGCTGTACAGGGAATTAAACAGATCCTTAACAGCCTAGGGCTGGGTAGCTTATGGATTGTCCCCCCAGCAATTAACACCAATGCTAAAGACATTACTGGGCAAATTTTATTACAGCGAGTGAGTTCTCTGACTCCACAGGTAGCAGGACCAAAGCCTTTCTTACACATAAAAATGTATTTGAACTTGAGTGCGTCCTGGATTATATCTACCCACCCCGGGCACATTCCCTTTATCTGCATTTTTGCTATGGCACCCTCCCACTGGCTACCTTCACCTCAAATGGGCCTCGTCGACCCGCAATCAAACTCTTTGCCCGGTATGCTGATCTGTGGACGAGTCAGAGGAGCAATTCTTATGTTTTTTGTAGGGCATATTCCAGACTGAAGCATACGTGGATTGCACCAATGTGTCTGGCTTTGGGTCTAACTGATCGTATTAATTCACGAAGGCTACGTAAAATTGACACAAGGGTGGTTGTGGTCTTTTTCATGGCTAAATTTATCAAGTCTGCATGATCGCAGCACCTGAAGATTTTAAATTCTATTAGATCTTAATGTTTGGAAGAGTAGCATTTCAATTCCATTTGTTTCTCAGCTCAAAATTAAAGTTATTATTAGAAGGATACTACTGATTTGAATACTGTTACTATTTTATTCTTCTGTTGCTCAAATTGGATTTTCTTAAAAAAACTGAAGACAAAAGGCATTTAGCAAAACAAGAACAGTTTGTTTAATTCAGTCCAGCCTGGAGAACAGTGACAGGTCCTCGGTCCTCGGACTGTCTCAATTTACATCGAGTTTGAAGCTTCTTTAAATACAATATTACAGCAGCCATAAAAGATTTCTGGCATACCATATATGATGAGGAATGTTGGTTGCTGCCTTTGGGGTCATCATTTAATGGTCAATGGTTACTACAGGTAGGTTTTGAACTGCGTGGACACAGTTTGGCCAGTGGTGAATGTGTTCAGATGTCCGACTTATGAGCCATCTGACTTTATGGTGTTTTTAGGAGAGTGTACCCCCATCGGCCATGTGTGCTTTATTGGGACAATCTCCCCAGACAATTGTAATGTTGCTGTGCCTATCTGTGGAACTGATCAGAGTTTCCTGCTTGAGTGTTTACCTGCCAGCTATACACCCTCCCACCTGTGATCCATCAATCAGTAGTCCCGGGCCTAGGTTGCAGGGCCTGCCTGCCCACCAGCTTGCATGTCGAGGTACATGTGAAGTTCAGAGCAGGTGATTCTATAAATAAGGGCGATAGTTCATTTTTGTCGACAAATGCATTGGTATCCATATTAGGACATCATTGTTTTTAACTTGATGATATATGTAGATGATTGTATTATATTGGAAAGTTTTAATTTTTGTACTTTGTCGATTCATTTTTTAAATTTGAACTGACAAATTTAGAAATACTTTGCAGTTCAGTTGTTGGTGAGTCAGTATAGTTCAGTTTTTTTTTTTTTTATAAATTACATGTAGATTGATTCTGCCTGAAGTTAAGATCAGAAGATTCTACAACCCGAGCCTTTGCACACAAATTCCTGCCACCAGGCTTTATCGGTTTAACTGCTCACAGTTAAGCATTCATTGAGCCTAGGTTTGAGTTAGGTGCACTGAAAAGTGCTAATTTCTTTTAAAGGCATCGTTCTTTGCCCTGAAAGATTTGATATATGATGCAAAAGACTTGCCACTTAATTCCTGCATCTACTTGGATCCAGTGAGTTTTTGTAAGTGAAAGCAAATTCTTGCCACCTTCCTTTGACGTCTACACATACATGTCCACATACATGTTGCACTTTCTGCTTGCTTCATATTCCATACGTCTTTTCCATAAACAGTACCCCTTCTGTTGACAGGTTTGATTTGTTCATTTCAGTGAATACTGCTGGCAGTAGTGATACTGTAATGTTGCATTGTTTTCCCACATAGGTGGTTTCCCAAGCTGTATTTCATTCTACCGCCATTTTTGGTTGCATTAATACCAGAGCAAGGTTACTGACACAGGATAACGATAATCAATCACCACATACTCTGGCGCCACAGAGATAGTGTATGTAACATTTTCCCTGAAATGCTAATAAAAACATACAACAAAAAAAAGATAATCAATCACCTTGTAGGTCTAATAATATATACCAAAGAAATATACATTCTACCATTTATTGCATGCATGTAAATATTCAAGGATTCATACAGGGAGGACCATAACATGGCCCCACAAATGAATGAAAAAGGCCCAAACGCTCACTATTAAATCTTGGGGGAAGATGCTTATACAAAGGGAACATAACATAAGGAGAAGGAACTGAACATGTCGATATCAGAAAGAAAGGAAGAAAATTATAGTGTACGGTGCAGATGATATGCAGGAGGTAGGGAATGAATATACATACCTCGAATGGGGTTTCCCTTAGTAGCCTTTAACAGTGTCTGCTACTTATTCTGTAATTTCTACATTCTTGTTGTGATTTTTTAAATGGTTAACTGTACTTCTGTTAAGCCATTGAAGAACTATGTAAATCAGAAGCATTCCATCTGGAATCTCACAGAACTACAGAGTTGCATATTTTTTTTGTCCTGAAGGACATGTACTATCAACATGTAAGGATTAGAACTGTTTGGACTTCCAAAACGTAGAATTTCTTACAGTATTTTTTTCATGGAATTTTGTCACTTTTTCCCCCAAAAAAGTGAACTAGAGGTCTGGGTGTCATCCATCTTTGAATAGGCCCATATACCAGTCTGTATTTTAGCACTGGTTAGGTTCCTTTCAGTATTGGTGTTTGTTACTATATGTGAATTCACTTGAAAGGTTAGTGTGTTTTTTGTTGCACCATTTTACAAACTGTAGACTTGTGGTACTCTCCGACACTGAGAGTATGCAGCATTATAGTTTTGAAGTAATGAGGAAAAGGATACTGCAAAGTATTGTGGTTTATAGCAGAGTCTTGTGATTAGGAAGCAAGGTAATGTACAGGGCTAGGTTTAAGATGAAATTAAGATGAGCCCTTAACTGAGAGTTGCTAAGGTTTCTGTCCAATATAAATGTGTATAACTGGATACAAGTGTTTTTTTTTTTATAGTGCTGAAGTACTTAATGAAATGTGAGTGATAATTCCGAACAGCAATAGTGCTTATTAACCCGCATAACTTTATCTTGCTACTATAAATTGAGCAATCTCTGTAATCATTGTTTTAAGGCAATGTGACTATGTTTTGGAACATAAGTCACAACTGGGTTGGCTATCACTGGACCAAGAAGCAGGTAAAATACAAGTTTTCAGTTTCTTTCCACACCCAGCCCCCTTAACTCTCTTTATGCAATCCAGCATCATCAGCCATTAAGTACCCCTTGTCAAGTTATAACTATAAATTAGCGATCACCAGATGGAACAGAGTTAAATGGCAGGTCAGTCCATGAGAGAAGGGGTAGCTAAACGTCTGACTCAGTACATCTACTCAGTCCTAAACTTGTCCCTTTTTGAAGGTAAACATAAGGTTTTCTTCTTAATAAATGCACTTTAAGGTATCTCTAATAGCCTGTTTACCTTTCTTTTTAAATACACATTGTAGCGTCCTGCCAGCCTAACCACTCGTCAATAAATACGCAACACATGGACAGTAATTTTACACATCTTTATTACACTGTGTGCAAGTCAGAACTAAACATTCAAAGCCTACCTTAAATTCATCCCTCCAATGCATTCGTCACAAGCCTACGGTATACAGTGGGAACCAAAAGAATTCCAGCGTTCCTTTATTACAAGACACTACATTTGTTGAATAAAAAGTCACAACTTTCAAAAATAGATAAATAAAGAAATACATACTTAAATATATGGATAAATACACGAATAAATACATAAATGCATAAGCAATTACAATTCTACAATTAAGCGTCGTGGAGCCTGAATCACACGTCCTCATCGGGTCACTGGAAACCGGGAACTGGCAGTTGAAGTGTCAGTGATCTGCACAGGTGAGGTGGAATTATCAGCAGATCTAAAGCCATCAACAGTCTGTCTAGACTCAGTCTCTACATTCACATCGATGTTTGGTGAGTGATAGGCCACATGTCGAAAATGAGAGGAATCTCTCATAAGGTTCTTCCCAGGACGCTGGGAAGTCACCATGTGTCCTTTGGTGTTGGTGATAGTAAAGGGTTCAACCTCAAAAGGAGCATCAGATTTCCTTCTTCTGTATTGTCCAAACAAGCACATGATCTCCTCTTGTAAAAGTGATGTCCTTTGCATGACTTGATTGGTAAGCATACATTTTCATCTTCTGTTTGTGACCAAGGTCCATAGTGTGATGTCTGCCTCAGTCTTAGATCTGAGGTTTGTCCACTGGGGTAGCTTGGTCATCAAGGCTCTTCCAAACATAAGAGTAGCAGGGCTTTCCCCTGCTGTTGAGTGAGGGGTTGAATGCTAAGCTCGAAGAGTAGTGTTTAAAATAGCTTTGAGGTCGAGCTTCTCCAATACAGAATGCTGAACAGCTTTCTTTAAAGTACTCATAACCCATTCTGCCAGGCCATTGGCCTGGGACCAAAGAGGAGCGCTTTTTGATGCTTTATATTGAGGTGATTTAGAAAGTCTTTACATTCTCGGCTAGTGAAAGGTGAGCCATTGTCAAAACTGCAGATACACCCCATGTTGCAAAGATGCCATCTAGTTTTTGAATGACCTTTTCATGTGTAGTGGATGAAAGGTGATCCACCAATGGAAAATGGGAGTATTCCCCAACATTGACTAGACGATGAGGTCCATTCTCAAGTGGATCAAAGAAATCAATTGTGTAAGAAAGTGCCCTCTTTTTGCATGGTTGCCCCCACTTTTTGCTGAACTGCTGATGTGCTTTGACTGAGTGTGCCCTGGGTTCCTGTCAAACAGGTACCTAGGGCCTATGTTCTTTCCCTAAAACTGCATTGAAAACAAAAACCAATTGGCACTCTTTGGCCACTGGTCAGTCCCTTGTAAATGGTACCACAGGTACCAAGGGCACTGTGGCCAGGGAAGGGCTGCAGCACTTATTGTGCCACCCCTAGGGACCCTGTACCTTAACACACACACACACTGCCCTTGCAGGCTGCATGTTTTGGTGCAGAACAAAGTGTAGAGTCGACATAGCACACATCCCTGTATGCCATGCCTACAACCCACTGCCCTGGCATAGGTCAGCCACTCCTCTAGCTGGGTGCACTATACCAGTGGTGAGGATACAGGTGCATGAGCCCTGTACCCCTACAGTGTCTAAGTCAATTCTTAGACATTGTAAGTGCAGTAATGCCATTAAGAGTATATGGTGCTGGGAGTTTTTCATTACGAACTCCACAGTACCATAATGGCTTTACTGAAAACTGGGAAGTTTGGTATCAAACTTCTCAGCACATTAAACCCACACTAATGCCAGTGTGGGATTTAATGAGAAATGCACACAGAGGGCATCTTAGAGATGCCCCCTGAAAAACGACCTAACACTAGTGTCCAGGCTGAGTGGCTGCTCACCAGCTGCCACCACCAGACATGTTTATGGACCCCTGGGTCGAGAGCCTGCTACTCTCGGGGGTCTGAAACAATGCACATCCTGGGACGAGGTGCCAAGCCTCCTCCCCCAGGATGGGCAGGGTACATGAAGGGAAAGCTTCAAAGTCTTGCCGCCTTTATGAGCTTCCCCAGTCCCTTTTCTGCTTTCAGCAACTGGCCCCCACTGGTTCTGACCCCCACTTTGGGTGGGAGAATCGTTGGGAAAACCAAGTGAGGAAGGGAGGTGTGCCCACCTTTGCCAACCCCACCCCTCAGGTGGGGGAGTCGAGGTGAAGCACAACTCTCAGTCCCCACCATCTTGCAGATGGGGGGACCCAGCTAACCAGAGTGAGGCATATGCCCCCTTCCCACTGGAGGGTGGCATATTAGGGGGTGTACCCACCCCAAGGAAGGGACCCATTGGTCCCAACCTTTACCTACCTGTAATGCCCCTAGATTTAGTATTTAGGGGCAACCCCTAACCTTGCCTCCTCAGACAAAAAACGACCAGGAAGAAAAGAAGAAGAAGGACCGAATAGCCGTGCTGAAGCTAAGAAGAGGAGGATGCCCACTGACTTGGCCCCAGCCCTACCGGTCTGTCCCCACCTCGAACCTGCAGAAGCGAAACTCCGGTGTGTCCTACAGCCAGCAACCTCAAGAACCCTGAGGACCTGCCCTGCCTTCCACAGAAAAGACTTTGTCTCCCGTGAACACCGGATTTGTTCACCCACAGACTCTGGCTCTGGCCAAATCCGCGAGTCTGCACCACTCTGCACCCATCGCCCACAGCCAAAGTTTGAGTGGCCCGACACCACAGGGAGGTCTCCCCAGAGATCCTGACCCGAGATTTGGTGATCTCTGAACTGCCTCGAATCTCCCAGCGAAGCCTGCAGCCTCTTTCTGGAGACTCCCCCGACCGCGAGCGGAGCTGGTAAGAGAAACCTGACGCCTAAAGACACCCCTGCACCCGAAGCCCCACGGCCTTGGGTGGCCCAACTGACGGTGTCCCAGCATCCCCAGGCATCCCAACTTACCTCTCCAAACAGTGGTCACCTCTAGAAGATCTTCGTTCCCGAGCCTGTAGTCTTTGTTGAAACCGGAGAATCCCCATTGAAACCAACAGGGCACCCGAAGCCAAAACAGCACCCTGCACCCAGCCGCCCCTGCACTGCTGCGGGTGTACCTTGGGTGCTAACTCGGATCCCCCTTTGCCCTGAGCCTAACACCAGGAGCTTTGCTCCCACAACCCAGTGGCCTGCTCGTAAGCAGCCACCAACCGGAGGCCGCCTATCCCCCGTTGGATAACATTGGGCCTCAGCACTCTGCACCCAGCCACCCTAGTGCTGCTGAGGGTGTTTTGAGAGTGCATCCTTGACCCTGGGGGAACCCTTGTTCGAACCCCAGAAACTCAACCTTAAAGACCGAGGACTTACCTGGTAACCGATAACTTCATTTCTTTCCATAGGAATACATTGACTGTTTTTCTCTGAAATTTTATTTGTGTGGAGTTGATTTGTATGGAAGCGTGAAAAACTAAAATTGTGCAAAACTGATTTTACTTACCTTTTCTCTAGGAAATGTCCCAGTGTGATATCTAGGCATATCACACTGAGTAGAAAAAGTAACTTAAAAAGTATTCTAAAAAGTAACTGAAAAGTAATCTGCACAGTAATTTTGATATTTTGACTTACCTGTATTTCAATCAAACTGCATTTGAACCTGCATTCAATTGTAAACACTGCATAAGATTTCGCAAAGCATTTATTTCATTTACCTGTGCCAGGCTTGGCTTGGTTCTAGAAATAAGATAACTTAACAATATTCTTTATACAAACAAAAGTGGTCTGAGTTCAATCTTTGAGTGTGTGACATCATTTGCTGATTGAGTTTGTACAACAAATGCTTAACACTACCCTCTGATAAAGCCTTACTGCTCGCACACACTACTACAAATAGAGAGTAAGGTGCTATCTACTTTTACCTCTGCCTACCTTTGGGGTTCCACTGGACTCTGTGCACACTATACCTCATTTTGGTATAGTATATACAGAGCCAGCTTCCTACAAATAGCAGTAGCAAAATAGCAATTTTCTCCTAATGATGATGCGGCAAGTCTGATGCTCAAAGGGTGCTAAATGACTTGAGATGAAAGACAGTTGCATATGACAAGTCTTTTTCGACCCTTTCATTGAGATACGGAAACCAGACTTGATCATGGAGAGCTCTCTTGGTTGCAACTATTCCTCGATGTCCCTCATGGGCGACATCAATTACTTGTTGCTGTAGACTCTCAGGAATAACAGTTCATGTGCCTCACTGAATGAAGCCTTCTTGGGTCACTGAAAGTTCTTCGCTTACATTTTTGAACTTCAAATACTCATTGTCATTGGTGAAAGGTCAGGAGTGCTGGTTCCACGAATGATAAGCAATAATGTCTTTTATTCTTAACATGTCACTATCGTGGCTCGTGGCAGTGACAAATTGCTCTAAAGACATGGCAGATAGTGTGCTCAATTTCACAATAAAATTGATGTAGGCCTCAGCTACTTTAGATAGGATACCAGGGCGTTGTAAGGGCACTCTTGAAAAATACTCAACTGGATTATGGTCTTTCCCTGGATGATTAATAATTGCTTAGTTGTATTCTTGTAACCTCAAACCCCAGCGCTTAATTCGAGGAGGCATTTTGGATTTTGGATTGCCAATCGTCAACAGTGCTTGATGATCAGTCACTACAGTGAAAGGCTTCCCATACAAGAAAACATGGAAACATTCACGAGCCCAAACCACTGCCAAACTTTCTTTCTCAGGTTGCGAGTAAGCACCTTCTGTTTGTGACCGGCTCTTACTGGCATATGCCACAATATGTTTCCGGGCATTTGGCTGTCTGCTATGCTATTGAAGGATTTCGCCCAACCCGACAGGGCTAGCATCAACTGCAACCTCTGTATGTAGTTTGGGATTAAAGTAGGCCATTTCAGTGGTAGTCTCAATGGCTTGCTTGATGTGTTGGTAGCTCTTTTCACACTCTTGTGACCAATGAAAGATATGTTTTTTTTGTGAGTTCTTGTAATGGTGCACTTATCAAAGCAAAGTCTTGTATGTATCTCGAACAGTAACTGGCCAATCCAAGAAAGAATCGTAAAATAGAAATGTCTTGTGGGAGATTTGCAGTAGACAATGCTTGCGCTTTTGCTGAATCAGGTTTCATACCCCCATCAAAAAAAGACATGGCCAAAGAATTTCAAGCTTTTCTTGTGGAATTCACCTTTGTCAGCATTCAGAGTTAAGCCGGCATTGGTCAACAAATGGCATACTTGCATGAGAGCTTTGTCATGTTCTTTCTGTGTAGCTCTGAAAACTAATATGTCATCACTATAGTTAAATGCATTTACTACAGGCTGTATGATGCTTTGAATGAAAAGTTCTGCAGCAGAGGATACACCAAAACTCAATAGCTTATAGCGAAACAGACCAATATGCATAGAAAAGATTGTAAAGTACCTGGATTTTTCTTCAAGCTCCAATTGGTGATATCCTTTATTTAAGTCGAGTCAAGATGAGAATTATTTGCACAATTCAGTTGAGTTATCTTACAGTAATATGCGGACATGGATGTCTCTCTCTCTCAATGGCCTTGCTGGCCTAACGCATGTCAAGGCATATGCTTACAGCTCCTTCATTATCTCTTTTAGGCACTACTACAATGGGAGAAACCCATGTGTCAGACATGTGGAGCATTCAATGATGTCATGTTTAAGTTACAAATTAAGTTCCTTTTCAAAAGCGTCTTGCAAGTGAAATGCACTTTGTCTTTGAGCAACAGGACGGACATCCTCATTTATGTGTAACTTTACTTATATTATTTTGAGTTTTTCTTGCCCATGAAATAATGAAGGAAAATGACTTACAATTTCATGATGGACATTCATATTGTAGTTCACTGAGATCAGTTCCATATCAGCCTCAGTATTAAAACTCAGAAATTTGGCACTTGAAGCTATTCCTTGAAGTACTTGAATAGGTGCTTGTATCACATTTTTCTTGTATTTCATCATGGCTACAAGGGATCATTGATTCTTTAAGAGTGTTGAAGCAGCCCATGCGTATACATTTGTCTTTGACTTAGTAAGTTGTGGTATCGGAAACAGTTCTTGGTACTTCTCCTCAGACATGATATTTATCGACGCACCACTGTCAATTATGAATGGTATCAAACACCCATTTATTTTTAGAGTGATCTTAAGACAATGTTTGAATGTGTTTGATGCTTCTTCATGTCAATTTTTCTTCACTTTCTGTTTTTTCTCACATTTGACCACTCCGTCATGTGCATGCCTTTCTGAGGTAAACATCAACATTGCACAATTATCATTGCCACTGTCACTGAAAACTGAGACTTAGGAACTCTTTGGCAACAATTTAAATGATGATCCACTTCGTTTGGTGTCTATTTGCCTCAGTTGGTGTGACCGCTTTGCCTTGGGGGAGTGCGTCAAAAGTCACTGAGGTAGCGCTCGATCGGTCATTTTGCCTTCATGCTGTGACGCACTCACTTTTCTCTTTGCCCTGCAAGTCCTCACTAAATGGTTCGCTTTACTGCAGCCGAGGCATGTTTGTCCAATGGCGAGACAATTACCTTCGTGTGAAAAGGACAATTCACTTCTGTAACACGTTCTCTTTCTCTGTGGAGACATCGCCTTGTTTCCCTCAGCCTTGTACCTTGACTTACTTTTTAAGCTTATGACGGATGCACTTTGGGCACCTCCAGCCTCCATGTCAGTCACTAGACAATCAGCACGTGCTTTACCGCATGCAGCCATGAGGACTTGTTCTAAACTCAGAGATTCCTTTATCGATAGGAATCAGACAGACGTCCATCGATTACTCTGAAGCGGGTAGCTTCCTCATCATTAAATCCATTGAATTTACAGTGCTTCACCAGAACATCCAGTCTCTCCACAAACTCCTCAATGGTCTCACATGGTCTCTGGTGCTCTTGACTGAATATGTATCTCTCGTAATCCACATTTGACACTGGATTAAACTTGACATGCAAGGATGTTTTGATTTGATCATATGTCACTTCACCTTCTTGTGGTATCTTTTTCATGGCTTCTTTCACTCCTTCACCAGCTATGTTCCTTAGATACTTTATAATATTTTTATCATCTTTTTCATCTATTGCATCTATGAAATCTTCAAAAGTCTCTATCCATGCAATCCATCTATTGCCAATATTGTGGTTTTTTGACAGTATCAAATTCAGTTCGTGGTTTTAAGAATGCAAGAGCCATATATACATTGGTTGACAGTAGTGGTCTCTCAAGCGCTTCGTGTGGAACAGGCAGAGCTTATATAGTGCCTTGTGACAGGCTGGCTGCGGGGTCAGCCTTACCAGCCTTACCAGCTTTTGCCACTTGGATCTTGCCCTTGCTCTCCATTGGAGCTCTTGACTTGATGGCTGTCTGGGAGTTGTTCTAGGCCCCTGTGCAGTAGCTTTGGTGGTGGGCCCCTTTGTCTGGAGACAACTCTGCATTCTCAACCCCTGACCCTCTCCTTGAGCCCGTTTTCCCAGTACATTGTGGCACAATGATTTGTTAATGGTTTTGGTAAGTAGATAAGCCTTGTATTCTACTAGCCCATGAAATAAGATAATGTTATGATTTTTGGTCAGCGCTGTGCTTAAATGTTTCTTCACAACCACCTTGTAAAGCTCTACTTTGTAGCATATGAATTTTAATTTGATTTGTACTGAAGTATCGCTGTGCGCTGCTTTTGTAACCTGATTGCATTCGCCTTTAGCATTCTTTACTCCATATAGCATATGGCATGAAGTTGTGTAATGGTGCAGTACCTTTGATTTGCAGCCGTTTCACTCAGTACCCGGTCACTAACATGTAGACTTTCAATATTGTTTTCTTTATCTTCAAGCGTTTTATACAAGCTGGCATTGCACTGAGACTCCACCTGTGCCAGCATCAATTGTGCACTTCAACTGCAGCACCCGTGGCACACACAAGCAGTTTGCTGGACCACAGCAAACTCTCTGGGAGATCGCTTTCAGTGTATGGGTTTTGGATCCCCTATCTTATTGCTAGTTGTAGCGCCCTGCCAGCCTAGGCACTTGCCAATAAATATGCCACACATGGATAGTAATTTTACACGTCTTTATTACACTGCGTGGAAGTCAGAACTCAACATTCTAAGCCTGCCTTCAATACATCCCTCCAATGCTTACGTCACAGGCCTACGGTATACAGTGGGAACCAAAAGAGTTCCAGCATTCTTTTATTACAAGACACTACACACTTTATTTTGAACACACTTTTAAAAAAGTAGCTGCATAATTAGTGTTAATATATTTGAATGTAATTTTGCATGTTTGCTGCCTTTGATATTGAAGCGTTCTTGGCTGAGAATAGTTTTAGGTGCATATAATTATTCAGGTGTGTTTTGCGGTGCTCTGTGATTACTTTAGATTCTATTTGGATCATGTGTACTTTATCTATATACCCTTTAAAATTAATGTATATTGGCTTGGTCTTGTGCTTTACATCTATTAAAAAAGAAAAACACTAAGGGCCTGATTCACAAAGGCAAATATACAAATGTATATTTACTCACATACACATTTCAAACTACACCTAGGTTTAACGCTCCAGTGTTTTGCTATTCACCATTTCCCAGCAGAGATTTACACCTAGGTGTAGACTTACATGTCTCCACCACCTTACATGAGGGAATGGATCCAACTATAATAGAATTTATGAAAGTAAAGTTACTATCTGTTGGTGGAGCTCTCCGCCACTGAGATCGAGTTCTTCCTATAGCAAGGTATAGTGAAAATTAAAAAGCAATATTATTTAAGAAAACTATATGTATATTGTAATGCATAAAAAATAAATGTAGATCCATTTAAAATAATTATTAATTACCAAGAACTAATTAAATCAAATGTAACAGTACATTAACTCATCAAATTAAAAGAAAATATTCCAAACTCACTAACATCACTAACATTAAGGCTGGGATGGACTGCATGCATACCTATTGTGACAACTTTTGGGCGTTAGTATCTCTAGAAGTGAAGTGCATAGCAATGAACTTATTCCTTTGTGGGTATTCATTTGTATTAGCAGGTTTCTCCCTTAATCCCTCCCTAAATTTCCCTAAATCCGTTCTATTTCGTAGTTGATGCTCCCCATTTACCACCTTTTTCCCTGGTCCCTCCCACAATTACTATGAAAATGTACAGCTAAGTGTGCAAAGATCGTTGACACCATGTTTGTGTTACCCCGAAACCGGTCCCAGGATGCTTGTTTCTGGCCCAGGGAAGACCTGGCTTGGCAGTTCGGGCTGGACTTTTCCCATGAGGCACAGGGTCAAGACTGATTTCCATATGGCTGGGTCTGAACTGGGGTGGCGAAGTGAGCTAAAGAACGATGATGGATTCAACCCAGATCTGTGACTGGGGGTGAGTGTCTGAAAAGTTTCAGCTCTCCGTCCATCATCTCCTTGTGTTTGCTTTGATCTCCACACAGAAAAGACAGGAGAGGCAGAGGTGGAAGTTTCTGACTGTAGGTATGTGAACTGCATTCTGAAGTACATGAGTAGTACTATTCTAGTACTACTTTACACACTACAAAATACAGTTTGTGAATCGAGATCTAAGTTTCTAACTGATGTGAGGTTTATTTGTTGAGGTTACTGTGCAGTGCAAAGCTTTTGTTCTCCCCTGTAAGATTGCCCTCTGGTCTACTTCATTAATTACTCACTCCCTAATATCCAGCATCTGTCCAGAGTGATTCAAATCTTCAGTGGTAATATTTCTAATTAGAAAACCTACAGAAGAACTACCCTCTTCATGGAAATACAGATCAGTATCTTTGCTCACTTTCTTCAAAATGCCTTGCTTTTCATTTTCTTATTTTGTATCTCTTGGTTAACACCCTGCTTACTCCCCTATAAAATGACTTATATCCCTTTCCCGCTACAGAAACAGCTCTCACATATTTAACTAACTTTACCATATCACCTCACCATAATCATATGTCATCCATCCTCATATTGCTTGATCTTCCAATTACGTTTGCAATAGTTGGTCTTTCCATGGTTCATCCTTCTCATTCTGTTGGCATTTCAAGCTCAGCCCTCAGCTGGTTCTCCTTCAATGTTGCAGATAAATCTTTTTTAGTTACGTGGGACTCAGTGGTCCACACTAACTGCCTTATGAGTTAACTTTTCTTAAGGTTCAACTTTAGGTTCCCACTTTTTCTCTATATGCCACCCCCTTCGTGGTATCATCTCTTATTTTGGTTTCTCATACCATTTCTACGGTGATGACAATCAAATATTTTTCTCTTCCATACATACTCACCTCTCTTCTAGTGACATGTATTGAAATGTCACAACCTTATTGAAAGGGACCCCTACTTAAAGTCCAATTCAAAGATGGATGAAACAAAGAGAATGAGTTCACTTTTTTGGAAAGAAAGTCAAAGAATTCCATGAGTAAAATGTTGGAAGTAATTCTGTTTTTTGGGAAATCCAAGCAGTTCTATGCCTAACATTTTGGGAGCATATGCCTTTCGGGATAAAAAAATGTAAGTCAAAAGTGCGCAGCCAGGTGCAATACTCCTAATTTATGTTTTTAAATTTGACTAAAGACAGATATGTCTATTGTCTTAGCTCATCAAGGGCTTGATGTGCAAAGTTTTTTTGCAGTTGCAAACTATGTGGTATACAAAATCATGGGTTTAAGGCCACAAAATGGCTTTTTAAATGTACAAAATCCCTTTTACAAGTCGGAAAATGCCCCTCCTATTTGTGATTTGGAAAGGAATGTGTCAGTGGCTTGGGACTGCAAATGCAGTCTCAAACCATTGATGAGTTACTGATCCCCAAGTTGGGGGGCTAACTGATTTGCAATGTTCAAAGTATTCTCTTGAGACACCTTCACCTTTGTGAATCATCTCACAAGCCTCAGGGGAGGAGGTAGTGATCTAGAGGATCTCTTCTTACAGCCCGATGTCTTCCCAAATTGGATTTTGTTTTCTAAACAGCACCTGTGTGTGTAATAGACAAGGACTGCTTTAGAAATGTGTTTTCCAGTTTCAGAAAACAACAGCAGGAACAAACGTCTGCTATCTCTTGCAGGCCTCCATACCTGCATTGGTAGCCATTCAGAAGGGATCGCTATTTTCAATTTGCAGAATTAATATTCATTAGGTACTTTGGTCTTTGACCTCCTGTGAATAGACAGTTGGAAGTCACATCAGAACAAAGGTTGCAAATTGTGTTCTCATTTGCAAACCAGTTGGTGTGCAAATTCCATAACCCTGGTTTGCGAATGGGATGATACATGGGGTCACCAATTGCCAAAAAGAGCTTTAAGAAGCAGTGTTGTAAAAAGCTGCTTTTATCCAGCCCGCATCTTGATTTTCTGCTTTACAGTCATTTGATCAGGCAACAGTTGTGTTTCCATATAGCACCAGGAACCCATGAACTAAACTTTCACATGACATGTTCTCTGTTTTCCTTTTTACCATATTCTATCATCTTCTCTCCTGGCACTCAGGCAAATGACCCCTCTGCCAGAAATCTCACTGTTTTCCTTAGTCTCACCATGTGTTTGGAATCTTTTATCACTCCCAGGGGCATATTCACAAGGACTTATCGCCGAGTTATTGCCACCTTAACGCATCAAAAGTGGAGATAGATTTAAAGCCCCATTCACAAGTGGGTGCAAACTGCAGACATCGCCAGTATTCCCGCGATAACTGCCCCAAAATCTATCTCCACGGGCAACACCACCAACTAACCCATATGAGATGCAGAGTAGGCGTTCCCGTGCAAAAACACACGAAAAAACCACAACACCACTTTCACAACGAACTGCCAGATCTGCGATGCGAGTCAAAACCACGCGATAAGCCGCGGTAGCAGCAGGTATTTAACACCTGCCTCTTGCTGGTGTAAAGCCGGACGACTACCTGCAGTAGGCAACGGAGCCCCGCACACAGCCACACCCGAAGAACAACCGACGCCATGGAGCTACTCATCATGCAGCTTGGAGCCCCAACAGGGCCACAACACCCACCGCCACCACCCCCAGGACCGCCACCACCCCCAGGACCCGGACCGGCACCCCCCCGGACCACCACAGAGGCAGCGCAGAGTAAGACAGCGGACCTACCGAAAATGCACCAGTCTCACATACCTAATGCCCGAGGAAGTCATTGCCCACTACAGGCTCAAAAGGACAACCATCCTCCGCATCATGACCCACATCGGCCACAGGCTGACGGTCCCAACACAGCGGACAACCAACATCCCTCCGCAGACAAAGCTGATGGCTGTGCTGCACACGTTGGCCTCTGGTACCTTCCAACCAACAACGGCCAGAGTCGGAGGTGTCTCACAGCCAGCCCTATCAAAGTTCCTCACACCTGTCCTGGATGCCATCATCAGCTTCATACCCCAGTACCTTCACTTCCCCCACACTGCGCAGGAACAGCTGGAGACCAAGCAAGGCTTCTACGCCATTGCTAGATTCCCACACGTGTTGGGGGCCATTGACTGCACACATGTCCCACTTGTGCCCCCTGCGGACACTGCACACATCAACCGCAACAGAAAGCACACGCATTCCATCAATGTGCAGGCAATAGTGGACTACCGGGAAATGTTCACCAATGTCGTCACAAACTACCCAGGCAGTGTGCACGATTCCTACATCTTCCGACAGTCCATCATCAACCAGAGCTTCCAGGATGGCACCTATGGAACTGGACTGCTCGTTGGTAAGTACCAAATCAACACACCACACACCTCAAAGCCATCATCACACAACGCACAACTGTGGGAATGCACACGTGACCAAACCACATACAACATGTCAATCAACATGCCCACCTACCAGACACGCCAACACAACTCCATTGGGATCCTGGGCTTCCCATGTACACAAGCCAGCTATATCATGGCACCACAGCCACACAAAAGCTGAATGTGTGGAGAGGAGGAAAGCAGGCATGTGCGAAGGATGCAAGTGACCCATGAATGGGAATGTACACAACGACAAGTGTGGCGTGAATGTGCTGGACAGACCTGGGTATGCAAACCACAGATATGTCCATGCAGACATTAACTGCTAGTGTCTGGAGAGTAGTGAACAGTGGACGCAACCATGTCACCCCAGGCTGTGGGTTAGATCGCGGAAATGTCGCTCGCTGCGTCCCCCCCTGTGTGCGTGAGCGTAGTGGGTTGGCCCGGCTTACGCCAGGCCTGCGCAGGGGTGTGGATAAAAACACCGTGGCGCTGAGCGTGGTGCTCTCCCGGAATGGCCAACGTCACTGCTAGGGTGGCGCCTCTCAGCCCGCCACGAGGCCGACGCCATGAGCAGCGGGGCCTGCGAGCCTGTGCGCCTGCTGCACCCCAGGCCGCTGATACCCAGACCCGGCTTGTCCGCCCTAGCGCTCCAAGGCCGCACTGCTCTCCTGCCGACACCGTCATGTGTCAAAGAGGGCCCACCACGTGCCAGTGCTAGCTCCAAGACCCACGCCCGCGACCTTGGCAGCCTCCTCAGACCATCGCTGTCCTCCATGACACAGGCCCCCAGGAGTCCTCATTCGTTGACATACTCCACCGCTGCAGCCGGCCTACACTGCAGTCCAGTATGTCCCACATCTAGAACTGAGTCTTCATTAATCAATGGCAGAGTTCATGCCAGTGAACGCAGGGAGAGGAGTGAGAGAAAGATGCTTTTCAGTCCGGTGGAAACACGGATCACCGTTACGGAGGAGGTTAACCAGTAGCAAGGACTGACCTGGTGCCACTAACCCTGTGCGCCATGAGGCACCCTCAGCCTCCGGCAGAACATTGTTGGTGTCTGAGCCTGTGGCCTGGGGGTTGTCATCAGCAACGGGCAGGTACGGACTTGGTGTGTGGCATGAGTCTGTGGCATTCATATCCGCCATGTTGCCGGACACAGCTGGTATGTGCCCTCTGCATCATGCCCTGGGGGTACAGCTCCCACTCTCCCCCGAGACACTCAGCGAAAACCACCTTTGATACATACGAGACCCTGCTCTGCCCTCATGACCCTACCCCAGTCTCCCGCAAGTCAGCGTCCCGTGGCGGTAGGCCCGTGTCGGCCGCTGTGCATCCGGGGCCACTAACTCTGTGTAACTCAAGTCATGCTCCCTTGCTGTTCGAACATTGCATTCCTGAGTGCCTGATGACTGTTGGAGTTGTTGCAGCACCAGCTACTCCCTGAGGGCTGGCTTACACTCACCCCACACACAGCCAGCACAGGCGTCACTGGACTAGTGGGCCTGCCAACACATCATGCCGAACCAAGTATTGACTCTTTTCTCTCTCTACTGTCACAGGTGATCAAGGATATGCACTCTGCCCTTGGATGATGACACCCCTCCGAGACCCGAACACACACGCCCAGAGGCAGTACAATGCGGCCCACATACGCACCAGGGGCATCGTGGGACGCACATTTGGTGTGTTGAAGTCACGTTTCAGGTGCCTGGACGTCACAGGTGGAAGGCTCCTGTACAGCCCAGACATCATGTGCAAGATGATCATTGCATGTTGTGTGTTGCACAACATCTGTGTACGCTCCAATGCCCCATGGATCCAAGTTCCAGAAGTACCGGACGATGATGAGGACGATGGGGCAGGTGGCCCACATCCCACTGCAGCTGCGGCAGGAATGGCCCGTAGGAACACCCTCATTGCCAATTTCTTCTCATGAGCACGTCACATTGTGGCCGTCCCTGGCAATCATGGGACAATACAAAATGTCCACAAGCACAGCATGTCTGAATAAAAAATATTTGCAGGTTACAGGTTGTACTTGTACATTGTCATGTCACAGTTTCCTGCTGTGCCAGATGTGATTGGCCATGTTGTGCACATATGCGGCACCAGTTGTGTCCTGTGTTCTGTTGTGGAGGTGTTGCTGTTTGTATCAGGATGTTGTCAATGTCGAGGTGCACTTATTCTTATGTGCGTATGCTGCACGGTGGGTGAGTCGCTCCTGCGACTCTGATTTGGCTGCCACTTATCCCTTTCATGCGGTGTGCCTTTCAGTTCTGTGCTTCCACAGTGCTGAGATGTTGCAGACTTGGGTAACTTGTGCTCTTTGTCGAGTTGTGACTCTTGGGCATGGTTTGTCCGCAGATGTGTCGTTGACATCAGGGGTTGTTTGTGCAGGTGGTTGGTTCCGAGTGTGACCTGCTCCTTTCCGGTTGTGGTCCCCACTCAGCCACCTCAGTGTCGTGCTGTGTACATTGTCATGATGATTGGACTGCAGCCATGCTACTCGTCATGTGGTGTCTCTTGCATTGTCAGTGTGGCTGACGTATATGCATGTTTGCTGTGTTTCGCATGTGTGCATGTATTGGTTGTGTGATTGTTGATCTGTTGGGTGGGTGCCCCTTTGGGCACATGGTGTACGTGGGACTATTTGGTGTTTGTGTGTGTGCTGAAGTGTTCCCGTGGGATCAGGGACATGATCCTGAGTCATTGTGGGTGTGCAGTGTGCTCTGCTTAATTGTGCATGTGTGCCATTGTGCCCATCTCCCCCCGTCCCCCCACTCCCTGGTCGGTACGCACCCTGTTGATGTAGTGTCGGGTCATGTTGGGCAGTGTCCGGATCCCCAACTCCTGTCACCGTCTCCCGACTGGTGACTGTGGCCACCATCTTCTCCATTTCATTCAGCTCCTGGTGTTCTGCTGGCACCCCTCCTCCGAAGTGCGTTGCTGCTTTCGTGTTGGCAGCGAGTTTCTGCTTGGTTTTGCCATTCACATCAATCCAGCGCCTCTTGTCCTCTTCCATTGTCCTCCTCGGCGCTGCGACGGCATTCACATGGTCTGAGATGGTGTGCCATCTTTGCCTCTTTGTTGCCAATGACACGTTGGAGGTGACGTACAGTTGGTGGTGCTGTTCTATCTCATCCGTGACGATAATCGGGTTTTCCTGCAGACTGTACCCTGTCTTCCTCTTCCTCTTCTCATTGCCCTTCCACGACCCCTGGATTCCTGGGTGTTCCTCCGTGGGGATTGTGGGGTTCATGTTGTCCTCTGCAGTCGGTCAGGGTGCATCCGTGGTACTCCGCAGTTGATTTCCTTTTTAGTGGCATTTTCCGTATGCTGTTCTTGTGCTTTTTCCCGCATTACGCGTGGGTATTGCTGGCCTCTCGCTGGTTATCACTGTTTTCTTATCGCGTTTGGGCCCATCGCGTCTTTTTACGCGTTGGGGTTTGTGTTTTTATCACCATTGCGGTGGTTGTATCGCGGACATTGGCCGCGGTTTCGGGAGGTTATCGCATGGTACCGCCGTGTTGTGAATTCCACGTTAACACGGGGTTATTTTCCCGCGATGGACTGCGATGTGTGAAGTTGCGTTAAGATTTTTTGGAGATGTTTAGCGCACGTTCTTGTGAATATCCCCCCCATTGCTACTGTAGGTCAGTATCAAGTTTTAAACATATGGAAGATCAGTTGTTTCAGTCCACTTTACACTACCACAGAACCAATATCCTCCCTTGTTCTTAGCAAATTGAAATCAACTAGGAAGCCTCCCTCATTACACTTTTGCCCCACTGGCAAAGGTCCTGAAATTTGCTACGAGGACACCTTACAGTGTCCACAGGAACACACGTCTTTTCCTATTAGGACTAGGATGGTTGACTATCTGCAAATATTCAAAGCTGCTCAATTTCATAGCACCTGACTATCTTTCAACCACCCGGTTCTTTATCAACATACCCGTTTCAAGCCATCTATCTGCCAGCCACAATCTTCTGGTCTCCCCATTCCACCCTGTGCTACCTCTTGATTCTGGACCTTCGTCTACCTGCTCCACTTCGTTAGACAGACCCCCCCAGGATTTTGCAGCTTTGGGTGGCAAATTTCACTGCCAAATAAAGCTAAATTTGCAGCCCAAAACCTCAAAAGTTGCGGTATTTTTGTGGTGGGCAAAAAAGTGCCCAACACAAAAATACTGAAGGCTTGTGCTCTGCCACTGCTGGAGACAGTGCAATGTCACAGTCTGTAACGTTGCAGAGTCTCCAGCAGCACAGCGCCTGGAATCGGAGGGTGTCTGATGCCAAGGAGAGCAGATTACAATATGAAACCTGCTCTTTTTGTCATCAGACATCCTATGTGTGCAGGGCAGCAGGGGTGGAGGTGAGGTGGGGGCGTCAGAGAAGATTAAGGGTATGTGAAAACAATTAGGAGACATGGGGAGGTTGGGGTTAATAGGAAGACAATGGGGAGCCAAGGGGGAGAAGTGCAGTGGAGGGTGGGGGACAGGAGAGCCTATCAAATGGCCTGCAGGGTCCGTAGGGGGCACACAAAGGTGTGAGGCGGCCTGCAGGCTATTTGCTCAGGAGGGGGCGAGGTGCATTTCAAAGGCAGGTGACAGAGGAATGTATCACCTCTGCTGCCTGCCTGTTGCTCATCCTCCCTTTACTGGCTCAGTGGCAGCACAGAGCCAGTAAAGAGAGGGCGAACACCAGGTTTTTTTAACATATTTTGCGGGCACTTTTGTAAAACTCAAGGTATTTTTTCAAAAGTGCAGAGTTTATGATTTTTTTGCAAATCGCGAAATCCTGGGGGCGTCTGATTAGAGCTCAACTCCTCCAATCATCAAGGCCAACTCCTCCACCGAAGAATTCCAAACAACCCTGAACCCTCTTCTTCTGCAATGGTTGATTTGACTCTCTCAGCACTGACACTGTAAATATTGTGATCTTTGTAGTTTCCTTTCGTGTGTTTGCCTGTCTGTTTTTGAAATGTACGTATGTACACTTCAGTAGTAGTATATTCATATTTCTGCCTACATTCACTGCTTGCATTCACAAACACTGCATTTATGCTCATCATACACTGTCAACCCTGTTCTTTGTTAATCATCCATCCAAGATGCTAGGTACCATTACTGTTCTGGCGTAAAACATGTTTTTTCTAAATCCTTTGCTGCTAAATAACTTTACCCCAGACAGTGAGGAAGATTTACCTAAAGCAGTGTTGATGAGGTGTGTGTGTGTAAGTTAGCGTGTGTTCGGTTATTGTATGCCTTCTGTTTCTGTGAGATTACTGCCTCATACTTAGGTTTATAATTTAATGTGCATGTGGCACAGCAGCTGTGCAGCGCTGATGGATAAATAATTATGCTTAAGAGAGTGTGACATGTACTGTGATAAGATTTCCCTTCATGAACGTTTTGGCACGCGAACTGCAAAGAGAAGCAGATGGGATCTGTCACTCAAAAGCTGATGATTTCGTTCGTTATTTTTACACCACGGACGTGATGCCACTGTTGTATAGGTGCCTTATCGGCATGCAAATAGATTACTGTCAAAAGTGATTACCAGGGACTAATAACAAGTAGCTCAATATCATTTTCACACTACATTTCAAGGTTTTGGGACCTAGTTTTGATAAGTACGCTGAAGCCAGGGAGTTTTAGAACTTTTCAAAAGTCCCGGGTAACGCCTGCTGCATGGGTTCCTGGATTGCACAGAAGCACGTTCCTCTGCTGCATTTGCACTACCTCATCTCCGTCCTCCTCATCTCCGTCCTCCTCATCTCAGTCCTAACTTGTGAGGCGTTTCCTCCGACAGAGATTTCCACGCTAGGGATCGATGATCCCTTAAAGCATGGGTACTCACAAACATTTTCCCGGGGGCCGCAAAGTTTTGGTCTATGGTGCGACCGAGGGCCGCACTGATGCCAGCGGGGGTGTAAAGTGGGTGTAGGGGAAGCAAAGCATGTATATCTAGTGGCTGTCTTTAAAAATGAAGGTGTTACTAAAATTAAGGGCCTAGTTACTTCCTTTCCATAACTGTAAATTAACCTTTAAATAAGTGCTTGCTGTATATTTAACATTTTTTTTCATTGTAGTGCTGAGTTAAGTAAGCAGCAGCCCAGTGCTGCTGCTGCCCAGGGGGCCGCATGTACAGGTCAGGAGGGCCGCATGCGGCCCCCGGGCCGTACTTTGAGTATCACTGCCTTAAAGCTTTCTTCCATCTCTATAGTAGTACCATAAAGCCCCACCCGCCCTCTCCATCCACCTGTTTTTTTCTCTGTCCTTTCGGATCAGAGGCAAAGCATGCAATTTTTATAGGTCTATAGTAGGGTTCCGGCTCTGCTGGTCGTTTGACAAATGTTTTTTGCATATGTTTTCCTTACCGTTTTCGCTGGGCGCAACGCTCTGTCTTGCACTGCAGGTGGCACGCTGCCCGTCTATGTGCTGGGCCTAGGATGGGATGGGGAGCTCAAGTCTGATGATTGTGCACACTGGCAGGCCGCTGAGGAGCCGCAGCGTGGTACCTGGAGCCGGGATCGGGTGTCAGATGACGCGCGGTACCGGGAGGCTGTACTATTTTTATTTGCCAGTAGGAATCTCATGGGAACATGATTTGGTTGCCAGGCAACCATATTTAAGCAGGAAAGAACGCTGCTGTAGTGCATTCGTTTTTACTGCATTTTACAGTATGAGTAAGCGCATCTGTAAGGAGAATCATTGGGAGGTGCCTCCGGAGGACGAAGAGGATGAAGTGCTCCAGATCTCTCTTTCTGAGCTACAGGCTCTCATTAAGGAGGCTGTGGATGTCGCCATGGGGACAGGTACATTCTGCACTCACAGTTGAAGAATCTCATGTCCCACATGAGGGAAGTACTGGGATTTGATGAAAAACCCCAGCTGGAAGAGGGTTTTTTCCCACAATATAATGCTGTGGAGAGTAATGATTTGCCCTTTCATGACATTATCAAATCTATGCTGTCTAAGGAACGGAAGGATCCAGATAGACAGTCCTTTCCTTGCTTTCTGAGTAAGGGCTGTGTATTGCAGGACTTTTAGGAGTTGTTTCCCCAGACTCCTAAAGTGAATACTATGTTGGCCACTATGGTGACCACTTCAAGTTTGGCTTAAGAGAATTCCGGATTGTCAGATGTGGTGGATAAGAAGGTTGAGGTGTCTCTGAAAAGATCCTACGCCGCTGTGAACTTTTCCATCCTGGCCAGTACATATGTGGCCTATGCCTCTCAAGCCTTACTTAAGGATTTTCAGACTTTGTATGAGTTGAGGCAGTTTGATGATGTTTGTACCCCACTCCTGGCAAATAGAGTTGCTGTCTCAGTTTTTGTCTGATATTTCCTTCGATAGTCATTGGGCGACTTCTTTCTCAGCTGGGGCTTCAATTGCTGGTAGCAGGTTATTGTGGTTGAAGTAAAGGAAGCTGGAGGCTAGCCAGCGTGCCTTTGTTATGAGGCTTCCCTTTACAGGTCAGAAGCTCTTTGGGCCTGAACTAGATGAGCTTGTCCAGAAGGCTGCAGAGGAGAAGATGATCTTGAAGCCTTTCCAGTTGTCAATGGATAGATGTTTGTTTGTCCAGAAGGAGCCGGCTCAGGCCCCTCCTGACATAGATTGGGGCTGCGCTTGCCGTAAAATCCCAACAAAACTTCCAGTCTGGAAAAGAACATCCTCCCAAATGACTATCATGGTGTGGGGGCACGCCTATGTTGTTTTAATCATCATCGGCAAGCCTCGATCTCAGACGCATGTGTCCTACAGGTTGTCAGCCTGGGCTATCAAATTCCTTTTCAGTGGTCACCTCCTCGGGGTTGGTTCCTTTCTAGCCCATTGCCAAGGGATGGATCAAAGTGGCAGGCCATGATTCAGGGGGTTCAGTCCCTTCTAGAAAAAGGAGCGGTTATCTCTGTGCCTGCTTTACGAAGAAAACGTGTTTTTTTTCCTGCTGTTCTTGGTCCCGAATCAGTATGGTCGGCTTTGGCCAGTCCTCGACCCCAAGACTCTGCACAAGTAACTGGTACTGGAACATTTCAAGATGGTTTCGGTCCAATCTATTCTTCCTTTGTTAGCCAGAAATGATTTCCTGGTCACACTGGATCACCAGGATGCGTACTTCCACGTCCCTGTTCATCCGAGTCAGAAGTATCTCCCGTTTGCTGTTGGAGGGCACCACTTTCAGTTCTGTGTCCAGCCCTTTGGTCTGGCGACCTCTCCCAGGGCGTTTACCAAGGTATTGGATCTAGTGGTGGCACTGTTTCACTTGGAACGCGTTTCTGTTTTCCCATACCTTGATGACTGGCTCTTATCTGCTCCTTCTTTTTTTAAGGCTCAGCAAGATATCAAGCTAGTAGTACAGACACTGCAAGAGTTGGGTTTCCTGGTCAACTTTCCAGTTGGAACCTACCCAGGTCAAGTTGTTCAATGGGATACTGTTCGACTCTGTGCAGGGGTTGGCCCGGTTACGCGCTCAGAAGGTGACGGCTAATCGGAACTCAGTATATCGTCTCTTGGAACAGTCTTCCATGTCAGTCAGGGTATGGCTGAGGGTTCAGGGCTCATGGCAGTGGTTCAGTGGGCATGATTTCATCTCAAGCCCTTGGTGAATCATGTCCTTGTTTTCTAGAGTCCCTGCTCCTGGGACTACAATCATCCCATTCCTGTGACGCCTGCAGTCAGAGAGACCTTGACTTGATGGCAATTTGAATGGAACCTGTCGTGGTGCATGTGATTCTGCTATCCCCCACCAGTGTATCTCATGTCGGATGTCAGCCTATGGGGCTGGGGTGTGGCGTTCCAGGATCAGGAGAGGCAAGGTCCTTGGGTGCCTTGGGAAGCCCATCAGTGCTCCAATTGGAGGGAGCTGTTGGCAGTGTGGCAGGCCCTGTTGTTTTTTCCCCTCAGTTGGTGGGGCTCAATTTTGTGGTTCATACAGACAACCAGATCTCCTGGTGTTATCTGAACAGGAAGGGGGGGACAAGGTGCAAAAGTCCGAATTGCACTGCCGCCTGGATTTTTGTTTGGGCCGAGTCCCATCTTTCTGCAGTGAATGTTCAGGGGTCTCTCAACATTCAGGCTGACTGTCTGAGCAAGGTCTTTGGTATTGTAGCATATCTCAGTTCAGGAGTTCAGTCGTGTGTGTGCAGTGTTCAAAAGTCCATGGCTGGATCTGTTTGCGTCTCCACACTAATGCGATGCGTCCTGGTTTCTGTTCCGAGGCTCGGATGCCCCAGGAGTGGGCAGTCAATGCCCTCTCAGTACCATTGCCCCTGGGTCTGCTCTATGCATTCTCTCCCATTCCCCTCCTCCTTCAAAGGGTGCTGCATAAGATTCGGGAGGAGATAACCAAGATCATTCTGATTGCTCCCTTTTGGCCTCGGAGGCCTCGGTTCCCTCTCCTGTTGTCTCTTTCCCTGATCCAGTCTTCCTCACTTCTGGTGTCGCACATGCGTCATCTTCGTCTGACGGCCTGGTATGTGAAAGGTTGGGGCTGATGGGTCTTGGGTGCTCTGAGGTTGGGGCTTTCGATATCCAGAGCTCTCGTAAACCATATAAGAAGCACTGAGGTTCTTTTCAGGGGTGGTGTTCTGCTAAAGCCTTGGACCCCCTGACTGTGGATTGTTTTTCTGTTCTTAATTTTTTGCGAGATGGCTTCTTGAAGGGGCTATCGTCATCCACTCTTTGTGCCCAGTGGGCTGCCATCAGGGCATTTCATGTGCGAGAGGATTTTTCCAAGGTTTCCACTTTAGTGTCTCAGCTCCTGAAGAGCCAGGGGTGTCTAAGACTGTTTCCTCTTGGGATTTGTCATTTGTTCTTAGGGGGTCTTCAATTGTCTCCTTTTGAACCCTTGGATTCCTGTCCCTTGTCAAGGTTGTCTGCTGAGACTTCTTTTCTGGTGGCCAACACGTCTGCTAGGCGTTTGAGTGAACTGGGGGCTCTTCATTCCTCTTTTCCCTTTTTGCGCTCCTTTCCTGACCACGTTGTGCTCCTGCTTGATCCCACTTTTGTTCCTAAGATTTCTCGTCTTTCCATTTGAACCAGGAAACTGTCTTGCTAGTTTTTCCCTTGGATGTAGAGGGGATTCCGTCTTCCTTGGATGTGGGTCCTGCTCTGTCTGTCTATTAGTCTAGGACCAAGGACTTTCGTAAGCCCATGTATTTGTTTATCTCTTTTGGCTCTGGTACCCTCAGTAGTAGTACTTTACTTTATTCGGTTATTACAACCATCAAAGTTTCCAGCAAAACATTAAAATATCAATAACAATACATAGACATAGATCGTATTATTGCCAAATACAACATTTCAGTCGAGGCTAAAGGCTGTGAGCACCCCAGCACAAGAGGAATATAACTAATTTCAAGTGCCACTTCCAATACAAACTGTGCAATAGTAATAAAAACCAGATGATAAAAGATAAAACATGGGTAAAACAGGTATCCATATACAATGGTAGCAGCAATATATGGTGTCTACCCTCATCCGGGACATACCCAGGTTTAAAGTGCCAAGTGCTTCAAAATCAATTAACATCTAGTACCACAGTATTTTAGCAAAGATCAAACAGATAGCACCATAAGTGGCAATATATGGTATCAACCCTCATCATGGACATACCTAGGTTTAAAGTGCCTAGTGCTTCAAAATCAGTTGACATCTGGTACCACATTAGTTTAACAAGAATCAAACTGATAGCACCATACGTGGCATCAATATAAAAAACATAATAAATATATGTCTAAACTACAATAAAAACGCCATTCAATCACTATAAAAGAGGAAACAATTCATTATTACAAAAATAGAACTCATAATCATTACACTGGTTTAATTTTAAAAATTGCATAGCATTTATACCAAACTGCCTCTAAAAATTTACTAACAGCTAAAACAGTTCTAAAGGAGAGATCGGTCTTTAAGATCCTCAGGGCAATTTAATAATGTGTAACTCCCAGTTCACGACAAATAGGAATAATCCACCTCCTGCGGGGGAGGAATACTCTAAGCAGAAGAATAGTAGATGTGATTCGTTCTCGTCACCCTGATTACACATTGGACATGTCAATGTTAAATGTACTTTATTCCATTTATGTGTAAACGATCTTATCGGTAGTGTCCCCAGACGAAACCGTAAAAGAGGGCTTTTAGGGAAAGCGGAGGGTATAAAATCCAGGTATTCCTCAAAATATGGGTGATATTTAAAATCAAGAAATTTATTGGTCAGAGATCCCACAGAACTTCTTCTTAGCAAACCTTCATTGATAAAATCCCAATAGGTGGTTTTAAGTAGGAGTATGTCAATTATCTTTAGTTTAGTGGGATCAGTCCAGAATCTATGGAGACCTAACTTTCCCATCCACGAAAACACATGTCTGATCCATGGGAGCGATCTAGCACCTGATAGATTAAGAACTTCACTCAAAGAATCCCTATAATCTAAAAGCTCTGGTGTAGACCAAAGACGGACCCAGTAAACCAGTATTTTCAGGACAGCCAAATCAGTTATTCTTTTTAGTCCCAATTCTAAATACAATGGGATAAGGGGTGTGCTATGAGGGAGACATAATACTTTCCTAGCAAAACTATTTTCTACTAATGCCAAGGGTTGTGCATCAACATAGCCCCAAACTTCAGCCCCATAGAGAGCGGCCCCTTGCGCCTTGGCACGATAAATCTCCAGAACTGGGGATACTACGTGGGACACCGTTCTCTTTTGCGTCCTCAGAATTGCATTAGGCCTATGCTCGATAAGGAGTTTACTTTTCATAATCTGGTCAAGCCACTAAAAACTATCCATGAAACGTACTCCTAAATAATCAAAATTGTCAACCCTCTCAAGGATCTCATTACCAACCCGAATAGTTGTTTTACCTCTCCTGGCCCCCTTACCCAATATCATGAATTTTGTTTTATTAACATTAAGCTCGAGACCCCTTTCATTGCAGAAGCCTAAAAATTTGTTTACCAGGGTCTGCAGACCCATGGGCGACTTAGAAATGAGTACCGAGCCATCGGCAAATAATAAGATCGGTACCTTCCTGTTCAGCATTGGGGAGTCATTTACACAATTTTCCAAATCCTTGACTACATCATTTAGGTAGAGGGAAAACAAAGTAGGAGCGCGCACACAGCCTTGCCTGACTCCCCGTTTAATTGGAATGCGATCTGTTAGTTCGCCACTCTGTCCCCAGCGTACTTGGGCATAATTATTCTCGTATAACTTACTCAGTAAATGTACAAGATAGCTGAGGACACCGAGGTTAAGCAGGACCTGCCACAAATTGGAACGGGGAATGAGGTCAAAGGCAGCTCTAAGATCTATAAACGCAACATACAGCGTACCCTGGCGTAAAAGCACATTTTTCCAGTGCAATAAAGAAAATCTAAAAATCTGGCCTATAGTACTAATTTTCGATCTGAAACCACCCTGGAAGGGAGAGAGAATTTGTTTTTCATCCATCCATTCCGTTAGTTTATTCAGGACTGGTCGGCTGAAAATTGTTTGGGCATTATCTAACAGGCTTATTGGCCTATAGTTGGCTGGATTATTAGCGTCTTCCTTTTTAAATATTGTTATTATCTCGGACCCCTCCATGAATCAGGGACATCTCCCCCGGCCGTGATGGCATTTGATAGAAGATTAAAATAGATTGACCAGATAAGTGGCTCTGACTTAAAAAGGTCCCCCGGAATTTTATCAGGCCCAGGTGCCTTAGCTAATTTAAGAGAAAGTATTGCACTATTTGTCTCTTCAAGACTGAACAAGATAGGTGTATTATTTGGCTTTTGCTCTGAATGAGGTAAAGTTGTATCTTCAACTATATTAATCACACTGGCTGGATCATCAGGCTTTCTTAATGAATATAGTGATGAAAAATGGGCCACCCGGTTTTCAGGTGATATGTTAAAACCTGGGTACTTCACACTTTCATGGTTATTTTGCGCTACTAGTTTCCAAAAGGCTCTACTGTCCTTGGTTTTACTGGCTGCAAGTAGGTCCTGCCAGAATTTATCTTCCCAATCTCTTTTAGCCTGTCTAAATTGGGATTTGTAGATTCCTCTGGCATTTCGAATTTTGCCTCTATCACCCTCAATAATTGAAAGTTTTAGTGAGTTCTTTGTTGCTTTGCATGCAGAGTCAAACCAAACATTGTATCTAGGATGTGTCATATTAGTAACAGTTACCTCTTTATAAAAGATCTTTTGGAGTTCACCAAACAACTGATTATGGACTGATAAAATAGGTATTCTAGCTGGGTCTATCCCCTCATATTGGTCAAAGGAGGCAAAAAACTGTTTGTAGAGTTCTGAATACACTTCTGGATTTGCCATAACTCTCGGCCATTTAACAGTGCGACGATTGTTAGATACTGGAGGTGCGGGGACAGCCGTATGCAGGGCAACATACCCTTGTCCCAAGGACTCTCCAGCAAATGTCACCTCAAGTGAGTTATGATCACTATCAGATCTTACAATAATAATCATATCAGCTAGTAAGGGCCACATTCTCACATCAGTTAATACATAATCAATTACACTCGCGCATATACCTCTCTCAAATGTAGATGCATGCAAAGGGTCAGAAATGGTACGACCATTGAGGGCTCTCAGACCTCTACTAATAACCAGCGAGACCAGTTGTAGTGCACAGGAAGTAAAAGTTTTTCTTGGGGGTGTTAGCAATTTTGGAATTCCCGAGTGCTCATCTTCCTCTGCTGTAATCTCTGTTAAAAAGGAGCAGGGTTCAATGGGGGTATTGAAATCTCCCGCTACTATTATTCTCGTATCGGAGGGTAAAACATCCAGTACAGTATCTAATAGTGCTAAAGTAGTGGATGTATTGTTATGCTTAACTGATCTAACATAGATGTTAAATATTGCCAGAGAGAGACCAGAGGGTAGGGTGACTATGGTCCCCATTAGGTCTGGGCAGTCTATTTCCAAGGGAGTTAAAGTGCTAAAACGCCCATTCTTTATCAAGGTTAAAAGCCCTCCACTAGCTCTGCCAAAGTGCAATGCAGGTTTAGCATCTATGAATACCCATCTATGTAGACTCTCTCTGTAGCCCATGTCTCCTGTAACAGACACACATCAAAACTTGTAATATACCTTAACCACTCCTGGTCACATAATTTCGAATTTATACCTGCTAAATTCCAGGACAGTAAATCTAAGCATGGGAGAATATCAGAGCCATCAGCTGTATGGGTGTTAGAGTTAGGCCCTGAGAGGCTTTGTGCTCTTGTATGTTCATCAGGGGGTCATAAGGTATTACAATCATCATTATCATATGTTTCCGGTAAACTTTGGGCCTCATCTTGCGAAGCATCCTTATTATAATTAGTACCCGATGAGGACATTTGTTCATCTACATGATTTGTGCCACAATTAGTCATTACATCCCAAGATGCCCTGAATCTCTTTTGACCCGTACTGTTACTTAGACTCATATGCCTTTTGTGCAGTCAATCTGGTGCATTCATGGGAGATAACAAAACAGGAGAACGAGAACTAGAAGCATTAAAATCATCAATTGATGGGCAAAACCCTCATTCTGTTGGCCCATCCGTTCCCTCAATAGTGGGGAGAATGCTTTTAGTTGAATTCCTGTGGGGGGTTTTTTCCGGCACAGTCACAGGTACGTAATTTAAAATTAATTAGATTTTCAAAGAATTCGAAGATAGGACAACATGAATGTGATCATAATGTGAGGATGGAGTTGTGCGCCTTTTTGCAAATACAATATCAGATCTTACTATGGATAGGCAGTTCCGCTCATGTCTTAGCCAATAGATCACCTTATTGATCAGTGCCTCAGTATCCTCCCAGACATCGTTGTTCAGTTTGGGAACCCCTACCATGTATATGGACCTATTGGATTTCTGTTTTTCCCTAGATCGTTGAGGATCGAGCTTCAAGGGAAAGCTCCTTGTAGGTGGATATAGAGCAGAGCCAGTAAACATAGTATGAGGGGAGGAGACCTCATGAGAGACAAAGTGATGGGGTGGTCTTCTGGTGTGCAAGTTTCTCACTAACATCTGGTTGGTGTCCCACTGGGGCAGTAGTGTAGGGGGATACGTAAAAACAGGTTTGAGTATCACACCTGAGGGAGATAATTCCCTATGCCAATTCTGTTTTACAGACATTGAATAAGTGTTGTTTTTAAGGGAACTGGGGCCAGTAGGGCCTTCAATGCAACATTTCTCCGAGCCCCTTATAATGGAAACAGGAACCAACTCTGTATCCCTGGCCACCCCAGATGGAAGAGTCTTCCCAATGTCTGACTTCCCAGAGCTCCCACAGCTGCAGCAACAATTACATAAGAGCTTAGATTTAATAGTCAATACATTCGCTGATAGTAACCCAAGTTGAATGCAAAGCTCATTCATTTTACTATACAGCAGTTCATTGTCCACTAGATTGCTCATTATAGCTGTATGTACACTTTGCAACTTTGTTGCAGAAACAGTAGGGGGAATGTCCTGTGATAGAGCTGCCGATGATTCAACTCCCGCCGGTTCATCCATAGGTTGAATAGGATCAAATCGGTTAAAACAGGGCACATTCGGGATCACTGTAATGGTTGGATATAGAGAGCAAGGGGTCTTATTAGAATGATCTACAATGTTTATGTCAGCAGGCTGAGGTAATGCAGGGGTCTGATCTAAAACAGGAGCAGACCCAATAGCCTGGCTTTCCGACTCCATTGCTCGGGGTGCATGCGATGTACAAGGGCTCTCAACCAAAGTCAAATCCAAAGTGGGAGCCCTAGGGGCAATTGATGCCTTGAACATAGCTGGAACTTTCGCCGTTTTGGCCTTACCCCTAGGATTATTTGATGTAAGCAACTGCTCGACCTCACCAATTAATATATCAATGTCTGCTAATGTGGTTTGATCAAGAGCAGTAGCCCCTGTTCTGACCTCCTGCTTAGCTAAACCTGATTTCTTTGGTTTCTTTATGTTGTGATCATAATTTCCAAGGCCTCCTGTGTTACGCTTTCCCATTGTTAAGCCCAAACAGCCAGGACAGTTTTAAGATTGGCACAACTGTGACACACAGTACCTTAAATGGTGCTTATCAATCCTTGCGCTGCAGTTGACAGAAGGGTGGCCCAGCCCAGCCTCTTCCGGGCTCTGACAAGCGCAGACGGGCCTGCCCTTGGCCTGGGCTTTGCCCGGGCGTGGCCCAGGCACGCCCGCGCGCGTCCCACGCTGCGGGAGTCCGAGACAGCTTATATGCGCCCGCCAGCGCAGGAGAGGCAACACTGGCGCCTCCTGGCACAAAGGAATATGGGGGATGCAGTCCCCGGTGGCCCCTGGCATCCGGCAGCAGCAATGGGGCATGAAAAATGAGCTCCCGTGCTGCGGGAGCCTGAGACAGCTTATATGCACCCGCCGGTGCAGGAAAGGCAACGCTGGCGCCTCTTGGCACAAAGAAATATGGGGGATGCAGTCCCCGGTGGCCCCTGGCATCCGGCAGCAGCGAGGTACGTGAAAAACGGGCTCCCCGTGGAAAATGAGCTGCCTCAGTAGCAAGATTTCTTCCCAGGTCAGACAGGCTATCATTCAGGCTTATGCTTCTGCTGATGTGTGTGTTCTACTCGGGCAGTGGCCGCTTCCTGGGCTGAGGCCGGTGGGTCTTCTATACAGGAGATCTGTCATGCTGCTACCTTCCCAGCTGACTTTTGCCTGTCATTATCATTTGAAAGTGGTGGGTGGTGGGTGGTGAGCGTTCTTTTGAGGAAGCTGTTTTGCAAACAGCAATGGAGTAATTGTCATCTCAATTAATGCATTTGTATCCAATTTGTGTCAGTGTGCTGCTTGCTTGGTATATCCTCACAAGTTAGGACTGGGGTGAGGAGGACAGAGATGAGGGGGTAATATCCCATTACTTACTGGTAATCTTCATTACCCTGAATCGGAGTCCTCTTCATCCCCGTCCACATCCCTCCATCTTGCCCTTGTGTTCACCTCCACAAGTTTGTTTTTCTCGGACTTGGTATTTTACAGGTGGTTGGGCAGGGGTGGTTGGGCTTTATAGTACTACCATAGAGATAGAAGAAAGCTTTAGGGGATCTTCAATCCCTAACATGGAAATCTCTGTCAGATACGTAAATGCCTCACAAGTTAGGAATTCGGGACAATGAAGATTACCGGTAAGTAATGGGACATTACTAATTGCTTCAATCTTTATTTCACACACACAGAAACACACGCACACCTATTGGTAGATGTGTCCATCTGTGTATCCCTGTGTGTTCTCAAAAGAGTCCAAGATGTTAAATAAATTATAAACATTCTTGAAAGCAAATATGATCTTGATATTGTACTTGTCAAAATTATTTAGCTTTTAATTTAAACAAAGGAACTCCTGTTTTGCCCAATCCTCAGTGAGTATTCCTTGCTTATATGACTTCATAAAAACACCCACTTCTTTACATATGCTGGTGATTCCCGTCTGATGGTGGGGCTTCTGGGAGGTGGGAGGATCTTCTTTCCAATGGTGGCCCACCTCCACGGTGGAAGTGGAGCCCACCAAAGACTTATTACCAATGGGATGGAGCAGCCTCCACAAATCTTGAGCTACTATGGTACCACACACATCAGGAATGCCTCATTGACATTTGTATTGTATGAGACACCATTAGTGAGCAGCAGCATGTGCTGAGATGCATTGATAAAACAGCCAATTTTGCTATGCACCTGATCGGGTAGCTATAACACGCAACATCTTACAGCACGGGCTTCCATGGTTCTTTCAACTACCTTGTAGGGAAGCTCCATTGTCAGATACCACTGTGCATGACAGCCTTCCTGCCCAAACTCTTGCTTGAGATGGCAGTACTGCTCTTTCTGTAGCCAGCACCTTTTCCATGCTGAGTCATGGCTATATCAACAACAGAACCACCTGCCTGTGCTTTTATAGCTGCCACCTTTTGGGAGCCACCCACAATATTTGTGTGTCAGAAACCCTTTCGGAGGGCCACGGGCAGTCAGGGGTTATTGGGCACAACTGTGGGTGCTGAGGCCTTTTACCCCTGATATCTCAGGCCCAACCTACTATGGATCCTGAGCAACTGGGCCAAGTACCCCTTCATAACTTGATTCTCAGTAATAGCGTGTTTCAATCAGTCAAAGGCTCACTCGGGGTGAAGAGCGGGGGATGGGAAGGTAGTTACAGTAACCGAACATAGGCTCACAACTCAAAACACGTGCAGCGGCAATAAATGACTGTACAGCCAAATATTTACTTTTATGAAAAAAAAACGTATTTTGCAACTATCATTGCAAAGGGAAATATGACATTCACAAACAATTTCCACAGTCCCCCTGAGGTCAGGGCTCCAGTGTTTCTTTGGAAGTTCCCCGTGTCCCACTCCCTTGTTACTCTAGTGATAGTGGTTATTCCCCATTCACTCTAGGCAACCCCCAGGGTAATCCCCACTAGTAGTCTGAGTCTCAAGATTTCCCTTCCAACTCTATCTTAAAGTCAAAAGTGTTCCAGCACCGAAGATATATCTAGCAAGAAAGTTCCCCCTTGGGCCAAATAGCTCAAAATCAGTCTTACTTACACCTGCAGGATCGAAGCCACCAGAGTTCCTGAGTGTGCACCCTCCTCGGGTGCTGGAATGTAAGCAGCTGGTTCAGGTGAGTTCACAGCATGCAGCCCAGGCGGTCTGCACTTGGTGGTGCTCGAGTTCCTCACATGTGGTTGTGCAGCTTCAGCGACCGGAGGTTCTTTGTGGCTCCTTCAAGCTGGGTAAGTTCTATGGTATGTCCCATGGTGCGTGGGGGGGTGAAGCAGTGCAAAGATCCTGATACTGATATTCTGTCATGGTGCAGGTCCGCAGAGATCCCTTTTTCCTCCAGTGATGATCCCGACCAGGGCAAACGTCTTGCTTGCTCCTGGTGACACCCTCTGGCTTACGGAGTTGCAGTCTCTCCACTATACATGGGCTCTGACCTGATCCACACCGAAGATCCCTTCATGGCGTACCCTCCTTGCATACAGGGTCACCAGTTGTACATGGGTACAGCCCATTCAGCACATCTGTCTTTCCATGGTGACCCCAGTATATTGGGTCACCGGTCCCTCACTGCAAATGGGCAATGACTTGTTTGGCACAGCGATGATGACAGCTCACTTCACGGTGGTCCTCTTGGCAGGCAGAGTTCACCAGCTTTTTCATGCTCACAGGCAACAACCTGATTGGTGCAGTAGCTGTCTCCTCACACGTCGCTAAGGGGGTCTACCCCACTGGACCTCACTCCCTCCACCACTCTCCTCTTCCTCACTGGGCATAGTGGTCTTGGCAAACAGGCAGGCATTGGTGCTCGAGGCTCCAGGGCAGGTGGCCTTGAATGTCCTGGCTGATGTCCCTTCACCGAGCTGGGAGACCAGCAGGCCTGGGCCCACAGCACATGTACACCACACATGCACTGTGCAGCACTACCCAGTAAGCCGATATTGGCCAAGTGTGAGTTTAGCACACAACAGTGGAACATTAAAGGAGTGAGCCTGTGGGCCTCACTCCAGTGACACAGGTAAATAGGAACTTTTCACTCCTACTGATCACTACTCGGTGTGCTGCCACTACTGCACTTGTGCTGCTTAACTCCTGGCAAAGGCAGCAGCCTTTTGCTAATATGAGGGATTGCTTTGGGCATCCCTCGGGCCCAACAAGACTGCAACCCATGAGGCAGGCCCATGTTATGGTGCAAACACATGATCCACGTTTATCTAGTACAAACAAAATCTGCATTAGGGATCCAGTTGGGGCACTAGGGGCACGGGTCCAAGTTCATTTGCATGTGGAGGGATTTTCCACCTGACACTGTGACTGTGCTTTTGCTGCAATTTCTGCATGTCCTCACAAACATTCATCCAGTAACACCACTCAAAACATGTACCATAAGGCAACAATTATGCTTCTTCCAGAGGTGCCCCGCCTACTAATGCTGTATCCCCATGAGAAAAGTCATATCTAGCTTCTAGCGTTATGGCTTTAGTAATTCCTATACACAAAAGTGAGGACCGGACTTCTGGAGCATGTTGAACTCTTTTATTCCATGAGGACTTTGTTAATGAAAGACTTTATCACAAGGGATTATGGGCCGGATTAAGAGTTTAGCAGTTTGGTACTATGTCACAAATGTGACAGATATCCCATCCACCTTATTACAAGTGCATTATATTCTAATGCACTTCCAATACGGTTGACGGGAGCTCCATCACAATTGTGACAGCTTACTCATCCAATAAACTCTACATTAGGCCCAATGTCACAGTCTGAGGAAGGCTTCTGTTGACTGCATATGCTTATACGTATATCCATAACTTTGATATCTCTTGTGTTGATCCAATAAAATATGTCATCACCTCAACATAATCTTTTTTTCACTGGTTTAACTCAACACTGAAACTTCATTTTCAAGACAAGTAAAATGTCACCATGCTAGACCTGGTATCCCCCAAACGTTTTGCCTTCACTTCTCCTGTTTTGCTGAATTCGTTTTTGTTGGCATTAGTACTCTGTGCATTTTACCACAGCTAACCAGAGCTAAAATGCTTGTGCTCTCTCCTTCAAGCATAGTCAAATTGGCCTACATCTAATTGGCACATTTAATTTACTTGTAAGTCCCTAGTAAGTGGTACTATGTGTACCCAAGGCCTGTAAATGAAATGCTACTAGCCGGTTTGCAGCACTCATTGTGCCTCCCACCACAGTAGCCTTTTTAAAACATGTCTCAGGCCTGCCACTGCAGCCTGTAGTGCAGTTTTAAACTGCCATTTTGACCTAGCAAAATAAACCTTTTAGCGGGCCTAAATCTTCCTTTTTAAATCATATGAGTCACTCTTAAAGTAGTCCTTAAAGGCTCATAGGGCACAGGGCACTGGTTTTAAAAAAGTGGGACATATGTACTTAGGCTTTACATGTCCTGGCAGTGAAAAACTCCTAAAGTTGTTTTTCACTGTTGTAATGCCCATTTTTCCTAGTGACTAACACTGGGTTACCTTCTTACTTTTAATAAGTAATACTTTTGGGTTGGGAACAGATAGAGATATACTGTTTACACTCAAATGGTTTGTAATTTAAAATACTGTTTATTGGTAAAGTTGGATTTTAAGTGACTATTCTGGAATCGCAACTTATAGAAAGTTGGCATGTTCTTCTCCCATCCATTTGTGCCTTCTGTCAGTGTACTGGGTCACATGACTGTGAATAGCTTTGCTGTTGGGATTTGTATATTGCTTCCAGAGAGTAACACAAAGGAGACTTAGGTGTGGACAGGATGGGCCATCCTGGCAGGATGACTGGGAGGGGCTGTACCCATCCCCACTTACATATCAAAGGTCTTTGATACCTGCCCACACAAAGGAATCTGACACCAGGTCTGCCCTGTCTTTTGTCACCCCAAACAGTTTGGAGCCTTTTGCACACCCATAGAGTTCATCTTCTTTTCATGGCATCTAAGTCATCGAACGCCCTCTCACTATTCCTGTAAAGAGATTTACCTACACTTAAAATTACAGCACACTTGTGTAATGTTATGTGTGAGTAAATCCATATGTGCGAGTAAATGTTCTTTTTGTGAATACCAAGCATGAATTTTCTTGTAAATCTAGATATTCACACACTAAATGTTGAATTGTGAATTTGGTCATTTTTGTTGCAGTCATAAAAGATATTCTAGTATCCAATTCTCTTAAGAAAGCAACTCAGAAGATGCTGCTGTATTAGTAATGAAAACAATTCAGAGTGTGCAGATATAGGAATCTGTTTCCCACCAGGAAAAAAATTACAACGTATGCATGCACAATTTGCGCCAAACTCTCTAAGTGTGAAGTAGATGCTGTCTATGACCATGTAGACTAGGCACTCATACATATACTTCTTCATGCACATACATTACAAATTGGTTATGGCAGTTGATGTTCCTTGGGTGTATCAGAAGGAGTAGCCAGGGACATCCAGTGCAAGTGTGGTGACACTCTTTCTGAACTTGGTAATGATTTACAAACAGTTTAGCACATCTATGTTACATCTAAATGATCAAAGTGCAAGTGCTACAGAAAGTGCGGCAAACCACACCAAAGTCAGAGACTGCTTAGAAGGGATGATATACTTAAAGGAATTAATTTGCAATTGTTATGTACTCAATGTGTAGGAAAACAACCTTGCATCAGTATTTTCATACATTAAGTACATTTTCCCCATGGTTATACATGCATGTATAAGTTACAACGTTTTGTTAATTATTAAAATAGATGTACGTTAGGACCATGGGTACGGGCAACATGTACATAGGTCACTCCCTTTTGCACTTAATGTGTTTCTGTGAACCAGGCTCATTAAGTAAAGAATGACTGCAAGTGGAGTGCAGGCAGATTGTATTTTTGGAAACATGAGACGAATGTAACAGTCCTGATGGTGAATGAAATGTTGCCTTCACTCTGTTCTTTAGGTTTCGCCACTGTGCTAGTGAAATCTCTTGTATTTTATATATCTTAAAAGGGGGCTCTTATCAGTTACCACCCACAACTTGTCATGGCATGCTTCATCATCGACGATTATCCACACCATGGTAGGTGAACACCATAATGGCGGGATCAACTCAGTTGATTCATCTGGACAGTCCAATAGTAAAGTTGTAGGTCTGGGATACCCAGCATCCTTTGTACGGTGACTCTACATATTTGTTATAGGCGACTCTGGTTTGGCTCCACTTCACAGGTAGGAAGTGAGGGTGAACTCTAATGATCTAAAGAAATGGAGGGTAATTGGTAGGGATAGTGTTGTATTACATACAGTATTTGGGGGAGGGCGATCATTTTGTATAGGGCACCTCGGCCCATTATGGAAAGAGGTAGTTTGCTGCAGACTTCAGTTTTTGCTTTTAACTTGGTTAAACGAGATATGATGTTCAGATTGCAGCTTTCCTCTTCTTCCAAGATATGAATTCCCAAGAATTTAAATGCCCCTGGTTTCAGTTGTAAAGCAGTTGGGGCCAGTGGCAGGAATTGGACTGTGTCAGTGAAAGGGACAATTCTTGATTTATCCCAGCTTACCTTCTGAGCCCGTATATATTGAGGATGTGCATTAATCTCTGGCCAGAGTCCTGTGGTCACTGTACATATAGCAGAGTACTGTTTGCGTATAGTGCAATTCTGCCCGCTATCCCCCACCCCAGTCGATACCCCATAGTTGTGAATCTATCCTTAGCCATTGACCCAGAGGCTCAAACACAAGGGCAAAGAGCAAGGGGGAGAGGGGACATCCCTGACAGTGCCTCTGGCAATAGGGAAAGGACGAGACAGAGTTCTGCAAACTCTGACCCTGGCCTGTGCTTTGGAGTATAAGAGATGTAAGTGCGCCCGAAATCTGGATTCGAAGTTCAATTCGCTTGATAACTTGAAGAAGGAAAGACCAGGACACCGAATCAAAGGCTGTTTCAAAGTCCAAAAGGACCAAGGCAGATGGGTCTGATATTTGTCAGTGTTGGCAAGAGCAAAGTTAAGTCATCTATTTGTAGTCCTTTTGATCCCATTTTAAATCCAGGACTACAAGTCCCAGAATGCAAATTCCTGGATTCCTGGACCGAAAGAGTTACTCACGCATGGACCTGGAAAACCTGAGCACTCTGTAGTGCACTGTTAGACCTGGCATCTATGGCGTGCTTTCCCCTGACTTTTTGCCTCTACCTCCTGTATTTTTGATGCTGTGCTGGATTTCGTTTTTGCTGGCTTAGATGCTTTGGGCACTTTGCCACTGCTGATCAGTGTCAAAAGTGCAAGTGCTCCCTGTGTAAATTGTTATTTAGTCAGTCAAAAATCTTTATTTCGGCCACTAGGGCCATAAAAGCACATAAATTAAAAACACTGCATTATATACAAAATATAACAGCATCATATGAAATATCTATTTTTGGATGGCACTTTATGTGTACATTCATGTCTGAGATCTTAAATTGACAAATCCAACTCTACTAAATGCCCTCAGGCGAGGGGTTATGCAATATACATACAATGCATGTCCCATAAGTTAGTCGCGTAGTAGAGGGCAATAAAGTGCATATGGACAAAGGACAATTTCATTCAAATATTTGAGGGAGCACCTGAATGATACATTATATAAGAGGCTGTCCAAATGTAAAGTAGGGATAGGTATTTCATTTAAAAAGTAATGGCTATACCAAGATAAAAATGATGGACTAAAATTCCAAAAAATTTAAAACACCTTAAGCAGTAGATGATTTCCAAAAATGATAAATCAGCGGGACAATGGTTACATTCAATCAATTTAAGAAAGGGGCTACCTATCCCAGAGTACCTGGTAAATAGTGTTAAATTGTAGTTAGCCTATGGAGTCTGCTTTAAGATGGCTCTACGGGTACACCACATAGAATACAAATAACGTGAGATGGAGAACACAATGGGCATGTCGGTATCGTACTTAAAAAGCCTAAAGACCTCAGAGCAGTGTCTAGAACCCATGTTCCTACACAACTGTAACAGCTAGCGTGACCTTGACCTCCTATAAGCAGGGCAGAAGAAGAGAACATGCAATTCAGTTTCCTTTACGTGCTCACACGCTGGACAATCCAGATTACGGGTGCCCGACCACTTGTTGGTAAAAGATCGGAGCGGGAGCACCCCATGTCTGAATTGGAGGAAGAGCTTCTTCGCTAGAAGAGGCTGGATGTAATCTAGCGCCGGCTCTAGCCTGTATTGCAGTTTTACTTCCATGAACCTAAAAGTAAGGCACCCAGGCTTGGTCCCCCTCCAAAGCTGGGCCAGTTTATATTCCCTGTAGGTCTCAAGGAGTGCCTTTCTGGGGGTCATGGCACAGGTTTCTTCAGCGGAGGTCCACAAGTTTGCCCTCCCCAGGGTCTGGCAGGTGTTCCTATTATAAGCCAGCCAAGGGAGTTTCCCCGCACCTTGTAGGCTCATAACATCTCTCAGCTCATCTCTGTATGAGGCTAGTTCTGGAGTACTCCAGAGGCGTCGCCAATATAAGAGGGGTCTAGAGGAAACTACGTCTGCAATAGAACTAATCCCTAAGTCCATTCTGAGAGGTGTTAGGGGAGAACTAGAGGGGAGACCCAAGAGTTGCCTTGCAAACGAGTTCTCTATAAGTGATAAAGGGGTAGTAGAACAATGACCCCATAGTTCTGCTCCATACAGGGCAGCGCCCCTTGCCAGTACCTTGTAGAGTTCAGCCACAGGACCTAGTACTTTATGCATGCAGCTCTTATATACCTTTGCACTGCCCCCGTGGATTGGGCCAAATTTAGGCTTGCTTTCTTTATTTGTGCCCCCCATTCCATTTTTTCAGTTAATGTGATCCCTAGGTACTCGAAAATAGACACCCTCTCAAGGGCCCTTCCATCTAAACAGGGGTTTGGGCGATTGCTGGTGTTCGCATTAAAGACCATATACTTAGTTTTTTGGAGATTGATCTCCAACCCCCTGCTTCTACAAAAAACACTGAATGCGTCGAGAACCCAAGAGGGTATCATCCGCGAACATTAGGGCCGGTATTTTGCGGTTCGCTAGCCTAGGGGCATCAATATCTTTGCCAGCCAACAAGGACTCTATTAATTCATTTATGAAAAGGGAAAAAAGAGTCGGGGCCAAGACACAGCCTTGGCGTACCCCTTTCTCTACAGGGAAGGGAGCTGAGAGTTCTCCATTTTTGCCATACCTTATTTGTGCAAAGTTGTCTTGATGTAGGCATCTCAATTGGTGGGAAAGATACTCTGGAGCTCCCATATCCAGTAATATACCCCACAATTTATCCCTCGGAACTAGATCAAATGCAGATTTAAGGTCCACAAATGGGAGATAGAGGCTGCCACCCTCTAAGATCACAGTTTTCCAATGGAGGAGTTGTAATCTAAAGATTTGATCAATAGTGGAGGTCTTAGCCCTAAACCCAGCTTGGAGGGGTGTAAGTACATTACACTCTTCTATCCAAGACTGAAGTCGCCCCAGAAGTACACGTGCAAATATTTTTTGACTTACGTCAAGGAGACTAATGGGGCGATATTTAGCAGGATTGAGTGGTGAGCCCTTTTTTAATATTGGAATAATTTCAGCCCCAGCCCAAGTGGGAGGAGGCGCCATACCCTGCAGGATGGCATTAAACAGGGACCACAAGTACGGGGCCCAAACTAAAGGCTCAGAGCAAAAGAGGTCGCCAGGGATCTTATCCAGCCCTGGTGCCTTAGCTGGTAATATCTTGCCCAGTGCTTCTGTAATCTCCTTTAGGGAGAACAGGGGCGTATCTCGATGAGACGGCTCTGGGTAGGGAGGGGACATTCACCCGACTTCCTTATTGGTCATGGTGTAGAGGGATTTAAAATGGGCTCTCCAGACTTCCTCCCCTAAATTTGGCGATATGGCCGAATTACCTTCAGATATGCCTTTGTTAATCAGATTCCAGAATGCCCTCCTATCATGATTATCCAGCGCAGTTTTGAGTGCGTCCCATTAAATATTGTTATTACAATTGATTCTCCCTGATTGGCATATTTGATTTACTGGTAAGTCCCTAGTAAAGGGAACTGAGTGTGCCAGGGCCTGTAAATCAAATTCTACTAGTGGGCCTGCAGCACTGATTTTGCCACCCAGATGAGTAGCCCTGAAAAGGTATCCTAGACCTGCCACTGCAGTGTCTGAGCACAGTTTTAAAACTGGCATGTCTACCTGGCAAGTGCACCCACTTGCCATGCCCTACCCTTCCCTTTCCTTACATGTAAGGCACCCCTATGGTAGGCCCAAGGTACCCCCATGGGCAGGGTGCAGTGTATGTGAAAGGTAGGACATGAACTGGTGTGTGGAACATGTCCTGATAGTGAAATACAGTGTATTTCGTTTTTCACTATTGAAAGGTTATCTGTCCCATAGGAAAATATGGGAGATACTTTGTAACATCTTACAAGTATAACTTCCCATTGGGACAAGGTAGAGAAATTAGGTTTAGGCTCTCTGAACTCAGAATTTATTAACATCTTTTAGTAAAGATGGCTTTTAAATTGTGTGTTGGAAAATGCCACTTTTAGAAAGTAGGCATTTTCTTGTTTAACTATTCTGTGTGCCTCTGCCTGTTTGTGGATTGACAGTCTGGTTTTGGAGTGACAGGTTCTGGGGATGTACAGTCACTGTAGACAGCGACGGGGGGTTGAGATGTGCCTGGCCCTTCCTGGATGACTCAGAGCTGAGCTGAATGGGGCTTGGCTGCAGTTAGAATAGTGGGAGGATTTTCCCTTACACCTGAATAGGACCTATCTCCCTTGCACAATGCTGTCTCCACCTCCTGTGGTCATACTGCACCAGTGAGGACAGAACTGGTTTGGACTGGGCTCAGAGACCCTTGCACAAAAAAGAACAAAGACTAAATGGGGTATAAGTATTGGACCTTAAACCCCAGAACTTTAGATCACTTCTGGACTCAAGAGGAACCTTTGCCAAGGAGAAGAGCTGGTGAGCTGTGAGGAAGAGTACTGCACCTTTGCTGTGTGCTGTGTTGGGTTGGCCTGGAGTTGCTGCTTCTGCCAAGGAAAGGACAAAGACTGGAACTTTGCTTTGAACCTGCTTGAAGAAGACTCTCCACTGGCCTGTGTGTGCTGGCCTCCTGTTCTGAAGTCTCAGGGACACAAAGACTTCACCCCCAGCTCCCCTGAACTCCATTGCTGAGAGTTCTGACCTGCCAGGAGGTGCCTATTCCAGTTTTGGGCCATTGGAGGTTGTTCCTGCTATTGGGATCTGGAAGAATCCTAAGAGAAGCAAGAAAAGCAATCTCCAATGCCGCGACCTGCACCGAGGCCAGGGGCACTGCCCGTGAAGTGCACAACACACCGCCCGGCCTGCACTGCAGCTCCGACGCCCTTCAACGCCCTTCCACGTCTGCAGTTATCGGCATTTCCCGATGCCAGCGCTCGCACCGACTCCATGATCGCCAGCGCCTGCAACCTGTTATCGCGTTGCAGATAACCGCCGAGGGTGACTCCAAGAACTCGCCGACATCACATCGTCACTGGAACCGATGCCTCACCGCCGACGCAACCAACGTCACCTGTCCTGGATTCGACACGTCGCCTGCTTGCGGACATGACAACTCGCCTCCCCCGTGGCAGCCAGGGAGCCGGCCTCAACCTTGGAACCGACGCCTCACCTCCACGACGCTGTGCATCATCATAGACTTCGTTATCCAAATGTACTGTTTGTTTGGAGGTTCAGGTGACTCCTTGCCCGAAGCCGTGCACGTCGTGGTCGGTGCCGTACTTTGGATTTATTGCTGTCACGACATCGTAATAGCCCTAGGTGGAGCTATTTGTTTTCTACAAGCTTTATATTGGAAATAACTGTTTTGAAGTGCTATTTTAATACGTGTATGTTGGACTTTTGTCGTTTTGGTCTTGCTGAGCTTAGATAAAGATACTTTATTTTTCTAAACTGGTGTGGTGTCCATTTGTGGTGTTATCACTGTATTACTGTGTGTTTTGAGTACAAATACTTTACACATTGCCTTTGAGATAGGTCTGTCTGCTTGTGCCAAGCTACCAAGGGGGTGAGCAGAGGTTATCTAAAGTGTGTATCCCCCTTACCCTGACTAGAAGCAAGGGTACCTACTTGGACTAGAGACCCCCATTTCTAACATGTGTTCATTCACTTTTGTGTGGAACTAGTTTTTTCTTGGTTAATGTCCCCTGGCTGCACGCATTTACGATACTTCTACTAAAGCTTTTTACACTGTTTAAGCCCCATTCACTGTCAAGATAAGACCTCTTCCAACGAAAAGGCAGACAGCTTCTAACAGTATTCTGGAATGTTTGCTTTTTATTACATATAGCTCGATTACGATGCAAGGAGGAAAGGCTCCGACCGTCGGTCGGAGCCCTCCTGCCCGCATCGTAATCATCGATTCGGATTCCCTTCTGACCGAGCCTTGAGGTGCCTGCCACCGGGTGCAGGGATGAACTGCACCCCTGCTGTTTGCTTTGAGACCATGCATTCCGTTCGGAATGCATGCTCTCATAGCAAAGTAAAGGATTGCGACCGAACAGGGTTCAGTCGCATCCTAATTCCTGGGCTGGAACCGACGACTGGAGGTCATTCGGTTCCAGTTCCAGAATGATGCCGGACGGACTAGGGTCCATCTGGCATCGTAATGACCCCCTTAGTTGTGTAAAGCAGATGCTTTAGCCTTAGACAGTTTGTGGCATTTCCTATTCATGCCTCAGTACCTTTCTTTGCACTTTGTAGGCAGTATCGGATTGATTTTTTCGACTTAATCTATTTGGTCATTATGATCAAATTCTAAATGTTGTAATAAACATTGTGTGTTAAAAATAAAGTTAATATATAAGGGCTATACTATAATTTACTACTAAACAGGAAGCCACAAATGCAGTTACAGGGACTTGATTTGAATGGTGCAACAGGTGCAGTAGCATCAGGGCCAAAAGCTCTAGGGACCCCATTAAACCCAGATTATTGTAAAAATGTCAAATTAAACAGGCAGTCACAAGTGCAGTAACCTTGCAGACAACAGAGTCATAATTTCAAGGTGCAGTGACACCAGATCCAAAACAGCTAGGCACCCCACTCAACACCTAAAATTGCTATATTTTACTACTAAACAGGCAGTCACAAGTGCAGTTACCTTGCAGACAACAGGATCATGATTTGAATGGTACAGCAGGTGCAGTGGCACCAGGCCCAAATGTTTTCATTGCTCCTCTAAATACCTAATATTACAATATTTTACTAATATACAGGCAGACACAATTGCAGTTATCGTGAAGTTAAAAGGGCTTGATTTGAGTGGTGCAGCAGGTGCAGGGCCACCAGGGCCAAAATCTCTAAGGAGCCCATTAAACGCAGAATATTGCTAAATTTGACTTCTGAACAGGCAGTTATCTAGCAGGCACTTGGGCCATGATTTCAGTGGTGCTGCAGGTGCAGTGACACCAGTGCCAAAAGTTGTCAGAACTCCTCTAAACACCAAATATTACTATATTTTACTACTAAACAGGCATTCACAAATGAAGTTATCTTGCAGGCACTAGGGGCATGATTTGAATGGTGCAGCAGGTGCAGTGGCACCGGGCCCAAATGTTGTCAGAACTCCTCTAAACACATAATATTGTTTTTACATCAATTAATTCTATTATTTCCCTCTTTCATTTAATTTTTCAAAATGTTGCTATTACTTACCCACACCATTGCACTAGTAACAGCACAATATATTGCCTTTTTGTACATAAACAAGTCATAACACTTCAACAGACTTTCTGTAACTTAGATTGTACAACTACTCAGCAAGCTACAACTTACAACAAAAAACAGCTTGTTATTAATCATATAAGTGAAAACTAATGCATTTACCAATGCTTGTTTATAACCTTGCTGCCCCTCCTGTGTTCTGTCTTCCCCCCCAGCCTCCACTGAAAGAAGGATAATGGACCCAACGTAACTTTTTCCTTTTCCTTCTTATGTAAAAGTAACCAGACGGCGTGTGCTTTGTTTCCACGTTATCTTCAGTCTGGAATATCTAGACAAAGAAAGTGTAATACAGCAGATCAGTCCAGGTGGCGTGGAAGGAATTGTGCTAGGGTAAGGTGTTGTAGGTATTCCCAAATCTGTTTTAATAATTTATGACTTTCTCATAAAAGTATTTTCTACAAGCTGGAAGGACCTCGTTTTATGCCTAATGCAAAGACATACAGCCGCTTTTAAAAGCAGATACCGTGGAATATATATTGCCAGCAGGTGTAAATCCATTGATTTAGTAAATTAATTTTTTCAAGGGGAAATATTTTTTTTAAAACATTCCCAGACTAAGCCCCACTTAGGGACGGAAAAGCTGTGAGTGACAGATTTCACCAACAGGCGTGCATCTGAATGCTGGCTTGTCACAAATGTGGCCCGGTAGCACTTCTATGAACTTTTCTGACCATTGCAGGCATAGTCTTGCATATGTACCTTATGGAGAGTATGGAAGTTCTATATCCTAAATGGGAAGAGCCAGTGAGGTGTGTGTGGTTCTCAGTGATGCTTGACATGTGCCAATGATAAGTGGAGTCGAGGCAAGTGTGAACACTGTTTGGGTTTGTGTGACAGGCGGTGTAGTGCACAGAAGTGGTGTCAGAAATAGGGGAAGAGTTGCTGGCGTGAGATTCTGGCACCACTAGTTGGGATAATGTTATGTTATGTTATGTTATAAACTCATAGAGCGCACTGTGACCTATAAGTATCCTGGTGCTGAGGTAAGTACTAATTACACAAGATAAGGACAGAATAAATTATTGTGCATAAAGACAGGTCTTTAAGGATTTCCGAAAAGGAAGTAGATCCATTACTTTGCACAGAGAAAGGGCTAGCAAATTCCAAAGAAGCACTGCTTTGACAGAGATTAACCTGCCCCTGTTACACATGCTTAAACGTTGTATCGAAGAACACTGGAGGTGCGCAGCTTGAGCACAAGAAAGTAGTGATCAAACTCCTGTTGAAAGTAGTGAGGACTCTTTCCATTAAAAGCCTCATGAAGTAGTTTTCGGAGAAGTGGAAGGAAGGGTTATGTTTTCATAATAGCATTTGTCACTGGGCAGTTGCCCTGGGACAGGGATTGATGAGATGATGGAGTTTCTTGCACACATGAGACAAGAGATGCTATTTTATGTTAGGAGAATACAAGCTGGTCTGAGAGCTTTCTGATTCAAAGCAGGAAAATGTTCCAGTGTTTGGCAGTCCATACTGATAAAGCAGCCTCACACGTGTGACAGAGCACTGGTACTTACAAAGCAATCTCTTAGTAAAGCCGTCAAAAATCTTTTTCCATTGGTCATTAGGACCTTTGTTTGTTGGCGTGAAGCACTGTAAGGGAGAAGTCATCAGCAATACATTTCTAGCTTGTGAAGCCAACGTGACTCCATAATAAGGACCGGGAATCGCCAAATATGACCAAATGGGATTTTATTTTGGATTTCCAAACAATCCGGTATATAGACAAACCAAAAATAAGTTCAAGAGATACAGCAATAAAGCAGATAAGCTGAAATATCTCAGTAGGTTAAGTCGCAATAAAGTGAGATACAGAATTGTGACAGCCACAATAAAGAAACAGATTAAAGCAAACAGGTGTTACATAAAGAAACTTCCCTTCTCTCTTCTAAACATTAGTCAAATATAGGATCATCTACCAAGAGTCTCTATTTAGGGAGCATAGAAGGTGCCAGCATGATCAGACTTCATTTGAAGTCTTGGGGAAAGGAAATAAAGGGTTTAGCATAAAGCTTCACACTTGCAAGAATAAGGCAAGCAGAGAGATATGTACCTCTCGAAGTCTAAAGGGAAGCTGCCATTCTAACTGTGAGAACACCAATTTAAAAGTAGCAGGAGATTCAGAAACATCCTTATCTCCTTTCACACCACCAGGAACCAACCAACTCATTACTCAAGAGAGAATCTGCAACATCCCTTCAACTGTAATTCTTAACCTTGAACATCTCTCCATCCTGGGACAAGATAAACAGAAGGCTTCTGTAAAAAATTAATTCTCCACATTCACTTCCAAGTTCTTCGCTCCAGGCCTCAATGTCAGCAGTCTAATACAAACAATAAACCTTTCTCTAACTAACAACAATCATGATAATACATTTGCAAATTAAAAAAGAATAAGATGGAAAGGCTGAATGCACTTCAATTGAGGCCTGTAGTCAGGATAAATTAGCTGAGCAGTTAATATGAACTTGAATGCATGATTATACATATAATGTCAAGAATAAGTGCAAAAAGTGAGTAAAAGAGTACATGCTTGTGCGTTTCAACTGAATATTAATGTGCACATGTATAAATCTCTGATCCCTACAAAGGTTTCAGTCCATTAATACGTTTAAGTGCTTCACACATGTTAATAACGTTAAGGCATACACTGAATATAATGTCAGTTACGAGTATAGAATTACATATTTGTGACAAATAAAGGGTGGAGCCTAAATTGCGCTGCTCCACTTGTGACAAATTCACTTCCTGCTGATGGCACTTAAAGGTGTGAGTTTTGACCTTTTATTCTTCCTGGGTTTGTAGTCAGTTTTTTGTTGTACGAAGTGCGCTCTATGCCAGTGATTGCCTATGTAATGAATAGTGCCTTGAATGAGATCCATCTGGGTTCTGGAGCAAGGGGGTGTTTAACATGGTCTTGGAGTGGAGGACTGCAGAGGTTGTTAGCAAGAGGTCCCTGAAGATGTCTCTCGGGCAGCAGTTGGTAGAGGAGCCAGACATATATTACCACTTTAAGAGGTCTGAGAATTCTTCACTTACAATTGGAGAGATTGTTCAGAAGGCGGCTTTCTGGTCCTTTTCACTAGGTTGTATTCTATGTGAGGTTCTCGTGGTGCTTTTTTTGGGGGAAGTGCTATTTTGGCAATGAAATGTGTTGTGAGAGTGTCGAGTGGTACTACGTGATGTCTCTGGGGGTAGACCCATGGCCCTTGAATTCAGGACTTAGGCTTCTAAGATTGAAAGAAAGGATTTGTCTAGTTTGGTGAGGAGAGTCAGTAGTTTGCTTATAACTTAAGGAGAGTATGGCATTCCCAAGAGTGCAAGAGGGAAGAAGAGAATCTATAGCAGGGCCGGACTGGCCGTAGCGGGCACTGGGCATTTCCCCGGTGGGCCGCCAGGGTGGGGGGCCGTTTTTGTTACCGGGGGCCTGCAATATCAGCCCCCGGTAACAAAATCGGCCGAGACCGGCCCTGGCAAACAGCTCGGCCGCACCCATCCACCCCCACCCCCGGGGGCCGGTTGAGCTGTTTGCCAGGGACAGTTTCAGTTCCCCGTCCGGCCCTGATCTATAGATGGACATATTGGTGCAACTTGAGTGAAAGAAGTTCTTGGACATTGGGGATGAGGAAGCATCTATGGGATTGTGCCAATAGACTAGAGGTAGGGCAGGAACTAGGAGTATCAAAGGGAGGACATGGACTTCAGAGAGGCAGTTATATCTTGGGTGTGCCTAAAAGGGGAGAGGAAAGCAGCAATTGTGGGTGAATAACTTTGCAGGGTAAGATAGAAACCTATGGTGAGGGAGGAGGGGAAGGTGCAAGAGGTTGGACTGTGCAGGAAGTCAAAGGGCATGAGAAGGCTAATTCCTTTGTGAAATGACTGGAGTTACAGATCATTTGCAAGTGGAGTATCAAGGGAGGAGGACTAGTAGATGAGTAGAAGCACTGGAGTGAGTGTGTGTGTGTGTGTGTGCATGTGCATGCGTGTGTGTGCATGCCTGTGTGTGTGTGTAGTCCATGTAAGATAGAAATGCCTCTTTGACTGAGAGTTGACTTTGGACGCTGAGAGACATATTGGTGTAGATAGGTTTCAAAAGGGTGGACCTGTGAGGAGAATGACTATCAGCGCTCTGTGACACATGAGGAGAGGTTTTAAAGGGTTGTTGTGTACTTTTGAAAGCTTCTAAAAAAACTCTGACTGTTATGTCAAATATATGGGACTAAAGTAATATCCTGGGTAAAATGAAACACGTCATTAAGGTGAATTTGGACCCTGTAAGACTTATGCAGTGCTTTACAGGTTTTTCTTTGCAATAGCATAATAACTGCCTCGCTATTTTCATTTTAGGAGACTTGTCCTGTTGGTTGTATTGTAAATTACTATATATATAGCACATGCTATGATAACATAGGCAGCAGAGTTTAAAGATAACTTTTTAGTTTGACAATTGTGCATAAGGCACCATTAATCCAGTGATTACATATCTGAAACTTCTCTAATGGCTCTAATTGTTTAAACTAAAATATAATGGCTAAATGTAAAGCATGACCTGTGATATGTACATTGGTGATGCAAGTCCACATACACATTCACACTTATTGAAGATTCTACCATTTCACCAAGTAACAAAATGGTAGCAGAGACCACTTTGCATGGAAATTGAGTGGACGAAAGAATTCATACCCATCAATCCATCCTAGTGTGCCAGATTTAGTAGTCCCTGTGCTAAATTTTGCTGAAAACTGAGGCAAACTTATCTGGTCCTGTGCTATTTGTTAGTGAGCCATCTGTTAAATTTAGTCAATTCAGCCTTTGACATTCTCCAAACACACTCCAAACTCTTTGAAACCCACATTACTGAAGACACTTTATGCTAGAGATACCTGGTACCTAACTGATATTGTGTTTGTTTTGTGAAAATATCCGCTGCTTATGGAGTATTAGGTCCCAATATTCACAAAACCTGAGGGAATGTTGCATTAATCAAGAGTTGGCTACAAGCTTGTTTCCTTCATGAGGTTTCAAGTATGGAACTTATAAGAAGACAAGGGAAGAAATAGTTGGTGACAAGAAATGTAGTATTGTATCTCTGAGTCCAACAGTCATCCAATGAGGACCAGGAATTGGATAACTGGTCTACAAACTAAAGATTAGATTCATGTAAATTACTCTCAGGAAAATAACATAAAGATATAGGATTATTACTGCAAGCCCAAATCTCCTAAAGAAACGCAGGCGAGCCAAAATCAAACATACCAAGAGCTCAGTTAAAACAATACAGAACAATAGCATTAGTATTTGATGTTTCAAGATCTCTCTGATACGATCTCTCCTAACTATTTGTTACACAGATTAAGAATGTACATTCAATTAGATAAGAATAAATCATGATAGCTGAGTCGATAGGGTAATTTAGCTTACTTTATTACAATTTTAAGGAAGACAAGTACATCAGTAAATTAGCATCAAATTATAAGATGATCAGTCAAATTCCAAAATATACCAAAGCTCAAGAGTTCAGGAAGGGATGTAATAAATGCCAGTTCAAGTAGTCTCCCAAGAAGGAATAGACCACTAGGCGCATATAGCATATGCGTCAGTTCGGAAAGGAAGCCAGATGTGTCCGCATCAGGCAAGTCAAGGTTGCCAAGAAAGTTCTGTAGAATCTCCTTTAGGTGATATACAGCAGTCCACTATCCGCCATCAACCAGCCAGCGAGTGCGTGCAGGCAAAAAGGCAAGAACCCTGTCAGTTAAATCAGCAATATTATATTTCTGAAGTTCCGGGGGTGACACCTTCTGGAATCACCTCATCGGGTCAGACCACTCAGTCCATTGGTCAGTTTGGATATGACGAGTGTCAGGCGACAAAGAAAAAACAAAATGCAGAGAAATAGGTGGGCTAACTCCCCAGTCCTTAAGCAAGCCAATATGTGAAACGTTGGAACAATGCTCCTTTAGCAAGAGCACAAGAGCGAGTTAAGAGGACAGTTTACCAGGCAGATTTTCCTGACATGTAGCAGAAAAATGAATCCGAGTCTCTGGTACAATACATGAGAACTCAGGAAAGAAAACACTGTTGCATGGTATTGGTTATATTGAGAAATTCTCTCATGAGCAGAGGATTCAGCAAGTCAAGAAACGTCATGCATGCAGTTAGGACTATATTAATGTGTGCGAATAAAGGTTCACCATCATAATCAGGTTTAATCATATTATCTGATAATTTCTCATTAGTTATACATGCATATAAATGATAATAAAGAATGGTTAGAGGTAAACTCCATAACGTAAGAGTTCACCATTTGCACAACTGCAACACACATTTATAAAATATAGTGCTTTGTAAATTAGTAAATCATAGTCTATATTATTTTCACAATTTACATAATCTAAGCTGCATCTTTTCTGAATGCTTTTACAAAGAGGAACTAAAGTTCTCTTGTGTTATCAAGTTTTCTTTGAACATGTAGTTGGTGCACGTTTATTATTTTTCTTTTAGAAGTGTCAAAATTAGTTTCTCATGTCCTAAAAAGTTTAAACGGATTTCCTCTCCAACAATGGTCACAGCCGCTTCAAGGGCCATATGGAGCACTGAGTGCAGGAGACAGACAGGTGCAGAGGCATGATGGATGTGAAGCTTGGGGTTCTTCTTCCTTTACAAGCCAGTATTCAGAAATGTCATATTCCTGAAAGACTAGGCAGATCTATCCTTAGTCCTACGTCTACCCAAGATTGTTGTCTTTCTAGTGATGCTGTCTGAGGATCCCAAACCAAAACGGTGTTTTCCTCTTCTACAATATAATTTGCTGTATTCAGCATTTACAGGCAGACTTGGACTTGAGAAGCTTGCGTGGCAGCGCATTCATTCCCTGATTTATGTGTCGCAGCCACTGCCTGTCACTGTTTATTTTATGCCTGATGTTTTCCTTTTTTCAATCAGGATTTCTTATGGATTTAGCCTTAAGGAAGAGTTTTGCTGGGCTCATTCTCAGTCCTGATTCAGGGTAGGTTCGAGGCCTTGCTCATCAACCTTAGCCTTGCCTCTTAATTACAATCAAGAATGATGAAGATTACAAAAGACATTTTTGTCCTACTGGCTTTTTCCTCCTAGTTGAGATTCCCTTAAAGGTTGCTTGAAACGTTTCATGTATGTAGTCAAATGCAGGGCTGCACCTTGGTTACTGGGACAGGGCTGCACCTTAGTTACTGGGACAGGGCAGCATCTTGGTTACTGTGACAGGGCAGGATCTTGGTTACTGGGACAGGGCAGCACCTTGGTTACTGGGACAGGGCAGCACCTTGGTTACTGGGACAGGGCTGCACCTTAGTTACTGGGACAGGGCAGGATCTTGGTTACTGGGACAGGGCAGCATCTTGGTTACTGGGACAGGGCAGGATCTTGGTTACTGGGACAGGGCAGCATCTTGGTTACTGTGACAGGGCAGGATCTTGGTTACTGGGACAGGGCAGCACCTTGGTTACTGGGACAGGGCAGCACCTTGGTTACTGGGAAGGGTAGCACCTTGGTTACTGGGACAGGGCAGCACCTTGGTTACTGTGACAGGGCAGGATCTTGGTTACTGGGACAGGGCAGCATCTTGGTTACTGGGACAGGGCAGGATCTTGGTTACTGGGACAGGGCAGCATCTTGGTTACTGTGACAGGGCAGGATCTTGGTTACTGGGACAGGGCAGCACCTTGGTTACTGGGACAGGGCAGCACCTTGGTTACTGGGACAGGGCAGGATCTTGGTTACTGGGACAGGGCAGCATCTTGGTTACTGGGACAGGGCAGGATCTTGGTTACTGGGACAGGGCAGCATCTTGGTTACTGGGACAGGGCAGCACCTTGGTTACTGGGACAGGGCAGCACCTTGGTTACTGGGACAGGGCAGGATCTTGGTTACTGGGACAGGGCAGCACCTTGGTTACTGGGACAGGGCAGCACCTTGGTTACTGGGACAGGGCAGCACCTTGGTTACTGGGACAGGGCTGCACCTTGGTTACTGGGAAGGGTAGCCCTTTCCTTGGGCATATTGTCTTTTACTCCATATCGAGCGGGAGACCAGTTGCATTATGCAGAGGTTCTTTTGTGATGGCGGCCTTTTAGTTGCAAGGGATGTGCAATGCAAATATTTTTACGTTAATTAAAGTACCTCAATAAATATGCTTAATATTTAGAGCTTCATGCTTTCAAAATAATGTTTGGAAAATATAATTCATCTTGCAAGAGAGGCGAAAGTGAAAGCTTTCTTCAAGGTGTTCTCTAGTGCTTCTAGCACCCGTACTAAAAATGTAAGTGATCACAAAAGGGTTTAAGAGATGATGTTTACATTTAATGAAGATATCAGTGAAGCCATGTACAGAAGTAATAGCGCCCTGAAGAAGCAGTTTTACTGATGCATACCGCGAAACACGTGTTAGCTGTGTTTTTTTGATTGAAAAGAACATTGGATATAAATGCCATCACAGGCTGTGATTTTTTATGTAAAACAACATTAGATGTGAAATGTTTCATGGAGGAAAAGATTATGTTCATGTCAATTTGATTTAATATGTTTTCAGTGATTAATCTTTTATCTATTAAAAAAATCTAGCTATATTTATATCACTATTACCCCCACACACAAACTATAGAATTCATTTTGCATTCTGCTCCTGAACGTTTGAAGTATATAACAATACCGCAGGGGTTAAATGGTCTGTATGGGTTTTGAGCATCTGTAGGGGCTGTGATTCAGACTGTTCAAGTGAGTTTAAATCCTTAAAATTAACCCGACCAAAAGGCCTTTTTTCTTTGACCCTGTAGGGCGCTACGCTGCATTAGGCTCGGTTTGCGCTATTGAAATACCCTATGCATACGTACATACATACCTGACCCACATCTACCACTTGGACACCTATTTCAGGAGTATCAATGTCTGAAATTAAACTCCTCAAAGATTGATCTTCTGCTGCTTTCTTCCAACGCTCCAACCCAGCCATATCTTTCTATGTATTTTTTTTTACTCTGCATCACACACGCAATTAAGATATATGCATATCTTTAGGATTTGTGTAAATGTCCCCTCTCTCTGTTCCATTTTCTACAGGTGTACCAAATACTGTGCGATTTAAGTCTATCCACTGAGACACATTCCACTCTTTTTCATTCTATCTGAAAGAAAGTGCGTCTGCCCAGGGGGATTTACAAGAACTATTACTTTTAGACCTCCACTATTGACGTCTTAAATGTGGTTTGAGGCCAGCCCTGCAAACCAGATCACAGCCACTGCATACCCCTTTGCCATATAAGGCTGTGGCCTAACAATCAGATTAACAGACTGGGACTGAGAGGTGTCAAACAAAAATAACCAATACATTAAAAAGTTTATGGAGGGCACAGGGCAGTGTCTGTATAGTAACCAGTGTTCTAAGTAAGGTGGCAGTGGTTTAGAAATGCATACCACACAGCCAAAAGTCACTCATGTGTTCTGTGTTTTGGGACAAAGGCTGCTCACAGGATGCAGCTTGTAGCCACCCTTTTCCTAAATCACATTCTTTTCCAAAGCTGTTATCAGGGGGTTAGTGGCTGCTACTGCCCTCATTTTGAAAGGTTTGTAGAATTTGGGTCATAACTCTTATAGGGGAAATTAGATTGTAGCAATATCATTTCATGATAGGTTTATATTTTTAAAACGTATCTAGCCAGTGGTGATATGGATCTGAAAAATATCTTTGGTAGGGGAGTAAATCTCATTAAGATATGTTGATGTACCACGAAGAGGCGAATCTGTTTCCTCAGCTATGCAGACTTCCTCTAGAATAAAGTGAGGTAGCAGAAATGATATTTCATACAGATCCAGTTAAATGTTCAGTATCAATTCTTTGAGGAAGACATCATGCTTCATATATCTCTAAGGAGACAAAAAAGTATTTGAAGGGGTTTAGGGTACTGACAGGGGGAAGGTCGACTGTTCCAGAAAAACTCTTTTGCAGCCAAAAAGGCTTTTGGTACTTTTAATTTTTCAAGCTGTGGTGAGTGAGAAATCCTCAGCGATTAGGAGTATGTTTCTTTATATCCCATGCTAGCACTTATATGGCTGTCGGCTAGAGCTGTTTATTTTTTAGGTGGGTGCCCCGGTGTCCACCCAGGGCACCCACAATGCAGCCTTTAAATAGCAGAATTGTCATGACCTTCACCAGAATGAAATGATTTGTCCCAAGACATTTGAAAACAGAAGAGGCACATTGGAATCTTGATCTACTGTTGAAGCCCACAGCCAGCTGTGGAGCATGCAATGTGGGAGTGGAAGTGGCTGGAGTTTTTGGCTCCCATGCCTAACTCACCATTAGGAGAATGTTATTTTCTTGACCCACTATTCAAAAGGAATTTTTTTTGTTCATAAAGTAGTACTCTTGTAGTATTCTTTCACTTACTCTTACATGGCTTTGTGAATTAGCCCCAAAATATTCATGGAATATTCATATACGGATAAAACACATAGCAATGTTTAATAAAAGTGATCGTTATAAAATATTTTCAATAAAGCCGTTTAAAAAAACATTTACATGTCTTGAGTCTTCTTTATTTTTCAGGCTAAAAAATGTAGCCATAGGACCAACCACTAGAGGTCCCTGCACCCCTGCTCAAGAGCATAAAGCTCCAGTTCGAAGTGCTTTAAAAACATATGGTAAGCTCTCCTGGGGTCTACCCCGAGGCCCCGCAGACCCAGCTGGCTTCTCAGCATGCACCAATATGGGTGTTGGCAGGAACCAGCATTTTTTTAAGAGGTTGCTATGGTAGCCACCAAGGGCACCCACATCACCCAAATCGGTTGGGGCCGGGAGGGGAGCCCAAAGGCCCCCGTGACCCTTGCTGGTTCTACTAACAGCACTTATATGGATGTCGGCTGGAGCTGTTTTTATTTTAAGTTGGTGTCCCGGTGTCGACCAAGGGCACCGACAATGCAGCCTTTCTTGGGGGCTGACAAGGATCACCAGGGCCCTAGTGGCCATCCCAACCAGCCCCCATTGTGATACTGGTGGGTGCCGGCTATTCGAATTTGCTCCCGCACTGGTGGGAGCAGCATTTTTCTGGGTTGCCACCCAGGCAGGAGCAAACTTGTGTTTCCTGTCCAAGAGTGCGTGCAGGGAATGCCCGTACTCATCTAGGCAGGAAACAGCAGTGTCCCAGGAGATAGGGGCCCAGTGCCAGTTTGGTTGGGGACACTGGCCCAATTTACAGCTTGGGGAGAGGGGTAGAATAGCATGATGGGTGTTTGCTAGGGAGCCACCGGGGCTGCGAGGTCCCTGGGATTCCCCCTGTGTCCCCCCCAATGATACATAAATTTGCTGGGTGCCACAGGTGGGACCGGGACATCCATAAAAAATATTTAAAAATTAAAATGCATTGCAGGAAAAAGAAATGTGCGAAGGAGCTGCTCATTTCAAATTCACTGATTTTGCAGGGCTTTTTATATTTATTTCTGGTTGATCATGGTGCCCCAAGAGGGGGCAGGAACACCATCAATCATTTTTTTCAACTTTTGTGGGGGGCTGCATGGAGCGCAGTAAGTCTCCTGGGTCATCTAATACATGACACCAGGACAGCTCACCACCATTGTTAAAGCACTCCGAGCTGGAACTGTATGCGCTGCTGCTGGCGTATGGGGACTCCTTGTGGTTGATCCTATGGCTGCATTTTGTGTTCTGAAGTGTGGTAAAGAAATACTCAAGCATATGTTTATTTTAAATAGAAATTCTATATTTTAGTGACTGTTTGTAAGCATTGCTATGTGTACTATTTATGAATGCATTGGTTTATAGTTATTGATAAATAATTGTGGGGATTTTTTGACAAATGATTAATAAGTTTGTATTGCTTTCCCCTCCGATACAATTAATAGGCTTGCCTTTTATATGTTTAGTGTTCTGACCCTTTGACAAACCCAGTAGGTCTGCATTTTAAAGTGACATTATAAATGCGTATGGTAACAATATCTTATTCTTTTTTTAAAAAGTCAGAAATTCACTGAAAAAACAAAGGTTAATGTGGCGATTCAATTAAACCTCTAGATTATTTTAAAAAAATAAAACAAGGGCGGTAGTACAGGTATACAGCAAAGATTGACTGTATGTACATGTACAAAATAGCAATAGTGCAGTCCTGGTGACAATTCTGATTCAGTATGGAAATAGTGCACACTTTAGCTACCAGTAACGTTTGAGACTGAGCCAGCTGTGAAGCCCACACACAGCAGAGGGTTGGCTACTTGCAGAGGAGTTGGGCACAGGGGTCTGCCTCAGGCCAGGCCTTTCAGCCAACCTCATGCTGCGCTTGTCCAAAAGTCATGCAGAGAGTGGGTTTGTCCTCATGTGAGGTGTTAAATTGAGGGCTAATATATTTTTGTCGTATGTGCCATAGGCACTGCGGAGTGTGGTAGGATTGTGCCCTTCCACAATGCAACCCTCTAGCTCTGTAAGTGAGCAGTCGCAGGAGCTGCACAAGGTTGGTGTGGAGAGGTCATTGTTAGGATTCATATCAGTGGAAGAACATTACAAGTAGGACAAGTGACCAGATGATGGTGTGACAAAGCCAACAGCTTGGAGGCCGGCTGGGGTGAATATAAAATCCATTGATATGCTCCGTATTACTGATATGTGCATATGCCATTGTTCGTTACTGCCTGGTAGATTCTATGAAATGAAATATCTCTACCTGTGCTACCACACGGTAAACAATTCATCAGCACTTGTACACAAAGGTGATTAATTGATGTTCGGTTCACTACACAGTTGACTAATTCCTTCATTTACTTTTGAAGAATTGTGGCAATTAATTATATGCAACAAGAATTCATTTTTGTCTTATTAAAAGATATCATGCGACATCTTACAACATAAGCCTGCCTCGTTTTTAAGTAAACCAAGGTAAGTGTAAACAAGTTGTTCCTAATAGCAAGATTTTATTTATGTGAAGCTGCACCACATTGCAAATTCTCTCGTGTACCCAAATATAAGTGAAATGTAAAGGAATCGACGATATTAAACGCTGTCCAAAGAGGTTGAAAGAATGTTTTCCAGCTACAGTGCTTCCTGAGCAAATGACCCCAGTGGAGCATTTAAAGAAACACGCAACTCACTCAGTGCTGCAAAAAACATGGAAACCTCTCTTTGTGGGACCTTTAACAGCTTCATCATCACGTGCTCCACTGTTTCCAGCAGTACATCTTCATAGAGCAGAACCACTATGAGACTGGCAGATAACACATCATCTATATTGCACATTAGAGACACCGGATCCAATTTAGTAAAAGTCTGCCTTCGTAGTTTTGAAAATCCCCAAAAGTAAAAAGGGCTTAAAAATGTGGTTTTCCTTAATCCCGACGAACAAATCTAGTAACATGGATATTTCACCTGGGAACAACAGACGGGAAAGAAAGAGAACAGTTCAGACATTGAAATAATAGTCCCACAGCACAAAAGGTCCACGATATTCTCCGTCCAGGTATTAGTGTTTTCTAAATGTTCTCATTTGCTGTACTCTCTTTAAGTCAGACTGCTTTAAAATTCAAGATATGTCGCAAAATACTGTGAAATAATCAGGTAAAGGGACGCAGTTAGTTAAAGCTAATGTGACTAATGCACCAGATTGTGGGGAGGCTGGACAGGAGGTAAAATAAAAAAAATTCCGGCTGTGCTATCTATGACCCCACCAGACATTCCCTTGCAGGCGTATGGAGTCACTCACTGCACCCACCTGTAAGGGGCTCGCTAATCCCCTCTAAAATTGCCGGCGGATTGCCGTCTGTACAGTGAAACACGGAGCAGCTGCTTCAAAGTTGTTCTGTTTTTCACCTGAATGCGCTGCCCCCAGTGCAGCCAGAGTTCGTGGCTGCCCTAGGGGCAGCGCATTCTATGTAACATAGTTCACCCCATACATAATAGGGCCTGGTAGTAGGTTTCGGGTGGCGCAACTAGCCACATTTTGCTGACGTTGCGAACAATTGAGGTTGGGCTTTCTTCAGAGTCCAAGGCAAAACTATTTGTGGGTACTGATGTAATACGTGTCATGTTTCTGGACAATATCTGGGTTACACTGCATTTTAAAGCACAGTGGACCAGTAACAGTATTGTCAGTGATGGAGCAGAGTAAAAGAAAAAATGTAACCCCTAACAAATTTTATAAATAATTAATAAATATGTTCGTTTAAATGTATTAATCAACAATGTATGTGAGGGAAGGGTAACACGCAAGTATGTGTGATGAATAATCTATTAACAAATGTCTGTGTGTCTAATTATAACATAAAATTAATTGCGTACTAAATAAATAATAAATGCATGATTCGTGCTTCATAGAATATAAAACGTGACGTTGCAAAAACAATAGTGATGGTAAGTAAGGAACAGCTTAAATGTTGCTTTCTGCTAGGTAATAACTAATTGGGGTACGTAGATGACGGGAGGGAAACGAAAAGGCTATGTTTCTCTATTTTAATTATGTTTTGTTTACTTCTAAATAGTGCTTCTAAGTCTAATCGAGTGGCGATATAAAATGGCTGCCGTTTATTAGAGTACGCATGCGCTGAGAAAACACATGACAATGGAGAAAAAGTTGGAGAAAGACTGACCACGTGATGGTGCTGAAAGGCTAGGATACAAGAATGGTCAAGGCTGATGTGACCTATTTGAACTGATAGTGTGCCGTGGTGATCAGCAGAGAATCGTGGGAAACAGTTTTAAGAGAAAGGACAATGCTTGCAGAGTTCTTGAATGTATCGAAAGAAGTTACAAATGTACTGATCGAAGCGGATGGAAACATGTCTTGAACTGTGAGAAAGGAAATGAACATATGCATTCCAGAAGAACAAGCTGGATCCGGGAGAATTTGATTAAAACTGAATAAATGAACTGAGTGGACCAATGAAAGAAAAGCGCGTTATTAATGTTGCAACAATTTAGTTAGCAAAGTTAGAATTAGGGTATAAGAAGGCCTACTCTTAGTGGGAGGGGTAGTTGGTGGCTTTCAGTGCTTGGGGTTCCAGATTGATCCATTTTACTGAGCGGGAGATGCTGAAAGACTGTTAGATGAGACGGGTTGCGGTAGCTGATGCTGACGAGCTGAAGTTTCTGTTGCTGTCTTATTTTTCCAGTTGAGTATGAGAATCAGGTTATTTTTCAACTTTAAACTTAGGTTAGAAATCATTAGGCTAAATTAGGAAGTAAGGCAGGTTAATTAGGATTTTTCTTCATGACAAAATTTCTTTTCTGCAATAAAATTGATTTTGCTTAATAAATATTTGATTTAATAATTTATGAATAATTGAATAATAAAGTCTAAATTCTTTTCCATGCCTTTAAAATTATATAAAATTTGAGATTCTTAAATCAAACGACTCAGTGATTATTTACTAAATGGTTGTGAAATTAGTAATTAGTTATTGTGATTTAGCTGGTCTTGATCACTATCAACTGATTTTCACTAGATGATCCATCGACAAAACAATGAGCAGGAATATCTTAAGAAATAACTAAGAAAGCGATAGGTTAAGGTAATAAGGTATCCCGGCTCCTTCCAGCGGTACATCATGATGATTTTCATTTAGTTTTTTTCTTTCTCCTAGGAGTATAGATTCGTAAAGGTGTAGAGGAAATCCAGGTGTGTGTGTGTGTGTGTTTGTTAGGCGATGTCATGGGCCCCATCGTCATGTGGATGTGAGAAAATATAAGTCGCGCCTGGATGACCGATAAGTGACTTAGGAGAAATAGTTTTCATTGTATCCGCTGCATCATCAGCATAATAAGTACAACGTTTACCCTAGGTGTAGGGTTTGTGCTCAAGACATTTTAGCAGAGGAAATTGCACAGGCTACATTCTTAGATACTTTGGCCTGTAGACCAGCAGGGGCCGTACTACCAGAGTGTCCCGGGGGCACAAGGGGTGTTTGCGCCCGCTTGCTCGCCCCGAGGCACTGTGGTATTACAGAAGGGGTCACAGACGCTTGTGCATCCCCTTCTGTAATACCGATAGAGCTGACGCACATAAAGCGCAGCTCTTTCATCAGAGGACGTTCCCTCATTTGCATGGGGACGTGGCCCCATGACAATGAGGTAATTCCTTTGCCTCTGCACCCGCGCTGTATTACAGTCTCAGGCGCAGAGGCAAAGAACCTGCCAGGAAGCGTACTGACAGTGCGCCATCTAAAAGGTGGTGCACTGTTAGTGCGCCCCCTGATAGCAGCCCTCTGGAGGAGGGAAAAGGGGTCCCATGGCCCCCCCCCCCCAGATATCCCATTGCAGGTGGGTGCAGGCGCTCACTGCAACCGCCTCAAGGGGATCTCTAATCCCCATCAAAAGTGCAGGCAGGTTGCTGCTTGCACTGTGAAACACAGAGCAGCTTCAAAGCAGCCACTCTATTTTCACCTGAATGCATTGCCCCCAAGGCAACGCGAGTTTGGGGCTTCCATGGGAGCAGCACATTCACTATAGCCTTAGAGCCAGCCGTTCCGGGCTCTACCGGCCATTAAAGCCCATAAACACCCAAGCTGAAGGATAGGGTCTTTAATGGCCGGTAGAGCCCACTACGGAGGGCTCTAAGGCTATTAGAACATTCTGCCCCTAGAGGGCAGAATGTTCTAATTTGTAAAACAAAGGCCTCACAGAGCCCGAGGGGTTAAAATCAGCAACAGCTGTGAACAAACATTGGAATGTTGATGCTCCGAGCTTCTACCAGCCATTAGAAGCCCAGAGCACTCTCTAATATAATGCAGCGCATTTTCCTGGCTAGCCTGTCCTCGGCGCTAACCAGGAAAATGCACTGCATACCGTAATACGGACCCTGATGGATACAAGGATGTAGTTTCAGATTATGGGTAAATAGATGGAAAAGGCTTGCTGCCTAATTTGTTTCTTTTTTTACGCATCTAAGCCTGCAATCTGATGTTGTCTTGGATGTGGGTATGCCAAGAGCCACCAGAGATGGTAATCTTGTCAGCCAGATATTTGTAGTGCTGGTCATTTTGGATTTGTAAATGATGTAGCCGGATTTGAAGATTGTGTGAGCCGGCATGGGGAGACAGTGGATTTCCCTTAGAATGGAGGTGAAGTGGTTATATTTCTGTAGGCCATGGATGACGTATACTCTGGCATGTTGGATGCCGTTTAGGAGCCTGTGTGGAGACAGTAACGCCATGGAGCAGGTAAATGCCACCATCATAATGCAAGAGTATGAGGTATTGAACAGCAGTTTTGAAGTCACTTTCTGGGAGGAACGAATCTTTAGTTAAGAGCTGGTACCAGGCAGACATTATTTTCTTGGCAGTGCGTTCATTGAGGGTGAATCCAAGTGACTTTGAATAGGTTGAAAGTTGGTTTTGAATCTGTCCTGGTCCATTTTGAGCCAGGCTTGGACAAGTTATTTCTGCTTTCTGGTGCAGGGAGTGTTTTAGGCACCAGGTGTCTGGAACTGAGGAGATTTTCAAGCAGAGATGTGCATCAGGAAACCCTAATCAGATCAAGCAATGTGAGGATGGTCCTTAAATTCCAAAGCCTTCGAAGCCTGTGAACTTTATTTTGATCTCCTCCACGTTACTCACCCACTTGCCAGAAAAGGATGCCAGATTCCAAACCCATTACTGCTGACAAAAAATGTAGAAGTTCCCTAAACCTATTTTTATTTCTAGGCTCAATGCAAACTCCTTTCCATTAATTGTCCAATCATGTATGCCCACAATTAAGCCAAGCTGTGCTCATGTTTATGTATTTAAAATTAAACACCCTCTTGTGCCACTGCTTTAACTAGATAAATGATTTGATGCTCAATTACTACGAAGATTTCATTGGAAATTCAAGCATAATATTTGCTTGGCTATATACTAAACAAACAGTTTTCAACATAAACTCCAGACCAAGCAGGGATGTAGATACCTGCTCCTGCACATTATTCCCTTCTAAGGGCTGATGACAGTGCCTGTGTAAATAGGAGATACCCAAACCAAGGTCTTACGGAGTCCAGCATGTGTAACATTTGTTATTAACACTGTTGAATTTTAGCCAATCACAAAGTGGATGTTATTGAGAGATACGCACAAATATTCACATGTGGTTATTAGCAATCATGTGAGTCACCGGTATTTGCAATTGGGAAATGTTGCAGTCCTGATACTATTTACACCACTGCTTCCACCCCTCACCCTGTTTTTCTCAGAAATAAAAGCAATTTTCATCGATTTCCATGGTATCTGCCATTACAGACGGCCCCAGTCTTCTTGCAAGTACTTGGAAGAGAAAGAAGAGTTGTTCTGATCTTGTTCTGAATATCACAGTAGTGAGAAAGCTGCACACAAAGTCACTGAAATTACCAAGGAACCTATCTTTAGAAGAATGCAAGCCAAAGAAACACCCTTAAGTCGGGAGACTGAAATAGTAGGAAGCCCGTCTGGGACCTGAGATACGCACAAAGAAAATACTAGTTTAGTCTCGCGCTGGTTTCTCCATTTTATCCACCTGTAACTACAAGTCCTTCGAGCCCACTGTTTATTCAATCCGATGTTTGTTTTGCTCTTCCTTTTAGTAAAAGGAGAGTGGTAGGTCTGCTTTCCATGTTGAGTAACTTGGAAACTCATATCATCCATTTTATGTTGTTTGTGATGATTATTTAAGTGTTTCTGAAATCATAAAATATTGTTGTTACTACATTGTTGTTACTACATTTGCCTATGTAACAATAAAAAGGTTTCAAATAAAGTCTGGATGGCACCTTTGACAGTGGCCCATAAATCATGATTCCTAAACCACACAGGACCTCTTTCCTTGGACGTCATTTAGAGGTAGCCAGGGGTCGCAGCTGCGACCCCTGGCATGCCCCTTGCTACCCATGGCACTGCTTTTGCCACCCCGGCCTCAGAGGTGGCAAAATCAGTGCCTGGAACACAGGGGCAGCTCTTCCTAATGGATGCTGGTTTGAGATCCACTTGCCTGGTTTCTGTCAATTTTTGAATTATACAAATAGTGAATAATATTATTCACTATTAGTGTAATAAATAAATTGAGTACATTAACTGGGATATGACTCCATCTGGAAGCTAAGGTACGTGAAAAATGCTGTTAAATGTATGTTGTGTGCATGCTTGCGCGTGAGAGTGTTTATGTACCTGGGAGAGTGGGAGAATGTTATAGTATGTGTAAGCATGTGAGTGTGAGTCAAAGTAAAGGTCAAATGGCGTGCAATGTCACTTACGCTACTCCTGGCATTTTGGTGAATTGACGTCCATGTCTCTTTCTCAAAACAAGAACTGCTGACAATTTGGGCTATTAAAAAATGCTGGAGCAAAGTGAATGTTTGTGCAGTAATGACACAAGGCACACAATACCTTCAATCTAGACTCTAACGTTCTTTAACTGATGTACAGTAACTGGGGGCAGCTTTCGTCACTTGAACTCAGATGGTTTGAATGTGAAGCCTTTTTCTGAGCATAATATCTGATCTCTACAGTCAGGGGATGATACTGGGTTTTGGGGAGATGGTCAGGAAAGACACTGTTGGAAATGGCCCTTTTGTAGGGTGCTTTCCCTCGACTTTTTGTCTTTGTCCCTCCTGGTTTGCCTCTGATCTACATGCTAGCCATAGGACTTTGAGTGCTTTGACACTGCCATTCAGTGCCAAAGCGCTGTGCTTGTAATATACATACTGGTGATTAGTGTATACATGACTGGCTGATTTGAGTTAGCTGTAAGTCCCTTGTCCAGTGGTAATGCATATACCTAGGGCATGTAACTCAAATGCTACTAAGTGGGCCTGCAGCACTGGGTGTGCCACCCATGGAGGGAGCTCTTCAAATGTATCACAGGTTTGCCAGGGCTGTGTGTGCAGGTTACTCCTACTCAGCTTGGCATTTAAAAAGCTATTTGCCAAGTTCTGCATGTCTCTCACTAGATCTGAGATCTCCCTGGGGGCAGAGTGTGGTGTAGCGAAGAGGTAGGGCATGTGCACTTGTGCGCTACATGCCCTAGTAGTGAATAACATCGAATGGTGTGTTCAGTACTGTGAGGCCTGCTTCTCACATTGACTAACATGGGGGATCTGTGGAACGGCTATTGATCTGTATTTCCTGATTGCAGAAGAGTAGCAGTATGGTGTTTAGTATTGGTGTATTAGTAATGTCAAATCCACTCCAGTAGAGAGAGTGGATTTGACATTGCTAATGTGGAAATGCCACGTTGGGAAAGTGGGCATTTCTATTCTCGTGGCTCTCTGTGTGCCTGTCAGCCTGACCACATCTGGGTGCTGGGGGGACAGCTACATCTGTGCATTCCTTGTAGATAGCCATACACTAGGGAGACTCAGGGGGAAACTGCAGACCTCTGACTGTGAGGGGCCTTCCTAGAACGGATAAGAGGGGGTGGAATTGGTACCTGCATTCCAAGGGACAGGGTCCTGGCTCCACTGAAGAAATTGATCAAGCCTCCCAGGGTAGGATGGCAGACAGGACAAAATTTAGAGGGGGCTTGTGCATTTCATAGGTGGCCTTTTGAACTGATCTCATCTTCAAAGGCCATTGTGAGTATACCTACTGGGGCTCTGTCCTCAGGAGTTTGGAAACACTTTTGGGGTTGGAACCATTCTACGCTGTTTCGATGCTGGGGATTCAACGAGAGAACCTATTGGGCAGGAGGGACTGCATCTGGATTATCTGCAGACTTGTGGTGGCCTGGGGTTTGTTTTGCTTCAGCAAGGGGACTATCACTTGGTGGAGGATTTTTGCCTGGATGTTACTGGCCTCCTCTTGTGGTCTGGGGCCTTAAGCACTCTCCAAAGGCCGGTTGGCTGGCCCCTTGTCCATGCGATCCCAGGGATAGAAAGGATCTTCCCATTTCCACAAGATCATAAGGACTATGTAGGGTGTGGCAGAAATGGGTGGAAGTTATCATCGTTGGGCAAGGACCGTCCTAACATTTGCAGTAATTACACTGTGCAGAGGAGTGTGCTGGTAGAGATCAGCGGCCCACCTGGGGTGCCGTAATGTGAGGAGTTCAAGGACTACTGGGGAAGTTTGCTGAGTTTGAGGGACCCGAGCCTGCAACCAGAAACCTGTGCTAGCTCGCACTTCGTAGCTTGTGGTGTCCGGAAGCCTGGACTGTCTCCGACCTCTAGATTGGGAGGACGACAGTGCCTGATATCATGGCCTCAGTCTGAGTTTGCAGGCTCCCTCCCCATGGACCCACACCACAAGGTACTCTGTTGTGGGTAACATCGTGACTGGACCCGAGTGGTCTCATTGTGCCTTGTGTGCACCCACGGCTGACTCCCTGGAGCAACTGCGGCTCGCACCTCCGACTGGGGGGAAGCACATCTCCAAACTGGAAGCGTGCCAGCTTCCACCATCATAGTCTTTTGCCTATTGAGAATAATAGTGATCCCGCACTCATGAAGGTGCTGCTGGGTGCCTTGGCGGCCTAGTCCTGACAATCTAATCAAAGTGTCTGAAGCGGGTACAAGTGTATCGTTGGCTCTTGTAGGTTGAGTGGGTGGGGGGCTGTGTCATAGGGGAGGGGAGAACTGTGACTTCTTGACCATTGCAAGCTGTGGGGGTAAGCAATATTGGGATATGTTGTGTTTTATGCTACTGTGATTGCTGGAAAGTGGAATACCTCTGAACAAGCCTGCATAAATGTTCTGTCATTTTGATGTGGAAGGGGTAGCTTGGATCATGACTACCTCAGTAAAGTATGCACATGGGATTATGTTGCTTTCGAGGCTGAGAGGATAACGGGGCAAGTGAATACCTATGAATTGTACATATATGCTAATGCCATTCTGCTGCTAATGGGAGAGGTCAACAATTGCATATAACTGTAAAGCATATACAAGATGTGCATGTCGTTTTGATTGCAATGTGTGTGTAACACAAAGATTAATGTTCATACATACTATGTTGAGACTTTCTGTAGTATAATCAGCGTGTTGCGAGGGTGGTGCTGTGCCAAACTTTACACTTTGACCCTTAGGATAAGCCTGACTGCTCTCCACCAAGCTACCAAAGGGTGAGTACAAGTTATTTCACAAGTGTATCTTACTCATCCTCTCTGGGACAGTGGATTCTGTCTGGTTTCGGTGTGTCCCAGCCAGAAACTTCTGGCTCTATCAGACACTAACATCTTGTGTCTTACACCACTCATTTCCCCTTGATGGCTGCCATGTCAGGGTTTTGTTGTCCTAACAACAATGTCCTAACAACAACTAGAATGCTACACCACTATTCACCCAGCCATACCCATCCTAGTCATGGCGGTGGCACATTGGAAATTAAAATGGCCCCCGTCAATGTACAAAATATGCATAAGAGTAAAACAAGAATACAAATTTAACAGATTCAAAAGGCAAGCAACTGTGGAAGCAATACTTTAAAAACATTTTCAAGCAATTCAGTAGCCTATACTTTTCCTTGAAAAAAATCCAGCAGATTTAAAAAAGGAGCCAACTATGAAACAAACCTCTACACTTCATAACAACTGCAGATAAAGCAATCCTGCATTGAATAAAACCACATTTTCTCAATAACGATGATAAAAACTGTTTAGCTAAAAATTCAAAACATTTGCAGAAAAAGACAAAGTGTAACAAGGTTTGCTTTCAATTACCATTACAGGGACAGGCAGCCACAAGAAATACACCATTAAATCCCAACGGATAACTAATTAAGTATGGAACAGTGCCCTGAAACTGAATAAAAGTGACTGTTCTCACATTCCCATCACCCATGATAGATAAGAATCCAGGCCATTGTTATCTTTCAAGTTCAGATAATGTTGCATGGTAACTTTACAACGTTCAGTCCTCTCCCTTAAAATTCTTCTTTTCAACATAAAAAGAGCTTTCACTACAGTTTTGTCCTTCTTACATATAAGAGATGGCAAGAAAAGTAACTCTAGGTGACCAAGGTCCTTCAAGGTAGATTCGATATGCAATCCACAGGTCGGATAAGCTCTTATCTAACAATGAACAATCCTTAATGATAGCCCTGTTCACTTTAACTTCAGGGTTGGTCCAAAACAAAACCAATATCGTGATTGGGGCCAATTTGATGAGATCTTCTAAATATGGCAAGCCCAGTTCACCATGACAACTAAAGTGCGAGCTGCTGGGTGGTGGAAGCAATAGGCATCTACACATTTCCCCAACCTGGAGACTATTTGAATAGCCCCAAACTACTGTGCCATAACATGCTATTGGGATGCATTGAGACTTACATATGGACAAAAGCGGAGTAAAGGCCTTGCAGCCAGGTGACCATGGAACACTCAAAAGTTAACCTCTTGCCCTACACAATCTTAAAATGCTGGCAAAAATGTGAGAGTCCCAGGTGCCAAAAGAGTCAAACACAATTCCCAAATTTGAGAATTTGTGCACTTTAATTTGCTGCGTGTTCCCACAAGCCAAAGAGGGCACCCTATATCTCTTGGAGCCACATGTCATCATCTGGGATTTACTAAAGTTGGTTGACAAATCCAGTTCCACCATAAAAATAACAAAAGAATCAACCAACTTACGCAAGGCATTGGGTGTGCGGGTTATTAAGACGGCATCAATAGGGTACAATAATGCTGGAAATGGAACATCCTTAGAAGCATTGATGTAGGAAGCTGGCTCTGTATATACTATACCAAAGTGAGGTATAGTGTGCACAGAGTCCGGTGGATCCCCAAAGGTAGGCAGAGGCTAAAGTAGATAGTACCTTACTCTCTATTTGTGGTAGTGTGGGCGAGCAGTAAGGCCTTATCAGAGGGTAGTGCTAAGCCTTTATTGTACACACTCAGGCAAGAAATGATTTCACACACTCAAGGACTGAACTCTGACCAATTTGTTTTGTATAAAATTAAGATTTAATTATATTTATTTTCTAGAACCAAGCCAGGCCTGGTACAAGAAGTATAAAAATACTTTGCAAGCATATGTAGTATAAATACAGTTTAAATGCAATGAATTGGTTACAGAAGGATTACTTTGTATTCGCAAATAGTTAGAATTACTTTTCGGTTGCTTTTCTTACGCAGTCAGGTATCTCTAGATACCAGGCTGGTGCATTTCCTGAGGGAAGGAAAAAGGAGATAATACTTTTTATAACTCAATACCGCTGTACAGTATTACTCATGAGCCAAACCTAGTCCTGAGAAAACAGAACCGATTTACGGGTCTGTGGGTAGGATTCGGTCCAATGTGCACTCGTGTCGCACCACCAGCGGCACAGAGGCGGCCGGGTGCAGAGTGCAGGGACCACGTGTTAGCCAATGGGCTAAGCACAGTCGTGAGCTTGGGGACTGTGGCAAGTAGGCCACCAGATTGGAAAACAAAACCTCCTGGGGTCGAGGTCAGCACAGCAAGGCCCAATGGCCAACACAAGAACTACACTACACTGCCAGCGGCACAGAGGCGGCCGGACCTCACCACCGGTATAGAGCACACAGCTAGAGGAGTGGCTTATCTATGCCAGGGCAGTGGGTTGTGGGCATGGCAACACAGGGATATGTGTTATGTTGACTCTTCACTTTGCTCTGCACCAAAACACGCAGCCTGCAATGGCAGTGTGTGTGTGTGTGGAGGTACAGGGCCTCTAAGGGTGGCACAATAAGTGCTGTATCCCTTAGCGGCCTTCCCTGGTCACAGTGTCCTTGGTACCTATGGTACCCTTTACAAGGGACTTACATGAGGCCAGAGAGTTGCCAATTGGGTTTTGCAACTGTACATTTTAGGGAAAGAACATAGGCCCTGGGTACATGGTTGGCAGGAACCCAGGGCTCACTCGGTCAGAGCACATCAACATTAGGCAAAAAGTGGGGGCAACCATGCAAAAAGGGGCAATTTCCTACAATTGGTTAAAACTGGACTCAATTTGTTAATATACAGAATGAAAAGCAATGGTGCCATCACGCAGCCTAGCCATACACCACAGGCAAGATTAAATTGCTCAGTAAGTTCCTCATTTGAACTGAACCAGACTCTCGGATGTCTAATTCTCATGTAAGATGTGCAAGAAATGCACCAGTGCTACATCCAGGCCTAAATCCAACAACATCGTTCACAGCCTGCAGCAATTCACACAATCAAATGCAGTGGAAAGGTCCATGAATGCTCGGAAGTGTGGGCAGGGCCTAGCAATAGTATCTTTCCCCACAATGAGGTGCAAATTAAAGCACTACTCCACTATGCCCAACTGTTCTCTAAACAGAAGATTGGATCAAAGTCGCTATCTGAATTCAGGCTGCAATAAATGCTCCAATATTGGAAACAGCTGTAACTGAAGGATAGATCAGAACCTTTTACAACAGCCCTCAATGAATTCTTTATCAGCCCCCCCACCCCAATTTGGTCAAAGGATCTTTCTCTAGATCAAAATTCCCTTGCAAGGGTGTCACGCCGACCATCTTTTCTTTTTAGGTATGAGAATGCTTGGGTGAGCCAGAAACAGAGGGGCTCAAGTTACCTGATGGACCCTAAACACTGGGGAGCTTATCTGGATGGTGTCAACCAACAGCTGAGGCCCAACTCCATCCATCACACTATCAGTTTCTAATTTTTTGTCGTCTGGCCGTAGGTCAAGCGAAAGCTTGCGCTCAGTCAAAGAGATTTCATTGGAGATAACCCCCCACAGCCCTCTCCATCATTTTATCAATTGAAGTACATTAGAAGGGGGTGACTGCAATACCAGTGATTTTCCTCTTCCCCATACTGGCCCAAGACTCGCAAGAACATTAAAGGATGCATTCACTTCACAGATGGATATCAACTGTTAGATGTTAGAGAGTGGGCACAGCCTTCCTCCTCCGGTGCCTGACGAGCGCAGACAGACCCACTCCTGGCTCAGTCTTCGCCCGGGCACAGTCTGGGCGCACCCTGTGCGCATCTTATGCAGCAGTGTAGCACACCTCCATTTAAAGAAGTTTTATGCTCCCACCTCTTTCTAACTGCCAAGGGAACTCTGGACCCTGGAGTCCTTGCCGTAAACTTCCATGAGTACTGCGTCCCGTACAGTGGTGTAACACACCTTCTTTTGAAGATAATTTCAGCTCCCTCCTCCTTCTAACTGCCAAGTGACTTCTGGACCCTGGAATCCTTCCAGAAAACTACTGTGGAGAGCTGGGTCCTCCTCTGAATCCGTGTCCAGTGAAAGGCTTCAGTAATTTATACCTGAGCTCAATCCCTGGTAGCTGTGGCCCAGAGCAGATGGAATTAATTTAAAGAAAATTCGTTAAGCATATAGAAATACCAAACAGTTAAAAAGTTGAAACATCAACACAATAAAAATCTCATTCCAATTTATAGAAAGATAGAAAAATTTAATAAGTAAACACCCAAATAGTAAAAATATAATAAGAATACAAGAGAAATTAACTTTTAAAGATTTAAGTGGAAAATCACCAAGAAGCGCAAAGCACAAATGGTAGTCAATGGTCATGGTAGAACGGGGCCCTGGCACGATTTGAGGTCGACAGCAATAGAGTACACCAAATAGAGTGGCCTTGCTAGGGCCTTAAAGTAGGTAAGTTCAAAAAAGTTTCTAAATCCGAATCTGAAAAGGAACTTTGTGGTTTTTCTGACCTAAAACTCTTCTTCACACAGGACAAACCTGACATTCAATATGACGCCTTGAAGGGCAAAGTAAAATGGCACTAAGGGTGCATTAATGTGCTTTTGGCCTGCGCTGGTGCCGTTTCGGCTGCCTAGTACCAATGTGGGCAACCTTACATCAGGGTGCAAGGGTGCCCCAGTTGCAGGCAGGATTGCTTGTGTGCAGGAAGGAGCACCTTCCTGTACAAAAACAATTCTACAAGATGTTTTCCTCTTTCTATGTGGGCTGGAAAGAGGAAAAAACAAGGAGAAATAAACATATTTCTCCTCATTACGCCTCATCTTGGGAGGCGTACGGATTTGATGCTTCCCCAGGTTCCATCACTTTGTAAATCTGGGCCAATGTCAAATTCCATGGGTGTTGCATAGGAAAATCCACCGCCACACCCATGGAGTGCCTCTGGGCGCAGAGTAAGATGACGCAGCGAGTTGCTCTGCATTGCCTTACTCATGATTTATGAGGCCACTCAAAGCCATGCAGGGTGGCTTTGCGTGCCTTCATAAATCTTTATGAGAACCCTGTGTCATGCATTTACCACTTTACATGGTGCAAAAGTGATGCAGGGCTCTCATAAATAGGCCCCTTGGTGTGTACTACATAGAATCTTGGCCCTGCTTGAAACTTTTTTTGCAGTACCAGGGAACTTGTGTAGAACATAATGAACACAAGTCAACTGTCACCTGCACACAGAGTTACTCTTCAATGCAAAGATATATAACATGTTCAATACCTGTACACACCTATGATGCATTAGTAGCGTTTTGTAAACACTTATACCAATTAGCTGGATACAGGCTGTACAAAATTAGGAACAAAAATAATATGGTACTTACCCACCACTAAGTAAACTATAAAGCAAACTAGCACACTCATTGGATGATGTCATCAATGATGTCAATTGAGATGTCATCAGTGATGTCATAAATGATGTTCGAATGTTAATGTTATCACTGATATATTCATAATCTTACTTTAACCTTTGGTTGTTTGGTTATTTCAGTGAATATATATAGTCCTTGCTTGTAAACACAAATGGGAACAAGTTACACGGCGGTCCAGCCGTAGAGGACAGCACCACCCACGGAATGAATATGGGGCCGCAGGGTTATGAATTATGCAAACCTCATTGTGGCACAACAGTAGTGGAATTAAACCGAGCGTTTCTCTTTTCTGAGGCCCACTGGAGGGCTTTAAATATGGATGTAAATATACGGACTCTGCAGCAGAACCCACTGAAGGGTAAGAATGTTCCTAAACACTACACGATCCAGCATGCCTTAGAAATAATACGCACCTGCGAGAGGGAAATTATGTCATCAGGAAATTTAAAAGGTGTTTGGGAAACTCTGCGCATTCTCAGTAACAGCCTATGATTAAGGAGCAGTCTTGCTCCGAAACGCGTTAGGCATCAAGAAGAGATCAGAATCGTGAAATGCCGGTTTTCTTGAAAATAAAGATTTTGAAGAATCAGCTGTTGTGGAGTGCGTCCTTGCTTGTGGACACAAATGGGAACATATATATATATATATATATATATATAGAACACTCGTTAAAAAACTTGATATGACTTTTTATGACACAGAAGAATACAATTACACAATGAATAATAAGTTACACGTTTTTTGTGACGCTTTATTATGTATTTCTGTTGTTTTTTGACTGTCAACATGTATTTACCCCTATGTGCGACATGGAGGCCTGTGGTTTTTTACAAGGCTTGAATCTATTAGACATGTCCCAATAGGACAAACTATTCGCTCCTCTCTCTATGGTTTTACACATGATATGGTCTTTAGGAAATGGAAATTATTTCTTCTAAAACGTAATCAAGAAAGTTAGAAGTTGTTCATGTGTAGGGTAGTTGAATTGACCATATTCTGATATGTTGGTAAGCACTGCATTCTGGGCCATATTTACCAAGGGTTGAGTCGCTTTTGCATCACACAAATAATGGGTGCAAAAACGACGCAACCCTTGAGATACGATTTATCAAGCCACGCAAGGCCACCTTGCATGGCCCTCAGTGGCTTGATAAATCCAGAGTAACGCAGCGCAGCGCAAATCGCTGCATTGGGTTACTCTGCCTCAGGGAGGCGTTCCATGGGTGGTGCATGTGTTTTCCATGTAAAACCCATGACTTTGACACATTCCCAGATTTACCATAAGTGTTAGACCTTGGAATGCATTAAAACTGCTACGCATCCCCATGGGAGGCATAACAAAGAGAAATATGTTTATATCTCTTTGTTTTTTCCTCTTTCACTTATAAATCACTTATAAAAGAAATTAATAAAAAGGATGCTTGATTGTAACTTGCAACTCGAAATATGCTCGCAGCAAAGTATTATGTACCATAAAGTAGTTATGTATGTGTAACTCTTGTTAGGTAAAGCACTCTGACACATATTGGTCTGGTTCGAGCTAAATAAAACTGCAAATGAATGAATAAGCAAATAAATGCTGTCAAGTTCTCCACTGTATAGTTCAGTTCTAAGAATGTTCCGTGTTGCTTGTCATGCAGATGTTGTGGCCTAAAAGGTATCAGAATCTTGCAGTCAAATCTTGCTTGGTAAGGGCTGCAGAATATATGGCTCGTAGAACACTGCATTTTTCTGCAGGCCGAAAGGACATCACAGCTCAAACCGCATAACATCTGCAATTGCTTTATATGCAGCACTTCGTACCGCAGTTCTGCCACTTCTGCGGCGAACGTTCAGCTCACTGAGCCATCCTCCCAGCAAATGACGTGTAACACAGTCTAAGACCTTAAAGTAAAAAAAGATTGAAGTGATACATTCACAAAATAGTCAAGTAAGAACATACAGGGAGAGTGTAACATTACAAGAAAGAGCACATGCAAGAACATGCCTTAGAGTAAAACATAGGTAGCAATGCTTGAAGGAGCTTTCATTTTACACTTCTTCCCATATTCCATAATGAAGATTTCCATAGCAGTTTGATATATTTCACGGTCTGCACTGGGTGAGGGTTTACTGGCCAGCTGAAACAGACAGACAAAGCCCTGCCTAAGAGATTAGAAATAGAATTGCTGACAGATAGAGTTTGGTCGAAGCAGGGCCCTGTCAGTGCCTGTTTAATCTACAGCGCTGTGAGCGGTGCAATGCCAATCTAACTTAGGGGCCGAGGAGGGCCCTGTCAGTGGTGATCAACCCTCCATGAAATGATCCCGTTCCCAGCAGCATCCTACCGGTACATATTCTGCTGTGTGCTCAGACTTCAGTGCCCTGCCCAGGGGGACACACCCTCACAGCTTCATAAGGCACAGTCACCAATCAAAAAGCTAAAGGATGGAGCAAAAATGATTAACCAAGCACTGAGAGCTATGAGATGGTAAAGTGCTTCTAATTAAGGTCATGGTTTTATTGCTGTTAGTTAAATCATGTGAAGCTGTTAAGTCGTGGGATATTTTAGCATCTTAAGGCTCAGTTTGGAGTTTGAACGGAGTGGGCCGTCTCCTGAACCCCGCCTCGCTGAAGACCAGGTTGGACATGGAAAAGAGGGGGATCCTTCAGATCGAATGGTACAATTCATGCCTGTCACATTATCCACAGGCTGCAGAAACATGGCAGGTTATAATCAAGCAGCTGGGCACTCAATCTGATCCACACCATAGACCAAGCGCGGGGGTGGCAGAGGGCTGGCAGTACGCTTGCTAGGAGCTGGGGGCAAGCCCTCTCATGCCTCATCCCAAGCATCAGCAACCTTTGTTCCACAGCAAATACACATACGTCTGAGTGAATCCCTTGAAGCAACTATATTCAGGGAGGTGGACATGGATCCCTGGGAGCAACTAGATTCAGGGAGGTGGGCGTGGATCCCTGGGAGCAGCTAGATTCAGGGAGGTGGGCATGGATCCCTGGGAGCAGGTAGATTCAAGGGCATTGACATGAATATCATTCACTCTCGAATCCAGGTGACATGAGTAATGCAAAGTAGAGTTCCCCATTTGGCACATGCATTGGCCAATTTATTTTGAGGGATTTGCTGGGGCTACCATGCTTACTCTTAACCACACTTCCCACCCTGGCCTTCATCGGCACAAATGAGCTGCAAGTGCCACCATTTTTTACTTCCTTACACTGCTAAGTTTAGAACAGTGCACAACACTTTTTCCTTGTACATAAAACCCTTCTGCCTACAAGTTCATGAGCTACTAACCACTTTTCACAGTCTTCCAGACTTTTTCAGTTTTCTGTGTATTGGATGGGAACATTCTTTATAAACTGCATTAGGTCACGGGCACAAAGCTTCCTGTTTTCCTCTAGAAGAGTGATGCTCTCTTTCTCTGACTTACTGCATCTATCTACACCCTGTGCTAGCTGTGTGTGGAGACAGCTACGCAGGTGTGCACATCCTGGTTTCTTACTTTCCCTTTACCTCTCTATTTTAATAACTACTGTACAGTGAATCATATCTAGTGTCAACAAGCTTACAAATTTTAAACCCAATTAGTGCGATCACACTGTGCACGTCGTGGACCCCACTGAAACGACTCCCAAGGAGACACAGAACTTCGATTATGATAGTTCAACCACGGCGTAGCCTTTTATTCGAACCGAATCAGTGAGAAATGAGAATCATAGTTAAGCAGATGTTATTGTTATGAGAACACAGGACGTAAGATCAGCAAAACAGCTCAAAGATTGTACAATCAATACAGCAATTGTCTCCAATTACCATTACAGCGCAACACTCCAGAATGCATAGTGCCAGAAGGCCCGTTTTCTTTTCCTTATCCATCACCCATGCCCTCAACAAAGGACATCCAAGACATTATTGGCAGTGTTAGAAACGGGGTAGCGTGGTGCGGAGCGGGTAGGCCAAACTCGGAGGCATTGTGTAAAGCATCTGCGCAGCACACTCACAAGCGACACACCAGGCACACTACAAAAAGAGACTCCACACCAGGTTATGTGAAAACAGCATATATATTATGCAAAACACATTAGAATACCATCACAGTTGTGAACACCGTGCCAACTGGCACCCGGTAGCCATATACAGGGGGACTATTTACAGGGCAGGGCCAATCGGGCCGCTGCCAGAACCATCTCAAGCACAATTAGGATAAATGAAAGTCCAGTAGTAATAAATGGGTAACAGCCAGTGACTTCTGGCAAGATCAGGAACTTAGCATCCTCATATTAGCCGAGTTACACAATAGGCATAAACCTCGGCATTAGCATAAATGCATTAGGCATAAGGATAAAGCATCATCACAATAGTATTAGGCATGAATTACATTTGCCTGAGGCCTCTCATTAGGCGTAAAAGCGTTAGGCCTAAACCTGCGGCATAACTGCAATGTCATTAGGCATAAATCATAATGGGTCAGACATAGGCCTAGATCACCATAGCTTGATACTGGCAGGCATATTAGCATTGGGCATACTCACATGACATTAGGCATACTTGCATGAAAACACGTTATGCAGAACACCACCAATGTAAGCCTTAGGGGAAAAGAAACCATTAGGCATAAATCCCATCAGCACAAACAACGTTAGCAGGGGCCTAACCCAGAAAAATATCATGGCATGACGTTAGGCATCATCAGTAGCATAAATGCAACAGTAGGCCTAGAAAAATATATTCTGCACCAATCCTGGGGTATAAACATATTGGGCATGAATCATAATCCTGGGCATCAAACCTGTGAACATAGACATCCCTCCCATTAGCATAGACACATGGGGCGTCTCAATAGGCCTGAGAACATTAGACCTACCTGAGGCATAGGGGCAATATCATTAGGCATATAAACGCACTAGCATGGGGCAGAAACAATACCGCATGCGTAACATTGGCCTACAAAACCTTATCAGCATACGTCACATTGGGCATCAAAACATGAGGCAGGCCAACATGGTGCAGAAAACACATTATGCCAACATCAGTAGTGCGTCATGGGAATACCACCAGGGTGTATAACCCCCCATGCGTCCCAAACCATATGCCCCTCGTGGCAGCTGCCCACGCTCTCGTGGTGCAGCTGTAAGGAAAAAGAAAGCCAGCTCTGGCACTACCGTGCCTAGTAGAGCCCCACTCTGGGACCCTACAGTACAGAGTTGCCCAAATGTTGCGACTGCCCTATCCGGTGGGGCAGCGGTGAAAGATACAGTCAGCACGGGTCCCAGCAATGCGTCCAAATGAGCCCCCAACAGAATACTGGCACCGGGGGCAGGCACCGGCAATGTGCCCCGACACACCCCCCAACCACGGGATGACTGAGCCCCACTCCGGGACTCACTTCAAGTATGCCCAAAGTTGCAGCTGCCCGCTAACTGGCGGTGCAGCTGGGTAGACATGCTCTGGCACTGCTGTGCCCTGGTGAGCCCCCACTGGGGCTTGAAGACAAAAGGCCCAAATGTTCAAAGCCGTTGCAGCGGCCCGCTACGGCGGGGCCGCTGTGGGTCCCAAAAGAGTACGTGCACTTCTGGTGCCGCCTCCGGCACCCGCGATACTCCCCCAGAGCCCTCACTCACCGGGATTCTTCCGTCTTCACCCGGGCCCCCTCCTGGGACCCGGGACTTCGGTGGAGGGCTCGCGAGGCTCCGGACTCTTCCTGCTTCCTCTCGGGACTCTCCAGGGCTGGCCGCCAGTGCGGGGTAGGCTTTCGCCTGGCTTCTGCTACACGCGGGCCTCCCACCGGCACACGGGGGCCCTGCCTTCCTCTCCGCATGCCTGGGCAGGCTTCCGGTGTCCTCCTTCCTGCCGGCAGGCCCCGCCCAGAGTCAGGCGCGGGTGCCTGTCTTCCTGGTCGGCCGGCACGGTTTCTCCGCGGCCCGCGGCGGTGATTCTGGGCAGTTTTGAAGTGCGGGGTGGGCTCCCGCCTTCAATTTGAAGTGCAACCACAGACGCGGGGTGGGCACCCGCTAAATGGGCATAAAGACCGCGGGGTGGGCACCCACTGGTACAAATAAGCATAAAGCGCGGGGTACGCACCCGCGTAACTGCACAAATGCGGCACCCCAGCGGGGTAGGCTCCCGCCTTAGATTAGAAGGTGTCTACATGCGGAGTGGGCTCCCGCTGGTTCTTAAAACGTTCATAGGCGGCACACACACGGGGTGGGCACCCGCTCTTCTGCAGGCACATTGAACGTAGCGCTCACGAGGCGCTAGGGGGATATGCAGGGGGATTCCCTCACCAGACGTCAGCTGCAGGATCCACGCTCCTCCTCTCTTTGGGGATGGAGATATAGCGCTTTGACAGCACCGCGCTGCAGGCGTCAGCTCCTCCTCTGGCAATCAGGAAAATAGTGCCTCCCAGGCGCTAGGGAGCTGGCGAGGATCCAGAGTCCCACACAAGGAAGTAGTGCCCACACTCCTCACCTCCTTGGAATACAGGCATTCAAAGTGTAGCGCTCACGGGGCGCTAGGGGCCAGGAGACAGTTAATGCAGGGCGAGATCAGCAGGCAGTAGGGCAGCTCACCAGACCTGAAGCAGCAGTTCCTAGGAACAGTCATCCTCCATTACGATGGCCATCCTGCTAGCGCAGCAGTCTCCACTCCAGCAGAGTCTCTCACTAGCCCTGTGGACAGTAGAGGGGTACAGATGGGCACAGGGGCCAGCACGCAGGCCCTTGCGGCGGTACCTCCTGGCAGAGTGTCCCCTCTCAATCCAGTCCACGTTCAGTCTGTCACATGGAGCCTCAGCGACTCTATATATGCACTCCTCACCCCACCTACCAGAAAGGGCTAGAACCTTCTAGAAGGCTATCTGGTAATCCGGTCCCAACTGGTTTTGGGGGAGGTGTAGAGCACCCTGCCTGCCAGGCTTCCCTCCAAAAGCTCAGACAGGCAGGCACAAAGCACACCAAACAAGGTGACATTTTAAAAGTGACATTTTTAAACAGCATAAATAAACCTCTGCACATCGTTGTGCAGCATTCCATCACACACATACAGCAAAAAGGCTAGGAGGAAAAGGCGAAAAAGTTTGGGATGACCCTGCAAGCAGGGCCAAGTCCAACAAGCAGGCATATCTTAGTGGCAACTTCCCCTCCATCTCACAGAGGGATGAGCAATACCCTCAGTACCATACTAACACATACACCAGGGCACCACATAGCGCTCCGTCCCTGCCACGGTACCTGTCACCAGGCAAATCCCCCAAAAATGTTCAACTCCAGGCACGCTGGGGTAGGGAAGAAAGGTCCAAGACCACCAGCAGGTCAGTCCTCCCTCCTGCCTGCTCTGTGCCCACACAAATCAACAAGGCTCCAAGGGGTCACTTCAGTAAATCAGTCCAAAGTTTTGGGTAGCCCCCTTTTTCTGCTGCTAGAAATTCCGCCACAGGGTGAAAAGGTCACTGGAGATCTCGCCCTTCCCCCTGCCACCACTGAAGGGCTTCAGTAATGGCCCCTAAGATTGTGTGAATGCCAAAGAATGAGCTTGTGGCCCCCAGATGGCAAATGAACCCCATCCGTATGGGACATCCCTCTATCGCCAAGGCAACACTCTCTGGGTGCTTCAAGTTATACCTTTGCACCAGCATTTACCATTGGGTTTATGTTTAGTGTTTGACTACACCAGCACCTTAAACTGTAAGCCATACCAAAACCTTAACATGCACAATCAGACCACCCCAGATGCCATGTATCGATTCGATCTGGCAATGTAAATATTCCACCAAATCTCAGTATCCTCCCAACTAGGAGGCTAATGTGCCCTTGCCCAACCACCTTTGTCCATGGATGGATTTTCCCTTCTGTGCCCCTTTGGCATCTTTATAGCTTATCTAGGACTCCATACCCCACAGGTGGAGCACGCCACAGACAGATTGCTGTGCCTTCTTGAACCTGGAGTACATTTTTTGCCTAATGGTACCAATACCTGAGCCCACAAATAGACAAATAGTTTGAAAAATAGTCTTATCTCGGGATACACCTTTGCACTGAGTGATACCGCACATTGTGGCATGAACTACTTTTGCCATACTGACCCAGGTATGATCTCCAACCAATCCAAGTATTCATTTTATGGGTTGGCTTACCACTTTCCTGTAGTGCCTCAGTAAATCCCTACCCCCACCCATATGTAAGCAAACCGCCATACAAAATTGAGCCTCGTCTGATAATGGCTCCCAGTACTACACCGGGAGCTCCAATTACTAGATAACAGACTGAGAATTTGTTGCTGTGCATCCTTTGACCTCCATACACAAGGATCCCTACTGATTCACCACTGGGGGCAGGGGGGCCTTAGACGTGCCCGCTGGTCATACACCCATAATTTCATTCGATGGACCTTTGGACCCCAGAGAAAAGTGACTGACCATACAAGGGAAACTTGGTTCTACTCATTATCTCAGAGAAACCCTGTTGGGCATAGCCTACCTTCAAATTGTGGCTGCATACTCGCTCACTTCTCTTTCTCCAACCTTTCTGTTCAACAAGCACCAACCTTAGCTGTGGTGAGACGGCAATAAAGTGAACAAAACCCTTCCCCTTTTTGTATCTTCTGAGTAGTCCCATTATCCGAACTGAATGACCTGCCCTGTTTTGCCGGCTACCTCTTGTACAGAAAATATTAATCACGCCTGGAGCCAATGAAACACATGCTCTGGCTATGATGAGTCCAAAACTCGCTTTGTTTACTGAAATTTAGAAAGCCTCATAAATTGACATGAACTTGTCAGAAGCTACTCTTTATGTGGGAGATGGTGCTTTGTCCTTTCACAGTTAAGACTCATCATTAGAGGTCCCTCAGGGCTATAAAATAGCTGACCCTACAATGATAATGCAATGCATGTTGCAAAAAAATCCACCACCTGTGATGAAACCTGTAAATTGTAACTCACTACTAACTACACCACGAACCACTCTTACGAGGATGAACCACTTATCTAAGCAATATCATACCATGGCACATCTTGTTATCATGTTCAAGACCTGGTGGCTTAGCTTAGGCCTTGCTAAATCATTTACTTTTTTGCGTGGCTTGCCGAGCAGCGAAATGGCCACTCGCTGAGAGGGCTCTGCAGGCCGCATCAATATCCTAAACAATCCTGCCACGAGAGCAGTTGCAGTCGACAAGCCACACTTCGCCGGGTGTAGCGAGTGGTGCTGGCTGCAGCTGGGGACAAAAAGAAAAAGCGCAAATGTCCTCTACGCCGAGAAATCCACAATTCAATTGGTGAGACAGAGGCCCCTGCTACGCGGCCTGCTGTGGTTGCCGGAGCGGCCTAGACGCTCATCGCGAGACCCTACAATAGACCGTGAGGCCGGCGCGTAACTACAAGCGATGAGGAACCGCCCTGTGCACCGTAAATATTAAAGAACTCTCTGTGACAACAGCAGACCTGACACGTATTTGGATTGGGAGAGCCAGGGCCTACCTGAAGATGCCGCACACCTCCATGCGGCCTGTCCGGCCTGTTGAGTAGCGGACCCGGTGCACGTAACTGCCGCAGACGCCCGAAGGTGATATCCGGCGGGTCCCAGGACTGCTCACACAGTGCAGGAGGAGACTAAGCTGCGAAGGCCGGGCCTAGGGAAACGCTACGGTGAGTCGCACTCCTGAACCCAAATGTGAAGCGGTGGACGGGCGGGCGCCTGGGACAGCATGATCGTGTGTGCTGAGTGGGCCGCGTGAATACCCCTAGGGAGAGCAGAGCTACGCCAGAGCTCCCGCGGCACACACTCAATTGTCGTGGGAACAAAGCCCCAGGGTTCTGTAAACAGAGATACAGGCTGGCAAGGCACGGGGGCCCGGGTCACAGTTTGCATGAGTGACGACGAGGGATATTCGATACCTCCCGACCCTGGCCTTGATGAAATGGCTCTATAGACCAGTGACAGCCGTAAACGTGAGTCACTGAGCACAGATGCTCTAGAATAAGATTCCAACACAGGGTACACTGGTAGCTGGTGGAGTTCTGACGGTGCGTCCTGAAGGTTTCCTTGTCTGGCAGTCCTGTCCTGTGTTTACCCATAGATTGCACTGTGTGCCACTCCAGGACCCAGACAAAGGTTGCTGTTGTGAGAGCGCTGAACAGACTGAGCTATATTGGTGGAACAGTTCAGGATCTGGTGTGTAGTCATCCAAAAGTATGACACTAAGCAGTCTAAGCTCTCTTTTGAACACAAGAGACTGGCAGGGCATAAGGATGACGATGTAGACACTGACAATGAATCTGCCGCGAAAGAGGGAGCTGAAGATAGCAGCGATGATTTCTGTACCCTCCTACTTGATATGAAACCTCGCTTAAAGACCATAGATCAGAAAATGGACTTGATGAATACCAGGATGGACCAGAGAAAGAGGCAGGTGGACTCGCACGAAGAACGACTGGATGCACTGGATAATCGAGCTACAGAGCACCATGAGTTTCAGGTCGAAACAAAGGAACAATTGTTAAACATGGAGAGAGTACTGAACATTATTAAGGCCAAGAATGAAGATTTAGAGGCCCGCTCTTGTAGAAATAATCTACGCATCACGGGAAGTCCTGAGACAACAGCGACAGGGAAGATGGAAACATATGTGGAGCACCTGATGCACAAATTGTTTGACCCGGATCTCTCGACACTCTTTATTGTAGAGAGAGCACACCGCACTCCGGGGCCCAGACCTCCGGTGGACTCTACGCCACGTCCAATTATAGCGCGCATATTAAATTATCGGGACCGCGATGCTATTCTCCGCTTGGCCAGAGTGAAAGGGAACATTAATCACAAAGGTAACAACATCTCTATTTTTCCAGACTTTACCCCTACTGTTCAGGCGGCCAGACGTGAATTCGTGCCAGTGAAAAGACTGCTGCGACAGGCAGAGATACCATATGCCTTACTCTATCCGGCCAAGTTGAAGATCAGTTATGAAGGGTCGGCACACCACTTCATGGATGCTAAATCTGCACTGAAGTTCGCCAAACACATCGGGAAATCCACGAAAGCTACGAAATCTCCCTCTAAAGAAGCGCCTGGAACCGGACTCAGTGACAATGAGTGAGAACGAGAAAAAGAGGACAGTAAGAGAAAAGAAATAATGTTATTATGTTAAATCCCCTCTGCATGGCCTACGCTTTTTAAGAGCGTCTGCGCAGCTCTCGCTTATCGAATGTGGCCACCCTGCCAACACGCGGGGCTATTGCAGGTTCATCCATGCCTCTAGGGAGATCTCCCAACACTAGTCCGCAGGCACATGTCCGGGACTGGAATTACAGTTTGTTGTTCGTGGGGAGGGTATATGATCAACCTAATTGTGGGGTTGGTGTGAGTGGAGGGAGGCACTGTGTAGTTGGGGTAGTAAGACAGGACAGTTCAAAGATACGTCACCCAATGGACAGCTATGAGAAATGGTACATGAGTCAAAGTCAGCTTTATTTAGCCAGAGGAGGCTACATCAGTGGTATGGATAGCTTGGACAAATACAGATGCAAACAGTATGAACCTATATAGGCCATTTTTTCACGCTAATTGTAGAAAGTAACATCTCAAGATGACAGAATACAAATTTCTCACATGGAATGTTAGGGGGTAAATAGTTCCCGGAAGGTCCGACTTATTCAGTCTTACTTCGTTAGACGCAATATAGATATCTGTTTCATGCAAGAAACACATCTCCACAACTCTTCACACACCAAACTGCACAGCAGTCGCTGGGGCACCATCTACTCCTCCGTTTATTCAAATTATGCCAGAGGTGTATCTATTCTGATTAGGCGGGGTGAATTGGAAAACTACTATGTCACAGGTTGACCCAGACGGGAGGTTTGTGATTCCGGGGGGTAGACTTGGTGAGTTATGCATCACACTAGCGGCGGTATATGGTCCAAATGTGGACAAACCTGATTTTTTTCACGAAGTCTGGGCCAAAATACTAACAGTAGGTTATGACGCCATAATATGGGGAGGAGATTTTAATGCGATAATAAATGACTCCCTAGACAGGAAGGGTAGTTCCCATAAACTACACCCACAATCCAGTGCAGCTCTTAATGAAATCATAACTGAGGCTGGGTTAATAGATGTATGGAGGAAGTGGAATCCGTTAACGTATGAGGGGACCTGCATTACGGCTCAACACAACTCATGGTCTCGGCTGGATTTCTGGCTGTTATCACCAGATGCAACTACCTGGACAACAGCCGTACGACCATTACCCAGGACACTCTCTGACCACGCCCCGGTCCTGCTAACACTGGCGATCCCAGATGGCCCATCAAAATCATTCTGCTGGAGACTATCACCACACGCCCTTACAGATACCCTATTCAAAGAGGAGATAAGAGGGGACATTACGGAGTATTTCTCTATCAATACCGGTTCAGTGCAGACACAGGCCTCACTGTGGGAAGCATTCAAAGTGGTTATTCGTGGGAAATGTATTTTAACGCAAGCTGGGGTTTTAAAATCTATCAGGCAAACACTTAGCAAGTTAGAGATAAATATTCGAGACCTGGAGTTGCAATACTACACCACTGGAAACATACACAGGTTGAGGGACAACAAAGCAAAAATAATAGAATATGAAGAGGAAGCAGACAGGGAGGTGAAATTCCTAGGGAAATACGCTCAAGCTCGCAGGTACGGAGAGGGTGATAGGCCGGACAGAACTCTAGCAAATGCCTTGCGTTCTCATACTACTGATCTATTTATAACCGAAATCCTGGATGACAACCACGAGACAGTTAGGGACCCCCAGGGCATATTGGAACAATTCTCTAACCACTACTCTGCGCTTTACAAATCCTCATCCCAGTCTACTCAAGAAGAATTACAGGACTATTTAGACACTCTTGAATTACTGTGGCTGGGTGATGGACACAGGGCCTACTTATATGAGCCCTTCACAGTGGAAGATGTTACGCAGGTGATAAATAGCCTCCCTTCAGGTAAAGCGCCAGTTTCAGATGGACTAACAGCAGCATTCTACAAGGCATGCGCTGACCTGCTAGCACCGCAATTATTACACCTATATGAGGAGGCACAGGAATAGGGGATGTTCCCACCCACAATGAGAGAGGCTATAATATTATCTTTGTTAACACCTGGGAAATCCCCCGAAGCCAGGGACTCATATCGCCCTCTCTCCCTATTAAATCTTGATACAAAAATGTATGCTAAATTGTTGGCTAATAGGTTACAACCTTTGTTGCCTTTGATAGCGAGCCCAGACCAATCTGGTTTTATTCCGGGTAGGTCAACTTCACATAACCTACGTACATTTTTCGCGATACTTCACTATTTACACCCACAGCTACCAGCACTAGCGGCCCATTTAGACGCAACAAAGGCCTTCGATTCACTCGAATGGCAATATTTATTTGCAATACTTACGAGACTGGAAATAAGCCCTACCTTCATAGGCCAGTTAAAAATACTATACACCGCTCCCACAGCCAGACTTAGAATAAACGGCCTGATCTCACCTCCATTACCCATCACCCGAGGCACGAGACAAGGGTGCCCCCATCCCTATTAATATTTGCGATAGCTATGGAGCCGCTGGCGGCAGCACTTAGACAACACCATGCAGCAAGGGGGTTGGGCTTTACTATGCGTGGCATCATTGTTTCACTATACGCGGACGATATTACCTTATATATTAATAATCCCGAGACAAATCTTAACCCAGTAATAAGTGAAATCCTTAAATTTGGTGGATTGTCAGGCATTCAAATCAACTGGACTAAGTCAGTCTTATTCCCGTTAACCTCAAGCACCAAGCCCTATCCATTAGACTATCCTCTTCAATGGGCAACCAGCCCAACTCGCTACTTGGGGATCTGGTTATGCCAAACCACACAGGAACTCTGGAGCGAAAATTATGGTAGAGCAGTGTCCTGGTTGGAAAACAAAATCAAGACTTGGTCCCGTCTCCCGATTTCGCTGGCTGGGCGTATTGCCATTGCCAAAATGATTGTCCTCCCCAAATTTTTATACTTATTCATTAATATCCCCCTCCCGCTCACAAGCGCCTTTTTTAAAACTATACATTCCTTGAAGATATCCTTGGTGTGGGCAGGAAAGCAAGCCAGGATTTTGTGGGAACTCCTAACTCTCCCCTTGGCCCAGGGGGGTCTGGGCGCACCAGACTTCCCTCTTTATGCTTACTGTGCACAGGCTCAATTTTTACACTACTGGCTCCACACCACACCTTTCCAGCCGCACGTGGTGGTCGAACTGGACAGAACGGCCCCAGTTCCGCTTTCGGTGGCACTGTTTCAGTCATACAAACGACCTCGTGATGAAATTGACCCAGTTGAGACACTAAGGTGGAGTTGGGAGGGACTGCGCAGGAGAGCTGGTATGGTGGTTCTATATGCCCCCTCGGTGCCGCTGGCGCAAAAGCCCCAGATGCCACCACTGGAGGAGAAAGGTAATGTTAAATTAGCTGCTGAATTGGGGATAACCAAATTTGCAGACTTATACCCGGGAGACACATTTTTGCCACCTCCTGACGCAGGAAACGCTTCGAAGCCCACTTTTTCTGGCCTTTTTTTATATTACTGAATAAGGGCTACTTGCCGCCAGCTGCACGACTCTTTCCCTAACCAACCTCCCAGCTTGCAGTCCCTAGTACAAATTATAACTAACCCGTCACCACGTAGAATAATCACAAGGCTTTATAGCAATATGCAAAACACTGCTACAGTAATGGAGCCTAAGGCACTAGCGCTCTGGAATTCTGAACTAGACCCCCAAGTCACAACAGAACAATGGAAATATTGCTGTGCCCAATTAAAGATGCTATCTCCTAACTATAAATTGCGCATAATTCATTTTAAATATCTCCACAGGTTTTATCGTACCCCTTCCCAGCTATACCGTATGGGTCTGAGACCTACGGACAACTGCTGGTGGTGCAAAGCGGCCTCTGCAACATTCCTGCATGTTGCATGGGAAGGTGGGCAGTCAAAATATCGAAAATAAAATTTCGATATACCATAATATTGAAGTTTAAATATCGAAGGGACAGAATATCGATGGGACAGAATATCGATGGACAGAATATCGACCCTAAGGTAAGTAATATCGAATTACTTAATATCGATGTCAATAATATCGAAGTTAGTAATATCGAAATCAAATATATCGATGTTACTAATATCGATGTTACTAATATCGATATTTGTATTATTGTTATGTATTTTGTTATGTTTTTAATATGTATGTGTTATATGTGTTTTTGTTACGTGTTTTAATTGTTTAAAAATATATGTATACAATTTTTATATGTTAATAAATTTATTTTTTTAAGTAATTTTTTTTTTTTTGTACTGTAGTGGGTTGTGGGCTTATAGGGGAATAGGGTGGGAAGTAATTTAATTATACTAAATTAATTATTAATTTTTAGGAATTATAAATTAATTTTAATTTTTTTTTGCGTTTAAGTTCTGTAGCGGGTTGTGGGTTTATAGGGGAATAGGGTGGGAAGTAATTTAATTGTAATTAAGTTATAATTTATTTTAATTAATTGGTTATTAATTTTTATTAATTGATTAATTGATTATCATGTAATTTAAATGTAATTAAGTTATAATTTATTTTAATTAATTGTTATTGATAATTATATAATTGTTAATTAATCAATAATTGGTAATTAATTTTAATTAATTGGTGATTAATTTTTATTAATCGATTAATTAATCATCATGTAATTTAAATGCAATCAATTTATAATTTATTTTAATTAATTGGTATTGATAATTATATTATTGTTAATTAATTGATAATTGGTAGTCAATTATTAATTGGTAATTAATTTTTATTAATTAGTTATTAATTTTTATTAATTGATTAAGTGTGTTGTGCGCTTATAGGGGAATACTTTTGGAAGTAATTGAAATATAATGAAGTAATTATTAAATTTATTTTAGAGTATTGATAATTAATTTATTGGATATTAATTATTAATAGGTAATTTTTTTAAATTACAAATTTTTGGTTCTAAAAATTAATTTATTGTTGTTTTATCATTAATTGGTAATTAAATATTATTAAATATTATTTATTGATAAATGTAATTAATATATTAAGAATTATTTATTAGTTGATAATGAATGTTTAATTATTATTATTATTGGTATAAAAAAGCATTTAATTGTTCAATATTAGTTAATTGGTAATTAAGTTTTAATAAGTTATATGTTTTTGTTATTAAAAATATGTTATTGTTCAATATTTCATATTTAGTAATTAATATTGATTAATTATTATGTATTGGTATTTATTATTAATTTATTGTTAATAAATTTTCTATTGGTAATTATGTTTTTAATAAATATTTATTGGTATTGGTAAATAGTTTAGAGTTATTTAATAATTCATTAATTATTTAAAAAATTAATTTATTTATAAGTATGTTATTTGTCACTTCTACGCTATCCAACACTTTCCCTACTGTTGCACTCTCTGGAGTGGGAATAGTAATTTTTACCCCTACGCTATCCAACACTTTCCCTACTGTTGCACTCCCTGGAGTGGGAATAGTAATTTCTACCCCTACGCTATCCAACACTTTTCCTACTGTTGCACTCTCTGGAGTTGGAATAGTAATTTTTACCCCTACGCTATCCAACACTTTCCCTACTGTTGCACTCCCTGGAGTGGGAATAGTAATTTTTACCCCTACGCTATCCAACACTTTCCCTACTGTTGCACTCCCTGGAGTGGGAATAGTAATTTCTACCCCTACGCTATCCAACACTTTCCCCACTGTTGCACTCTCTGGAGTGGGAATAGTAATTTTTACCCCTACGCTATCCAACACTTTCCCTACTGTTGCACTCCCTGCAGTGGGAATAGTAATTTTACCCCTACGCTATCCAACACTTTCCCTACTGTTGCACTCTCTGGAGTGCAATAGTAATTTTTACCCTTACGCTATCCAACACTTTCCCTACTGTTGCACTCACTGGAGTTAGAACAGTAATTTTTACCCCTACGCTATCCAACGCTTTCCCTGCTTTTGCACTCACTGGAGTGGGAATAGTAATTTTTACCCCTCCGCTATCCAACACTTTCCCTTCTGTTGCACTCTCTGGAGTGGGAATAGTAATTTTTACCCTTACGCTATCCAACACTTTCCCTACTGTTGCACTCGCTGGAGTGGGAATAGTAATTTTTACCCCTACGCTATCCAACATTTTTCTTAGTGTTGTTTTTTTGGGAGTTGTAATTGTAGTTTTATTCCCTACGCTATTTAATATTTTTTGTATTATTTTAGTTAATATAGTATATAAATAAATTTAAAAACATTAAAAGTAAATAAAAATTTTTTAATTTGTTATACATAATTATTTAATGTTTATTTATGTTATTGTTTTATGTGTATAGATGTATTTGTAATTTATAATATTTTTTAATAATTTAAAATGTATTACAATAATTATTCAAAATTATTATTAAGTAAGTATATATATTATATCTTATATGTATATGTTTAATTAATGTTTTATTTAATTATATATGTTACTTATTAATTTTAAATATTATCAAATATTTTTAACTATGTTTATTTTAATTATAAGTATTATTTAGTTTATTTTACATATTATTTTTAACAACAAAAAACGATATTTTTGATAACGATATTTTTGACATCGATATTTTTTTTCCGATATTTTTGTACTTACCATGTTGTAGATAGGATGTCGATATTATTGACATCGATATTTTTGTTGCGATATTTTTGTAGTCGATTTTTTGACCTTCGATATTTTGTCAGTGATCCGCATGGGAATGCCCCACTATAGCGATGTACTGGATAGAGGTCTTTCGTATCATCGGGGAAATCCAAAACATACCAACCACTCCCACCCCGCTGATAGGTCTGTTGGGATTCGTTAAAGATACTCCAGTGGGCCTTCGGAAATTACATGCGATGCTGCTACTGCTTGCCAAACGCAGAGTGGCTATTCATTGGAGGAAATTGCAAGCCCCTGTAGTTAAGTAATGGCTTTGAGATATTACATATTGTCCAACTCAACTCTCGTTATTCTGGGAACTCATACCCACAGACCCAAAGATATCTGGAATCCCATGTTGGAGTGGTTACGTGCACAAGACTCAGTCGATACAAATTTAGACATGCAGTCCACCGGCAATATTAATCCAAGTCCCCCAAGGTAGAAATGAACCAATGACAGGTGGTGTTGGGTCAATGAACTTGGTATTGCAATAGGTGGCCAACCCCGGGGATTCAAATGGCTGTATCCGCTATAAGAACTATTACTGTCCAGTATTGAATTTTATGACTGATATAAACGACCGTCCTAAAGTTTTTGTTAATTGTTATGTTTTTGTGTAAACAAGCTTTGTATAAGGGATTATGTGCAGTATCCTGATAATGTCATTAATATGAAAATGCAAATAAATAAAAGTTTTTAAAAATCCTTTACTTTTTGTCTGCTATGTGATTTTGAATTTTATGTTGGTCTGCAAACTCTCATTCCATCTATTAGGCATATTATTTTCTGCCAAACCTAAATGCCCACACCTTTAGAGCATGCAAAGTTTGTGTTGGCTTTATCAGGAACAGGAACTTTAGAAAACATTTTAACCATCCCTGTTACTAGCCAGACTTCTCAACCAGCTTAAAAGATTCAGCGGTCAGTCAATAATTACCTAATGCTCTGATATATTTTATGTCTTTGTTAATTATCACTGAACCTCGCTAACATGCTCACTTACAGATATTGTCCATTTTGGGGTGGCACAGAAACTTCCCACAGCTGCCATTGAAGAATGCAATATATTCAGTACCGAACAGACTCAAACTGTTGGTTTCAAACATGGGGGGACACATCCTATTTCCTGGACCCTAAAAAAAAGGCATACTTTAAACCACCAGGCCCATTAGATAGATGAGTGTTCCAGACTCACAGCAATGGAGCCATGCACTGACATAAACTGACAATATAGTGAACTGGAGATTTTCCTCCATGGCCCACTTGGAACATTAAACTATGCAAGCAGTGCAATAAACTCCCTCTTACACTTGCTTCCTATTGTGCTCATGGAGTGCCAAACATGAACATGACTCTAGTATACCCAGTCTAGACAAGGATGTTATCAGGCACTCTGCTGGGCCTTCAATATGCACTCCCACCTTAAAGCATGGCTTAACTTTTAGGACTTACGAACTGCCACCCTGGGCCTTTCTGATTTTGAACTCCCCGGTAATGTGACATGTTCTTCCTGTAACAGCACCCACTATCAAACCCCCTACTGTGCTAGCTGTAGGGGATAAGGTGGAGAACTAACCCCCTGCACAGGGCAATCTCCTGATTATGTTTGGCGCCCTAATGCTTACCTGAAAATGACAAGTACATGTGCCTTAAATGTACTGTGGAAAACATTTTGGGTGGCAGACCCAGCAAAGCTACATGGGTATGTGCCTTATGCTTTGAATGAACATCACAAACATGTTACTGTAACTCTACCCCATTAGACCTCATGCGTGATAGCCATACGGGATCAGACCCGCCACCAGGGTAACCTAGATCCAGTTCTTAATTTGTAAAATAAAGAGAGCCGGTGCCCAAAGAACTGCGCAGGATTCCGCGGCCAGTGAGATTAAATGTCCGCCTATTGAATATCAAGGCTGAGTGGCCTTGAATCCACCTCAGGCCCCCTTTATTCCCTAAAAGAAAACTCCCTGCCCCGTTACCCTGCTGTCCCATGATTGCACTTTCTCCCCTTATGAAATTTTCCTCCTCTTTCTCTTCCTTGTCTTTCTCGTTTGTGTGGTTTTCCCCACCCTTGCTCTTGGGAAATGGCTGATGAGGAAAATTAAATGTCCGTTCCCTAAGTAAGTGCTGGCAGCCCCACAGGCACAAATTAAGCACTGCTTAGGCCTAAGAAGTTGACGGAAGAATAGATCCTAAGCAGAGTTCCTGGTAGCTGATGTTTGTCTTTAAGGAAAACTGACCTAGGCATGAATTGAATACCATGCATCCCTTCTTTTAGCCTGGCACGGGGATTATGCTATTCTGAATGTACAACTGAACAGATGTTAGAAAAATATACTATAAATCAGGGAGATTTGACTTGCCCAGCACCCACAAATGTCCCCATCAATCAGTGGTGCCCCTGGACTTTCCTTTCAAGTGTGGCATCACTAGTCCTCGTATATGCATAGGAAAGGATGCAAAGGGCATCCTTAACCACATAACACGTGCCTGTAAAGTGCAAGCTCACCCACAAGCATCTTGTATAACATAGAGACACATTTTTTTACTAATTTTTCACAAATTATTTAATTTGGCTAAGTGATAATCATTTCCTGGACCTCCGGGTATAACAGGCTGAGCAGCATACGAACCTGTAATAAATCCGTTCCACAGATGCAACAGTACTGTCTTTAACAGACATTCTACAACATAAAGGTTGGTTGTTTAATCCAGTTGTCTTTTACTTTCTAGAAGTGAGCTATCCCCCAATTCTCAGCCAAGAATAACATTCCCACTACATCGTGGAACCCTCGGCTTGAGTAAGTGCATCAACTTCTCCATTTCGGAAGCGACCACCACACTCTTCCTAGACTCCACAGATGTATATTTAGGCAGGATGGTTGAACCCGGGTTAAGCGAGGGAGTTTGAATCAGTTTGCTTTGGGAAGGTCTTCCACTGTTCGTGCATCCTGGCAGCTTATCATGTACCAGATCAATGACCGCAGGACTTTGTAACACTGGCGTCCCGGAAATAGTAAAAGATGGCCGCACACTGACCTTTACACTAAACATTGAACAGAGAGGGACCCTTCAGGAAAAATACTGACATGATGAATATATGACACCTCATTGACAGGCTTTGAGGTTCAGAGTGCCTGAAAACATGCACCACGTCATTGCGACGGTAGAGTTTGAACCCTTGCCTTGTTTTACTCCGTAAACGTACAATTATATGACCCAACAAAATGTACTCATAATAGCAGGATCCTGATTAGATGCCGCATTGTGTCTCTCTTATGCTTCAAAGTAATCCGATAAGATTAAATTAATGTTGCTCCTAGGTTGAGGCTAATATTAGAACACTTACTTGCGACATGGTGTGAGCCCAGAGGCCACCTCCCTATCCAGTTTAACCATTACTTTCATCGGAGATCAGCGATATAAAAACAAAACCTTTTTATAATAGTTTGCCTTACTTATTTAATTTTTGCCGGATACTAAAGAGAGAACTTGTTGAAAGGTCATTAGAATGCTTTAGCTGAGAACATTACAAATTTGTAGGGAGATTAAGAAGCGAGCGATATGCAAGTAAACAGATGATTGCAACAAACCGAAAAACAATGCGTGACCGGGGAGCCTTTCACCAATGTATTCTGGCACCATAGCGGTCTACTGAAAGCTCTTGCGGTGCCTCCGGATATGCCAGGCCATCTTCCTGGGACCATGTTGCCACCATCTTAGCGAGGTGCACCTCTCTGTTATCGCAGTCATAGAAGCGAAGAGGAACCATCTGGCTCTCTGTTGCTAGTGGCAGCAGTGCAACTTAGAAGGCGTATACAGCACTTGAGTCCCGATGGTAGTAGACTCTACGTGCAGTGGCTACTTTACTTGGCCTCTGCCTGACCCGCTCCCCTACCATCCTCAATACGGACCTGACCATGCCCGTGGCTACGCTAATGGCAGTTCCCCCCACCGCGCCCCTCCATCTACCATAGTCACCTTTGATAATGCACCTCGAAGCGTGCTAAAACTACGGGACCTATTTGATTCAGTATGCTAGATGCTGGTACGCAGTGGAGATAAAAGAGGCCATTCCCTCGCCTCTCGACACCTTAAATATTCACGTCCTGGGCGCCTCCTGATGATATCATGACCTTCCTTCATGGCGAAACAGACAACAGACTCCCCACCTTGACTCCTGCCCATGGAGTGACTAATGGCGCCCATTAGCTATTTGATGGGGACGCCTGTAAAAAATATTTACCTACCTATCATAACACATATTTCAGAATGGCCATCATATTCATGTATTGACTAGGGCAGGATGGAAGGCTGGGTCTGCATCTTTTATGTGCAGGCTACACAAAAATGTGTGCATCTTATACTAAAATATTTAGTTAAATGACTCAATGGAGGAAGAAAAATTGCTCAAGACGAGATCTCTCCTAACCACCATCTGATGTGCCTGTGGTATTATGCTATTATTTCAGCCAGATTTCTGTAGAACCACTCAGACGGGATTTCATATGTCTTCCTTTTGGAATTCTGCCAGGAAAATTGAAAATGCTATCCATGGCAACCATAATTTGAGTGAGAAACGGGAAGAATTTTCAATGTAGGAATATTTTCTACTAATTTCTTCCACGTAATGAGAAGTTATTCCACAACACAGTTTAAAACATAAAGCTATGTTTTAATTATTCTTTGCCCGAAATTTTATTTTTTCTATTATTATTGTGCACGTAATATTTCAGGTTCAGAAATAATTTCATAACATGAAAGCATTCTATTTGTAAACGATTATTGGCGTTTGAAACAATTCAGGATTGTTTTCCCAACATTTCAGAAATAGTGAAGATTTTGGGAAAATGAATTGTTCTATGAAATGCTCCAAGTGTTATTTTAATTTTAAATTTGAATTTCATAATTAGAAAACTATAAAGTATATGTATGAGTTTTCATACCCTTCAACCGTTGATTAAGAAATTATCAGTAAGATTAAGGAGTTTCAAATTGCTGAAGTTGTTATTAAAACAAATCTATAAACATACTAAGTTTTATTTTTGGGGGATTGTTGCCAAAAATATTTCTTTGTGATGCGTACTATGACTGGTAAGAAAATGTATTGGTATCATTTTCCTCAGGGCTTAACTAATCCAGGTACATGTGAAGCAGTCATAAAGGATAAACACAAGTGGCAAGGATGCTGCTGAGGAAATTTTAATACCCATTAATCCCTTCTGTTCATTTTTGTAGGTGATGCATACCAGTTAGAAAGGTCAAACCCTGGTTAAGCTTCTGAGAAAAGCCACTTTGCCTAGGCATTGCCAAGGCATTGGTATCTATATTTTATCTACGATATTCTGGGAACTCAATATTTTCAACTAGAAATTTCATACCGCCATCTTCACACCTACCCTAATGATATATTGGTAAGGACTTCTTTCAGCAAAGCAATGTACCTTGCAAACTAACTCAGCCAGACAGTTACAGCACTCTGCATATTCCAAATACTGATGTAAATTCCACTCGGATTCCAAATCACCCTCTCAAATAATTTTCCAAAAATGTGCCTGACCATAAATTCAATTAGACCTTTAGGCCACCCGCAGTCTCATCCTCAGTCCTTTTCTGCTCCTCCATGACCCTCAAAGCAGCTGTTGACTGGGCCCTCTCCCATAATGGCTGAAACCTTTCAAGCCCCTTTCCTAAATTTACTAATAATCTTTTAGCATAATATAGGTTGATCATTATCATCCAGATAGGACTCTGACCTCAGTACCTGCCATCTTTCTAAGCAGGGAAAACACAGTTCACCTTTATAGTTCGGTTTCCGCAGGTTTCTAAATAAAACACGGCTCATGTTTGGATTGTGTAATGTTATTGTTGTCTGGTATCACTTTACATTACTTTTTAAAATCTTGGTTTCAGTAAGAATTTCAGTGGCTTGAAAAGTGATTACCATTGTAGCCCAAACCGACTAAATTTAGACAACGCTTCTTTCAGGCTGTCAACATATTTAGTTTATTTTAATCCTGGCAGTTCGACTTGGTTTGTAACTTGATAACTGTGTGGAATCCCTATTTTAGTAACTACTTTTCTAGCTAACCAGATCCTGGTTTAATCTCTATCGTTAGAACAGGCGTGCACAGTGTCATCGTCTGGTGTCCACATCACTAAGGCATAAGCCTCATCACAGGAATGCTTGTGTTACTGAGCCCCCCTGGAGTAGGGACTGTGTTGCAGCCTTTAAGATTATGTAACGGCTGGTAATGCTGGGGCCTTTATAGCCCCCTTTCCAGAGGGCTGTTCACTGGACCACTACGCCGGTCCTGCTCCTCCATTCTGCTATCCACTGAAAGAATACAGGGGTTCATTATTTACTAAAAACTGACTGCAGCTCCGGATTACCAAATAGGCAAATTAGGCACCTGCTTATGGGCCCCACTCCTTTTAGGGGCCCGCGACAACGGATCAAAATACAAATTAAAGTACATAAACCAGGGACATCAGATTCACATAACAGTTTGTCTCTTAAAAGCTCATCTTCTGGCAGCTGTCAGTTTGTAAAAAAATCCAGGGGATTAGGAGATAATTTGCGAAATTTAAACTACCTAGGGGCTGCCATAGGGTTTAATCAGGGGCGGCTCCTCCGCTATGGCGGAGGAGCGCCCCTGCCAAAAATGGCAGGAAAGGAAAAATAAAATGACAGTCGTTTTATTTCTCGTTACCTGACGAATGTTGTGGGCGCGGCCTGGTAGTGACAGGCACTGATGGGAGTGGTAGTGCACTCCCATCACTGCGCATGATGGTTTGGCCGGCTGTCTCAGGCCGGCCAAACCATCATGTGCAGTGAAAACTCTCTACAACCCAGCAACGCAGCTGGGTTGGACAGAGCAGGCACAGACTCACAGTCTTTCCTGGAGCACAAATTGAGGGCGCTCAGGCCAATCCTAAACTGCTCTCTCTGCGAGAGAGCAGTTTAGGATTGGCGGCAGGGCATTCTGGGAGCCTGTGCCTTCCTGAAGAGGTGAATAGGAGCGTGACGTGGGACACGGCCGGCTGAAGGTAAGTTTAAAAAGAAAATGTTGTTCCCCCCACAGTCTCTAGTGCCCCTTCACACCACCCCCGCTCCTCCAGCGTATCGGCCGATCCTGGGTTTAATCCGGCACTGGCTGACATCTTTGAGAGGAGGGTTAATACTGTGTCTGCACCTGTATCAATCTAGCGCCATGACACTCTTCTCTTGATGTCTTGCCATGTCTGTCAAGAGCCATCCCTGCCTCGGTGAGAGGTTGCACTCAGTCCATGCTTGGCAGAAAGCTTACCCCACAGCTCATGCCATTCCTTAGCCTGGACACATGCGTAGATTCAAAATGGCTCATTGGAAATTGTGAAAAACTGGGGCCCCTCACGTTCCTTACCAAACTATTTTAACATGTCCTTTGCTAGGCAGGGCACCGTTTGCATATTGGTTAGATGCGTGTTTGTCCTCTGATCCCACGGATAACAGAAAGCTTTCTATTGACCATCACTTGCATCTCACAGTATAGCTTCTCATACAATGGGACTAGGGTAGATGCTGATTCCCAATATATGAGTGTTCCGTGGTGTCGAGGAGTATTCTAAGGAGGTGGTAACCATACTGCTGGATAATATTTCCCCCTAGTAACTCAGAAAATTACACCTGAGGAGGCAAATGGCAGGTGCTTGCAAAACAAAGACCTGTGTGAGAGATCTGAATGTGATTGAGGGAGTGAGCGAGCGAGTTAGGGATCGAAGTACCTTTAAATACAGCTCCCTGGGTAGGGGAGAATGTTAAAATAAGGATTTAGAACATGTGCCTTTTTCTGTGTGAATTGATGAGAGGTGTTTTCACAACTGAAAGCCTTGGGCTTAAAATGCTTGCTTCTATTATTGAGGAAAGTAAAACAATGGGATGGTTGGATTACTTGAATTATCCTCTTCCATTGGTTGTTACTCTGAGCTGTAATCGAGTCCATCATGTTTTTCATCCCCTATGCCACATCTCCTATTAGTGGAACAGAATAGACTTGTGGTGTGTATTTGATTTGAGAATATGCTGTGGAGGGAAAATTACAAACTGTATTGTTTTATCTCATTGCAGAGGGGCATCGAGGGTTCTATGAATGCCCTTTATAAGCAGAGGGACTGAAGTATAAATGGTTGATGTCTATAAATCATGTTGTAGAACGCTTTACCACCTATAAATACGTGATTTTGGAAGACTCAGATTGTAGCCAGACTTCAAGGGAGAGGGACCACTGGCATGATAAGAGTAACTTAAATCCCACACTTCCTATATATGAGCTTTCTCATGGGTAAACTAGTTTCA